>CM055124.1:51990771-52590771 GCA_029206835.1 Rana muscosa | reverse complement strand
GAACTTTTTGAATGACGGGCAGAGGCAGCGCCCTGCACAGGCGGAGCTCTGCGGTGTGATTCCGTCGGTGTGCTGCCCATACGCTGGCCACTCAAGGGCATCCTGCCTCGTTGGAGATGTGCCTCCTCCTCATCCTCCTCCTCCTCCTCTCTCCTATTAGGCACCCACGTGGAGTCAGTGACCTCATCATCCCCTCCCTCCTCATCACTGGAGCCAATCTGGCAGTATGCTGCAGCTGCTGGAGCATGACTGCCAGATTGGTGTCCTTCTTGAGCATCCCCTCTCTCTGCTCTCAAGCTACTGCCTCCCTCTAGCTGGGTATCATCATCAGATCCTTCGAAACGCTGGGCATCCTCCTGGAGCATGTACCCAACACTGTGCTCAAACAGTTCGGGGGACTCCTCAGGAGGAGGACATGGTGGGTCTAGGGAAGGATTGACTAATGAAGATAATGATACCAGAGAAGAGGACGCTTTGGCAGCTGCTTTGCCAGTACCCTGAGCCTGGGTGAGAGAGGATGAGGAGGATGAGGTGGGCTTGGTCATCCACTCTACCAAGTCTTCGGCATGATGTGGCTCAACATGTCCAGCTGCCGAAAAGAAGGACAAGCGTGTCCCATGGCCATGTGCTGATGACAATGCACCGCGTCCACGACCAGCACTGTTGCCCCCAGACACAGAGCCTGCTTGCCCTCTTTTTTTGCCTCCTGACTGTCTGCCTCTCCTTGTTTGCCTTCCAGACATTTTAATGGATGGCCTGCAGGGAGATGGGAAAAAGAGCAATAAGGGCTACCTTCAGGTGTATACTGTGCAGGAGGCTTAGCAACAATGACACTGACACTGTCCCCTGCCTATCCTTCTCTGTCCCTAAACACAAGGATTTGCAATATGCTTCAGCAAGATTGGTTTAGCACAGAACAGCACACTGACAGTTTCCCTCACTGTCCTTCTCTGTCCCTACAAACAAGATTTAGCACAGAATAGCACACTGATAGTTTCCACGAGTGTCCTTCTCTGTCCCTAAACTCAAGGATTTCAAATATGGTTCAGCAAAATTGGTTTAGAACAGAATAGCACACTGACACTTTCCCTCAATGTCCTACTCTGTCCCTCCCTACAAACAAGATTTAGCACAGAATAGCACACTGATAGTTTCCACGAGTGTCCTTCTCTGTCCCTAAACTCAAGGATTTCAAATATGGTTCAGCAAAATTGGTTTAGAACAGAATAGCACACTGACACTTTCCCTCACTGTCCTACTCTGTCCCTCCCTACAAACAAGATTTAGCACAGAATAGCACACTGATAGTTTCCACAAGTGTCCTTCTCTGTCCCTAAACTCAAGGATTTCAAATATGGTTCAGCAAAATTGGTTTAGAACAGAATAGCACACTGACACTTCCCCTCACTGTCCTACTCTGTCCCTCCCTACAAACAAGATTTAGCACAGAATAGAACACTGATAGTTTCCACGAGTGTCCTTCTCTGTCCCTAAACTCAAGGATTTCAAATATGGTTCAGCAAAATTGGTTTAGAACAGAATAGCACACTGACACTTTCCCTCACTGTCCTACTCTGTCCCTCCCTACAAACAAGATTTAGCACAGAATAGCACACTGATAGTTTCCACGAGTGTCCTTCTCTGTCCCTAAACTCAAGGATTTCAAATATGGTTCAGCAAAATTGCTTTAGAACAGAATAGCACACTGTCAGTTTCACTCACTGTACCTCTCTGTCCCTAAACTCAAGGATTTCAAATATGGTTCAGCAAAATTGCTTTAGAACAGAATAGCACACTGTCAGTTTCACTCACTGTACCTCTCTGTCCCTAAACTCAAGTATTTCAAATATGGTTCAGCAAAATTGCTTTAGAACAGAATAGCACACTGTCAGTTTCACTCACTGTACCTCTCTGTCCCTAAACTCAAGGATTTCAAATATGGTTCAGCAAAATTGCTTTAGAACAGAATAGCACACTGTCAGTTTCACTCACTTCACCTCTCTGTCCCTAAACTCAAGGATTTCAAATATGGTTCAGCAAAATTGGTTTAGAACATAATAGCACACTGACACTTTCCCTCACTGTCCTACTCTGTCCCTACAAACAAGATTTAGCACAGAATAGCACACTGATAGTTTCCACGAGTGTCCTTCTCTGTCCCTAAACTCAAGGATTTCAAATATGGTTCAGCAAAATTGGTTTAGAACAGAATAGCACACTGACACTTTCCCTCACTGTCCTACTCTGTCCCTCCCTACAAACAAGATTTAGCACAGAATAGCACACTGATAGTTTCCATGAGTGTCCTTCTCTGTCCCTAAACTCAAGGATTTCAAATATGGTTCAGCAAAATTGGTTTAGAACAGAATAGCACACTGACACTTTCCCTCACTGTCCTACTCTGTCCCTACAAACAAGCTTTAGCACAGAATAGCACACTGACACTTTCCCTCACTGTACCTCTCTGTCCCTAAACTCAAGGATTGAAAATATGGTTCAGCAAGATTGGTTTAGAACAGAATAGCACACTGACACTTTCCCTCACTGTACCTCTCTGTCCCTACAAACAAGGTTTAGTACAGAATAACACACTGACACTCTCCCTACCTATCCTTATTTGTCCCTAAACACAAGGAATCCAGGATTAGTAAAGGAAAAAAAATGACACTGTCCCTGCCTATGCTTCTCTTTCCCTGCTCCGGAACACACTACACAAGGCCGCCGCGCTGGCGGCCTTTTATAATGTGGGGCGTGTACTAAACCCCCTCAGCAATAATTGGCCACAGGCATCCTGCCTGTGGCCAATCATTGCTCTCCTCGCTGCCGGCGCTGTGATTGGCCAAGCATGCGGGGTCACAGTGCATGCTTGGCCAATCACAGCGCCTGGATGACACTGCGATGGCGTAGTGCATTGTGGGCCGTTCGTGTCACTCGAATTTGGCGCGAACGGCCCAAATCGTTCGATCTTCGTCGAACGATCGAACAACCGATGTTCGAGTCGAACGTATGTTCGACTCGAACACGAAGCTCATCCCTACTCCAGAGGAACACTTGAAATAATTTTCAGGTCTCGAGGAAACCACTTGCTAAAACCAATTCACTGGGGGTCAGTAAGAAAAATGACCCTTACTTTAGTGGTTAGTCAGAAGAATGCCAGAAGAATTGTCAGGGTGCCAAGCTTACAGACAGATAAAAAGGTAATTTGTGTTATGCCGGCTGACCCTGGAACTATGCAGGCACCATCAGATGGGAGGTCGGTCAGCCACAGTTTAACCAGTTCCTTACCGAGCCATAGTAAAATGACGTCAGCAGGAACCTTCTCTCCCTCCGGGTGGACGTCATATGACGTCCTGGGCTTCCTTGCCATCTAGGGGGCGCGCGCGCCCGCCACATCCTTCGGGACCCGGTGCGCGCGCCCGGCGGCCGCAATGTCCGCCGGGCACCCGCGATCACAGCAGGACCGTGGTTCTGTGTGTGTAAACACACAGATCCACGTCCTGTCAGAGGTGAGGAGACCGATGTGTGTTCCCAGTATAGAGGAACACAGATCGGTCTCCTCCCCTTGTGAGTCCCCTCCCCCTACAGTTAGAATCACTCCCTAGGGAACATATTTAACCCCTTGACCGCCCCCTAGTATCAACCCCTTCCCTGCCAGTCACATTTACACAGTAATCAGTGCAGTTTTATAGCACTAATCGCTGTTGAAGTGGTTAAGGAACCTCCAGCGGCCTCTGGAGGAACATTAGAATTTCACTAGTTGAGAATGGCAGAGAAGTGCACATCCAGAATGGACCATTCAGATCCCTCATACCTACAGCAACTGAAGATATTACCATTTAGTCAAATTGTACGTAGACCCTCCAAGGTATATAACAATAACCTTGTTGTGGCAAGTTACTCCAGTGGTACAAAGAAATCTTGCTTCTAGAACTAGATTTCCAAGCCGATTTTTTTTAAATCCATCCAGTATTGTAATAGATGTACCCCTGGTCCAATTCCAGGATGTATGCCCTATCCTGCCACTGACCCAAATTCAAGGTGATGTGAATGCATGCATGCTAAAGGATCACACACTGAGACGGACTTGTCAGTATGAGCTCTCTCTCATCAACAATGGCCAACAGGGGCTTTATTCAGGGTCAGAGCCCCTTATATAAACAAAGTGACATAAGCAAACGTCATCACATATGTGTGCATATCATTGGTACATCCGTATATGGTCCTCTTCCTCTTGAGTCTGTTCTTCCACGTGTCTTCACATTTGTTGCATTAGTGGCAGCAGTGGGATTTTCCCTCCAGTTCCTGGGACACTCCAAACCACCACAGTGAATGACCAGCTATGCAGCCTGCAGGAAAGCCACGCTAAAAGACCTACTTGAGAGCCGAGAAGGAACCAGTGGGACAAAGAACAAGGCCACCTTGATCAGGGAGCTAGCCAAGATGGACCAGAGGGTTGGTGATGCAGGACCCCGGTCAGTTGAAGATTTGTTTCAGCAACGAGTTCGAGAGCGCTTGGCATTATATGGTGCTAACCCATCAGAGACCGCCATACAGGAAGCCATTAGAGGCATCCAGCTGCAGGATGAGCGACAAGAGAGAAAACGAGAGCGAAAAGAGAAAAAACTAGAGCGACAAAAGAGAGAACTAGAGCGACAAAAGCGAGAACTAGAGCGGCAACATGAGCGGAGAACGGCGGAGATACGGCAATCGGAGATCGCCTACAGACAGCTGCTAGAATCTGCTCAGCAGCAGGGTGGGGCTACCTTTGCCTGGGACTATCAGGAAATATCAGTTGACAACTATGAAATCCTGGCTGAAGAATCGGCAGTGGAAAATCTGAAGATTGCCATCCCAAAAGCCGAAGTGGATGATGTGGAGTTCCAGGGAGCTAGCCTGGCTGAAGAATCGGCAGTGGAAAATCTGGAGATTGCCATCCCTAAAGCCGAAGTGGATGATGTGGAGTTCCAGGGAGCTAGGGCAGTTGGCTCATCTCCCCAGCCACAGATTACAGAAGGTATGGACTTAATGGACTGTTCAGAGGATGTTATGGATTATGCATCGCCTGCCCAAGTACTGGCAGCAGGACAAAGTACTGCAGACCCCTGCTCTACACCCGTGGCAGTTTTGGAGGCCCGAGGTGAGAAGGTGATGGTTCCTCTTTCCTAGGGGATTTCAGAGATGCAGGGAGGAGATTGTGTGAAACTGAGACAGGAGGATGTCAGCCTTGCTTTGCAAGCACTGGGGGATTTTCACCCACCACAAGTGGATGGGACTTCAGTCTCCACTTGTATACCCCAGGGATGCTGGGCAGTCGGCCCAGATCCCCAACAACATGAAAGACTGAGCCCAGTCACCCTGTCTGCTCCCCAGCGGCGGGTATGTTCTCTGAGAGAGGCAGAGGTTGGCTGGGTAAGTAATGCTTTGTTTGGAGCAATTTATTTGGGGTACTGTGTGGATACCGGCATTAGAAGAATGGACTTATGGACTAACTTCAGAGTCAACCCGTCTGGGGTCACCTCCTGTGTTAGTCTCCTGCCGAAAGGGGACATGTGTGACAGGAGGGTCACTTTGGACACAGGGTGAGCCAGGAAATAATGGACATTAAGAAATATATCTTGGACTACCTAAAATGGGTCTGTAATATTTATCCACCATATTCCCAAGGATATATGTAAAGGACTATTTACTGTTTCTGAACTCAACAGGTTAATTGAGAGATACTGAGGTGTTCAGCCTCAATCACCTGTCTGCCTAGTATAATGCTAATCCCAGCTTCTAAAAGACCTGTTCATTGTTTGTGGTGATGTGGATTGGGGAAATTAAGTCTGTCCTTGTGTGTATTGTAAAGTAACAGACAGTCTGGTGAATATAAAGGTCATGCATAGTTATTTAAACATAAGGGGATTAGAACCTGTTGTCTCCTAACAGGTGTCAAAATAATGTGTATTGGGTCTTGTTGTGTTGTGGGTGGAGCTGGACCATTGTTCATTTTAGGTTAATGCAGTATTGGATGTGTATAAGAGTTACAATGTTTTTCTTAATAAAGTCAGTCTATCCAGAGAAAGATACAGAAGGATTAATTCCTATGGGAAGTGGTTGTCTGGCTGTGGAGGATCGACAGTGAATTTGTGTCCAGGAGAGGGAAGATATCTAAACGGCGTTAAACCCCTTTCGTATTTGGGGTGCCGTTACAACATTCTTTAGCTAATCACCATTTTAGCTTAGTCGATGGGAGGGGTTGAAAAGGTGGGGGCCAAGAGGAGTGAGGAGTGGACAGGACATCTGTTTCTCATTTATCTGTTTGTCATTTAAGGAAACTTACTGCTGGCTGGTTATAAGATTACTATAACACACATACATGGAAATACTCTAACTTAAATTCTTAGCTAGCATAGCATCAATAAGTTTCTTATTCTTGAAATGAAGATTGTATAAATATATCTGTGTGTGTGTGTGTGTTTGTCTGGCTATATCAGTCTTTCTCCAATGTGTGTGTGCATGTCAGCTCATCTCTCCCTAAAAGCTAAAAGAGCAGTAGCTCCTTAAACTCTAAAATTCTCTAACTCTAAAATTCCTAAGGATGGGGCTGTGAACTATGTGAGTAGCTGAAATAAGAACTATTTAACTTGCACCAAATCTCTGAACCAAATACCAAAACATAAAGAAGGAAAGAAAATAACAATATCTGAGTGGTTAGAAGAGAGATAACATAGTCAATTTATTAGCTCCATCACAGTATGACTGGTGCTCATTAGATTGGCTTCCCCCCCATAATCCTCTTAGGAAGGTTTACCTTCAAACTGAACTCCATGCAGATATAAAAATCCAAATAAGACCCCATACACACTGTTAGACTTTCTGCAGATTTTTGTCTTCAGATTTAACAAAACCATATAATATGAGGTCACACCTTAAGAGTTTCAATTTGTAGGCAATCAGGCAGGCCCTTGCACTACATAGTTTGGGTAAATCTGAAGACACAAATCTACAGAAAATCTAATAGTGTGTTTAAATGTTTCTCTGTATTTATGAATAAATCAATAAATGTAAGTTCCTGAATTTTTCCTGGTCCTTGGTATTATCCTCTTATAACCCCTACACAACAGAGCTGGAGTGTAAGAAGAAGAAGCAGTACAAGGAGCCAATCAGCTGATAGGAAAGGGGAGTGACCGAGAGATGAGCCCATCACTGTGCTGCTTCTCTTTTCACTCTAGTCACAGGCTAAGGCAGGCCCAGGACCTGGGCTCAGAGGAAATGTATTGAATGATGATAGCCATCAGACTGAGGACATCAAGTGCAGAAGAAAAGGTTTTGCAGGGAAATCTCTGGAGTGAAGGTAAACATTGCAGCAAAGCCTGGCTTTGTTACTTTATCTTTTTAAGCGCTATTCATTTTTTCTTGTTTTTTTTAGCTAGAGTTCTGCTTTAAGCCTAACAATCTTTACTAGATGGTGCTTTTTCCTGTCTCTACTCTTACATAACAGCGATAAAAGCTTAAGGAAAATGTATACACTGCCCATAGGAATAAATGAAGTGTGTAGTTGTGATTATAATCAGTGTACCACGAACAATGGCAGCAAACATGTAAATGAATACTGTAAGCAATGTTACTTTGCTCCAGGATTGGAAAATAAGCTCTGGATGTTTTTCTGAATAGTAATGCAAATTAGCAGTGCGGTGTACCAGAATTCAGCCACTAGATGGGGATATAACAAAGCTGCAGATTTAGATGTGAGGTATTTCAACATTCAGTCACCAGATGGCACTGTGAAGCATTAAAAAAAAAAAAAAAAAACACTGGCATACTGTGGACCCCTTCCCTGAGTTGGCCCTGAAAAAATTAACACTCTGCCTATTTACCAGACAAAGATTCTTTGTTATATAAATTTTTTAAAGTTGTTTTAACTGTTATATTAAATCAGATTTTCTCATTTTCAATGAAAGTGTAAGTTAAGGTTCTCCTATCCAGGTCATGCTATATCTAGTAGCAGTTGGTTACATTTAATTGGACTTGTTCTGTAATGTTGAGGATGTTTTGTAGCTTCTTCAATCCATTTCTTCAGGTCCAGCTGGAACAGAATAAATTTAGTTGAATATGACCAACTACTACTAGATATTCCATTGAAAGGGTTCTTCTCCTAAAGTACTCCCAATACTTCTTTAACATATGACATGTGTGTGGGATCTGGTGTCATACTGAGTTGCTGATCTTGTCTGTGGCCAGAGCTGGTAATAATGTAGATTTCTAGTCCCTAAAACTCTCTACCTGAACCCCTACCTCATCATCCTAGGCACTGACCTATGCAGGGACAGGACAAGGGGAGGGCAGGAGGGGAAGGTGCCCTGGGCATAGCAGAGCATGGGGGCATAGATTGGACACAGGACAGAAAAACTCATTCAACGGTATGCATTAACAGTGGGAGAGGGGATGCAGTTCTGCATCATTGCCCTGGGTGCTAGCTGAATTTGTCCCGGTACTGGACCTATGGATACATTATAGTAAATGCAGTCAAAATGGCTACCAGTCAAATTTGCAGGATTGGTGCACCCAACAGTGGAGCTTGGTGGGGCTGAGCCAGCCCCTCACTTCTTATATGCCTTGGTTACTCCAAAAATGAGATCTCCCTGCCATAATTCCTAACTCTGCTGCTGTCCACCTGAGAGTTTTGGATGTTCTTTCCACCAATGCTTGTTCCAGGAGGTTCATAAATTAATATAAAAAATTCAATAGGGATAGCAGGAACCCCCATATATTGGGCATACCAGGTGTGCAGAACTAAATAAAGTACCCACAATTAATGCGGCTTACCTCTCCAGCATCTACCGGCACTGAAACATCAGCTTTGGGTTGACTAACCCTTTGAACTGTGGACATCATGAATACGGACGTAATAGAACAAGATGGCTAACAAGCAGAGATGCGTATGGATGTCTTCCAAAGTTGTTTCTAGCCAAACTTCAAACTCTTTGTTTGTTCCAATGATGTATGGTCCGGGTCATTCTCGCACCTGTAGCTCATTGAAATGAAGTAAAAAAAGATTGGAGTTCCTCTAGAGATGGACACCAAAGCTCATCTCTAGTAATAAATATTTAAGCTTTACTATCTTCCTGCCCTCCACTACAATGTGAAATTTGTTAGCTTTGTGAAAAATGAAGTCCATATATAAGGACTACAATTAATCCTAAAGATTGATATGTTTCTTCACCTTCGTATTCCTTCCTTCTAAGGATCAGTGTACCCATTAGTTATGGTTAACATATCGGTGGAGCCTGGTGGTCTAAGCCAGTCCCTCACTTCTTGGTTCATCAAACAGTTAGATCTCCCTGCCATAATTCTTGACTCTGCTGCTGTCCACCTGGGGGTTTTGTGTGTTCCAGTTCTTCCTGTTACACTCTCCATGAATTAAAATAAGAATTCCAGTGGAGAGAAGGTCCCCTCGTAATGGGTGCTGCAAGTGTATAGACCTTGGAAGCCCGGTAGAGTTCCCAAAAGTTAACAAGCTTGTCATGTGGTTTAACTCCAGCATCTACCAACACTTAAATACGGTATTAGTTTTGGGTTGACAGACCTTTTGAGTTTAGAGAATCATAAATACTTCGATAGTCTATAACGGCATTTCTCAAACATTTTACCTTGGAGGAACACTTGAAATAACTTTCAAGGTCCAGAGAACCCCTGCTAAATAATTCCTATGTCTACAGCTCACAGTACATTAGCTTGAGCGTCACTGGGAAGAATGCTCTTTACATTTGTGCTCATTGGGAACAATTCCCCCTTACAGATAGCTAAAAAGATAATTGGTGTTAAGCCTCGTACACACGACCGGTTTTCTCTGCAAGAAAACTGCTGGGAGAGCTTTTTGAAAACCGTTCGTGTGTATGGTTTCTCGACAGGAAAACTGCCGGGAATCTCAACGAGAAAAATAGAGAACCTGCTCTCTATTTTTCTTGTTGTGATTCTCGGCAAAGTGTTTCCTGACGAGAAAACCGGTCGTCTGTATGCTTACCTGTCCGAGGTAAACCCGTGCATGCTCGAAAAGACTTTGACAAATGCGCGGTAGCATACAAGGTTAGTGTGGGGTGTAGAAAGATGGCGGCGACGGCATCGAATGTGACAAGCGCCTACGGGGGTAGGGCTACAGTAACATTTGAGAGGCAGGAATTGCCCATTGCTCAAGGAACCCCTGGCAACCTCTGGAGGAACCCTAGTTGAGAAAGACTGGTCTATAAGGACATATAAGAACAAGATGTTAGGAAATAGGGATGAGTCGAACACCCCCCCCCCCCCCGGTTCGGTTCGCACCAGAACCTGCGAACGGACCGAAAGTTTGCGCAAACTTTAGAACCCTATTAAATACAATGGACTTGAACGTTCAAAATCAAATGTGCTAATTATGAAGGCTAATATGCAAGTTATTGTCCTAAGAAGGGTTTGGGGACTCGGGTCCTGCCCCAGGGGATATGTATCAATGCAAAAAGAAGTTTTAAAAACGTTTGTTTTTTCGGGAGCAGTGTAGCTGGCCAGCTAAGACCTGTCCTAGGTTGCTAATGTGACTTACATGCACATATACAGCTAGACCTGCTAATAATGTTAATACAGTGCATATGCTCATTTGTGAGAGATAAAAGCAGAGTTATTTACTGTGACTTTATATGTGGATGTCATATGGCAGTTGTATATTGTGTTCACAGAAGAAAAGAAAAAATATACCTTTAAGAGTCATTTCTATATGCAGAAAGGTAAGCTTAATGACAGCAGAATTGCAACCAGAAAGCATAGAGTTAAGCTTTTGTGACTCATCAGAAGTTTTAGCCAATCACAACCAATCTCACTGAGCAAATGTCTCTGGCCAATCATAGCCAGCATTTCACTCATGTTCTGTCTAGGAAATCTCATAGCACATGTCTAGAATTTCATTACACCAGAGAGAGTGAATATGAACAGTTCATGAACCATCAGAGTCCAGTTTTATGGAAGCAAGTGGCCAAAATAGGTATTTAATACAGTTATATATGTTCCTATTGTTAATAATGTGATTAGAACTGTATACTGAAACTAGTTATGTGTTCACTTGTAGTTCCACCAAACCAGGTTTGCAAACAATCAAACCAGCAAACAAACTAGATTCAAACCAGGTTTCAAACCAGGTTTCAGAGCAAACATCAGAGCAAACATCAGAGCAAACAGCATATAGAGCAAGTCCCAGAGAGATCATAAAGTGTCTAAAGTATTTTAAAGTGAAAGTACAGATACTGAAGAGAGAAATATATCTACCATTTTATGTAGAATTACAAGATTGAACGGTTGAACCGACATTTGTTATACTTTATTCAACACGTGTTTGTACATGGACTTTCTGCTGCTAAATTGTCAGTATTATATAAGAAGAAAAGCTGAAGTGAATAAAGAAGTTATCTTAAAGGTTTGGTGTGCTCTTTAAACCTACTGCTTCCATAGAACGGCGCTAGAGGAATTAGAGTAACAGACAGTCTTGTGTGGACTAAAAGATCAGAGAAATCAAATTCTTCTAATGCCACAGCGCATAAAGGCACTTCATAGTGCTGCGCCTGCCACAATGGAACTATTTTGCCCAAAGTGGAACTATTAAGCCCAAAGTGGAACTATTAGCCCATTGAGTGTGAAGCGATAGTTCATCTCAACTTGCACAGTAAAGAGCGCATTTGAGCAGCGGAGCTACCATAGAGGCCATAGGACATGTGTTTTAGTCAAACTGCAGCCGACTCTTAAAGTGGCAGAACGGCAAAGGCAAGATAGTCACAGAGAGAGCGCTAACCCTCCTGCGATCCCTAGAGAGAGAAAAAGACGCATGGTGGGAGGCCAAAGTCCAGAGTTAGAGTGCCTGCACCGCTACCCACAAAGAGGCCACGTACTGCAGCCAGCTATTTCCCCGCCACTAGGCCCAAAGCCTGCAGCACAAAGCATCGCACGTCAGCGAAAAGCATCGCACGTCAGCGAAAAGCATCGCAAGTTAGCGCAGAGCATCGCAAGACAGCACAAAGCATCGCACGTCAGCGCAAAGCATCGCACGTCAGCGCAAAGCATCGCAAGTCAGCGCAGAGCATCGCAAGACAGCGCAGAGCATCGCAAGACAGCGCAGAGCATCGCAAGTCAGCGCAAAGCATCGCAAGACAGCACAGAGTATCGCAAAGCATCGTATGTCAGCGCAAAGCATCGCAAGACAGCACAGAGCATCGCACGTCAGCGCAAAGCATCGCACGTCAGAGTAGAGCATCAGATCAACAAAGACAAGTCTCCTTTAAGACTATTTGTTCCAGCAACCTACAGATCACAGTATCCTGCTCTTCAGAATAAGGTCAGAACTTTCCTTTATTACTATCATTGCACATAGGCTTGACAAGAAAGAGACATTTTCGTGTTCAGGAGTAAAAGGACTGTAAGTAAAGAACAAGGGACAGTTGTAGTACACGGACTCTAAAGTATTTTAAAGAGAAAGTCATTTTTACTGCCTGCACCTATTGCTATTGCATTTAAAGTGAAAGTCTTCTTAATATTCGTATTGATTGTTATAGCACTTAAAGTAAAATGTCTAAGCCTAGTATTTCTATGCCACTGTTTGAGGATACAAAGATAGATAAGATAGAAGGTGAAGAGCAAGTGAACCTGTTTGAGGTAGAAGAGTCTGATGCAGCATTAGTCTTGTCCCAAACAGATGAACTAAGACGTTCAGAACGTATCAGAAAACCGACCCTAAAGATGCTGGAAAATTTGGAGCAAGAAGCAGTATTGAAAGGAAAAAAGTTCACCAGAATGTATGATAAGTGGAAATCCTACATCAAAGATGTTCGTAGAAAGCTAAAGCAAGAAAGTATAAAAGGAAACTTGAGTGATATGATAGAGACAGTAGAAGAATCTGAAGCAGAGCTTATGGCAGCATATGTCAACCTGCGGTCTTCTACAACACCTCCCCAGGATATTGTACGGAACATGGACACATGTACTGAAGTCACTAAAGGTTTAGTAAAGCTCATGAGAGAACTATCATCTGAAGCTAACTATGATGAAGTTAAGGCAAGAAAGAGAATGAATGAGCTTTTTATGAGAGACTATGCTAGGTCCTTAGGAGGAACCACAATCACAAGTAGGACTTCTTCCACTAGCAGAAGTGCCAGTAACATATCAGAGTCTTCAAGTACTTTAATAGCCAAAAGAAAGGAACTTGTCGAACAACTTGCTGTCAAGAGAGCAGAAATTGAGATGGAATCTGCAATCGAGGTGCAGCGTCTACGAGTAGCAGAAATGGAAAGGCTGAAGGAAGTCAAGATTATAGAAGCCAGACTAAGAGTACACGAAGAGGACATGAATAGTAATCATAAGTCCAAATCTGTACTAACTGAAGATGCAGACTCCTACTTCCTTTCATACGCCCAGGAGAATGGAAGGAAATCTCCAGTATGTAATGAAGCAAAAAGTCATTGCCTTTCCATCCCTGCTCAGAAAGACGAAAAGAGAGACTCACCCAATTCAGAACTAGGTGAAAAAATAAAACAGGATAATTCTGTTTCTAGATGTCACTGCAATAATCAGGAGAATGTTGCGACTATTATCCCAGCAAGACGACAGATAACAGTCCCAGCAAGACTTCCCGTTCCAGAACCTACTGTATTTTCAGGAGACATACTGAAGTTCATAGAGTGGAAGGCAAGTTTTGAAATGATCATTGAGCATCATTGCTCCAGGCCAGTTGACAAGTTATTCTACCTTCAGAAATATGTTGGTGGAGATGCAAAGAAAGTTCTTGAAGGTAACTTCTATAGAACAGACGAAGAAGCCTACAAGCAAGCTTGGGAAAAGTTAAATGCAAGATATGGTCATCCTTTCTTAGTACAAAGAGCCTTTAGGGAGAAATTGAATAACTGGCCTAAAATAGGTCCAAAAGAACACTTCAAACTCCAAGAGTATGGTGACTTCCTGCAAGCATGCAGCAATGCCATCCCACATGTACGAGGACTAGAAGTACTGAACGACTATCTAGAAAACCACAGGATGCTAGCTAAGCTACCTGAAGAAGTGGCTTCTAGATGGAATCGCTATGTGACTGAACAGTTAGATCTAAGTAAGGACTTCCCAAGTTTTGAAAAGTTCTCTGAGTTCGTTAATAAGGAAGCACGAATAGTATGTAATCCAGTAGCAGGATCTTACGCCTTAAAGTCCTTAGAAGAAAGGCCTGCGAGGGATATAAGACGTGCAAGAGCAACTAGCTTTGCAACCGACACAACAGAGAAAGGTATAGATACCTACGAGAGCAAGTTCAAAGTTACTACTGGGATCAGTAGAGAGACAGAACCGACAAATCCTCAGACTACTTTTAAGTGTATGTTCTGTGGAGAGAACCACTCTATACACAAGTGCCAACAATTGAAGGAGAAATCCCCAAATGAAAAGAAAAAGTTTGTACTTGTTAACCAACTGTGTTTTGGGTGCCTAAGGAAAGGCCATATTACTAAGGAGTGTAAGAAAAGGGCCACTTGCAGCGTTTGCAAAGGACGCCATCCTACACCACTACATGAAGAACGTCCAAAAAAGGATAAATCCTCAATAGCTAAAGATGCTGAGGAAGAAAAGAAAGCATCGGTATTCTCTTGCAGAGTGAGGGAAAGCAACGGCACATCAATGGTTGTACCAGTGTGCATTTCAAATCCTAAAAGGAAGAATAAGAAGGTATATGCCTATGCACTACTGGATGCTCAAAGCAATGTCACCTTCATTGATCAAGAAATCTGCAAGAAATTACAAGTGGCTACAAAACCAGTGAAGCTCAAACTCACCACAATGACGGGGAGAGACACATTAGTGAACAGTCAAAGGGTCAAAGGATTGAGAGTTAGGCCTCGTACACACGGCCGAGATTCTCGTCGAAAAAAACATGTCGTTTTTTTCGACGAGATTCTTGGACAAGAAAATTGTCCCGGCCGAGTGTACACACGCTCGATTCAAAGAACCCACGGTTCTTTGAATGGAGCGTACGCGGTGACGTCATCGACTACGACGAGCATGCGCTCGTCACATTCGATGCCGTCGCCGCCATCTTGGTATACCCTATCTATGCCTAGGAAGCTACCGCGCATGCGTCAAATTCATTTCGAACATGCGCGGGCTTCCGGGAGGACAGGTAAGTGTACACACACACACTTTTCTCGTCGAGAAACATGCCGACGAGAATCTCGACGAGAAAATAGAGAGCAGGTTCTCTATTTTCTCGTCGAGATTCTTGACGCTTTTCTTGACGAGAAACCATATACACGAACGAATTTCTCGGCAAAAAATCTCTGCCAGCAAGTTCCTTGCTGGTTTTTGCCGAGAAACTCGTTCGTGTGTACGAGGCTTGAGAGGACTTCATTCAAACCTCACATTGGATCTACCTCCAGCTTATACGAAAGACGATATACCTCTAGATCGAGATCGCATACCTACCTGTGAAACAGCCAATAAATGGGAGCACCTATCTGTCATATCTCATGAAATGTCCCCGCTGAAGGAGTTTGGTGTTGGACTGTTGATAGGTTATGATTGTCCCGAAGCTTTGGTACCACGAAGGGTAATCACAGGAGGAAAGGGTGAACCCTACGCTGTTCAAACTGATCTAGGATGGGGCGTTGTTGGAGGAAAACAGCAGATTGCAAACTCAAGACAGGTGACAGGATTGTGTCATCGAATATCTGTTCAAGAGTTACCAGCTGTAAGTTCAGCGGAAGTATTCAAGATCCTTGAATCTGACTTTGCAGATCATGCTTCAAGAGGCCTAAATGTAACAGAATTGTGGGAAAAGGAAATCATACCCAGTGAAGGTTACACAGAATTGTCTGTGGGTGATCCAGAAGTAAAAGTTGTACAAACATTGAGCACTGCCGCTAAGTGTCAAGATGACATACTTGAAAGACTAGCCAGATGTTCAAAATGGAATACAGTCATAAACGTAGTAGCTCGAATTCAACGTTTGGCAAAGGGAATCAGAAAGAAGGAATCATTGAATGTAGCGGAAAGAATGAAGGCTGAAGAAACGGTCATAAGACTCATTCAACAGAGATTCTATAGTGAAGAGTTGAAGAGACTTGGTCAAGAACCTAAAAGGCTTCCCAACAACCACCCATTGTACAAGCTTAATCTTGTTCTACAGGATGGTATACTGAAGGTGGGAGGGAGACTGGAAAATGCATTGTTACCCAGCAGAGTGAAGCATCCAGCAATTCTACCCAAAAATTCTACCTTCACAAGATTGATTATTGATCACTACCACAACAAATCCTTGCATCAAGGAAGAAGCTTTACCCAGAACTGTTTGAGAGAAGGTGGTTACTGGATACTGGATAGTAAAAGGAAGCAAAGTTATAGCAAAGTATATAAGTAAATGCGTAACATGTAGAAAGGCACCTAGACCTACCGAAGAACAAAGAATGGCAGATTTACCCGCAGATCGTGTAAACCCATCACCACCACTTCTTTATAGTGGAATGGATTGTTTCGGCCCGTTCATCACCAAGCAAAACCGCAAGGAGTACAAGAGATATGGACTAATATTTACATGTCTAAGCTCCAGAGCAATTCATCTGGAAATGTTATAATATATGTCAACTGATGCATTTATTAATGCCTTGAGATGCTTCATAGCCATTAGAGGTACTGTCAGAGAGCTTAGATCTGACCAAGGATCTAATTTTGTTGGAGCAAAGAATGAATTGAAGAAAGCTCTAAAAGAGATCGATAAAGAAAAAGTAACTCAGTATTTGTCAAAGAATCAATGTGATTTTCATATGAATGCTCCACATGCAAGCCACACAGGAGGAGTTTGGGAAAGACAAATCAGAACTGTAAGAAATGTGTTAAGTTCAGTGTTGAGAAAGAGCTCCGGAAGAATAGATGATGCTTCACTTAGGACCCTATTCTATGAAGTAATGTCTATTGTTAACAGTCGTCCACTTACAGTTGACAACATCAATGATCCAACAAGTTTGGAACCTTTAACTCCCAACCATCTACTTCACCTTAAGTCTGATTACGTACAACCACCACCTGGCAAGTTTACCAAAGAGGATTTATATGCCAAAAAGAGATGGCGAAGAGTCCAATATCTATCAGAAGAGTTTTGGAATAGATGGAAGAAAGAGTACTTAGCCAATCTTACGTTAAGAAGTAAATGGCAAACACCCAGAAGAAATGTACAAGTTGGTGACATAGTATTAGTGAAAGAAGATGATTTACCTAGAAGTCAATGGAAATTGGCCAAAGTTCTAGAAGTTCAAAAGGATAAAGACAGACTAGTAAGAAGAGCGTTGTTACAAATAGGAGACTCAAAACTTGACAAAAAGGGAAAACGTCTCACTATTCCACTCAGGTTGGAACGTCCTATACAGAAGTTAGTTGTTCTACTTGAGAGTGATAAAAGACACTTGGGAGTTGAGAACCTGATGGGAAATTCCCCAAATTCATGTTCAAATCCTACTATAGAGAACATAGAATTATAGGTAATTTGGTGGGAGTGTAGCTGGCCAGCTAAGACCTGTCCTAGTTTGCTAATGTGACTTACATGCACATATACAGCTAGACCTGCTAATAATGTTAATACAGTGCATATGCTCATTTGTGAGAGATAAAAGCAGAGTTATTTACTGTGACTTTATATGTGGATGTCATATAACAGTTGTATATTGTGTTCACAGAAGAAAAGAAAAAATATACCTTTAAGAGTCATTTCTATATGCATAAAGGTAAGCTTAATGACAGCAGAATTGCAACCAGAAAGCATAGAGTTAAGTTTTTGTGACTCATCAGAAGTTTTAGCCAATCACAACCAATCTCACTGAGCAAATGTCTCTGGCCAATCATAGCCAGCATTTCACTCATGTTCTGTCTAGGAAATCTCATAGCACATGTCTAGAATTTCATTACACCAGAGAGAGTGAATATGAACAGTTCATGATCCATCAGAGTCCAGTTTTATGGAAGCAAGTGGCCAAAATAGGTATTTAATACAGTTATATAAGTTCCTATTGTTAATAATGTGATTAGAACTGTATACTGAAACTAGTTATGTGTTCACTTGTAGTTCCACCAAACCAGGTTTGCAAACAATCAAACCAGCAAACAAACTAGATTCAAACCAGGTTTCAAACCAGGTTTCAGAGCAAACATCAGAGCAAACAGCATATAGAGCAAGTCCCAGAGAGATCATAAAGTGTCTAAAGTATTTTAAAGTGAAAGTACAGATACTGAAGAGAGAAATATATCTACCATTTTATGTAGAATTACAAGATTGAACAGTTGAACCGACATTTGTTATACTTTATTCAACACGTGTTTGTACATGGACTTCCTGCTGCTAAATGGTCAGTGTTATATAAGAAGAAAAGCTGCAGTGAATAAAGAAGTTATCTTAAAGGTTTGGTGTGCTCTTTAAACCTACTGCTTCCATAGAACGGCGCTAGAGGAATTAGAGTAACAGATAGTCTTGTGTGGACTAAAAGATCAGAGAAATCAAATTCTTCTAATGCCACAGCGCATAAAGGCACTTCATAGTGCTGCGCCTGCCACAAGCAGTGATTTTAATGATGCTTAAAGTGAAAAAAAAAAGTGAAATATTCCTTTAAATATCGTACCTGGGGGGTGTCTAAAGCATACCTGTGAAGTGCCACGTGTTTCCCGTGTTTAGAACTGTCCCTGCACAAAATGACATTTCTAAAGGAAAAAAAGCCATTTAAAACTGCTTGCGGCTTTAATGTAATGTCTGGTCCCGGCAATATGGATGAAAATCATTGAGAAAAATGGCATGGGTACCCCCCCAGCCCTCTACCAGCCCCTTTGGGTCTTGTATGGATATTAAGGGGAACCCCTTTAACCAAATTAAAAAAAGGCCCTATAAACTCTGAACAGCAGTATACAGGCGGTGCAAACAAGACAGGGACTGTAGGTTTGTTCTTATGTAGAATCTGTTTGTAATTTGGAACAGGTACATTTTTTAAGTGTAGCTCCAGCCAAAAAATATATTTTTAAGCTTTTTGGAAAACATAGGGAAGGGTTATCACCCCTGTAACATTTGTTTTGCTGTCTGTGCCCCTGTTCAGCTCTCTGCCTGTGGTTTTATTATGAGAACACCACAAATTGTATTCAGGTTCCTTTAAGTGAACGCTGTGCAAAGAACTGAAGTACACTAAATGAAATTAATGCAGCTCCCTGCCTGTGGTTTTATTATGAGAACACCACTAACTGTATTCAGGTAAGCTTTAGGTGAACGCTATGCAAAGCACACAGTACACTAAGTGAAACACTGACTGCAGCTAGCACAATCACCTGCCTGCCTGTCACAGTATAGAGAATAACAGGAACGGATCTAGCTAAACTGAATACAGTGTATAAATATATATACAACACCTAGGATGCATATATATCCTATACACACTGTAACTGCAGCTAACTGACTCGCCTGCCTGCTCTATCTAACTCAATATAAATGACACTGTCTCTCTCTCTGTAATCTCTCTTTAAACAACTCCAACACACTACACAAGGCCGCCAAGCCGGTGGCCTTATATAGTGTGGGGAGTGTACTAAACCCCCTGAGCCATAATTGGCCAAAGCCACCCTGGCTTTGGCCAATTACGGCTCTCTGTTCAGACGTCGCTGTGATTGGCCAAGCATGCGGGTCATAGTGCATGCTTGGCCAATCATCAGCCAGCAATGCACTGCGATGCCGCAATGAATTATGGGCCGTCCCGTGTCACTCGAATCTGTCGCGAGCGGTCCATAATGTTCGATCTTCATCGAACAGCCGATGTTCGAGTCGAACATGGGTTCAACTCGAACACGAAGCTTGGGTGTCTGCCGAACTCATCTCTAGCCAAACCCTTAACTTGCACTTTTTGTTTACAACAATGAGCTATGGACCTGGAGATTCCCACACACTGCAACTCATAAAAAAAAAAAAAAATAGAGTGCAAGTTCCGAATGTGGTTTAATTCTCCAGCATCTACCAACTCTGAAACATCAGCTTTGGGTTGACTAACCCTTTGAACATTGGGCACCATAAATACTTAAATAGTCTATAAGGACTTTTTGGAACAGGATGGTTAAAGTGGAAGTAAACCCATTGATTTAACAGTTTAAAAAAACAGTTACATTTCCGGCATGCCGGAAATGCTAACTGCCACATTGGTTGTGCTCTCAACCAAACTGTCAAACCATCCAATGGCTGGTGTCATAACTGGTCACATGTGCAGCATCATGGCAGTTGAAGATTAAACAAAGGTCAAGATGGCAGCTTCCTTGGCTGAAAACGATAGGAGGGTTTACTTCCACTTTAAGAAAAAGAGATGTGCATGGATGTCCTCCGAACTCATTTGTTGCTGACCTCTGAACTCTTTGCTCTAATAATCTACGGTCTGGGTTATTTTCGCCCTGTAACTGATTGAAGTAAAAAAAAAGAGTACAAGTTCGAAGCTTGGCTAGAAATGGACACCCAAGCTCATCTCTGATAATGAATATTTAAACTTTACTATCTGTCTGCCCTTCTCCACAATGTCAAATTTGTTAGCTATGTGAAGAACGAAGTCTATCTACAAGGCGTAAAATTAGTCCTAACGATTGATATATGTCTTCACCCTTGTATTTCTTCCTTTAGAAATACACATCTCTCATCTAGGCAATGGGCCAAATTGTCTGTTGTTTTTACACATTGACATATCCTATCCGATAGCAACAACCCAAAATAACATCAGACGCCATGTGTAACTACTGAATGTTGCACAATCCATGTAACGTCATTTATAGAGATCAGAGAATGAATTTAATCAATCAATTTACTCATTTCCAGTTACAGAGAAGGTTTCTGTGTCTAGCTTACATTGTCAGAATACCAAATTCGGCTTGTTTTCACGCACTCCCCACCCGACACGCCCAGCCTTTATGTTTTACCTCTCATCCAGCTGCATTCCACAAGCACAAAAAAGGATTTTTCATTTGGGTTTCTGAGAGACCCTTCCACACCTTTATGACCTTGTTGGGTCCATGTATTTGAAGACACATCAAAAGGACCACTCAAATGGTTATGTAATAAAAAACATATTTTAGAGCTAAAATTTCCAGTCAGTATGCAACTTCCTTAAAAAATAAAATAAAAATGAGTACATAGGTGACATAGATTGTAGCTTTTGAAAGTTAAAGTGACCCTATTGCTAAAAAATTAACGCAAAGAAAGAAAAATATTATACGCCACACATCACTACAAGTTAAACAGGCTCAGGCCGGGCTCCATCCAGGGCCCCCTCCCCCCAGATCCGCCGATACGGGGGTAAGGGAGCCTCCTGTAGGGGTCTGGGCACACAGGGGGGCCCGGACAGCAGGGGGATTGGTGCGGCAGGACAATTACAAAATGATGCACTGTGTCTGTGTCTCTCCCCCCAGTAGTTGAAAGCCGGTTTCTCCCCCTCGCCCTTCCCCCGGCTTTCAGCTGCTGGAGGGAGAGACACAGACACAGTGCATTGTTCTGTAATTGTCCTCCAATCCTGTCCAATCCCCCTCCCTGTGCTGCCCACATCTGATTCCCCCCTGTGTGGCGGGGCACCCCCCCCGGCAGCGCTGCTGGCTTTTATCTACCGGAGGCTGCTGCGGCGACACAGGGAGATGGAAAGATAGGGTAGTGGCCGGTAAATTACATATCATCCCTTCCTTTTCTCACTTAGACACAGTCAGCGATTGTTACCGATCACTCCTTTGTTCATTAATGGATGAACAGGAGCCTCTGTCTCCTGCTCATCCATCTTCAGTGCAGGTGAGGCTACAGAGAAAGGATTCGAAGAATCTGTGTCCTTAATTCCATTCTCAAAGGTGAGATGTCAGGAGTCTGTTTAGACCCCTTATATTTCATCCAAACTAACCCCCAGCAGTGATGTAAGAAATTGTAAAAAAAATATTTTAAAAATGTCAAAAATAAATGTGAAAAAAAATCATCTTTAAAATTGTAAAAAAAAAAAAACATTTTTAAATGTTTTTAAAAATTATTTTAAAAAATTATCATTTTTGTAATTCGGGGGGGAGTAGGGGGGTCTGTCAGGTAAGCCGTATGGGGGCCATGAGATTTTCAACGACAGCTCTGCACCCCCAATGCGTTTCGCCCACCCACAGGGCTTATTCAAACCGACGATTTTGCCGCTTTCTATGGCTTGCGCTCAAAACATTCCTATCCTGACTGCGATTCTTACACGTTCAAGAGAGGAAGGTTAAGGGAGGTGTAACCTTCCCTAACTGCAGCAGCTCCTAAATTATCCTAAAAGCCTATGTGTACATGGACACAGAGGCTTTTATGGAGTTGAGTTTGGAAACTTTGGCAAAAAAAATGCCAAAAGCTCCTAAACTCAAGTTTAGGAGCTGTAGTGTACGTGAAGCCTAACAGGGGTTCTAACACAGAGAGAATTAAAAACCTAACAGGGGTTCTAACGTCTTCAATACATCCAAAACTGAAAAAAAATATAGAAAAGTAGACTTACACAGGCCACATCTGAATAACTATAGATCAAAAAGATTATTTGTGGGCAGGAAACCTTAGTCCCACAAAAAACAATACCAAACTTTATTGGCACAGCAAAGAAGACGATAATAATTAATAAAGTACAAAATTTATTTTTACATATTAAAAATACATAAATCCAACTTATACAAATACAAACGCATAATGTAAAAGCAAATGGCCCCCTTACAGCCTAAAAGTTGGTTAAGGTCTAATATCAAAAAGCTGGTTCAATGTATACTGAAGTGTAACCATATAATCACATAGAGATGATAAGCATAAAAAGAATACTATAATTTATACACTTCCAGTTGTAGAGGACAACACGTTTCGCCAGAATATGGCTTCTTCAGGACCCAGTATCAAGAGCAAAGTTTAAACAATGTGGTGGATCGTAGAGCCCAAAACACTAGCCTCGGGGTCAGGAGCCATCAAAGGCAGAACACCTCCCTGGAAACATTTCCTCAACACAACTGCCGCTCACTGGATATTTTCTTTTTTTCGGACCATTCTCTGTAAACCCGAGAGATGGTTGTGTGTGAAAATCCCAGTAGATCAGCAGTTTTTTTTAATACTCACACCAGCCCGTCTGGCACCAACAACTATGCCACGTTCAGTCACTTAAATCCCCTTTCTTCCCCATACTGATGCTCGGTTTGAACTTCAGCAAGTCGTCTTCACTGCGTCTAGATGCCTAAATGCATTGAGTTGCTGCCATGTCATTGGCTGATTAGCAATTTGTGTTATCAAGCATTTGAACAGGCATACCTAATAAAGTAGCCAGTGAGTGTATATGACCTGTAAATAGAATCCAAATAGGGCTGGGAACACCAATGTGTGCTAAATAAATAGATATATATGGGCTATAATATAGGTGGCCAGGGCAAATCGTTTTAAATACAGTGGGGAAGAATGGTTAACGCACAAGTAGACAAACCAATGGACATTCGTTAAGCCAGGACAACAAATCATCAGGCTGCTCTCCAGTTCGCCATGCCAACCGCCATGTTGCACCAAAAAATTTGTTATACTTAAACCACTTGACGACCGCAATATGTACAGTATATAAACGTTGCGGATTGCAAGTGGTTTACCGGGATTATGGCCGAAGACATCAGCCATAACCCCGGTATCGTTTTTTACAGCCGGTGCCTGGCTTTCTCATGCCAGTGGTCCGAGCGGCTCATGAGCCGCTGGAACGCTTTCCGAAGTGGCGGGTGGGGACCCCCTCCCGCCGCTCACCTGTGTTTCTACCGTTTCCGCAGGTTCGCCCAAGAAACCATCCGACGGTGTCACTGGATGGCCACTCAGGAGGTCAAAGAGTAGATTCACTTAGATTGCCTCTATGGCCTTGGAGGACCGGAGTGACGTCATGATGTCACTTCTGGTCCAGGCTTTTTTTTTTTTTTAAAGAAAAAGATCAAAAACAAATTTTTATCTTTTGTTCTTAGAGGTAAAGGAGAGATTTTAGGTCCTTTTGACCCCAGATCTATCTCTATAAAGAGGACCTGTCATCCTCATTTCTATTACAAGAGATGTTTACATCATGTGGATATTTCGCCTACAGCTGCCTAGAAGAGTCTGTTATATATACATCAGCAGATGTGGCTTTTTTTGTTTTGTTTATGAACTTCATTTGGACCTTCTCTCTTTCACATTTTTTTATATATATATTTTTAATTTTTATTTATTCATTTACCTGTGCACAGGGGATATTCCAGATATATTGCCGTGTTTCATTAACAGGACTTTTTTTCTGTTTTGCTTTTTGGTGTGTGTGAACACATGAATTATTAGCACTATGATTGCTTGTTTAAGGGTAGCGCATTTTTATTATTTCTTTTTGCATATATCTGTAAGCACAAGTGTCTGTGGACGCCAGACAACAGAACATTTAGGCTGGCGCACGCAATAACTGTAGAAAGGGAACCATCCCCTACGGGATCGCCACAGGCTGCGGCCCGAACTCCACCTGAAAGAGAAGACAGGGCGACACCCCCGGTGGCACCTGCACCGGCCACTGCTATATCACCAGAACTGATAAATGCAATAGGGGATTTGCTAGCCAAATGTCAGAAGACAAGCACGGTGCATGTGGAAACTAGCTACCGGAGACTAAAAATATTCTCAGGGAAGCTCCCTGTCCCGGCAGGGGAAGAAGATTTTGATACTTGGGTGGAACAGGCATTACAGGCAGTGGAGGCATGGGAGGTGCCGGAGGCGCAGAAGAGGCAGCGAGTGTTAGAAAGCCTTAAAGGTGCAGCAGCAGAAGCAGTGAAAAGTTTCCGGTTTGGGAATGCAGGGTGTACGGCGCAGGACTGTCTAGCTATGTTGCAGGAAGAGTTTGGTCAATTAGACAAGGTGACAGAGATGGTCTACCAGTTTAAACACACTTTCCAAAAACCGGAGGAGAAACTTTCCGAGTATGTCAGAAGGCTAAACAGGCTGCTGTGCAAGATTGTGTTAAAGAAAGGGATGAAGCCCCAAGATGCCGATGCGGCAAGAATGAAGCAAGTCTTAAAGGGAGCGCTACGCTCCGATCCAGTCTGGCTGCACCTGAAAACCTTGGGAGGAGGAATGTTGCTGACTTATGCTGATTTAATAAAAATCATCAGAGATGAGGAGGCGCTGCAACAGGACCAACAGAAGGATAAGACAAGTGTTGTACCCGCACAGGTGCTGGTCAATCCAGTAATGACCCCTGAAAGAGAGGCGGAGATAGACACCCTAAAAACTCAGATGTCCAAGGTGTTAGAGATATTGACCTCTCTGATAGCAAAAGACACAGAGTGTCCCAAGAAGAAGGAAAGTCCAAGGAAGGAATTGTTCCCGATTGCCTCAGCACCCGAACCTTTACAAGAATGGGGAGATATAGTCTGCTTCAACTGTGGGGGAGTTGGCCACATTGCAGCCACATGTTCTAGTCCGAAGAAGAAGAGACCAGACAACCGCAAGCCGGCGGGAAACTCCAGAGGGCCCCGGTGAAGGAGTCAACCGGGTGTCCATCATCTTCAGTAAACTCCAAGCTGAATGCGAAGAAAAACAAAAAGAGAGATAGAACACCAAAGGGGAAACGCAATACCCCTCAACAAAGCTATACTCCAGGAGGAAGGGGGGAGACCCCTCAGAAAAGGCACAGCACTCCCCAAAGGGGGTGCCCACCCAAGAAAAATAATAGTACCCCTCAGCGGGTTCCTACACCCATTAAAATGAGGGAAGTCAGTGCATACCAGGCTCAAGAAAGGTTCAAGTCCAAAGGGAATAGGACAAGAGAGAGTCCAAAGGGAAAAGGTCTGAAGAAGGCGGCTCCTGCCGGACCATATCCAGAGAAGCTGGTAGGCCCATCCCCTATAGTGCCCATTCAAGTGGAGGGAGTCTACACCAGGGGCCTCCTGGATACCGGGGCACAAGTGACCCTACTATACCGGGACTTCTACGACAGGCACCTGAGTCATCTGCCTATCCAGAAGATAGAAGAGCTGGAAATATGGGGAATTGGAACCCAGAATTTCCCTTACGACGGCTACCTTCCCATCAAAATGACCTTTGACCCATCCGTGGCTGGGAAGGCCGAAGTGTTTGACACCCTGGCAGTTGTGTGCCCTAGGCCGCCTGGAGCCAACAAGAATTCCCTTATAATAGGGACGAACACAGACCTGGTCCGAAGACTCCTGACCCCTCTCGTGACAGAAGAAAGACAAGCAGCTACCAAGATCCATCCCATGCTGAAGACAGCCTACCAACGGCTGGTCCAAGAGCGGGAGACCCCTGGAGAGGGGATAGGGAAGGTGTGGAGACTTGGAAGAGAAGGGGTAGTGTTGCAGCCCGGCGAAGTAACCTGTCTCAGGGCCACTGTGAAGCTTACTTGGGAGCAGCCTGGTCCCTTTGTCATGCTGGAGTCAGACCCAAGGGGTGAGTCCTCAGGCCTGGAGGTGATACCGGAAGTGATTCCGCTGAAGGTCCTGAAGAAGGCCCATTATAGAGTTCCAGTGAGTGTTAGGAATACTACCAAAGACCCCATGGAAATCCCAGCCAGAATGCTGCTAGGCCAGGTGAGCCCGGCGGCCCCTGTTACCCTGTCAGAAGTGAAGAGGACAGGTGGAGGAGGGGATGTTTGGGAGAAGCTGTCCATGGAAAACCCAAATCTGTCCAGGGCTTGGAAAGAGAGAGCCAAGGCCCAGTTGAATAGATGGGAGAAGATCTTCTCTAAGGATGAGTTTGATGTGGGGTGTGCAAGGAGTGCCACCCATCGGATCCGCCTCCAGGAAGATAAGCCCTTCCGAGAGAGGGTCAGGCGGGTCCCGCTAGCAGATCTGGAGGATCTGAGGGAACAACTTGCAGAACTCAAGAGGACTGGTGTGATACGGGAGTCCAGAAGCCCCTATGCCTCTCCCATAGTGGTGGTCCGAAAGAAGAATGGATCATTGAGGCTCTGTATCGACTACAGGACTCTCAACAGGAGAACCATACCTGACCAATACACCACTCCGAGGATAGAGGATTCCCTACAGAGCTTGTCTGGAGCCAAATGGTTCAGAGTTATGGATCTCAAGAGTGGGTACTATCAGATTCCGATGCACCCAGCAGACAAGGAGAAGACAGCTTTCATAACCCCAGTGGGGTTCTTTGAATTCGACCGGATGCCCCAAGGTCTGTCTGGAGCCCCAGCTACTTTCCAACGTCTCATGGAGAAGACAGTAGGAGACATGAACCTGATCGAAGTCCTTGTATACCTGGACGATGTCATTGTCTTTGGGAGAACCTTGGAGGAACATGAAGAGAGGCTGGAAAAAGTGTTGAGAAGACTCAGTGAGGAAGGACTTAAGCTTTCGCCTGAGAAGTGTCGGTTCTACCAGTCTTCTGTGAACTATCTGGGGCACATAGTGTCTGAAGAAGGGGTGGCCACAGACCCTGAGAAATTGGAGGCAGTTACCTCCTGGCCACGGCCCATCACAGTAACAGAACTCAGATCCTTCTTGGGCTTCTGCTCTTACTACAGGAGGTTTGTGGAGGGATTTGCCCGAATTGCTAGACCATTGAATGAGTTGCTCAAGACTGAAGGAGAAGAGGATGGCTCAGGGCCCAGGAGGCCAGGAGAGTCCATCAGAGATCAGTGGAATCAGAAGTGTGAAGAGGCTTTCCAGGTATTGAAGAGGAGCCTGACCACTGCACCAGTCTTGGCCTACGCAGACCCAACCAAACCCTATGAACTGCACGTGGATGCTAGTCATGACGGTCTGGGAGGAGTACTTTACCAAGAACACGAGGGGCAATTGCGGCCCGTTGCCTATGTGAGTAGGAGCCTGACCCCCTCTGAGAAGAACTACCCCACTCACAAGCTGGAGTTCCTGGCCCTCAAGTGGGCGGTAGTAGACAAGCTCAAAGACTACCTGTATGGAGCGGAGTTCACTGTGAAGACCGACAACAACCCCCTTACCTACCTGTTCACCACGGCCAAGCTGGACGCCACTGGACACAGGTGGCTGGCCGCACTGTCTGGATTCAACTTCAGCCTTAAGTATAGACCAGGAGTGGGGAATCGAGACGCAGACGCTCTGTCCAGGAGATCTCATTCCCCCACCATTGAAATAGAAAATTGGACCCAAGTGGCACCGGACGGGGTGCAGGCCCTTTGTCAAGGAGCTGAATTCCAAGCCCGAGGAGGCTCCAGAGCAGAGGAAATAGGAGTTACCACGGTGGGAGTCCCCAAACACTACTGTGGAGTAGCTCAATTGGAAGAGGACAACCTACCAAGACTGTCCAAGAAGGAACTGAGGTGTGACCAATTGGAAGACCCCATGGGGAGATTGGTCCTGGAGGCCTTGGAGAATCAGGATCCAAACAGACTCATGCGTCAACCTTCAAAAGAAGCTCGCCTGCTGAGGAAGGAGTGGGATAGGTTGCAGTTACATCAGGGAGTGGTCTACCGAAGAGGCCCCTCTGATGACTCAGAAGATAAGTGGCAGCTGTTCCTCCCAGAGAAACATCGGGAGACTGTTCTGATTGCCCTGCATGACAATCATGGCCACCTAGGGGCTGAAAGGACCTTTCAACTTGTCAGAAGTCGGTTCTATTGGCCCTGCATGAGGGCAGAGGTAGAGGAGTACTGCCACTCATGTGCGCGATGCATCCAGAGGAAGACTTTGCCCCATCAAGCTGCCCCAATGGGCCATCTACAGAGCCAAGGGCCCATGGACCTGGTGTTCATTGAATTTCTCTGCCTCGAACCCGACCTGAGTGGACTAGGAAATGTTCTGGTGATAACCGACCATTTCACCCGGTATGCCCAGGCTTTCCCCACCAAAGACCAGAAGGCCTCCACCGTGGCCAAGGTACTTATGGAGAAGTACTTTGTCCATTATGGGCTGCCACAGAGACTCCATTCAGACCAAGGGAGGGACTTCGAGAGTAAGCTCATCCGGAAGCTCTTGGATTCTTTGGGAATTAAGAAGACTCGAACTACACCTTACCATCCTCAGGGAGATGCTCAGCCGGAAAGGTTCAACCGAACCTTGCTCAACATGTTGGGGACTCTGGAAAGCGAGAAAAAGCAACATTGGAGCCAACACATAGCAGCCATAGTACATGCTTACAACTGCACCATCAGTGATGCTACAGGCAACTCCCCATATCGACTCATGTTTGGGAGAGAAGCGAGACTACCGGTGGACTTGGCTTTTGGCACCTCACTGGACCATTCCTCAGCCACATCCCACAAAGGATATGTGGACAGGCTCAGACACAGCCTGAAAGTAGCCTATGAACAAGCTCAAGCGGCCTCAGATCAAAGGGGAGCTCGGAATAAAAGAAATTTTGACTTGAAGGTCCGGGTACAAGACCTACAGCCCGGGGATCGAGTACTGTTGCGCAATCTGGGAGTCCCCGGAAAGCACAAACTTGCAGACAGATGGAGATCTGAACCCTATGTCATCTGCAGGAAGTTGCCGGGCCTACCTGTCTACAAGGTGAAGCCAGAGGGAAAGGTAGGCCCACTGAAGACATGGCATCGAAACCACCTGCTCCCACTTGCGGAGGCAGTTAGAATACCTCCCGTGGGAGACTCCCCTGAACCGGCCTCTATCTTGGATACTCCTAGGCCGAACACTCGGTCACAGACCTCCCGAGCTGAAAATGGAGAAGCCTCCCAACTTAGTGGAGATGAGGAGGGAGAACTTGATTGGCTGTGGCCTTCCCCAACTCCAGGAACTTCTATCATAGATCTTCCAGTCACCCAAGATACCACAGATGAAACACTGAACTCAGAGGCTACAGAGTTCATCCCCTTTAGTCCTTCAGCAGATTACTGGGAAGATGCCCATGATAGTTGCTCCGAGGAAGAGGAGCCTGTGGCGCCAGAACCAGAGATTCCAGGAGAGCAAAGGGCTCGAAGAGTCATTCGACCTCCTAAGAAGCTGACCTACCCTCAGATGGGGAACAGTTCGGAAGACTCTGTAGTAACTGCTAGGAGAAAAGCTGAGATTCCGGATCCCTCCACTATTCATTTGGTGTAGGGCAACCCCAGCTCACTCTCTGGCACAGTTAGGCAGGCCACCCATGATAATGTGACCTGTGGGCAAGGGAATTCTACCCCTCAGTTATGGTGGGAATCCCCTATCCCAACATCGTTTTCAGAATTGTCCAGTGTTATATATAGTTGTTGTTAAAATTTATCTTTGGGGACCAAAGAGTTTAAGTGGGGGGAGTGTGTAGCGGGGTGTTCCCCTATAATGGGAAGAGACTACATCACCCATAACCCCATTCTTCACATGTTCCACTGCAGAGACTCATGGGAGGGGTTATAAAAGGAGGAGGCGAGGTCGGGCTCGGCCTCTTTGGGACACGAGACTTCACAGACGGATCCTCCTGTGCGGATGTGTCGGAGTGCAAGGCCTGAAGCCTGAGGCCTTGCTCAGCACCAAAGAGCCTTCCACCCCCCTCTGCGAGCCTGGGTGACATCTGACTTTGTGCGCTACAGCCTTGTTGGATGGGGGACCCGATCGTTGGAGAGATCGAGTGTGTGTGACACGGCCGGTGGAGGTTTCCCGGACTGGATCCGTAGTCTGGCGGGTGAGAGGGCATAAGCCCAGCTAAGATACTGTTACTGTATATAGGCCTATAGACTGCCGTGGCCTACAAGTTATTTTGATACCCCTATTGAAGAGCCTTGTCAGAACTGAGCCTGCGGCTTTATTTAACCAAGTTCTATACCCCTTGGATTACAAAGTTATACTCTGTTTAAAGTGCACCACCATTACAGACCTGCCGGTGAAGAAAGAAGGACTAAGTTAAATATTAGAACCAGGCCTGGTGGGGATTCTAGCGTGTTTGATTACTGCGCCATAGGGCACTTAGTTAACGGTCGCCCGTATGGCGCACCTGTAGCGTGTGTTACTACATAGTGTGTTAGAGTGGCAGGACGCTGCCCTTAGGAGTGATTATCTTGAACTGTGATTACTGTTACCCCCTTTATCCATATTGAGAAAATAAGTAAAACACTTTACCTATTACAATTCATTACTGTGTCCTTGCTTAGTTATTATATTGCATAGGATATATCATTGATTGTTAGTACTAGCTGTGCCAGAAGGGGGTAGAGCCTATTGCCGGGGGTTGGCGGAGCTGCACTCAGGGCCCAAATCTAATTCTGCGGCCTCCTTAGTTGGAGGTATCGCTACACAACCTTATCAGTACCCATCTGCAGCCTCACAAATGCCATGAATGCAGCCCCACCATTGCAATGAATGCAGCCTCACCATTGTCATGAATGCAGCCTCACTATTGTCATGAATGCAGCCTCACCATTGCCATGGATGCAGCACCCCCATTGACATGAATGCAGACTCACCATTGCCATAAATGCAGCCCCACCATTGCCATGAATGCAGACTCATCATTGCCATGAATGCTGCACCCCATTGCCATGAATGTAAACTCACCATTTCCACGAATGCAGCCTCACCATTGCTATGAATGCAGACTCACCATTGACATGAATGCAGCCCCACCATTGCCATAAAATGCAGAATCACCATTCCCATTAATGCAGCACCCCCATTGCCATGAATGCAGCCTCACCATTGCCATGAATGCAGCCCCACCATTGCCATAAATGCAGACTCACCTTTGCCATGAAAGCAGCACCTCCATTGACATGAATGCAGCACCCCCATTGACATGAATGCAGTACCCCCATTGTCATGAATGCAGACTCACCATTGCCATCAGTGCAGCCTAATCCATGCCCATCTGCAGCCTCGGAGGGGACAGGGAAGGGGCGGGAGGAGCTCCAACACATACAGGAGAATCTGTTTTCTTGGCAGCCTCTTTAATGCAAAGTCCCACCTCCTATTATAGACAGAACAGTCTTCCAGTGGCAGCGCAGGAGACGGGACTTCCTATTACAGAGGCTGCCGTGAAAACAGGAAATTCACACTGTATGTGCGGCACTCATCCCGCCCCTGCCTGTCCCCTCCAAGGCAGACAGCATGTATATCTTTTGTGGCCCCCGGCGCTCAGGGCCACAAAAGATATACATGTCCAAATTACCAGGCGGGCCGTTCGAAACCGGAACGCGGGCCGCGATTGGCCGGACTTTGGACATGCCTACCTTAGAGTCTCTGCTAAAAAAATGTATAATGTTTGGAGTTAATAAGTAATTTTCTAGCAACAAATACTGATTTAAACTTGTAGACAAAAAGTGCCAGAAAAAGCCTGGTCTTCAAGTGGTTAAATTGTCATGCCTCGTATATATAGCAGCAACAATTTACAGCATGCTTTACATATTGTACATTCACGTCAGTCCCTGCTCTCAAGGCGCTTACAATCTATTGTCCCAATGCATACACACACACATACTAGAACCAGTTAACCCAGTGTTTCTCAACTCCAGTCCTCAAGGCTCCCCAACAGGTCATGTTTTCAAGATTTCCCTCCGATGAAATGGCTGTGGTAATTACTAAGGCAGTGAAACTGATCAAATCACCTGTGCAAAATAATGGAGAGCCTGAAAACCTGACCTGTTGGGGCGCCTTGAGGACTGGAGTTGAGAAACACTGAGTTATACCAACTAGCATGTCTTTGGAATGTGGGATGAAACCCATGCAATAACATGGAGAGCATGCAAACTCAATGCAGACGGTGTCCTGGTTGGGGGATCTGAAGAGGAGACCCGGGTGCTGGAGTGTTAACCCCTAAGCCACGGTGCTGCCCATTGTTCAGTGACCTGTAAGGAACCCGACACATGATTCATCTTGCCGCCAGTCACACCCAACTGAAATTGCAGATTTCTGATGGAGATGGCTTTTAAAGAAGCCGATAAACCATGCAAGAATACAAAGCAATGATGTCAAAGCGTTCGCAGGGACGGTGATGTCAGACACCTTTCTATATAAAACTGAACCTTGACATAAGCACAGTTCAAACAGAAGTCATTCAGAAGCTGTCATCATGACATCACTAACACGTAGAGGGTTTGTCTGGACAGGCGTGTTCTTCTACCAAAGTATCGTGTTTCTAAAAACAAATCAAATATCCAATAATCACATGTTGTCTAAATATAGTGTCACATTGTATGTATTCTTCCTTGAATCTCTGTGTACTTTGTGTATTTCTTCCAGATCCAGTGGCGGCTGGTGCTCAAAATTTTTTGGGGGGGCGCAAACAAACTAAAAAAAAACAAACATCAATTGCAGCCACTGTGCCCATCAAATGCAGCTACTGTGCCCATCAATTGCCGCCACTGTGCCATCAAACGCAGTCACTGTGCCATCAAACGTATACCACTGTGCCATCAAACGCAGTCACTGTGCCATCAAACGTATCCACTGTGCCATCAAACGTATCCACTGTACCATCAAACGTATCCACTGTGCCATCAAACGCAGCCACTTTGCCCATCAAACGCAGCGACTGTGCCCATCAAACGCAGCCACTGTGCCATAAAACGCAGCCACTGTATCCATAAATTGCCACCACTGTGCCATCAAACGCAGCTACTGTACCCATCAATTGCTGCCAGTGTGCCCATCAATTTCTGCCACTGTGCCCATCAATTGCCGCTACTGTGCCCATCAATTTCTGCCACTGTGCCCCATCAATTGCTGCCAGTGTGCCCATCAATTGCTGCCAGTGTGCCCATCAATTGCCGCTACTGTGCCCCATCAATTGCTGTCAGTATGCCCATCAATTGCTGCCACTGTGTCCAATCAATTTCTGCCAATGTACCCATCAATTGCCGCTACTGTGCCCCATCAATTGGCGCTACTGTGCCCCATCAATTGCTGCCAGTGTGCCCATCAATTGCCGCTACTGTGCCCCATCAAATGCTGCCAGTATGCATCGCTCAGGACTTACCTGTCTCGCAGCGGGTCACGGTGGCATCCTCCACGTCCACGCTCCTCAATGTCTTCTCCCGTCCTCTCCACAGGTAACCAATCACAGTGCCTGTTGTTTCAGCCAATCAGGTGACAGGTAACAGACCCGAGCACCTGATTGGCTGAGAGGCGGGTCAGTGTTAGGAAAGCGTTTTATTCGCTTTCCTAACACAACGCTGAGTGAACAGCGAGCAGCAAGCATGGCGCCCGCTGTTCACCATTTTGGACGCCTATTAGAGCCTACGGCTCTAATTAGGTGCTTCCAAAAAAAAAAACGCTGCTGTAATTCAGGTGCCCGGTGCCCGACAAGGGGCCGGACACCTGAATAGGGGGTGGCAGTGGCAACCATAGATAGATTCATGCAATGCATGAATCTATCTATGGTGAGAGAGAGGTGACAGGAGAGAGGGGGCGGCGCCTGTGCGCCCTTTATGGATGCACCGCCACTGTCCAGATCTGTGCAGTAATCCAGTGTGAGACTTTTCCTTCCTGTAATAAAAGACCGCTCACTGCTGCTCTCTCTCTCCTTGTGCAGGGTGACTGGTCTTGTCTCCGCCCCCTCCTGTAGTTTTCTGCAGGCAGCCTGTACTGGGTGGGGCCTGCTGGTGGGATCCCTCATACAGTTCTGCTCTCTGCACAGTGGTGATGTCACCACTATATTTGCAAGATAATATCAAAGGCATATGATGCACATATGATTTATTGAGTTCAATGCATTAAGCTGAAAAATGCTAAAGGGGCAATACTTTAACCACTTGACCACTGGAAGGTTTTACACCCTTTCATGACCAGGGCATTTTTTTTCTGCTATTCAGCCCTGTGCTACTTTAAGACTGCTTTTACACTGATCCACTTTTGTTCAGTTCTCCAGATAAGAAAAGTGGAAGAAAAATGCATTCCTTTAAAAGTAGCTCTTCACACCGGTAAGTTGCGCCTCAGTTGTGTTTAAAAAAAAATCACCCTTGCTGCATTTTTGGTTAGGTAAAATAAACACACCAAAAACACACCTCCCCATTGAAAAGAATGGAAACTGCATCAAAAGTTTGGTTAAATTTACACAACGCACCAAAAATGTGACAATAACGCATATGTATTTTTCATGCGGTTTTGCTGCAAAGCAGTGTGAATGTGCCCTAGCTGGCAATTGCTCGGTCATGCAACACTGTACCCAAATAAAATTTATACTATTTTATTACTGTATTTATTGGCGTATAGCACTCCCTTTTTACCCTGAAAATAGAGAGTAAACTGTGCCTGCGTGTTATATGCAGGGGGCTGTGGAAAGTTTTTTTCCTGAAACTTCCCTCTTAAAGTTAGGGTGCGTGTTATATATGTTATAATAATTAATTAATGTTTATTTTATTTTCCCCTTTTTTTTCTTTCTTCCGGTTTGATATTTAAGTGGACAAATGGGATGGTTTTGATTTAAGCTTTGATAAAATATATATTTTTTTGTTATATAATATATCTTCTCCTTTTTCTATTTTGAATTAAGAGCTGTTATATTGGATTTTAAAACCGTATTAATATATTTTAGGATCAATGTGTATGATGTCTTGTGTTTTGTTTGTTTGTTTATTAAGAAATGTAATAAAAAGATTTATAAAAAAAAAAAAAAAAAAAAAATGTATTCTATTTTCTTTACACCAATAGAGCTTTCTTTTGGTGGTATTTAATCACCACTGAGTTTTAAATTTTTTGCTATATAAATGAAAAAATACCAGAAATTTTGAAAAAAAAAAAATTCTTAGTTTCTGTTATGAAATTTTGTAAACAAAACGGAAAATTTATATCAAATACTTACCGTAATTTTCCTTTCCTGATGGACTCCATGGCAGCCTACGTGTGGGTTAATCCCGCCCCTCATACCTCATAGGACCCTTCTCCCATAAATCTTTGCTCTGGGCCAGAGGCCGTGTTCCATAATTTAGCCTACTCCAGCCACTGGGAGGGAACTCCTGCTGCCATGGAGTCCATCAGGAAAGGAAAATTACGGTAAGTATTTGATATAAATTTTCCGTTTTCCTGACAGACTCCATGGCAGCCTACGTGTGGGAAATAACTAGCCATACACACCCGGGTGGGCAGAGTGCTGGACAAAAGAAAAAAGGTTTAGTTGGCACCATCAACAGACAAGATACGTAAACCACTACGCAGTAGTGTGCCATGAACGTGTTAATTGAAGACCACAAGGCCACCTTACAAATAACTTCTGGAGGCACGTGACGTGATGCCGCCCATGATGAAGACACTTCTAGTTGAGTGAGCAGTCACCGCTTCTGGAGGCGCCAAGCCCTTGGCTTTATAGGCCCACTGAATGGCCTGAACAATCCATGCTCCGATAGATCTGGAAGAGGCACGCATTCCTTTATACTTCCTGTGAAAAGAACGAGCAGGTGGTCGGTCTGACGGAAAGAAGCTGTAGCTTCAAGATACTGACTCAGAGCTTTTCCAACATCTAAAGGGATAAACACTGGAATCCTTGGTAGATCTGAACGTTGGAAGAGCAATCTCCTGATTGTCATGAAACACAGATGCCACTTTGGGGTTTGAACCCAACATAGGAATTAAAAAGTTTAGAAATGGCTCCTTGCATCCCTGAGAGCTGATTTCAGAGACCCTCTTGGCCGATGTTATAGCCACCAAGAAGACAACTATTAGAGAGAGTCATTTGACAGAAGATTGATCTTCATGTTCCAACTCTCTACCCAAGAAAAAATCCAGGACAAGGGGAAGATCCCAATTAGAAAAACTTGGCTCTGAGGTCTGAGCCTTATTGCTCCTCTGAAAAACTACTGAGTAAGAGGGTGTCTAGCCCAGGAAACACCCGTAAAGGCAGAGATTACAGCGATTTGGACTCGCAGCGAGCTGACTGACAATGAGAGATCCAATCCTGATTGTAAGAAGCCCAGGATATCATGTATCTTTGGGTTATTGCAAGAACCTGCAGTGGAAGAGGTGTAGTCTGAAAACTTTTTCCAAATCCTCTGGTAGACCCTGTTGGTGCCTGTTCTTCTGGCATTTAATATTGTGGAGATGGCCCTACTTGGACAGCCTAGGGCCTCTAACCTTCCCCTCTCAAGAACCAGATCATCAGATGTAGATGGGGCCGGGCATGGATGTAGAAATGCCCCTTGTGATAGGAGATCTGGTCTGGAGGGTAGAGGAACTGGGTCCCGGAAGCTGAGTTGCATCAGCAGTGGAAACCATGGCTTGTTTGGCCAGTACGGGACTATTGCCACTATCTCTGCTTCTTCCATCCTGAGCCTCGACAAAAAACGGAGAATGACAGGAATCGGGGGAAAGGCATAGGCCCTGTGGAACCGCCAATGGTCTGTCAGAGCATCTACCCAAAAGCCTGGGGATACCAAGACCTCGTGTAGTATCTCTCTAGTCTGAAGTTGCATGGGGAGGCGAACAAGTCTACTTCCGGAATGACTCCCAGGGACAGGACCCACCTGAAGACTTCGGGGGGGAAGTCCACTCGTTGTCCAGAGAAACTCAACAGAAAATCTGCCTGAACGTTCGGGACTCCAGGGAGATAGACAGCTGTCAGGTTGGCCAGGTTTTTCTGGGCCCAGATCATGATGGGCTCTATTTCCTTTGACAGGGAGAGACTGCGAGTACCCCCCTGTCTCTTGATGTATGCGACTGCCGTTGTGTTGTCCAGTCTTAGGAGGACTGAGTCTCCTGCTGTTAAGTGGTGAAAGGCCTGCAGAGCGCAGAACGCTGCCTGGAGTTCCAGAACATTGGAGACTATCCTGTGAGAGGGAAAATTCCATATGCCTTGGGATACTTCTGTCAGCCCCTGTTGCTGGCATCTGTAGTGATGGTGACCCAAGACACAGGTGCGATGGACTGACAATTGAGGAGGTTCCTCTGTTGTAGCCACCAAGGAAAGCTCTCCCGCATGGATGAGGTTATTTGGATAAAATGATCCCGAAGCCCTGGATTATACTGCTGGAGGAAACCCTTCTGGAAGGGCCGCATTTTCCACTGAGCCCACTTTACCATGGGTGTTGTTGCCACCATGGTGCCAATGAACTTTAGGCATTGAGAGGCTTGGAGATGAGAACGACATTGCAAGCCAAACTCTGTCCCGGATCACTGGGATTTTTCCAGGGGTAACAAGATGGTGCTCTTGATAGCGTTGAAGTGTGCCCCGAGGAATACCAGGGACTGCGTAGGATCCAGATGGCTCTTTTACAGATTCAGAAGCCAACCAAACTCGAGTAGAGTGGAGATGACCTGGGATCTGTGGATTAGCAACTGCTCCTTGTCCCGAGACAACAGCAGGTCGTCTAGATAGTGATACAAACGGATACCTCTGGTCCTGATCAGAGCCACGACAGCCAACAAGTTTTGAAAACACACGAGGCAATGTTGTAAGCCCGAAGGGGAGACAGGTAAACTGCAGACGGATTTGATCGACAGCAAAGCGAAGGTATTTCTGGAATTCTGACGCTATCGGAACATGGAAGTAGGCGTCCTTCCGGTCTATAGAGACAAACCAATCGCCTGGTTGGATTGCTTGACTGATCATGAGTAGTGTCTCCATCTTGAACTTCTCCTTCTAGATAAAATAATTCAAGTGGGTTAGGTCTATAACTGGCCTCCAGGAGACGTTTTTCTTCAACACCATGAAGAGGGGCGAGTAGACCCCTTAAAACCTTTTGTCATCTGGAACTGGAATTGCAGCGCCCTGAGCCACAAGAGAGACAGGAGAATTTGCTTTTTCCCTTCCGAGAGAGGCAAGGATGCCGACTCGCTCTGTTTTAGGCAGGTGCAATATCATAAAGACTTAGGGGATTCTTGTCCACCGGAAGATGCCCCTTTTGAAAACTTCTGGCCTGAAGGCTGTTTTTTCTTCCAGGTCTTCTTGAACTCACGGCCAGGCCTATAGTAGCGAGCATTCCTTGCTCGATCTGAACTTTGCCTGGGCTGTGTTCTCTTCTGGTTTAGCAGACGGCGATCCTGGGGAAGGAACCCCGACTTGCCCCCTGTGGCACGGGTGATGGTACTGTCCGATATGTTCTCAAAGAGGGACGAACCCCCAAATGGAATCCTGCACCATGCCTGCTTGGAAGCAGGGTCAGCTACCCATGGGCGCAGCCACAAGGCACGCTTAGCCGTGACAGATGTCAGCATGATCCGAGCCACCAGGCGAATTATGTCTAGGGAAGCCCCACGAGAAAAGCCAACGTCAACCTTAGCCCATGAATAGGTGAGCTCCTGGCCAGTTCTTCCGAGATGCTCCTCAGAGAAGCATCTACGTCATCTGCCCAGACTTCCATCGCTTTAGAAAGGGCTGCGAGAGCTAGAGCTGGTTTGCAGGTCATACCCGCTGTAATGTAGATCCGCTTGAGGGCGGTATAAATTTTCCACTCCAGGCAATCCCTAAAGGAAACAGTATCCTACAATGGGAGTGTGACGTGCCTCCCCATCCTCATTAGGGCTGAGTCAATGAGAGGAGCCGACTCCAGGTGTTTTACATCCTTGCTTTTAAATGGGTACATTTTTGATACCTTCATTAACAGGCAATTCTTCCTTTCAACACCACCCCATTCGTCGGTAATTATTGCGCTGAGTTCACCCAAAAAGGAGAAATTAGGGTGTTCTTTTTTGAGGTGTTTAAAATATTTCCTCTATTTGGAGGGTGCCTCCACTGGCTCTTCCATCTCAAAGCTTCTTTGACAGCTTTTGACCAGCTGTGGTACTAGGGCAAATTCAAAACCTGCACCAGGGTCATCTACCTCCACTTCACTGTCTGAGGCTTCAATTGAGGAATGGCTCGGCTGTGAAGGGCCTGGAGCCTTGAGATCATCCCTAATAGGGACTGACATAGTGTCGCCAGCAGGGTTGTGGGTATGACCAGAATCCCCTTTACTCAGGGACTCACGGACCACCTTTCTGACCAGTGCTTCCACTTGTTGGTCTCCACCCTCTCTTTCTTATGCGACTTTAGAAAAGCATCGCTTGCAGAGCGATTTGCCTTCAGGAACCTGGGCCCCGCATAACCAGCAGGCTTTCCTCACAGAGCGGCTGGAGTGGCGGTGAGAGTGACGCCCAGAGGTGGTTTTAGACTCCTATCTGTGGTACCTAGATCTAAAGGAAGATCTGACGTCTGTACCTTGAAGAGGAGTGACAACGTTGAGACCTAGGACGGTCTTTGCCGTGCTTTGGTGTTCAGACCTAGAAAAGCTGAGTGAAAAAGAAAGGGTTAAGAGCTCCTGAATAAGTGAACCCAAGCATCACAGGTAGAAAATAAATAAATCCTACCTGCAGCGCAAGGGTTGGCCACAAGAGGGCGGTGACAGATCCATGGCAAGGCAGTTTGAAAGTGAAATGAATCATTAAAGCGTTATGAGAAACAGGAGTGACAACAGGCATGAGAGAGCACATAATAAAACATAGCCAGCACCCAGGGAGCCTGCAGCAAACAATTTACCTTGTAAACCAGAGCCCAGTGCCTGGATAAACACTGCATAAGCCTGCAAGTCATCCCAAGTAATAGCTGCTTTGACAGCTATTTAAATCTGCCACCGTTAACGATGTCACCACCCCATAGCGGTTGCCATCCGGTGGCGGCCAATCGCATGCGCGACCGCCGCCGCCATTTTGGCGAAACTGCGCCTGCACGAACCAAGCACGGAATCTTCGTTCGCAACTTGCGGATGCGCAGCGACTTCCTGAAACGGCGAGCTGGAACGCAGCTGCGCTCCAGCCGCCGTGGCCACTCACTGGAGCTTGATAGAAAATAAGGAGACACACAAAACACAGAGATACGGCTGCCATATAAAAGGAATATCTTTGTACATTACCACCACCACGGCACGATCCGGACCAGAACCTGGGACTGGGGAGCTGTTCGCTCGACCCACCGCACGATCGGGCGTTTACAAAGCCTCCCGCTAATAGCTGGGACGTTTGGCCATATTGCCGCTTGCCTGCCAATGGCCAGGTTAGTAAGCTCTTCATGGTATCACATCATATCGCCCATGTCCACCTGCTAATAGCTAGGATTGCTGGACTGCAGAGAGGATCACCGCTAACCACCAACGTATCGCCGTGCACACCGCCAGGCCTGGATTACAGAAAAACTTCATGAAAAGGTAAGACTATATCTTGGTCCTAGGAGGAGGACAAAAAAAGGAACACGGCCTCTGGCCCAGAGCAAAGATTTATGGGAGAAGGGTCCTATGAGGTATGAGGGGCGGGATTAACCCACACGTAGGCTGCCATGGAGTCTGTCAGGAAATAATCTTTCTTCATAAATTTAGATAAAAATTTTGATCAAAAATATATTGATATCTAAGGCCTACTTCCTTGACAACTGTCATCAGAGTAGTTCAGTGTCAACATAATGACACTGTACTACTCTGTGGGGAGGTGATCAGGGATTTTTTTTACACTGTATTGCTCATAACAGTGATAAGCAATAGTTTTACCTGTCATCAATGACTTCCATTCATGACAACATTCATGACAACATTCATGACAACTTGCATACTGTTGCGATGCTGTGATTGGCTACAGCTAATCACATGGTACAGGGTGCCAGGTACCATGTGATAGCTGTGGGCCAATCACAGCATCACAATAGTAAGCAAGCTGTCATGAATGGAACACATATTAGGAGAAAGAGAGCGCACAGCTGCCCTAGTGTGATAACTTTTATTCAGTTAAAATCTTGAATAAAAACAAAAAGTTGCACTCAAAAGCGGAGACTTGATAATCGCAAATACACCAACATGTGTGCCTCCTCTCCTGGCCTGTGGAAATGACTGAGCTCCAAGACTCAACGAGCGGGGATTGATGTTTGTAAAATCCTTGCTGCAACGTCCCGCTGGAGAGTACGGGGAGCCGCTCGTGCGCCCGGACCAGCTGGCACTGCGTGATGTCAATCTCGGCCGCGATAGGAAGTGGTGACAGGTGGTCTCCCCAGGCGGTTGCCATTCATGACATTTTTGCTTACTTATAATTATGTGATCACTATAATTGGTCATAGCGATCACGTGATACCACGGCCACTCACATGGGCTGGGTACTGAGCACTGTAATCCGAGGTGTCCACCCCAGGGGGTGCGCCAGTGCGCTTGTGCACCGTGATGGTACATGGGGATGCTGCCTGCCAATAGTAAATGTTGGTGGTTAAAGGGTTCATGCGTTCTAAGCCTTCAATGCCTTAAAATCCTTCAGTATGCAGCTCTCCCCACAGCCCCCCCAATACTTACCAGAGCCCAGTCGTGATCCAGCGATGTGCATGAGAGCGGCTGCTTTCCCAGGTCTCTGCCTCTTGATTGGTTGAGAGACAGCAGCAGAAGCCATTTGCTCTCACTGCTGTCAATCACTGCTCAAAGCCAGTGAGGAGGGAGCAGGGGGTGGGGCTGAGCCCCATTCTGTGTGTCTTATGGACGTGGGGCTCGGGAGGGAGCACACACTAGTGCCCCCATAGCCAGCAGCTTGCTATGGGGCACTCATTGAAGAGGAGGGGCCAGAAGCACCAGCAGGGACCTGAGAAAAGGAGGATTGAGGCTGCTGTGTGCAAAACCATTACACAGAGCATATAGGTCAGGAATTTATTGGTCCCCAAACCAACAATTCCAAGGGGCAGGAGCAATTTGACTATTTCGGTACAGATTGAAAAGTAAAGTCAAATGTGAAAACATATATATAGAAAAATATACATAAAGTTTTTATTAGTATAAAATCATTAAAAAAACAACACATAATCATGTACAGTTTAAAAGCTTAGTGACAATCCATACATATCACCTCACCAGTATAATGGTCACAAGGAGGGGAAAATCACAGTGGGATTGTGGGTCACGAACAGCATCTCAACTAGTTTCGCTGTCCATTGCCGCTTCGTCAGGAGAATATCTGTAATTTGATTGACAATTAATCAGTAGCTATACAAGTAGCCAAATCAATGGTACAGTCTCATACAGCATTTACAACAATATATACATGGGGAAGGAAGGGCAGAGCTGCTTACCTAAGACCCTTGCCAAAACAGGGCAACAGGCGTCACCGAAAAAAGGGGTCCCCCGCGGCCCCACTGTGATTTTCCCCTCCTGGGGATCATTATACTGGTGATATGTATGGATTGTCACTATACTTTTAAACTGTACATGATTATGTGTTGTTTTTTATTGATTTTGTACTAATAAAAACTTTATGTATATTTTTCTATATACGGTATATGTTTTCACATTTGACTTATACTGTTCATTCTGTATCAAAATATTCCAATTGCCCCTGCCCCTTGGAATTGTTGGTTTGGGGAACAATAAATTCCGACCTCTATACTTCTAAATTTCTTGGATGATAGTATTATTACTCATAATACACTATATACAGTCAGGTCAATAAATATTGGGAAACAATTCTAATCTATTTGGCTCTATACACCACCACAATGGATTTGAAATGAAACAAACAAGATGTGCTTTAACTGCAGACTTTCAGCTTTAATTTGAGGGTATTTACATCCAAATCGGGTGAACGGTGTAGGAATTACAACAGTTTGTATATGTGCCTCCCACTTTTTAAGGGACCAAAAGTAATGGGACAATTGGCTGCTCAGCTGTTCCATGGCCAGGTGTATGTTATTCCCTAATTATCCCATTTACAAGGAGCAGATAAAAGGTCCAGAGTTCATTTCAAGTGTGCTATTTGCATTTGGAATCTGTTGCTGTCAACTCTCAATATGAGATCCAAAGAGCTGTCACTATCAGTGAAGCAAGCCACCATTAGGCTGAAAAAACAAAACAAACCCATCAGAGAGATAGCAAAAACATTAGGTGTGGCCAAATCAACTGTTTGGAACATCCTTAAAAAGAAAGAACGCACCGGTGAGCTCAGCAACACCAAAAGACCCGGAAGACCATGGAAAACAACTGTGGTGGATGACTGAAGAATTCTTTCTCTGGTGAAGAAAACACCCTTCACAACAGTTGGCCAGATGAAGAACACTCTCCAGGAGGTAGGTGTATGTGTGTCAAAGTCAACAATCAAGAGAAGACTTCACCAGAGTGAATACAGAGGGTTCACCACAAGATGTAAACCATTGGTGAGCCTCAAAAACAGGAAGGCCAGATTAGAGTTTTCCAAACATCTAAAAAAGCCTTCACAGTTCTGGAACAACATCCTATGGACAGATGAGACCAAGATCAACTTGTACCAGAGTGATGGGAAGAGAAGAGTATGGAGAAGGAAAGGAACTGCTCATGATCCAAAACATACCACTTCATCAGTGAAGCATGGTGGTGGTAGTGTCATGGCGTGGGCATGTATGGCTGCCAATGGAACTGGTTCTCTTGTATTTATTGATGATGTGACTGCTGACAAAAGCAGCAGGATGAATTCTGAGGTGTTTCTGGCAATATAATTATCTGCTCATATTCAGCCAAATGCTTCAGAACTCATTGGACGGCGCTTCACAGTGCAGATGGACAATGACGCGAAGCATACTGCGAAAGCAACCAAAGAGTTTTTTAAGGGCAAGAAGTGGAATGTTATGCAATGGCCAAGTCAATCACCTGATCTGAATCTGATTGCGCATGCATTTCACTTGCTGAAGACAAAACTGAAGGGAAAATGCCCCAAGAACAAGCAGGAACTGGAGACAGTTGCAGTAGAGGCCTGGAAGAGCATCACCAGGGATGAAACCCGGCGTCTGGTGATGTCATCGCGTTCCAGACTTCAGGCTGTAATTGACTGCAAAGGATTTGCAACCAAGTATTAAAAAGTGAAAGTTTGATTGATGATTGTTAATCTGTCCCATTATTTTTGGTCCCTAAAAAAGTGGGAGGCACATATACAAACTGTTGTAATTCCTACACCGTTCACCTGATTTGGATGTAAATACCCTCAAATTAAAGCTGAAAGTCTGCAGTTAAAGCACATCTTGTTCGTTTCATTTCAAATCCATTGTGGTGGTGTATAGAGCCAAAAAGATTAGAATTGTGGCGATGTCCCAATATTTATGGACCTGACTGTATATCCCTTAGAGGCTGCAATGAAATTTCACATTACACAGAGCGGGTAAGTATCTAATTTTTGTTATTTTTCAAAAAAAAAAAAAGGCTTTATTATCACTTTAAGAGGCCAACTTGTAATGCGTTACTTGCTTTCAGACTCCTTTTCTAAAAAATTGAACCCTAGTATGACGCTATATACTGTACATGACAAGTTTAATCTCTATCATCACTGTAAACAGCAAACGTTTTTTCAATAAAGCAAATAAAAATAGCCTGGAACATGTGAAAAGGAGGCCAGAGCTCCACCTGCTGGCTGAAGAAAATAATAGAACATTTTTGCATTCATATAATAAATGTCAAGTTTATGGTAAAAAAAAAAAGTTCTAATTTAATTATAATAAGTACTGGAGAAAACATGGCTGCCTCAGACGTGGGGCTGTTCTTGGTGGTTACAGACAACAGCTGAACTTTTGTGTCAGTTTTCTCTGCTAAACTTCATACAGATCATTATTTTTGGTTTTTACCTCCCTCCTGGGTTCCTAACATCTGATTAATAAGTTCCGGGAAGGTTATTCATCTGTGTCTTTCAGGAACACGTCTCACACTGGCGCCGGAATTATATTGCCGCCAGAAAGTAGATTTGTGTCATATCTCAGTGCGAAAGAAATTGCAACCTTTTCTCACGTCTAAAAATAAATATATCATCCAGAATACTAATTTTATCAGAACTGTAGGAGTGCAATATATGTGAAAACGGATCCCCTCCCGAGAGCCGTTATGCTTCTGAACGCTTCATTAGCGGCGAATCGTTTCAAAGGTAATCGGGGGCGTCAATGGAAATCACAGGGCCCCCGTAGCCAAAACTTTAATGGGAAAAAATCACCATTGTACGGCGTCCTAATTGCTATGGCAGGTGATGAAGGACTGGAGAGGGCGCTGCAGTGATATTGAGGTAAGTACAGATCTGTGGAAGGGGAGAGTAGGTTTTATATGTAACAATATCTATTGCTTGGAAGTAGACTTATCCCTAATAGCAGGGATCTCCAAACTTTCCAAAGGACCTGTTTACTTTCCTTCAGATTTTAGGGGGGGCCAGATTGTGGCCATTTGGGGTAGAAATGTCTTGGGCCCGGCATCAGTGGGAGTAAAAAATGCCTTAGGCTTGGTGGTCAACGGGAGTAAAAAAAATTACATAGCACCTGTGGTCAGCAGGAAGAGGAATAGTGCCCCATCTTTAGTATCAATAGGAGGAATATTACCCCATCATTGGTGTTAGTTAGAGAAATAGTGCCCCATTACTGGTGTCAGTGGAAGGAATCGTGCCCCATCTTTGGTGTAAGTGGGAGGAATAGTGCCCCATCACTGGTGTCAGTGGAAGGAATAGTGCCCCATCGTTGGTGTCAGTGGAAGGAATAGTGCCCCATCATTGGTGTCAGTTCGAGAAATAGTGCCCCATCACTGGTGTCAGTGGGAGGAATAGTGCCCCATCATTGGTGTCAGTTAGAGAAATAGTGCCCCATCACTGGTGTCAGTGGAAGGAATAGTGCCCCATCCTTGGTGTCAGTTAGAGAAATAGTGCCCCATCACTGGTGTCAGTGGGAGGAATAGTGCCCTCTCACTGGTGTCAGTGAAAGGAATAGTGCCCCATCGTTGGTGTGAGTTAGAGAAATAGTGCCCCATCACTGGTGTCAGTGGGAGGAATAGTGCCCCATCACTGGTGTGAGTGGGAAGAATAGTGCCCCATCTTTGGAGTTAGTGGAAGGAATAGTGTCCCATCGTTGGTGTCAGTTAGAGAAATAGTGCCCCATCACTGGTGTCAGTGGGAGGAATAGTGCCCCATCACTGGTGTCAGTGGGAGGAATAGTGCCCCATCTTTGGAGTTAGTGGGAGGAATAGTGCCCCATCATTGGTGTCAGTTAGATAAATAGTGTCCCATCATTGGTGTCAGTAGAAGAAATAGTGCCCCATCACTGGTGTCAGTGGGAGGAATAGCGCCCCATCATTGGTGTCAGTGGGAGGAATAGTGCCCTAATCACTGATGATATTAGTGCTACATCATTGGTGTCAGTGAGAGGAATAGTGCCCCATCATTGGTGCCAGTGGGAGGGATAGTGCCCCATCACTGATGATATTAGTGCTACAGCATTGGTGTCAGTGAGAGGAATAGTGCCCCATCACTGGTATCAGTGGAAGGAATAGTGCCCCATCATTGGTGTCAGTGGGAGGGATAGTGCCCCATCACAGAAAATATTAGTGCCCCATCATTGGTGTCAGTGGAAGGAATAGTGGCCCAAGGGCCAGATAAAGGTTAGCAAAGCCCCTTAGACCACAGTGTGGAGACCACTGCTTTAACCACTTGCCAACCGGCTCACGCTGATATACATCAGCAAAGTGGCATGTTCCCGCAAATTGCTGCATGGGTACATCGGCTTCTTTAAGAGCCATAGCAGGCGATCGCGGGCATGAGAGCCAGAATGGGGATCCTCGTTCTGACAGGAGAGAAGAGACAGATCTGCTGTTTGTAGTAATTACTCACGAGGGAACACATTTAACACCTTAATCGCCCCCTAGTGGTTAACCCCTTCCCTGCCAGTGACATTTATATAGTAATCAGTGCATTTTTATAGCGCTGATCGCTGTATAAATGTCAATGGTCCCCAAAAGGTGTCAAAAGTGTCCGATCTGTCCGCCGCACCGCTAAAAATCGCATATCACCGCCATTACTAGTAAAAAAAATAAAGATTACATAAATCTATCCCCTATTTTGTAGACGCTATAACTTTTGAGAAAATCAATCAATGTACGCTTATTGAATTTTTTTTACCAGGAGTATGCAGAATAATATATATCGGCCTAAACTGATGAAGAAATTTGTTTAAAAAAAAATATTTTTGGGATATTTATTATAGCAAAAAATATTGTTATTTAAAAAAAATTGTCTGTCTTTTTTTATTTATAGCGCAAAAAAAATTAAATTGCAGAGGTGATCAAATACCACCAAAAGAAAGCTCTATTTGTGGGGGAAGAAAAAGAACTCAATTTTGTTTGGGCATGACCACGCAATTGTCAGTTAAAGCGTCGCAAAAAAATGGCCTGGTCATTAAGGGGGTAAATCCTTCCGGGGCTGAAGTGGTTAAACCGAGCCTCAAACTAAACTGAACTCTGGGATTTAAAAAAAAAATAAACTACCATTCCGGGGGAAATGAAAACTTTTAATTTGGCTCTTTTGGCTCATCTCTATTTAGAATTTAAAAGGCCAGAATCTCCACTTTGCCTCCCATTTTTTTCTCCAAGCTTTAAATCTTACACTAGCTGTTCTTTCTCTGTAGAACACAGTACAATCCATACTTCTTCTCGCTGTCTCTGTTCTGCAACAAAAGACTGTAAAATATGCAGACGGGTCAGAAAAGCTGAAAATCTCAGCAGGGAGTGGAAGGTAAGAGGGAGGGAGGGAGGCAGGAGGGAGGGACAGGTACAGTCAGCCGGGCAGACCAGGTCTATCAGGGACAGACAAATGAGTCAAAGAAACGAAAAAATAAAGAGAATTCATGAAAATGAGCAAGTTGCTGATACTTCATCTCCTCTTCGCTCTTCTACCGGAGGGTGAGTACACTATAGATATATTTGTGTATACATTTGGAAGTAGGATCAATCTTCATCTCTAAGGAGGTGAAAGAATAGTAAGTCCTAGAAGACGGTAGAGGATTTCACTTGGCTAGCGTCTATCTAGTGGTCCTCAACCTTTTCAAGACCAGAGCCCGGTAAATTATTCCAAACCTTCTAATGCCCCGTACACACGACTGGTTTTCCTGACATGAAAAAACCCGACGTTTTTCCCGACGTGATTCCTCCAAAGCCTGCCTTGCATACACACGTTCATTAAAAAAAACGCTCGACCAAAGCGCGGTGACGTCTAACACGTACGTCGGCACTATAAAGGGGACGTTCCATTCAAATGGCGCCACCGTTTGGGCTGCTTTTGCTGATCTTGTGTTAGTAATAGTTTGGTGAGAGACGATTTGCGCTTTTCAGCCTTGTGCTTTTCAGTCTGTTACAGCGTGACGTATGTGCTATCTCCATTACGAACGCTAGTTTTACCAGAACGAGCGCTCCCGTTTCATACTTGATTCTGAGCATGCGCATTTTTTTTCCCCTCGGAAAAGCATACACATGACCGGTTTTCGTGACGAGAAAAAGACTGACAGGAAACACGACAGGAAAAAATAGAGCAGGTTCTACATTTTTTGCGGGCAGTTTTCTCGTCGGGTATACTGCTATGGAGCATACACACGGCCGGTTTTTCCGACCAATATAAAAAATGGCAGTTTTCTCTCGGGAAAACCGGTCGTGTGTACGCGGCATAAGTCCCAACAGTATAAAAAGTTATAAAGTCACACTATAAAAGTATGGGAATACAAAACATGTACTGACATGCTGGAAGGCTCTGGATGGGGCTAGGTGTCACTATTGGGGGGGGGGGGGGGGGTAGGGAACTCTACAGAACTCTACAGCAGACTTGCTAGCCCTGCAGAAAATGAGGTTTCTCGATGGGGGTCTCTTCAGAAGGTTGGGGACTTCTGAGGGGTACTGTGGGAGACTGGAGGGCACTGTAGGGGCTAGGAGGGTCTGTGGGTGGTTGGGAGTCACTGTGGCACACTATTGGAAGTTGGGGGCACAGTGGAGGTGGGGCTCTGCAGGAAGTTTGGGGCACTGTGGGGGATTGCGGGGCACTGCAGGCAATTATGGGAGTCGGGGGCACTATTGGAGCCACAAAGCACTGTGGTAGGTTAGGGGACTTGCAGCTGGAGGCCAAGGAGGAGGGAGGCCATGGCCTGGTACCGGCCAATAGCTTAGTGGTTGAGAACTACTGACCTATACCATCTGAGCACCAAACATGCCTGGAAGTAGCCGTATTGAAATGCTGGAAGGCTCTGGATGGGGCTAGGTGTCACTGTTGGGGGAGGGAAGGGGGTTCTGGCGGGGGTTAGGGGAGTCTGCAGCAGACTTGGTAACCATGTAGAAGACAAGGTTTCTGGAAGAGGATGGGGGTCTCTCCAGAAAGCTGGAGGGCTTTGTGGCGGTACTGTGGGGGACTGGAGGTTACTGCAGGGACTAGGAAGCTCTGTGGGTGTTTGGGAGGCAATGTGGAGGGCACTGCAGGGGCTAGGAGGGTCTGTGGGAGGTTGGAAGGCACTGTGGGACACTCTTGGAGGTTGGGGGCACAATGGGGGCTGATGCTCTGCAGCAGGCTGAGGGAACTGTAGGGGGTTGTGGGGCACTGCAGGCAATCATGGGAATTCGGGGGCACTGTTTTTTTTGCACGTTTTAGGAGCAATTTGCTGTATAGATGCTTCTTTGGGGCAGAATTGTGTGCTTTTAGGTTCCATAGATTTTTATTATGGGAGCACAGAAATATATTGGTGTTAGGTGTTAGAAATATATTTTATGTTGCACGATATTTGCGCTATCAAATGAGTATTTTTAGGAAAAGCTCCACAAAATTGAATTTCAGTACAAAGCAAACACAACACAATTACTACTTTTGAGTAAAATATAAAAGATGGGACTGATTTGAGTAAATAGATACCAAACATGTCAAGCTTTAAAATTGTGTGAGCCCATGAAAATACGAAAAACTCTGGTACAGAAAATTCTTCATAGGTGACCCTTTAAAAGCCTTTGCAGGTTATCAACTTAAAATGAACCATGAATGATAGCACTTGAATTATTGCGATGCCTCACTTGTGTGGCACAATTGGTGTTTTCATACACTTGTATGCCCCAGGTGTGCGTTTGCATTTTTTAAATTATTTTTTATTATTTTTTTACAATTTCTTTTTTTAAAAACACTTTTTCATTTTTTGTTTTCATTTAATGTTTTTGCTATCTCATAGGGAACTAACAAGCCCCCTATATGATAGCATTGAACAGGTGACAGGTTCCCCTTTAAGGGGACATCAGGGGTCTTTTAAACCCCTAGTGTCTCCCCTGCCCTCTACTGCCACTAATCAAGCGCAGATCGTGCTTGATTAGCTGCTTCCCTGGCTACTGATAGCTCTGAACCCAAAAGGGTAGTATTACACAAGGCAGTCATGAGCTTGACTTAACTCATTTAACTCATTTAAAGCCAAGACATTTATAAACATACTTAGGTAAACAAGGGGTTAATGTGCAGGGAGATGGGGTGCTTCAAAATTTTTTATTATTATTTATTATTTTTTATTACTTTATTGCAGTTTAATTTTTTTAAACACTTTTAAATTTTTTACTTTTTCTTAACGTTATTGCTATTACATAGGGGGCTAACTAACCCCCTCCCCTATGTGATTTCATTGGACAGGTAACAGGTCCTCTTTATAGGAACATCCGGGGTCTGTTACACCCCCAATGTCTCCTCTGCCCTCCACTGCCACTGATCAAGGACAGATCGTGCTTGATTAGATGCTTCCCTGGCTACTAATAGCTTTGAACCTGGAAAAGGACGTAATACACCTGATAGCATTGCACATGTGACAGGTCCTCTAGGTACATCAGGATACTGTTAGACCCCCAATGTCTCCCCTGCTCTCCATTGCCATTAGTCAAGCACACATAGTGCTTGATTAGCTGCTTCCCAGGCTACTGATAGCTCTTAACCCAGAACAGATGTAGTAAACATGATAGCATTGGACAGGTGACAGATCCTCTTTGTGGGAACATCAGGGGTCTATAAGACCCCCAATGTCCCCCCTGCCCTCCACTGCCACTGATCAAGCACAGACCATGCTTGATTAGCTGCTTTCCTTGCTACTGATAGCTCTGAACCCGGAAGGGATGTAATACACTGGATAGCATTGGACAGATGACAGGTCCTTTTTATTGGGGACATCAGGGGTCTGTTATACACCCAATGTCACCCCTGCCCTCCACTGCCACTGATCAAGCACAGACCATGCTTGATTAGCTGCTTCCCCGGCTACTGATAGCTCTGAACCCGGAAGGGATGTAATACACCGGATAGCATTGGACAGGTGACAGGTCCTCTTTATTGGAGACATCAGGGGTCTGTTATACCCCCATTGTCACCCCTGCCCTCCACTGCCACTGATCAAGTACAGATCATGCTTGATTAGCTGCTTCCCTGGCTACTGATAGCTCTGAACCCGGAAGGGATGTAATACACCGGATAGCATTGGACAGATGACAGGTCCTTTTTATTGGGGACATCAGGGGTCGGTTATACCCCCATTGTCACCCCTGCCCTCCACTGCCACTGATCAAGTACAGATCATGCTTGATTAGCTGCTTCCCCGGCTACTGATAGCTCTGAACCCGGAAGGGATGTAATACACCGGATAGCATTGGACAGGTGACAGGTCCTCTTTATTGGAGACATCAGGGGTCTGTTATACCCCCCAATGTCTCCCATTCCCTCCACTGCTGCTAATCAAGCACAGACGGTGCTTGATTAGCTGCTTCCCTGGCTACTGATAGCTCTGAATCCGGAAAGGATGTTGTAGTCATATAGCCTGTAAAACATGGCCTGCATATCTTGACACACAGAAAAGAATGTGGGATATATATATATATATATATCCTACATAAATCATAGCCTATAGATATACAGGGGATAGCATTGGACAGGTCCTCTTTATGGAGACATCAGAGGTCTATTAGATCCCCAATGTCTCCCCTGCCATCAATTTCTGCTAACCAAACACAAATGGAGCTTGATTAGCTGATTCCCTGGCTACTAATAGCTCTGAACCCGGAAGAGACATAATACACATAGCGGCCATGAGCTTGATTTAACTCCTTGCATCACATTTATAAGCATACCTAGGTAAGACAAGGGGTTATTACATGATTTAATGTATTTTTTAAATACACCTGAATGTGACCTGGTATTAGCCTCTTACAGTCAAAAGAACAGCAGAGCTCAGAGTGTAAGAGGCTGGTGCTGGAATCACAGCCAATCAGGTGTTCTGCATACAAATGTGCTGACAAGAAATAGGCTGATAGAAGGAGAGAACAGAGTGAGCAGACAGGTGACATCTTCAGTCTCCTGCTGCTTTTGCTGCTTTTCCATTGTCCAATCAGCAAGCGGGGGGGGGGGGGGGGGTGAAGAGAGGGCACCACTATAGTCGACATAAATGTTATTACTGTATTTTGCCACATGGGCTGGATGAACATAAAAAAAAAAAGACTTGACAATTAAAACATTTTTCTTTTTCATACATCACGGGACACAGAGCGACTTAGTCATTACTAATGGGTTATATAGATTACCTTCAGGTGTTGGCACTGGCCAATTCCAAACCGGAAGTACCCTCCCCTATATAAGCCCCTCCCACCCGGGAGCACCTCAGTTTTTTGCCAGTGTCTAAGGTGTTGGCCAAAGAGTAACATGTGTTTTCACTGGGCTTGCGTACAGGTTCTTTTGGGCCTTAGTAAGCTGTTCCGGATCCCACCAAAAAAGCTTCATAGCTAAACGGTCGGTACCCGGGCCTTGCAGCAGAAGAGCAAGGTTTTGCCTGTAATGCCTCTCTTAGGAGGGCTGGACCCTGGGATCCAGAGCTCTGGTCATACCCACGACCAAGATGTCTTCTGTGCAGGGTGCTATACAGGTCCAGGGGAGTGGAATCCTTGGGAACCCGGTCCCTGAAGGTTTCATTACAATGCCTGCCGTGATAGGTGAAGTTTGGACTTCTGTGGACCAAACAAAGTCCTGCGGCGGGGATCAGGTAAGTGGGGGCCCCCAGGAACTTGGTTCTATTGGGGGACCCCCAAGCCTAATTTGTCTTTCTGTCTGTTACCTAACGGTATTCCCGCTAATATCTGTGTATGCCTGTAACTACTGAAAATGTAAAATTTTAATAGTAGTCAAGGAAAAAAAAAAAAAAGAAAAAGGGACCGCGGTACCTGTGTTAAACCACTAGAGGCCGCTGTAGTCCATTTTTCTTGTCATGTGGATCTTTGGTTTTCTCAAGTCAAAAGATCCAGGCAGCTGGTAAGTTTCTCTGTGGGAATCCACTTCCTCTGCCCTGTTGCTGCGCTCATCCACCGCACAGGCCCTCCGGCAAAAAGGGCCCTGGCTCCTAGTCCCCTGTTTGATTTCGAAAAGGGCGCCAATGGCGCACGGGCGCGCGCGCGGGCGCGTGCACGCGCCTCCTATGAAAAAAAGGGGCGGGGCGGGTGGATGACGCTCGATGCGCGCCGCGGCGCTTCTGCGCATGTGCGGGCGTCCCAGCATGGTTAAAAGACACAGTACAAGTGTCAGCTGCATGCAAACAGAGCTAGCAACAAACAGTGGCACACAGAGGCGGTTGATGCAGGCATCCCCATAGAAAGGCACTTTAGTGGACACCAGCTGGTATATAGCAGCACCTGTGTTAGACTATTACCAGAAAAATTGGTGTATGACGACGGGAATACCTCAGCTTTGTGCTTAAAGGATATGTCGTCCAGACGCTCCGGAAATAGATCTTCCAGGAAGCCAAAGGGGTCTCCATCGGGCTCTGAGGATATTGGGCATGCTTGTACTGCGCCAATCTCCCCTGAAATTTCAGAGGTCAGTAGCCGTAGAAACCCCGCAGGAGTGCCTGGTGCTGCGGCTGTCCCCAGTCCACCTGCTCCTGTATATATAACAGAGGAGGTTTTATCCTCAACTCTGGAAGGATTGGAAGAGAGATTAACAGCATTGATCGCTGCTTCCCTGTCACAGGAAAAGCGCGTCCGATCTCCGTCTCCTCCTTCAGAGTGCCTGTTAGTGGAGGAACAGCCCCACACAGAGATCGACCTACCTGAAGGGGATCAGGATGAGGTTGATTCAGTTATGGAGGAATCAACAGTGGAAGAACCTTTCTCAGCTTCTCAGGCTGAAAGATTATGGGTTCAGTCTCTGACTAATATGGTCCGATCAGCATTTAAAATGCCTCTGGCGGAACCACCATCCACTACGGTTTCCTCGCTGGGGTCGCTAAAAGCTCCCCAGGCTGTCTGTTCCTTCCCAATCCACCCTTTATTAGAAGGGCTTATTTACCAGGATTGGGAGCATCCTGATAAAATATTTGCTCCCCCCAAGAGATTTCCGGTGATCTATCCCATGGAGGATAAGTTCATAAGAAAATGGAGGGTCCCTACAGTGGACGCAGCCATCTCTTCTGTTAACAAATCACTGACATGTCCAGTAGATAATGTTCCAATGTTCAAAGACCCAATAGATAAAAAATTGGAGTCTTTACTAAAATCTGCTTTCTCTACAGCAAGCATGGTGACACAACCTGTGGTAGCAGCGATTGGAGTCTGCCAAGCAGTGAAAGATCAGTTGAAACAAGTCTTAAGGGACTTACCAGATCAGCAGGCTCTTGCCCTAGCTGACCTGCCTAGAGCCTTGTGTTTTGCGGTGGACGCCATAAAGGATACAATCCAACAGGCCTCCCGCTTTACGCTGTCTATAGTACATATGCGTAGGCTTCTGTGGCTCAAAAACTGGTCTGCTGAAGCTCCCTGTAAAAAACTGCTGGTTAGCTTCCCATTTCATGGAGAACGCTTATTTGGAGAAGATCTGGACAAATATATCCAGAAAATTTCTGCCGGTAAAAGTTCACTCTTACCGGTTAAGAACAAGGGTAGAAGTCCTTCTTTTAAGAGGCCTACTTCTCCAGTCCCGGGCACATCGGCTGTGAAGCAGTTCCGACGGCCTCCGCGGTCAAATTCAGGGGGCAGAAATCAGGGACAATCACAGGGTAACAAGAAGCCCTGGATCAAGAGAGGTACAAAACCTCCCCCCAAGTCATGAAGCGTTGCCCCCACTCAATCGGGTGGGGGGAAGGCTTCAGTTGTTCAGAGACCTGGCGGGACACCATCAGAGACAGATGGGTGCTCTCCGCAGTAAGTCTGGGATACAAGCTGGAGTTAAAAGGCACTCCTCCTGCCCAATTTATGAGGTCAAACGTGCCAAGAGATCCCCAAAAGAGAGGATCCCTCCTTCTGGCACTAGAACAACTATTGCTCCAAGGTGTAATCATGAAGGTTCCCCTGGAAGAAAGCGGATTCGGGTTTTACTCGAACCTTTTCACAGTCCCCAAACCAAATGGGGACGTGAGGCCCATATTAAATCTAAAAGGGCTAAACAAGTTCCTAAATATCAGGACTTTTCGGATGGAGTCGATCCGATCGGTGGCCACCGCCCTACAAGGGCAGGAATGGCTAGCCTCGATCGACATAAAGGATGCTTATCTGCATATTCCCATCTTTCCGGCCCACCAGAAATTTCTACGCTTTGCAGTAGAAGGGCGCCATTTTCAGTTCAGAGCCTTACCTTTCGGTCTGGCCACAGCACCACGAGTGTTCACAAAAATTCTGGCCCCATTATTGGCCAATCTAAGAACACAGGGTGTAACGATAATGGCATATCTAGACGACCTGCTACTAATAGACCACTCAGTGGAAAAGCTGGAAGTAGCTATTCACAAGACAATCGAGTATCTGGAATATCACGGTTGGATTATCAACCGGGACAAGTCAGCTCTAAGACCAGTCAAAAGTCTGGAATACTTAGGGCTAAGGCTGGATTCAAATCAGAGAAAGATTTTCTTACCTCCAGAGAAGGTGTCGTCTTTAAAAGATTTGACCCACTTAGTGGGTACAAAAAGAAAACCATCCATACGCCTCTGCATGAGGCTGCTGGGAAAGATGGTGGCTTCATTCGAAGCGGTACCCTACGGTCAATTCCATTCAAGGAATTTGCAAAGGGCCATACTGTCAGCCTGGAACAAAAAAGTTCAGGCTTTAGACTTACCAATGTCCCTGTCCCCTTCCGTTCGCAAGAGCCTCCATTGGTGGTTGGTGCCCCAGAATCTGGAAAGAGGGAAACCCTTCAGTCCGGTTTCTTGGAAGGTGGTCACTACAGATGCCAGCCTCATAGGCTGGGGGGCAGTACTGGAGCAATGGTCTCTCCAGGGCAAGTGGTCAGAAGCAGAAAAGGCCCTGCCCATCAATCTCTTAGAGATACGAGCAGCCCGGTATGCCCTAGTAGCATGGACATCCAAACTCCAAGGGTCCCCTGTCAGAATTCAATCAGACAATGCCACGGCAGTGGCATATATCAATCACCAGGGTGGCACCAAGAGTCGTGCAGCCCAGAGGGAAGCAAATTGCATCCTGGAGTGGGCAGAAAAATATGTCCCAGCCATATCCGCGGTTTTCATCCCAGGAGTGGAAAATTGGAGAGCGGACTTTCTAAGTCGCCAACAATTATGCCCGGGGGAATGGTCTCTTCACCCCGAGGTTTTCCAGGCAATATGCCAGCGGTGGGGAACACCGGATGTAGATCTGCTAGCATCCAGATTCAACGCAAAAGTGGACAGATTTGTGTCTCGCACAAGGGATCCCCTAGCTTGCGGCTCGGATGCCCTAGTGTTCCCTTGGGATCAGTTCGAGCTGATATATGCATTCCCACCGCCACAATTGTTACCGCGATTACTCCGCAGAATCAGGGTAGAAAAGAAACCAGTGATTCTGGTGGCTCCAGCGTGGCCCCGAAGGGCATGGTACGCGGAGATTGTAAAAATGTCAGTGAGGAGTCCTTGGACCCTCCCACATCGTCCGGACCTGCTGTCGCAGGGACCGATATACCACCCTTCCTTACCAGCCCTAGGTTTGACGGCCTGGCTATTGAAGCCCACATTCTGAAAAAGAGAGGGCTCTCTAATTCTGTGGTATCTACCATGATCAATGCCAGGAAACCGGTATCCAGGCAGATCTATTATAGGATCTGGAAAGCGTACATTACGTGGTGTGAGGCCAGGAAATGGCATCCACGTAAGTACGTGATAGGGAGGATTTTGGACTTCCTACAGTGGGCTGTAGATAGGAAGCTTGCCTTGAGTACTATCAAGGGTCAGATTTCGGCCTTGTCAATATTTTTTCAAAGGCCCTTGGCTTCGCATTCACTAGTCAAAGCCTTTATACAAGCAGTGATGCGTATTAGCCCTCCGGTTAGTATTCCCATATGTCCTTGGGACTTAAACCTGGCTCTGTCGGTTCTACAGAAACAACCGTTTGAACCATTACAACACATTTCCTTGGTTCTTCTCACCAGGAAATTGATTTTCTTAGTAGCCATTTGTTCGGCTAAAAGAGTATCGGAATTAGCCGCCTTGTCCTGTAAGGAGCCATATCTGGTTATCCATAAGAACAGAGTAGTATTACGTCCTCATCCAGCCTTCTTCCTAAGGTGGTATCGAGGTTTCATTTGAACCAAGATGTGGTTCTTCCTTCTTTTTTCCCCAAACCTAGCTCGGTAGAGGAAAAGTTATTACATTCTTTGGATGTAGTAAGAGCAGTTAAAGCTTATCTAAAAGCCACTGCTCAGATTCGCAGAACGGATTCTTTATTTGTTCTGCCGGAAGGCCCCAGAAAGGGTCAGGCAGCATCAAAATCTACTTTAGCCAAGTGGATTCGACAGGTCATAATACAAGCCTATGGCTTGAGAAAGAGACCGCCTCCGTTCAAAGTTATGGCGCACTCCACAAGAGCAGTTGGAACTTCATGGGCAGTGCATCACCAGGCCTCCCTGGCTCAAGTATGTAAGGCCGCAACATGGTCTTCGGTACACACGTTTACTAGGTTCTACCAGGTAGACGTTAGAAGTCAGGAGGATGTCGCCTTTGGGCGCAGTGTGTTGCAGGCCGCAAAAGATCCTCATGCCTGATGGCGCCCAGCTTATGTATCCCTCCCCTCATTTGGCATTGCTTTGGGACGTCCCATTAGTAATGACTAAGTCGCTCTGTGTCCCGTGATGTACGAAAAAGAAAAAGGGATTTTTATAACAGCTTACCTGTAAAATCCTTTTCTTGGAGTACATCACGGGACACAGAGCTCCCACCCCTCTTTTTGGGACACTTATTGCTTGGCTACAAAACTGAGGTGCTCCCGGGTGGGAGGGGCTTATATAGGGGAGGGTACTTCCGGTTTGGAATTGGCCAGTGCCAACACCTGAAGGTAATCTATATAACCCATTAGTAATGACTAAGTCGCTCTGTGTCCCGTGATGTACTCCAAGAAAAGGATTTTACAGGTAAGCTGTTATAAAAATCCCTTTATTTAGCTGTTTGCCTTGGAGTTCAGCTTTAACCACATAAGGACCGCCTAATGCCGATATACGTCGGCAGAATGGCACGGCTGGGCATAAGCACGTACAGGTACGTCTCCTTTAAGATGCCCAGCCGTGAGTCGCGCGCGCTCGCGACCCAGTCCTGAGCAACGTGACCGCGCCTGCGGGACCCGCAGACCCGATCGCCGCCGGTGTCCCGCGATCGGGTCACAGAACGGGGAGAGGTAAGTGTAAACAAACCTCTCCCCGTGCTTCCTAGTGAGAGTGTCACTGATCGTCTGTTCCCTGTCATAGGGAACGACGATCAGTGACGTCACACGCCAAGCCACGCCCCCACACAGTAAGAATCACTTATTAGGTCACACTTAAGCCCTTCAGCGCCCCCTACAGGTTAACCCTTTCACTGCCAGTGTCATTTTCACAGTAATCAGTGCATTTTTATAGCACTGATCGCTGTAAAAATTACAATGGTCCCAAAAATGTGTCAAAAGTGTCCAAAGTGTAACTAGTAAAAAAAAAAAAAATTATTTATAAAAATGCCATAAAATGCCATAAAACAGTCCCCTATTTTGTAGAAGCTATAACGTTTGCGCAAACCAATCAATAAACGCTTATTGCGATTTTTTTTTCCCAAAAATATGTAGAAGAATACGTATCGGCCTAAACTGAGGAAAAAAAATGTTTTTTTAGATATTTTTTGGGGATATTTATTATAGCAAAAAGTAAAAAATATTGCATTTTTTTCAAAAGTGTTGCTCTATTTTTGTTTATAGCGCAAAAAATTAAAACCGCAGAGGTGATCAAATACCACCAAAAGAAAGCTCTATTTGTGGGGAAAAAAGGACGTCAATTTTGTTAGGAAGCCATGTCGCACGACCGCGCAATTGTCAGTTAAAGCGATGCAGTGCCTAATCGCAAAAAGTGGCCTGGTCTTTAACCAACCAAAATGGTCCGGGGCTGAAGTGGTTAAATGCCTGGGTGACTCATTTTAATTGTATAATTAAAATGCCAGATTTGAAAAGCAGATGACAGTCATCATATCACTAAAGAGCGTACATAGATACAATTATATTATATGGCAAAATAAAAAAAACATATATAGGGAGCGGGGAATGGATAGAGAGGAAGGTGGGACTTTATATGGAGCACACAGTCTAGGGAAAAACATCAAATAACTGAAAATAGGAATGTTTTATTCGGTACAATTAGAACATAGTTACATAAAAAATATAATAATTATGATAGTATTGAAGACCATAAATACATTAAAAAGACAATAATTGATATTGTTTGTACAATTCCCATAAGATTTGAAGAATTTATACACATGCATGAATATTGTAAACATCATATAGGAACGACTACAAGGGTAGAGATAGCCTCCAAACTCCCTTTTCTGCATAGGTGTAGCTAGAAAGGGTCCCTAGGGTCATGGCGTCCCAATCTAAAAACCTTAAAACTAAATAAGGTAAAATGTAAGATTGTAGAGATCATGAAGTTGCAACCACGGCTTGTAGCTAGCTCTACGCGTTTCGTGGTTTATTACCACTCATCAGGAGCAGGCACGTGATGCATGTCTAAAATAAAATACAAAATGATATAATGGTTAGACTCATAATTAGTTAGCATATGTTGTGTAATCTCATACCTGATTCTCTTCCAGGTCTTTCTCTAAATTGCATCCAGTGTACAGGATTACCATATTATTGTCCAGAGTCTACACAGCAATGTTTTCTCAACCAGACCAGCTGCATGTCACAGTCCTTCACCGTTGTAGGTATGGTATGATGGATTAAACCTTGGCACACATACAGTAAACACATAGGGCACAGTTCATTGCACACCTCCAAACTGTCCCTGGACTGTTCCCATTTGGAACCAAATCCCTCTTTCCCTGTTCTTGGTGTAAAGTATAGACCTCTTAAAAAATACACTATTTATAAAAAAAAACAGAAAGTCGAATGTTATTTGGCTGTTTTCTCTCCAGGTCGAATGTTAATCATTCACAAAGAATGGAGTGAAGCAGGAAAATAACATTAACATTTGACCTGGAGAATAAAAATAACCTAACAACATAAAATCTTGCCCTCATTCGCACAGAACGAATGTACATTTTCTATAAATAGACTGCTATGTAATTACCAAAAGCATTATGAACCTAATAGAACCTTCAGGTCCCCGCTCAAGATTATACAGCCATGTCCGGTGGATTCCAATCTGGGTGCAGGCTGGGCGAAAAGTCTGTCCAGACTGCTTACAATGTATGAGGATAAGGATAATGTACCACAAGCAGCACAACAACCATGACTAAGCACCATGGGTGGGACGAAACGCGTCGGTGGGCATGTCCAGGATGGAGATAGACTGAGGCTGCTATTATTTCCCTGATGCACAGGATTTCTTGGTGTGCGGCTTGTGGTACATTATCCTTACCAAAAGCATTAGGCTGTCCTAAACCTTCTATACAACCCCTAAATTATGGATTTCCAAACTGCGGCCCTCCAGCTTTTGCTGACCTACATGAGGCATTGCAAGAAAAGTCCAATGAGGCATTGCAAGGCTGACAGTTGCAAGCATGACTCCCAAGTTTAGAGGCATGATGGAACTTGTAGATCCATAACAGCTGGAGGCCCGCAGGTTGGACGCCCATGCCCTAAATTAATGGATATTGTTATTATGGGTAATTATATGTGGGTTTAATTTATTTTTTGCACGTCCATTCTTTATGCTCTGTGTCTCTGGGGGCGTTTGCCTACTTTGCGCTGGTTGGGAGGTATGTCGATGAATGTATGAGGGTAAGGATAATGTACCACAAACCGCACACCAACCATGACTTAACCCCATGGGTGGGACGAAACGCGTCGGAGGTCATGGAGATAGGGCTGAGGCTGCTATTATTTCCTTGATGCACGAGATTGCTTGGTGTGCGGCTTGTGGTACATTATCTATAAAAAAAGCATTAGGCTGTCCTAAACCTTCCTAAATTAATGGATATTGTTATTATGGGTAATTATATGTGGGTTTAACCATTTATTTTCTGTACATCCATTCTTCCTGCCCTGTGTCTCTGTTCCTACTTTGCGCAGGTTGGGAGGTGTGTCATTGAATGTATGAGGACAAGCATAATGTACCACAAGACACACTCCAACCATGAATAAGCCCCATGGGCAGGACGAAACACGTCGGAGGGGGGCGCAGCCAGGACAGAGATAGGCTGCTATTACTTCTCTGATGCACAAGATTGCTTGGTGTGTCGCTTGTGGTAAAGTATCCTTCCCAAACCTTCAATAAAACCCCTAAACTAATGGATATTGTTATTTTGGGTAACTATATGTGGGTTTAACCATTTATTTTCTGCACATCTTCTTCGTGCTCTGTGTCTCTGGGGGCGTGTGCCTACTTTGCACAGGTTGGGATGTATGTCATTGAATGTATGAGGATAAGGATAATGTAATAAAAGAAGCACTTCAACCATAAATAAGCCCCATGGGCAGGACGAAACGCGCCGCAGAAGTGGCCAGGACAGAGATAGGCTGCTATTACTTCTCTGATGCAATTTTAAAAAAACAGTATAAAGAAAAAGCAGGGCTGATCCTGCCAAAAACCCATTGAGCTGATAACTTCCTGTGCTGTACTGTTAACAGTTGACATTGTTTTAGAGTTCCTGTCTCTTTGGACTACAAAACACCTCCCCTATGTTATGGAGAAAGGGAGACGGGGGGTGTTTTGTAGTCCTAACAAGCTTCCTTTCCTGGGGTGACAAGGAGAGATTAGCTAATGTTCAAGCCAGACCCAACTCAGCCTGAACTTTCAGGAAGCTGTCACATGATAGCGGGCCACCTGTCTAATCAGCCACACCTGGGGAATTCCTCGGCTTGCAGCCGCACATTACAAAGAGGCGGGGCTGCCGGTGACATCATTGGCTTAATCATATTAGGTCATTGATGTCACCAGCATCACTGCCTCTTTGTCACATGCGGTCGCAAGGCGGGGAAATTTCAGCTAATTGGGCGGTCTGCTATTATGTGACAGCTTCCCATGTGTTTGGCTGATTGGAACGTAGACCTGCTATCATTTGATTCCCAAATGTTGGGGAGGAACCGGCTTCAGCCCGAAACTTAGCTCATCACTAGTGACAAGTAACACTGCTCCTCCATAGATAAAGTGTACTGAGTGAGCGTTGCCACCCTAGGACAGGAAATGTATTACTGGCAGGGTCCCAAGGGAAAAAAAAAAAAGAAAACAAATGCAGCCACCAGATCTGGGAAGCTACAATATATTACATCTTTATTCTTAAAGTGCTTGTAAACCTCAGACATGAAATATGAACAAAGCATATCCCTCTATAGTGTGTACTTGTCTCTATTCAGAGCACTAAGTGTCACTTTGTTCTGCTGCTTCCTTTCTCTGCTATCAGAATGAGTCACTTCTGACAAGTTTTCCTGACACCAAGAGAAAAAAGGTGACAAGGGAGGGACCTCCAGCACACAGTCTGTGATTGACAGCCTCAGCTCTCTTCATGTGTGCTGTGTGGAGGGGGGGGTGTCCCTTCCCTCCAATCAGCTCTCAGAGCTCTCCTCACTGAGCTCTGCAGAGTGTAACTTCAGCTCTCCACCCCCTTTTTTTCAGACAAGCTTTAAAATTCAGCACTTTGAGCAGATGTAGAGAAGAAAGGGCACAGATAAACAGGTACAGCTTATGTAGGAGGATTTGTTCACTGGTTATATGTAAGGGTTTACAACCACTTTCAGTTTAGATACATTTTAGGGCCCATTCACACTAAGAATCGCACAGGAATACATTGTGCATTCCTTTGCAGTTCAGGCCCTGTTCACCTTATCGCATAGAAGGAACGAGCCTTCCCGCTACCCGATTCTGACATCATGATTTTCACGTGATTCTGCGTGCCGCATAGGTCCGCCCATTCACTTGAATGGGCGGCCCTGTGTGCGTTTGTCACCCAAAAACAAGCTGCATGTAATGTGGGTTGCCCGTACCGCATTCAAGTGTGAAAGGACCCTAAAATTCCAAATTTCTTTGAGGATTATATCCTGACATAATCCTCAACATGTTTCGCGGCTATAACCGCTTCTTCAGGAGAAGTCAACCATACACATCTACAAAGTAAATAGAATCTCATAGTTACATAGTCAAAAAGCTATTGAACAGAAAAATTTGAAAAACAAGTTTAATACGGTAAACGTGATAATGTTGGAGATTTATATAAAGTCATGCATAGCTTACCAATAAATGATCACTTTATATAAATCTCCAACATTATCATGTTTACTGTATTAAACTTGTTTTTCAAATTTTTCTGTTCAATATCTTTTTGACTATGTGACTATGAGATTCTATTTACTTTGTAGATGTTTATGGTTGACTTCTCTTGAAGAAGCGGTTATAGCCGCGAAACATGTTGAGGATTATGTCAGAACATACATCTCAAAGAAGTTTGGAATTTTAGGGTCCTTTCACACTTGAATGCGGTACGGGCAACCCACATTCCATGCAGCTTGTTTTTGGGTGACAAACGCACATAGGGCCGCCCATTCAAGTGAATGGGCAGACCTATGCGGCACGCAGAATCACGTGAAAATCATGATGTCAGAATCGGGTAGCGGGAAGGCTCGTTCCTTCTATACGATAAGGTGAACAGGGCCTGAACTGCAAAGGAATGCGCAATGTATTCCTGTGCGATTCTTAGTGTGAATGGGTCCTAAAATATATCTAAACTGAAAGTGGTTGTAAACCCTTACATATAACCAGTGAACAAATCCTCCTACATAAGTTGTACCTGTTTATCTGCTGCCTTTTCTTCTCTACATCTGCTCAAAGTCCTGAGGAAGCGGTTATAGCCACGAAACATGTAGAGGATTATGTCAGAACATACATCTGAACTCCCCACATTACCTGTGGGGTCTACTTGTTCTTTGTGAACCATCTATACCAATCATGCAATAACTTTTCATGTACTCTTGTATAAAGTGTTTTTAATTATGTGCTTCTCTTAATAAATTGATATTTTATTCTTATTTTGGCCTAATTCTTGGGTACCGAGATAGTCCTCCACTCTCACAGTGTCGTGGGGCATGTTTGGAGCAGCCCCTGGCACACCTCCTTTTCCAATATCCTATTACAAAGGATGATGGTACCCGACCCTACCCGCCCCTACCCGCCCCTACCCCCAGACGTAACTAGATTGAGGCAATACTCTATATTTTAAGAAAATGAAGCTATTGATCCTAAACTGAACTAACAGGATTGTATTCTTGCAGAGGATGGGACCATCACCGAGAAGACATACAAGGGCTGCTCTCAGGGACTCAGGTGCAACCAGTCCGTGTATATGGACATGGGCTTTAAGAAGACGTATATAAGTTCCTATTGTTGCGAAACAAATATGTGTAACGGCGCCACAGTCTATGGTAAGAAACAAAGTCTTCCATTGCAAAAGCTTGACAATACTTACATCTAATACAAAATGCACTAACGCGTTTCAGGAGGGACGAAACGCATCAGTGGGAGTGGCCAAGAGGCCACACATCTCGTCAAACATCAGGCTTGGTTTGAGCGGCGCCCCTTTGTAATATAGCCTGACACTTGAGGATGAGTGAATGATGCTTGCTCCCATCTCCTGAGTACCAGCAAGGACATACTAAACCTTCAGGTTAGAGTGCATGATCATGATCGCAAAGATGTCCCACTGTCCAACGTTCTCAGGCCAATACGGCTCTGGAAGCAACATTGCTTCACGTGACAGCTGTAATGGACATCTAGAAATATATACAAAGACCAAAAAGAGTGTCAGACTAATGAACTGAGAGTCCAGATACTTTGAAAATTGGTGTTCATTTAACAACTCAATATAAAATAACCAACACTTTTGTGGGTGGGGGGTCTTCGCAGGCCTACCCCTTCTTCAGGGTTCAGGAATTTCACTTGAAGAACCAGCCTTTTCGGACACTTTTTGTTAACATGTAAAAATCTTAGTTTTTTTGCTAGGAAATTACTTAGAACCCCCAAACATTATATATATATATATATTTTTTTTTTTTTAAAGCAGAGGCCCTAGAGAATAAAATGGTGGGTGTCACATGGTATTTGTGCAGCGGTTTTTCAAACGCAATTTTGTTTGGAAAAAGTACACTTTTTTTTTATTTGAATGCACAAGGACACACTATAATACCCAATTGTTTGGTAAAATATAAAAGATGATGTGACACCGAGTAAATAGATACCAAACACGTCACACTTTCAAGTTGTTCACGCCCGTGCAACAGTGACAAACAATGTCAATTTAATTATCCACAGGCAATGTCTTAAAAGCCTTTATAGATTACCACTTTAGATTTACACAGAAGGTCTGATGTTGGAATTACTGCCCTCAGTCTAATGTTCGCAGTGATACCTCACATTTGTGGGACGATTGCAGGGGCAGAATGTTTCCATCAGATGTCGGGCAGAGGTGGCTCTAGGATTTGTGAGGCCTTGGGCAAAACTTAGACATGAGGCCCCACTCACGCCCATAATGGGAAAAATAATTCAAGCAAGAAAAATGGCTGCAGAAAATGCACGGATCTAGCACACAGGTGATCAGCACCACTTCCAGGGCACCCTCCTCACCCATCAGACATATTCAGCCAATGCAAGAGGGGGGAGAGAGAGGGAGAGGTGAGAAAGAGAGAGGGGTAATAGAGAGATCCGATGACGCCGACATTAGTATTGATCACAGGCAAATTAGGCGGCCGCGAGGCCCCTGTGAGTGCGAGGCCTTAGGCGACCGCCTAATTTGCCTAATTAGAGAGCCGCCACTGCTGTCGGGTGCTGCCGCCGCTATTGCGGGTAAGGGTACCCGTCATTGTAGCCTTTCCGCTTCACGTCAGGAACCCTACTGCGCATGCACGAGGCCCGCTCCTCTCTCCTACTGGCCCGGCGACAGGGGAAGGAGGAGGGAGCCCCAGCCGTGACGTCAAGGCTGAGGCTCCCAGGAAGTGGGAAAGGATACCTGTCAAAGACAGCTATTCTTTCCCCCCTCCCCCTGTAAGGTGCCAATTGTGGCACCGGAGGGGGAGGGGGGAAATCAGATGAGCGGAAGTTCCACTTTTGGGTGGAACTCCGCTTTAAGCATGCAGATTAGTGCTCAATGTTTTCGTGGGGAGTTTTTTGCTGACACAGAATGCTCACACATCTTGGGGGGGCGTGCAGTTTGGCATGTTCGCCCTGGCCTCTAGATGGCCTTGTCCCGGTATTGCCTGTGATAGCAATAGGCAATTACAGGTACTCTCTAGTGCTTATCCCTTAAAAGCTTTGGATCAAACCAAGGTTGGTATGATCCGCTGCTTTTTTCAAACTACTAAGGGTTTCTTTACAACCGAAGTGATGAAATGCTCCATCACTTCCAGTTTCCTTTACCATAGGGATGATTGGAGCCGTTGCGGTCTCCGATTACCTCTATGGTCAGCCGGCAGAATCACCGGCTTAGCGATTGGGTCTCCCGGTGGGACGGGAGAGCCAAGAGAGCCATGGAAGGCTGCAGGAGGGGCTGTTGTCCCCTCTCGCTGCTTGTAAAAGCAATCCAGCGGCTAATTAGCTGCTAGGTTTGCTTTTACAAGAAAGCCAACTGCTGGCTGAAAAAAACAATACTGGGATGATGCCTGCAGCTGAACACATCATCCCATGATAAAAACTTGAAGTCCAGCAAGGTACGGGTACATAGCTGGTCATCAAGTGGTTAAACATGAGCTAATGTTTGGGCTGGCCATAACCCATAGGAAACTACCACATGATAGTAGGCCATCAGCCCAACCAGCTGTAGCAGTGGAATTCTCTGGCCACAGCCACACATAACAAAGGAGCAGGGAGGCTGGTGACATCATTGACCTAAAATAGCCATATTTGGTCAATGACTTTCCCGAACTTTGGTCATGTGGCCATACTAAGTCAATGATGTCACCAGCACCCCCCTTTGTTACATGCGGCTGCAGAGTGGGGAATTCTCTGGCCAGGGCTGATTAGGCCGGCAGCTGATTCCCCACCCCGTAGCCTCACGTAAAAAAGGGCTGGGGAGGCTGGTGACATCATTGACCTAATATGGTTAAATGGCCATGCTTGAACAATGTCATTGACCAAACATAGTCATGTGGCCACATGAGGTGAGTGATGTTACCCACATCGCTGCCCCTTTTCTACATGTGGTAGGAAATTCTCTGGCCACAGATGATTGGGCTGGCAGCTTATTTACCACCCCACAGCCACACATAGCAAGGTTCCTAGAAGCAAAAGATCAGCAGCACACATCCTCCCAACCAAGCATATAGAGTATCTGAGGCCCTAAGAAGGGTGAGTCCTTTGAATCCCGAAACACGTTGGTGGTATATATTTTCATGTTGAATGCACATCGATATTAAATATTTCTGGACTCTTTGTTCATTGGTCTGGCAATCTGTTTGGATGTTGTATATGTGGTTTCCAAACTTTGGGTCCCCCCACTTACAGGATACTCTGTCTGTGTTTAAGAGCAGACGCACAGAAGCCATATGAATTAGTTTGACCTGTTTCTGGTACAATGTTTTTATTGACATAAAGGAAAAAAGGAAACCAGATAACAAATTCCCACGCATGGGGATATGGGCATGGAGCATAAGACAGAAGATCATGCTTGTTTGACTTGTTTAATCAGGTAAAATCAGGTCTCCTGCCTTGTCAGACATGTTTGGCAGAGCTGTGTGAAACTCAGGACTGGATGAACAGAAATACGAATTATTTAGCAGATATAACAGTCCTCTTATATGTATTTCATCTGTGTTTTTTTTTTTTTTGCTTTAACTATAGGGTGTTCTTGTTTGTTTGGAGTTTTTAAAATATACAGTTTAAGATGCATGGTGTGTTATTACTGGAGCATAGGAAATCCAGTGCAGCTCTGTATAGAAACTAGTCAGCTTCTGGGTTTTATTATCAAAGCTTAAAGTTAAAGTTTAAACAAACTGAAGTTAGAAGCTGACTGGCCACCATCAGTGGTAGGGTGACCACGTGTCCCGGATTGCCCGGGACAGTCCCGCATTTTGCAGGTCTGTCCCGGGCACATTCATTCCAGGACAATACAGTGTCCCGGAATGAAACTGACACAGCCACCCCCCGGGCCAAACTGATGCCCCCAAAAAAGGCCGCCACATGACCGCTTTACTCACTGACTGTACTTGTCCTGGCCGGGAATGCCTGGAGGAGCACAATCCCGCCCCCTGCTTGTGATTGGAGAAATCATAAATCTCGCCTCTTGTGTCCACTCACTGTGCTGTGATTCGTTACAGCACAAGCTGATTTTTGGGAAGGGAGGGTGTCCTTGAATGGTAGTTTGGAAATGTAGTCACCCTAATCAGTGGTGTATTTTGGTTTTGTGCTGCCCTAGGCAAGTCTAAATTCGGGCGCATCCCCCATCAAAATTTGCCCCACACCTTCCTTCTCAAGTGGCTATGCGGGGTCTCTGGTGGCTATGCGAGGGTCTTTGGTGGCTATGTGGGGGTCTCTGGTGGCTATGTGGGGTCTCTGGTGGCTATGTGGGGTCTCTGTTGGCTATGTTGGTTCTCTGGTGGCTATGTGCGGTCTGGTGGCTATGCAGGTCTCTGATGGCTATGCCGGGTCTCTGGTGGCAAGGCAGGTCTCTAGTGGCTATGCAGGGTCTCTGGTGGCTATGCAGGTCTCTGATGGCTATGTGGGGTCTCTGGTGGCTATGCGGGGGTCTCTGGTGGCTATGCAGGTCTCTGATGGCTATGCGGGGTCTCTGGTGGCTATGTTGGTTCTCTGGTGGCTATGTGCGGTCTGGTGGCTATGCAGGTCTCTGATGGCTATGCCGGGTCTCTGGTGGCAATGCGGGTCTCTAGTGGCTATGCGGGGTCTCTGGTGGCTATGTTGGGTCTCTGGTGGCTATGTTGGGTCTCTGGTGGCTATGTGCGGTCTGGTGGCTATGCAGGTCTCTGATGGCTATGTGGGGTCTCTGGTGGCTATGCCGGGTCTCTGGTGGCAATGGGGGTCTCTATTGGCTATGCAGGGTCTCTGGTGGCTATGTGGGGTCTCTGGTGGCTATGCGGGTCTCTGGTGGATATGCGGGTCTCTGGTGGATATGCGGGTCTCTGGTGGCTATGTGGGGGTCTCTGGTGGCTATGCGGGGGTCTCTGGTGGCTATGCAGGTCTCTGATGGCTATGTGGGGTCTCTGGTGGCTATGCCGGGTCTCTGGTGGCAATGTGGTTCTCTAGTGGCTATGCAGGGTCTCTGGTGGCTATGCAGGGTCTCTGGTGGCTATGCGGGTCTCTGGTGGCTATGTGCAGTCTGGTGGCTATGCGAGCCTCTGGTGGCTATGCGGGTCTCTGGTGGCTATGCAGGTCTCTGGTGGCTATGCCGGGTCTCTGGTGGCTATGCAGGGGTCTCTGTTGGCTATGCAGGGGTCTCTGGTGGCTATGCCGGGTCTCTGGTGGCTATGCCGGGTCTCTGGTGGTTATGTGCGGTCTGGTGGCTATGCAGGTCTCTGATGGCTATGTGGGGTCTCTGGTGGCTATGCCGAGTCTCTGGTGGCAATGTGGGTCTCTGGTGGCTATGCAGGGTCTCTGGTGGCTATGTGCGGTCTGGTGACTATGCGGGTCTCTGGTGGCTATGCGGGTCTCTGTGGCTATGCCGGGTCTCTGGTGGCAATGCATGTCTCCAGTGGCTATGCAGGGTTTCTGGTGGCTATGCGGGGTCTCTGGTGGCTATGCAGGGGTCTCTGGTGGCTATGCAGGTCTCTGATGGCTATGCCGGGTCTCTGGTGGCTAAGCGGGTCTCTGGTGGCTATGCGGGGTCTCTGGTGGCTATGTTGGTTCTCTAGTGGCTATGTGCGGTCTGGTGGCTATGCAGGTCTCTGATGGCTATGTGGGGTCTCTGGTGGCTATGCCGGGTCTCTGGTGGCAATGGGGGTCTCTATTGGCTATGCAGGGTCTCTGGTGGCTATGTGGGGTCTCTGGTGGCTATGCGGGTCTCTGGTGGCTATGTGGGGGTCTCTGGTGGCTATGCGGGGGTCTCTGGTGGCTATGCGGGGGCCTCTGGTGGCTATGCAGGTCTCTGATGGCTATGTGGGGTCTCTGGTGGCTATGCCGAGTCTCTGGTGGCAATGTGGGTCTCTGGTGGCTATGCAGGGTCTCTGGTGGCTATGTGCGGTCTGGTGACTATGCGGGTCTCTGGTGGCTATGCGGGTCTCTGTGGCTATGCCGGGTCTCTGGTGGCAATGCATGTCTCCAGTGGCTATGCAGGGTTTCTGGTGGCTATGCGGGGTCTCTGGTGGCTATGCAGGGGTCTCTGGTGGCTATGCAGGTCTCTGATGGCTATGCCGGGTCTCTGGTGGCTAAGCGGGTCTCTGGTGGCTATGCGGGGTCTCTGGTGGCTATGTTGGTTCTCTAGTGGCTATGTGCGGTCTGGTGGCTATGCAGGTCTCTGATGGCTATGTGGGGTCTCTGGTGGCTATGCCGGGTCTCTGGTGGCAATGGGGTCTCTATTGGCTATGCAGGGTCTCTGGTGGCTATGTGGGGTCTCTGGTGGCTATGCGGGTCTCTGGTGGCTATGCGGGTCTCTGGTGGCTATGTGGGGGTCTCTGGTGGCTATGCGGGGGTCTCTGGTGGCTATGCGGGGGCCTCTGGTGGCTATGCAGGTCTCTGATGGCTATGTGGGATCTCTGGTGGCTATGCCGGGTCTCTGGTGGCAATGCGGTTCTCTAGTGGCTATGCGGGGTCTCTGGTGGCTATGCGGGTCTCTGGTGGCTATGTGCGGTCTGGTGGCTATGCGGGTCTCTGGTGGCTATGCAGGTCTCTGGTGGCTATGCCGGGTCTCTGGTGGCTATGCGAGGGTCTCTGTTGGCTATGCGGGGGTCTCTAGTGGCTATGTGAGGTCTCTGGTGGCTATGCAGGTCTTTGGTGGCTATGTGGGCCTCTGGTGGCTATGCCGGGTCTCTGGTGGCTATGCCGGGTCTCTGGTGGTTATGTGCGGTCTGGTGGCTATGCAGGTCTCTGATGGCTATGTGGGGTCTCTGGTGGCTATGCCGAGTCTCTGGTGGCAATGCGGGTCTCTGGTGGCTATGCAGGGTCTCTGGTGGCTATGCGGGTCTCTGGTGGCTATGTGCGGTCTGGTGGCTATGCGGGTCTCTGGTGGCTATGCCGGGTCTCTGGTGGCAATGCGTGTCTCTAGTGGCAATGCAGTGTTTCTGGTGGCTATGCGGGGTTTCTGGTGGCTATGCGGGGTCTCTGGTGGCTATGCAGGTCTCTGGTGGCTATGTGGGGTCTCTGGTGGCAATGCGTGTCTCTGGTGGCTATGTGCGGTCTGGTGGTTATGCCGGGTCTCTAGTGGCTATGCCGGGTCTCTGGTGGCTATGCCGGGTCTCTGGTGGTTATGCCGGGTCTCTAGTGGCTATGCAGGGTCTCTGGTGGCTATGCCGGGTCTCTGGTGGCTATGCCGGGTCTCTGGTGGCTATGCAGGGTTTCTGGTGGCTATGCGGGGTCTCTGGTGGCTATGCCGGGTCTCTGGTGGCTATGCCGGGTCTCTGGTGGCAATGCGTGTCTCTGGTGGCTATGCGGGGTCTCTGGTGGCTATGCGGGGTCTCTGGTGGTTATGTGCGGTCTGGTGGCTATGCGGGTCTCTGGTGGATATGTGGGGTCTCTGGTGGCTGTGCCGGGTCTCTGGTGGCAATGCGGGTCTCTAGTGGCTATGCTGGTCTCTGGTGGCTCTGCAGGGTCTCTGGTGACTATGTAGGGTCTGGTGGCTGTGTGGGGTCTCTGCTGGCTATGCGGGTCTTTGGTGGCTAGTTGGGGTCTCTGGTGGACTGTGGAGTAGTAACCCCACCCCCCCTCGCTAGCCTGCCACAGTGCTCCCCCAACACCCCCCCCCCCTCCACTAGCCTGCCACAGTGCTCCTCCTCCTGCTAGGAGTAGAGATAGGAATAGTAAGGAGAGAGAGATGGGGGACATGGAAAAGGAGAGAAATGGATGAGGGGGAGAGAGGGAGGGGGGAAGAGAGAGGGAGGGAGGGAGAGAGGGAGGGAGGGTGAAAGAGAGAGGGGGTGAGAGAGTAACCTACCATGCACAGCTGCACCAGATTCTGAGTACTCCAATTTTAGTAAATCTCTATAGTTTCCAGAAAGTGTGTACAGTAGCAAAATGTCCCTGGAAAATGTTGTTGTTGTTGTCAGTCTTCTTGTAGTTGCACCATAGCTAGTAAACCTGCCACCATATAACCCTGATTGATCTTGTTTCCAGCCCGTGTGCCTGTGGCTGCACTCTTCTGCCAGAGATGTCAGGGGAACAGCAGCACCTGTGCAACCTCCAACCTGACCTCAGTCCAGTGTGCCGGAGTGCAGGATCGGTGTATGACAGTCACCACCACGTATGTCAATGGTGAGACACATGGTAGACTTATACATGTAGTCTATGTGTGTGAGTCTGCCATACAGACACATGTATTGATAACACTCTTTTTTGCCTCGGCAGGTTCCAGTTCAGATGTGGTGATCAAAGGCTGTGGAACTGGAAATCTCTGCGGACGACAACTGTACTATAACAGTGGTGGTGTAAAAATGTATTCTGAGATATCATGCTGTGGGTACAACAACTGCAACCAGGGTGCGAATACAGGTAAACTCTGCTAATCTCAGATGCATGCACTGGGGTTGATTTAATAATGAAGTAGACTATTCACCTAGCAAAGTTTTTTAGTAACTAAGTGAAGCTTTGTCACCGTAAATTCCTGGTGCCCAATATGCAATATATTCCCGGCCTCATTGGGGAGATAGAGCAGGGTGGGAGTGTGTAATCAGCTGACCATCAATGTTGGGGGGTAAAATTCACTGCCACTGTACAGACCACCTGCCCTGACCACCAATATTGGCAAAGGGGATTAGGGATGAGCTTCGTGTTCGAGTCGAACATACGTTCGACTCGAACATCGGCTGTTCGATCGTTCGACGAAGATCGAACGATTTGGGCCGTTCGCGCCAAATTCGAGTGACGCGAACGGCCCACAATGCACTACGCCATCGCAGTGTCATCCAGGCGCTGTGATTGGCCAAGCATGCACTGTGACCCCGCATGCTTGTCCAATCACAGCGCCGGCAGCGAGGAGAGCAATGATTGGCCACAGGCAGGATGCCTGTGGCCAATTATTCTTGAGGGGGTTTAGTACACACCCCACACTATAAAAGGACGCCAGCGCGGCGGCCTTGTGTAGTGTGTTCCGGAGCAGGGAAAGAGAAGCATAGGCAGGGACAGTGTCATTTTTTTTCCTTTACTAATCCTGGATTCCTTGTGTTTAGGGACAAATAAGGATAGGTAGGGAGAGTGTCAGTGTGTTATTCTGTGCTAAACCTTGTTTGTAGGGACAGAGAGGTACAGTGAGGGAAAGTGTCAGTGTGCTATTCTGTTCTAAACCAATCTTGCTGAACCATATTTGAAATCCTTGAGTTTAGGGACAGAGAGGTACAGTGAGGGAAAGTGTCAGTGTGCTATTCTGTGTTAAATCTTGTTTGTAGGGACAGAGTAGGACAGTGAGTGAAACTGACAGTGTGCTATTCTGTTCTAAACCAATCTTGCTGAACCATATTTGAAATCCTTGAGTTTAGGGACAGAGAAGGACACTCGTGGAAACTATCAGTGTGCTATTCTGTGCTAAATCTTGTTTGTAGGGACAGAGTAGGACAGTGAGTGAAACTGACAGTGTGCTATTCTGTTCTAAACCAATCTTGCTGAACCATATTTGAAATCCTTGAGTTTAGGGACAGAGAAGGACACTCGTGGAAACTATCAGTGTGCTATTCTGTGCTAAATCTTGCTTGTAGGGACAGAGAGGTACAGTGAGTGAAACTGACAGTGTGCTATTCTGTTCTAAACCAATCTTGCTGAACCATATTTGAAATCCTTGAGTTTAGGGACAGAGAAGGACACTCGTGGAAACTATCAGTGTGCTATTCTGTGCTAAATCTTGTTTGTAGGGACAGAGTAGGACAGTGAGTGAAACTGACAGTGTGCTATTCTGTTCTAAACCAATCTTGCTGAACCATATTTGAAATCCTTGAGTTTAGGGACAGAGAAGGACACTCGTGGAAACTATCAGTGTGCTATTCTGTGCTAAATCTTGTTTGTAGGGACAGAGTAGGACAGTGAGTGAAACTGACAGTGTGCTATTCTGTTCTAAACCAATCTTGCTGAACCATATTTGAAATCCTTGAGTTTAGGGACAGAGAGGTACAGTGAGGGAAAGTGTCAGTGTGCTATTCTGTTCTAAACCAATCTTGCTGAACCATATTTGAAATCCTTGAGTTTAGGGACAGAGAAGGACACTCGTGGAAACTATCAGTGTGCTATTCTGTGCTAAATCTTGTTTGTAGGGACAGAGAAGGACAGTGAGGGAAACTGTCAGTGTGCTATTCTGTGCTAAACCAATCTTGCTGAAGCATATTGCAAATCCTTGTGTTTAGGGACAGAGAAGGATAGGCAGGGGACAGTGTCAGTGTCATTGTTGCTAAGCCTCCTGCACAGTATACACCTGAAGGTAGCCCTTATTGCTGTTTTTCCCATCTCCCTGCAGGCCATCCATTAAAATGTCTGGAAGGCAAACAAGGAGAGGCAGACAGTCAGGAGGCAAAAAAAGAGGGCAAGCAGGCTCTGTGTCTGGGGGCAACAGTGCTGGTCGTGGACGCGGTGCATTGTCATCAGCACATGGCCATGGGACACGCTTGTCCTTCTTTTCGGCAGCTGGACATGTTGAGCCACATCATGCCGAAGACTTGGTAGAGTGGATGACCAAGCCCACCTCATCCTCCTCATCCTCTCTCACCCAGGCTCAGGGTACTGGCAAAGCAGCTGCCAAAGCGTCCTCTTCTCTGGTATCATTATCTTCATTAGTCAATCCTTCCCTAGACCCACCATGTCCTCCTCCTGAGGAGTCCCCCGAACTGTTTGAGCACAGTGTTGGGTACATGCTCCAGGAGGATGCCCAGCGTTTGGAAGGATCTGATGATGATACCCAGCTAGAGGAAGGCAGTAGCGTGAGAGCAGAGAGAGGGGATGCTCAAGAAGGACACCAATCTGGCAGTCATGCTCCAGCAGCTGCAGCATACTGCCAGATTGGCTCCAGTGATGAGGAGGGAGGGGATGATGAGGTCACTGACTCCACGTGGGTGCCTAATAGGAGAGAGGAGGAGGAGGAGGATGAGGAGGAGGCACATCTCCAACGAGGCAGGATGCCCTTGAGTGGCCAGCGTATGGGCAGCACACCGACGGAATCACACCGCAGAGCTCCGCCTGTGCAGGGCGCTGCCTCTGCCCGTCATTCAAAAAGTTCTTTGGTGTGGGCCTTTTTTGAGGCGAGTGCATCAGATCGCACAGCTGCTGTTTGCAACATATGTCTCAAGCGTATATCGCGTGGCCAAAACATCAGCCGCTTGGGCACCACATGCTTGATCAGACATATGTTGACCTGCCATGCAGCTCGTTGGCAAGCCTACCTTAAAGACCCACACCAAAGAACAAAGCGGACCTCTCCTTGCACCGCATCATCTGGGATCTCAAAACCCACTATACCTTCAGTCCTCTCTGAAACCTGCACTGAGAGGAATGAAGGTGTAGAATTAGGTGTGTCACAGCCCAGTACTTGCGGCCACTCTGCTAACAGTACACCGACGTCCGATTCTAGCAGGCAAATTTCCCTGCCCCAGCTGCTGGACTGTCGAAAGAAGTTCACTCCCAGCCATCCACATGCCCAGCGGTTGAATGCTAGCTTGGCTAAATTGCTAGCGCTTCAACTGCTGCCTTTTCAGTTGGTAGACTCGGCCCCCTTCCGTGAGTTTGTGCAATGTGCGGTTCCTCAGTGGCAGGTTCCCAAACGCCACTTTTTCTCACGGAAGGCGATTCCGGCTCTCTACAGGCATGTGGAAGGCAATGTCTTGGCCTCGCTGGACAGGGCGGTCAGCGGTAAGGTGCATATTACCGCTGACTCATGATCCAGCAGGCATGGACAGGGACGTTACCTTTCTTTCACGGCCCATTGGGTCACTCTTTTGGCAGCTGGGAAAGATGCAGGACAAGGTGCAGTAGTGTTGGAGGTTGTTCCACCGCCACGCCTCCAAAATGCTACTACTGGTTGTGACACACCTCTCTCCTCCACCCCCTCCTCTTCTTCTTCCTCCATGGCCTCTTCCTGTGGTTTGTCCTCGGAACCAGCGGTGCTCCGTAGGCGTTCAAGGGGCTACGCAAGTACGCAGGCAAAAAGATGCCATGCCGTGCTTGCGCTGGTGTGTTTGGGGGACAGGAGCCACACTGGGGCAGAGGTCCTGTCTGCTCTGCAGGGGCAGGCCGAGAGGTGGTTGGCGCCACGCCAGCTTAAGCCAGGAATGGTGGTTTGCGACAATGGCACCAACCTCCTCTCCGCCCTCCGACAGGGACAACTGACCCATGTGCCCTGTATGGCTCACGTCCTTAACCTGGTGGTGCAGCGGTTCTTGGGCAGGTACCCGGGCTTACAGGATGTCCTGAGGCAGGCCAGGAAAGTCTGTGTTCATTTCCGCAGATCTTATAATGCCAGTGCTCGCCTGGCTGAGCTGCAAAAGGAGTTGAACCTGCCCAAGAACCGCTTTATATGTGACATGCCCACCAGGTGGAACTCAACGTTGGCCATGCTGCAGCGGCTGCACACGCAGCAGAGGGCCATCAATGAGTACCTGTGCGACTACGGCACCAGGACAGGGTCAGGGGAGCTCGGTTTTTTTTCACCACGCCAGTGAGGCATGATCAGGGATGCATGCACTGTCCTGGCACCATTTGAGGAGGCCACGAGGATGGTGAGCAGTGACAGTGCATGCATCAGTGACACTGTACCTCTTGTCCACCTGTTGGAGCACACGCTGCGTGGAATAATGGACAGGGCACTTGAGGCAGAACAGAGGCAGGAAGAGGAGGACTTCCTTGCCTCTCAAGGCCCCCTTTACCCAGACAGTGTTCCTTCTGTCCCACCCATCGCACAGGAAGAGGAGGAGGAGGAGGAGGAGGAGGATTGTGTCAGCATGGAGGTGGAGGCTGGCACTCAGCATCATCAGCAGCAGTCTTTTAGGGATGATTTACAGTCCCAAGAAACCAGTGGACTTGTACGTGGCTGGGAGGAGGTGGCTGCGGATCATGTTGTCCTTAGTGACCCAGAGGACTCCGGACTGAATGCCTCAGCTAACCTACGCTGCATGGCCTCCCTGATCCTGCAAAGTCTGCGGAAGGATCCTCGTATTCTTCGGATCAAGGAGAGGGACCATTACTGGCTGGCCACTCTCCTTGATCCACGGTACAAGGGTAAGGTTGCGGACCTTATGTTACCGTCGCAGAGGGAGCAGAGGATGAGACAACTCCGGGAGGCCTTGCAGAAAGGTCTGTGCAACGCGTTCCCAGAGGCTGGGAGGTTACAAACTCCTGGTCCTGGACAACGAGTTGCTGAGGCTTCGGGCAGTCAAAGAAGGAGCGGTGGGGAAGGTGGCCGTCTGACCGATGCGTTCAGACAATTCTTTAGTCCGCAGCCCCAAAGTATGATCGTTTCCAGCAACCATCGCCAGCGTCTGATATACATGGTGCAGGAATACCTAGGGGCAAGGTCAGACTTGGACACCTTCCCCACCGAAAATCCTCTGGCTTACTGGGTCTTGAGGATGGATCACTGGCCAGAGCTTGCACAGTATGCAATTGAGCTACTGGCCTGTCCTGCATCCAGCGTTCTTTCAGAACGCACATTCAGTGCTGCTGGAGGATTTGTCACGGATCACAGGGTGCGCCTGTCCACCGACTCGTTTGATCGACTGACTTTCATCAAGATGAACCAGTCTTGGATCACCACCAGCTACCACACACCTGATGCTGATATAACAGACTAATTGATTTTAAAATGTCACATCCCTTCAAGACTGATGCTGATGCTGAGTTCCTGTGCTGTTATGTTGACTAGCTATCCTCCTCCTCCTCCTCAATGATCCGATTAATGATGATAGCTTGGAAGATCATTTTGGTTTATGGGTGCCGCCACCAGTGGCTAAGGCCCAATTTTTCAGCCCCTGTTTAACAGGGGCGTGTAATTACAATTTTTGATGCAATACTTTGCAACAGGCCTCATTGCTGTGCTCCAAGTACAGTATCTGTGAGGGGTTGCAGTGTTGTGCCACCAGTGTCTAAGGCCCAATTTTTCAGCCCCTGTTCAACAGGGGCATGCAATTATAATTATTGATCTAATAATTCACAGCAGGGCCCATTGCTGCGCCCACCAAGAGTAACTGTCAGGCCTTACAGTGTTGTGTCAACACCACCACCACCACCACCACCACCAAAGGCCCAATTTTTCAGCCCCTATTCAACAGGGGCATGCAATTATAATTATTGATCTAATAATTCACAGCAGGGCCCATTGCTGCGCCCACCAAGAGTAACTGTCTGGCCTTACAGTGTTGTGTCAACACCACCACCACCACCAAAGGCCAAATTTTTCAGCCCCTGTTGAACAGGGGCATGCAATTATAATTATTGATCTAATAATTCACAGCAGGGCCCATTGCTGCACCCACCAAGAGTAACTGTCAGGCCTTACAGTGTTGTGTCAACACCACCACCACCACCACCACCACCAAAGGCCCAATTTTTCAGCCCCTGTTCAACAGGGGCATGCAATTATAATTATTGATCTAATAATTCACAGCAGGGCCCATTGCTGCGCCCACCAAGAGTAACTGTCAGGCCTTACAGTGTTGTGGCACCAGCACCACCATCAAAGGCCCAATTTTTACTACCACTGTTCAACAATTATATGTTATTACAATTCCTGATATAATAGTTGACAGCAGGGCGTTCCAGCACCAACCAAGAGTAACTGTGAGTGCTTACAGTGTTGTGCCAACACCAACACCTAAGGGGCCAATTTCTGCAGAGTATATACGGCAGGTCCCTACTTTCAAACATCCAACTTACAAACGACTACTACTTGCAAACGGAAGAAGACAACAGGAAGTGAGAGGAAATCTACCCCTTGGAAGGAAAATTCTCTCCTGTAAGAATTAATATGGGAGAAAGGTGTCTCCTCTCTACTGATGCTTTATCACCAATCCTTGTTTCAATAAAAACACCACATTTCGAAATCAGTTGTCATTGGGACGCAAAGTGAGGTGAAATGTTCTGAACAGGGGCACAGACAGCAAAACAAATGTTACAGGGGTGATAACCCTTCCCTATGTTTTTCAAAAAGCTTAAAAATAGGTATTTGGGCTGGAGCTACACTTAAACAATGTAGCTGTTCAAAATTACAAACAGATTCTACATAAGAACAAACCTACAGTCCCTGTCTTGTATGCACCGCCTGTATGCGGCTGTTCAGAGTATATAGGGCCTTTTTTATTTTATGTGCGGGGTTCCCCTTAATATCCATACAAGACCCAAAGGGGCTGGTAATGGGCTGGGGTAGGGGGGGGGGGTCATGGGGTAGCTATGCCATTTTTCTTAAAGATTTTCATCCATATTACCGGGACCAGACATTACATTAAAGCCGCAAGCAGTTTTAAATGGCTTTTTTTTCCTTTAGAAATGTAATTTTGTGCAGGGACAGTTCTAAACACGGGAAACACGTGGCACTTCACAGGCATACTTTAGACACCCCCCAGGTACAATATTTAAAGGAATATTTGACTTTTTTTTTTCACTTTATGCATCATTAAAATGACTGCTCCCGGAAAACGTCTGTTTTTAAAACTTCTTTTTGCATTGATACATGTCCCCTGGTGCAGAACCCGGGTTCCCAAACTCTGTTTAGGACAATAACATGGATAATAGTCGTTATAATTAGCACTTTAGAATCCGAACGTTCGCATCCATTGTATTTAATAGGGTTCTAATGTTCGTGCGAACTTTCGGTCCGTTCGCGGGTTCTGGTGCGAACCGAACACGGGGGTGTTCGGCTCATCACTAAAGGGGATTAAAACACATTTCTGTTGACCACCAATGGGGGGGGGGTTAATAGCACTACCACTGGCATCAACACTGGGGGTTATTATTATGGTCACTGAAACCAACATTGGTGGGTATTATTATGGTTATTGATACTAATGCTCAGGGTTATTCTTACAGCCACTGTCACCTATGCTTGGGGTCAGTATTGTGGTCACTGCTCAGGGTTATTGCGGCCAGTGACACCAATGCTGGAAGTTAATTATTGTGGTCACTGATACCAATGCTGGGGGTTATTATTGCCCTCACTGACACCAATGCAGGGGGTTAAACTTATGGTCACTGGCACCAATGATGGGGGTTATTTTTGTGGTCACTAATACCAATGCTGGGGGTTATTGTTACGGTCACTGACACCAATGCTGGGGATTATTATTGTGGTCTCTGACACTAATGCTGAAGGTTATTATTACAATCACTGGCACCTATGCTGCGGGTTAATATTGCAGTTACTGACATCAATGCAGGGGGTTATTACTGTGGTCACTGACACCAATGCTCAGGGTTATTATGGTCACTGACACCAGTGCTGGGGGTTATTATTGTGGTCTCTGACACCAGTGCTGTGGGGTATTTTTTTGTTCCAAGCTGGACCAATGTAACTATGAAAATAATGACATACCCAAACCTCAGCTTTATGTAGAGGGATAACACCTGAGATACCTCCCAAGGTTATAATCCTAGCTGTCAGAGTACATATTACATAGAACAGAGTACATATTACATAGAACAGAGTACATATTACAGAGTACATATTACATAGAAATTCTACAATGTGCCCTGTAAAGCTGAATTGTAACAGTACGACGAAGAGCCAGTTGAGGTTGACATTGTCAAAGGCCTTTTCTGCATGAAGTGTTATGATTGCTAAGTCCTCTAATAGGTGTGATTTAGCATATTCGAGTGCTGTTAAAACCTTGCGAATGTTGGAGGCTGCTGATCGACCTTTGACGAAGCCTGCCTGAGCTGGGTGGATTAGGGAAGGAAGAATAGGTGTTAAGTGTGAAGCAATGATTTTGGATAGAATTTTAGCATCTAGATTGAGTAAGGAAATATATCTGTAGGACCTGGGCAAAGTGGGGTCTTTCACTTTTTTGGGCAAGAAGTTTGATGTAGGCCTGAGAGCCCATGGGCATATAACCATAAGCACCACCATCCCAAACTTCAACTTTAAGTGTCAAGGCTAGGTTAAGGGTTAAGTGTTGAGTGTTAATTTAGGGGATATTAAGTCATAGGGGAAGTGTTGTATTTATAAGGTAGACTAAAGATTCAGTTAGGGTTAGGTGTCAGGGATTTGGAGACACATTTTCACATTTGAACCTGTAATGCCCCGTACACACGACCGGTTTTCCCGTCGGAAAAAAGTTATGTTTTTTCCGACGGAATTCCGCTCAAGCTTGGCTTGCAAACACACGGTCACATAAAAGTTCTCTGAACTTTCGAGCGTTAAGAACGTGGTGACGTACAACACTACGACGAGGTGAGAAAAAGAAGTTCAATGCTTCCGAGCATGCGTAGAATTGTTTCTGAGCATGCGTGTTTTTTTTCCTGTCGGAAAAGCATACAGACGAATGGATTTCCCGATAGGAATTTTTTCCGTCGGGAAAATAGAGAACCTGCTCTCTATCTTTTTCCGGCAGTTTTTCCGTTGGAAAAAGTCAGATGGAGCATACACATGGTCGGGATTCCCGACCAAAAGCTCTCATCTGGCTTTTTCCGACGGGAAAACCGGTCGTGTGTACGGGGCATAAGGTTATATTGTTCTGTCCCCTTTGAGAAGACGTTGCCCATTCTTGGGCTGCCTGGATGCATTAAATGGAATTATTGTGTTTGCCTCCTCCAGTGAAGGTGAACGAGACTCTGAATGGTCTACAGTGCTACGCGTGCAATGAGACAGGCAAGGGAGAATGCACTACACCTTTCACCACATCATGTACTGGAAACATGACCTCATGTGTGGATGCAGTAGGTAATGTACCTTCTCATTTTATGTTGTTCTATAAAGTTTAAGGGGAGATGCTTATGTTTATCAGTAACTTTGGATGTTGTTCCTCACGGCTCTGAGCAGGTTTTTTGGTGTGAAATGATCCACAACCACCAGTAGGATTTCAGTTTACTGTAGAAAAATAGTGAGGTAAAATCGAATTGCTTGTTGTGGATTTCTAAACATTGCTAATTGCTCTTCAACAGTTTCTAACCGGAACTGGTAGATTAATGTTCTCAGGCATGATGCCCCATACTGAGAGAACCTTGATATACCTTCTATTGTAGAACTTGGAGCATGACCCTTTGTATGTATCTAGTTCTGAGAGTACACGGTCACTGAGAGAGCACTGATCTCCAACCAAAGATCCAATCAGCATGGTTTTCAATAATGTGATTACTGTGACAACCAATCATGCTGAGTACACAAGGTTAGTTTATAAACAAACCTGCTCATTCTAACAGTTACTGTGCTGTGCATGGATAATTATATCACATAGGCAATAGTACCAAGGCATAGATGAGAATAACATCATTCAAGCACTGGTACCAAGGATCAGAAAGATATCATTCAGACACTGTTATTAATGCATGAATTTAAAATGGTGTCATTCAGACAGTGGAACCAAGACATGGATCAAAATGGTGTCATTCAGGTACTGGTACCAAAACATGGATGAGATAGGCGGTATTAAAATACTGGCACCAAGGTATGGATCAAAATGGTGGCATTTAGGAACAGGTACCAAGATATGGATCATAATAGTGCCGTTCAGGTATTGGTACCAAGAGTTGAATCAGAATTGTTTCTATCAGAAAATGGTATCAAGACATAAATCAGAATAGTATCGTTCAGGTGCAAGTACCATGACTTGGATCAGAATGGTATAATTCAGGTAATGTTATGTAGCGGCCTCACCCCTCTCACCCCTTCTTCTTCTCGGCTTGTTGTCTGGTCTAGGGGGATCAGGGAGGAGGGATGTGGTACACTACGGCCTATCCTCTAATGTGTAGAGGTGAAAGCCAACACCTGTTTACCTTCGGGTCGTGTGCATAACCCAGAGCCAAGTCCGTTCTGCAGATGACCCCCCTTTGCTCCCAGTAACTGAAGTTCCACACCACTGAAAAGGTCCAACTCTTATTTATTCTCTGACAGCAATAAATCATTCTTTAACAGCAGACAGGTTGTGACCCAAAGAACAGTTCAGTATAAGTGGGGAGTAGGTCAAGGCCCAATCCTCAAATAGAACTAACCATTGTAGTGTCACCAATGGTTATTACACACAGCCGCTGCCACCGACCGTGTAGAACAGGAACAGAATTAGCTAAGTGCAGCCCCTGTCAGAGGGAAGATATCCTTCCAAGAGAGTTACCAGAGGCCCCACCATCACCAGCAATGCTGCACCGGACTGTTCGGAGGGGTTACGCTCCCTGGCCTCCTCGTCTCAGATTTGGGCGCCCAACACCTTAGGGCCCCTCGGACTCTTCCACCCCTGCGGAACCCAGTCGAAGGTACTGGGCCCCGGCCTCCTCCGTAGTACCTCACCCCAGGCTGAAGGTGCCTGGAATGGATTCCATCTCCCGTTCCGGCCAGATCAAGGGCACCTGGGCCCGGAACTCCGGAACACCGGCACCCAGGCTGAAGGTGCCTGGGGGCGGCTGTGACCTCCGACTCTGAACCTCGTGTTGAGGGCGTCTCTCCCCTTTATCCCCTCTCCCGAAAGGCACAGCAGGTTCCCCGCCCCGCCGTACGGCTGCCGAAACAGGACAAAAAGGGAACAGCACTGCAGTGATGGTTCAACCCTGGCCCAGGGCGACAGCGCCACCCACAGGCCGCAGGGAACTGCACACCACTGGAGTCCTCCACAAACAGAAAATGGTCCCAAATTCCCTAACAATCAGTACATCTGGGTCATACTACCACCCAGATGCTCCCCCTAAATGTAAATACCCGCTACAGTTGTAAAGACAAAGATGAGAATGGTATCAATAACGCACTGGTATTAAAGCATGGATCAGAATGATGTAATTTTGGTACTGATACCAAGGATTACAATGGTGTAACTAAGGTACTGGTATCAGGACTTGGATCAGAATGGTGTCATTCAAGTACTGGGGTGAAGACATGGATTAGAATGGTGTAATTCAGGTACTGGTATCAAGGCATGGATCAGAATGACATCATTAAAGCACTGGTAAGAAGGATCAGAATGGTATCATTCAAGCCCTGGTGCCAAGGCACGGATCAAAATGGTGTCATTCAGGCACTGGGACCAAGACAATGATCAGAATGGTGTCCGTCAGGTACTGGTACCAAGACATGGATCAAAATGGTGTCCATCAGGCACTGGTACCAAGACATGGATCATAATGGTGTCAGTCAGGCACTGGTACCAAGACATGGATCATAATGGTGTCCATCAGGCACTGGTACCAAGACATGGCTCATAATTGTGTCATTCAGGTACTGGTACCAAGATTTGGATAGGGATAGTGTCTATCAGAAACTGGTACCATGACATAGATAAGAATGGTATAATTCAGGTACTGATACCAATAAATGGATCAGAGGGGCATCAATAAGCTACTGGTACCAAGGCATAGTTCAGAATGATGTCATATAGGTACCAATACCAAGAAACACAATTGTGTCATTAAGGTACTGATACGAGGACATGGATCAGAATGGTGTCATTCAGGTACTATTATGAGGACATTCAGGTACTGGAACCAGGGCATGAATCATAATGGCATCATTCAAGCAGTGGTACCAAGGATCAGAATGGTGTCATTCAGGTACCAAGGCATGGATCAGAATAGCATTATTCAGATACTGGTACCAAAACATGGATTGGAATGGTGTCATTCAGATACTGGTACCAAGGCATGTATCAAAATGTTGTTATTCAGGAACTGGTAAAAAAAAGTATGGATCAGAATGGCCATTCAGGTAATGCTACCAAGGCATGGATCAGAATGGCGTCATCCAAGCACTGGTACCAAGTTCAGAATGCTGTCATTCAGGCACAGTTTCCAAGACATGGATAAGAATTGTGTCATTCAGGTACTGGTGCCAAGGATTAGAATGCTGTCATTGACCAAAGGCGCCTATCATATACCCTCATCTAGAATGCACTTTTAAAAATGATGACATGGAATGGACTCTTATATACAATAATTATTTTGATGGTTTAACAATCTTCTCATTTTGGTCTGCTTGTGTTTGCCCAGGCTTTCCCAGAGGGAACACTCTGCTGCGGGGGTGCTGCTCTGCGGACGTGTGTTATGGTTTATCAGCCTCCATGTCCCTCCAGGCCAGTCAGAAGTTGTACTGCTGCACCGGCAACCTGTGTAACAGTGGAAACGTTGCATCCTATTTCCCGTCTGGATCAACCATGGCACGCGGCAGTGTCTACATTGTAGTGGCCACTATGTTGGTACTTTTGGAATTTCTATGGACATTACTATAAACAATCAAGATGATAAAGACCCGTATGTTAATAAAATGTATAAAGATGGTCTAACTTTGTAACAGCACACAAAATGGTAAGCCAATTGCAAGACAGCTTTTGATTGGGCTGATACTAAAAACTGATTTCTGATTTCTTGCCTACATTTATCTTATGAACTCTGACCATCAGTGGTGGAAAATATATGAAGAAAAAACTTTAAGAGCTACCTGTTCTTTTTTGGGACTCCCTCTTAAAATGTCTGCCAAGTGCTGAAAGAGAACTAGTCAGAAATTCGTTTTTGTATTTGTAAGTATCTCAATCTCTGCTTTTAATGTGCAACTCCAATTACATTTTTATTAATTTTTGGGTCCCTACTCCCCATCATTCTTTATTAAAAAAAAAAAAACAAGCCCAAGATTTACTTACCCTCTCCACACTCCAACACTGTCCCCAGCTTCACCCTTAGCCTAGAACCACCCACTGTGTTCAGTTACAACAAGGGTGTCAAACTCAATTTTATTGCGGACTAAATCAGCATTATGGTTGCCCTCAAAGGGCTGGTTGTATCTATAAGGCTAAATGTCCAAAGCATACCACCCCCCTTTACATCAGCTGTCAAGAACCCCCCCCACCATCAAATGTCAAGAACCCCCCCATCCTCCCCATCCTCACTTACATCACAACGCACCCCCCCTGGGGTGCAGCTGAGAAACAGCTGAGAAGCAGAAAGTGCAGGGTCTGGAGGAGCACCAGGGGAGGGCTGGAGTCAGCTGCTGGAGACTGCTGAATACTGACACTGGTGAGACGGAAATTAGGGGATGCTGCAGCTGCACAGAGAGGTACAGGATCCAGAGGAGGAGTTTTGTCCTCCTTTCTGCTGCTGACTGCTGAGAAAAGGGGGGAGTGGAGATAAGGAGGGTTCCGCAGCTGCAGGAGAGGTGTGAGGGCCACATGAAATAGCCTGGTGGGCCGCATTCGGCCCGTGGGCCTTGTGAGCTAGAATGATAATCATGTCATTCTGCCCATTTCCTATGAGCCTAGCCTGTTGCTGCTCTACCCCGTGTGGGTGTGTCATCATGTAGCCCGGGGGGACACAGTACTGAGTGGCACTCACATGTCATTACTCAGCACCATTCAGTCTGGGAAGACTGCCCCATTCCCTGCTGCCGAAAAAGAAAGCTCCTGTAAAGCCAGTCACCAGACAGGCTAGAAGACTGCATGAAAAAGGTATGAATATGTTGTTTTTTTTTTAAAGACCTGGGGAATAGATTGGCAAGGTTGGCCACTTTTACAACATATAGCTGGAGATCTGCTTTAATTTGTTATACTAGTGGGGCCCTACAGGGATAGCTGTGTGTGCTGTTAATTAGTTGTATTTTCTCCCTTTCACAGCAGAAAAAGGTCTGCCAGGTTATAAGACCGCTATGAAGGTTGACCTTGCTCCTGCCTGAGATCAGAGCTGATTACTGACATTCTCTCTGGGTCACTTTAATTTGTTATACAAGTGGGGCCCTACAGGGATAGCTGTGTGTGCTGTTATTTAGTTGTATTTTCTCCCTGTCACAGCAGAAAAGATTTCCCAGGCTATAAGACCTCTATGAAGGTGGGCCTTTCTCCTGCCTGAGATCAGAGCTGATTACTGACATTCTCTCTGGGCTGCTCAATGATTTTAAAATGATCAATCAACAAAGACTTTAGGTTTCTTTCAGAAAGTTCTAACAGCAGCTGTGGGGCAGTTTTTTGAGCATCTGTAAGCTGTAATGAGCAATAGGCAATAGAACAACCGTAGAGGCTGACTATTCATTAGGGAGAAGTCCAGCCTAAGCTCATTAGGCTGGGCTTCTCCTTTGGGTCACAGGAGTGCAATTCCAGGAGCCGAGAGAACCGAGCAATTGGCGGTGTTCGATTGCTCGGCTCTCAGTGTAGAGGCGCCGGGGGACAGATGTAGCATCGGACCAAAGCTGTATCCAGTCATGTAAGTATGATGGGAGAACCCCCCACCCCTAAAACCCATACTTCTCTTTTAAGCTGGAAGAGGATGCAAGTAAATAAAAAATCAAGAAATGTCCTCAAAAGTAAAAAAATAAATAAAAATTTACCTTGTCTATGGGTTACCCTCAGACCATCCCCAGGTAACCCATTGATTTGCTAACAGAAACCTAACAAAGAAAAACAACAGTGAATTAATTTGTCCCTGGGTAGTATGGCAGCACTATTATAAATATTCAGTACTGGAGATTTGGATTTTTACAGAAGCCCACTGGTTCTCTTTAATATTATAAAAACATGGCTTAGACTCTACTCCTACTGTTGGAGTCAGGTTTTTATAGATTTTTTTTTGAATTTAGGATGCACAGCCTTTCCTCCTTGAATATGTACAACTAATATTATTTGTAGATAAGGGGGCTTTGAAGAAGTTTGGGAATAATTATACTGTATAGGCTTATTTAAATCTAGCAGTTGGCCTGCACTCATCTTTTTATGGGATACTAGCCTGTATGCCGAAGATGTCAAACTCTTATTTTTAGGTTCAGACAATTTTAAAAAATCATCAATTATTTTTTGGTTAAATTATAATTACCGGTACAATTATAATTCAGGCCATTCCATGACAAAACTACAACTTGGATCAATTGGCTCACCCCAGCCTATAAAGGCCTGATGTGGATCATTTCCTTAACAAGAGGCCTATTGTGTTAATTCAACAAATTAAACTTCAAGCAACTGAATAGAAATCAGGGATTCACAAATCATTCACCAAACTGCTTTTTCAAATTTGTAAATAAATTAAACTTTTATTCTGAAAATAGTTTCTGTTAATTCATTTTTAAAAAAGAAAAGAAAATAATATTGCGATTATTCGATATTTAAAGACTCTCAGGTATTGCCTTTGTCTCTAGAGCCAATTCATCACTGGATTTTTCGGCGCGTCCAAGTACTTTGTGTCCTTGTTAGCCGAGGCAGAGCTCTCTGTGAGTCACTGCGGCTCTCACACAAGTCATAACTAAAAATGATAAAAAGCTTGTGACAGAAGTTCTTTTCATGATGGTGCCTGGAGGGGTTGGCTTACCAAGAACTCTTCTGTTTTTAACCTCTTATTTTCTCAGTCATGTGATCTAGTTTTGTGTCTAAAAATATTCTTGAAATGCATTTAAGATCATTTATTTTCTTAACATAAGAATTCTTAAACATTTAAAAGCAGAATTCTTTTTCAAAGGGTTAACCCACTCAAAATGTAATTTTAGCTAGAGTTGAAGTTTGGTGTGCTAAATCAACAAACCGGCTTCCTTTATTTCCCGACACTCCAGCAGTGAGAATTTGCAATTGGCATTTTATCTTTGAAGTAACTAGTATATATCTCATTATTGTTTTCCTAGGTGGTCTGTAAACCAGGTAAAGTGTTTCCTAAAGAGACCCTGTCACCAACTTAAAAAATGCAGATAAATGAACAGAATTCTAATTATAATAACAGATTTTAACAAATTTTAAAATTATAATTTATTCACCTGCTTTTGTTGATTGATATATTATGGGCTTTATGTGACCACCCATTGGTTCTTTCCAGGAATTATGGTATATGGTATTTCAATTTAGGTGCTTTGAATTGTGGGTTGGGGTTTTTGGAATACAGTCATCTAAGTAAAGGTATTTTTTGATAAATTACTGTATTTATCGGCGTATAACACGCACAGGCGTATAACACGCACCCTAACTTTAAGAGGGAGGTTTCAGGAAAAAAACTTTCCACAGCCTCCTGCGTATAACACGCAGGCACAGTTTACCCTCTATTTTCAGGGTAAAAAAGTGAGTGTTATACGCCAATAAATACAGTAATATAATTGTTGACACTTGAACCACTATATATATTAGTATACTAATTATTTTTTTGAAGTCAATGTGTTTTCCTCTGTTTGGTGCTCTTTTGATTTTAAGGTTTGGATTGGATTTTTCTTTAGGGCTAATTACCTCCCTATTTTGTAATGTCTAATATCCAACACTGTCTTTGCTGGCCCGGCTCCTCTGCCCCTCTCCTTGCTTGCCTAAATAATATTTCATGCAGCAGTCAGGAAGGGAAGTAGGGAATTACTATGCTTGAGGATGCTTGAACCTCTTTATATATGGTTTACAAATTATGTTTTTGGAGTAGGTAGGTAGTTTCCCTGTTCATTCCTCTTTCGTGCCTAAGAGGTTTGGTTCACCCCTTTGATTTTTAGGTTTAGATCGAATTTTTCTGTAGGGCTAATTTCCTCACCATTTTGTAGTGTCTAATACTCTCTTTGCTCCTCTGCCCTCTCCTCCTTACATAACCCTTCATGTAGCTGTCAGGAGGGGGAGAGGTAGAATACTACAGAATGGTCCTTCTCAACCAGGGTTCCAGGGAACCCTAGGGTTCCTCCAGAGGTTGCTAGGGGTTCCTTGAGCTGTGGTTGGAATACCTCCAATTTGATGGTGCCTACATAGTTCCAGGGTCAATGCCGCCAATTGGCACCAATGTTCTTTTTAGCCGTCTGTAAGGGTGGCATTCTAAAAACCTAAGGAGGGTCATGTTTCCTACTGACCCCAGATGTATTCGTTTTGCAGGGGTCCCTGAAACCTAAAAATTATTTCCCACGCTTTTTACCTCAAGGGGACCCTATAATAATATTTTTTAGGTTTTGGGGAACCCCTGCAAAACAAATTAATTGGGGGTCCGTGGGAAACATGCCCCTCCTTAGGGTTCAAGATATAATTTATAGAATGACACTTGAGTGACAGCGCTAACTCTGCTGGGACTGCTGACATCACATCCAAGATGTTGGATGTGATGTCAGTAGTTTTGGATGTCTTCACAAGGGAGGCTTCTACAGGTAAATGATAGCTTGGACCCTCCATTGCCCTGTCAGTCTGACTCAGGAGAATGGTTCTCTGGTTTCAATGAAGATTTTCTTTAAGATGAGTTGATGGAGAAATAAGAGGAAATATCGGTAGTCACTCCTCTGTAACAGCAACCTTTTTGGTAAAAAAAAAAACACTTCTGGAAAAATAGGTCAGCATTATCTGGCATGATTTAATGGAGATTGCACAAGGAGAGATAAGGACTGTGGTTATAATAGGGTTTTACGAGAAGGATTACATCACAGCAAAGAAGAGTGCACTATTTGAGTGTTTCCTTTTATATTGGACTACAGGCAGTCCCCGGGTTACAAACAAGATAGGTGTTTGTAACCCGAAACAAGATAAGTTTGTTCTTAAGTTGAATCTGTTTAAGTCTGTTTGTAAGTCGGAACAGGTACATTTTTTAAGTATAGCACCAGTCAAAAAATAAATTTTTAAGCTTTTTGGAAAACATAGGGAAGGGTTATCACCCCTGTAACATTTGCTTTGCTGTCTGTGCCCCTGTTCAGAAGATTTCACCTCAGTTTCTGTCCCAATGACAATTGGATTGTGAAAATGTTTTGTTGTTAGGGAAACATGGACTGGTGATAAAGCATCAGTGGAGACACATTTTCCCCATATTACCTCTTACAGGAGTGAATTTCCCTTCCTCGGGGTAGATTTCCTCTCACTTCCTGTTGTCTCCCTCTGTTTGTAAGTAGGAGTTGTTTGCAAGTAGGGAACCGCCTGTATTCCGATTTAATGTTTGCACTAAAAGTTACATTTTCATGACAAGCTTTGGGGGTATACCCTCTTCTTCTAAGGTCCACGCTTGAACCCCAGCCACCTCATTTAGTGAACTCTACAATGCAATACATTAAAATATAACAATACCTTTTATACTAGCCCATTATGTGCCACTTACCTGCAAAAGAATCCAGCGATGTCCCCAGAGTAGGCAGTGTCCATCTTCTGGCCCCTCTTCCTTCCGGGCCACGGACTCCGGCTCTGTAATTTGCCGGAGCCGCGTGACGTCACTCCCGCACATGCGCATGGTAGCCGCGATTCACGGCACAAGCTAGGGAAGAAACGGCACTTACTTTCGTTTCTTCCCCGCACATGCGCCATTGGTATTTACGGTGGACTACAAGTGAAATATCTCCTAAACGGCGCACGTATAGGAGATATTTCCACTACCTATAGGTAAGCCTTATTCTAGGCTTACCTATAGGTAGAAGTCCATACAAAGGGTTTACAATCACTTTAAAAATACTGATTTTTTTTATAAATAAACAATCCAGAAAAATCCGTCTCTCAAATGGACCATAATGGTCAAATGGCAAACTCCATGATTCAACTGTGGATAAGGTTATCCAATCCCTTCACCAGGTGAACACACTGCCACCACAATAGACTGGACTCCTACCAGAGAGCCTGGATCCTTTATTACGAAGGGTCAAACAGGCTGGATGAATATGTTCCAGTAGGGGTCATCAGCAGGGGATGTACAAAGGAACCACGTCAGGAACAGCTGAATCCCCTGGATGCTCTGGAGATGATTATTGTGACGTGATTTATCTTGCTCCAATCGCGGGAAAAACCCTAGTGTTTAACCCCTTCCCTGCCAGTGTCATTTACACAGTAATCAATACATTTTTATAGCACTGATCACTGTATAAATGTCACTGGTCCCAAAATAGTGTCAAAAGTGTCCGATGTGTCTGCCGCAATGTCTCAGTCACGATAAAAATCGCAGATCGTCGCCATTACTAATAAAAGAAAAACTATAAAAAAAATGCCATAAATCTATCCCCTATTTTGTAGACGCTATAACTTTTACGCTTATTGCGATTTTTTTTACCAAAAATATGTAGAAGAATACATATCGGCCTAAACTGAGAAATAAATTAGTTTTTTTATATGTAGCGGGGTCTTTAAATTTAGTTGGGGTACTCCTGGGGGTAGTGTGACCCAGGTGTGTAATTGTGAAGGTTCTGGACCCCTTTTGTAATTCGTGGAGGATTGGGTGGTGTATTATTCTCCTTGGCCTGTGGGTGGCGGGGTACCTACAGGCTCAAGGTAGAATCACTGCCGCAGTGCTACCCTTTTTGTCCCATTCCAGAGATGGTACGGCTGGGGCGGGGAACCCGCCGTGGTGTTGAAGGGAGGAGATAAAAGGGGGAGACGCCCTCACCACGAGGTCTTCGAGGGTTTTCTCTTCACCGACCCAGGCACCTTAGGCTTGGGTGCGGGCGGTTAAAGGTTCCGGCCCAGGCACCCTAGGCCTGACCGGAATGAAGTTGGGGTCCATCCCAGGCACCTTCAGCCTGGGGTGAGGTACTATATCGTAGGCCTGGGGCCCAGTAACTTCGACTGGGTCCCGCGATGGCGAAGTGATCCGAGGGTGCCGCCTTGCGAGGGGACCCGCATCTGAGGTGAGGAGGCCGGGGAGGTCACCCGTCCGGAGATTCCGGAGCAGCATCAACCCGGTGACGGATGGGCCTCTGGTAACTCCCTTAGAGGGACATCTTCCCCTGATAGGGGCCGCAACGCAGCGAAGGTACTCCCATCTGTGTTCTATGGAGTTGCTAGTAGAGACTCACAAGTTCTATGTTCTGTGCTAAGCAAAGCTGCTATAACCCCTGGTGAAACCACAGGGGTTTAGATTGAAATCAGGATAGTGCCTCGGCCTGCTCATCCCACCGTTTGTGTTATGTTATGGGTCGCAACTAATCGGCTGTGAAAGAACTGTTTGTTGTGGAAGTATAATAAACAAGTGTTGGACCCTGCATCGGTGTATGGACTCGGGTTAATGGGAGCAAAGGAGGGTACCAGCATAGCAGGACTTAGTTTCATAACTAACACACATTGGCCCAAGAAAGATACTGATACTGGCCTTCACCTCACCTCAGCTATGGGGAGGACATGGGTCGTAGCGCATCTCACCCTGTCGTGTGACATACCCCTAGTGAAAGGAGATTGGGTGAGGCCGCTACACGTGGGGGCTCGCGAGTCCGGGATAAAATGTGTGTTGACTTTGAAATTTGAAATGGCTGTGTCTGGACTTTGCTGCCCGGAGGAGTTCCGAGCAGGTCGGCCATGTGATTGGCCAAAGTGCGTCCCTGTGCTCGAAGTCGTGGAAATGACCCCAAGATGAGAAAGGCCCATGCAGAAAGAGCGGGAAGAGGGAGAAGTCCAGCCGTGTGAAGTACTACATGTGGGGACTTTTGCTGCACTGCGCCATGAGGCACCCCATGACTGCGCAATTCGTGGGCGGGGACTGTGGGAAGCCCGCGAAAACGTGCAAGTCGTGGGAGGAGTCTGGCCATGTGTGGAGATGCACGTGGAGACTCCGGCGGGTGGTCAGCGCGTGATGGAGCAGCAGGTGGTCGGGATGGCCTCAAGCTCCCCGTGGATGCCGGTATCATACCTCACGAAGATGACTGCTTTTGCTGCTCCCCTTACAGACACGGGGATAAGACTCAGGCCCCGAGGACAGTTGGCTTTGTACTTATGCAGAGACACGGAGGCCCTCGGTGTGATCTGTCCCGGATGCTCGGGACTGGTGGTCCAACTAAAGCCATTTGGGCGTTGTGAAGCTTGTAAAGAATTTCTGTTTGAGGTTGAACCATCCACAGTAAGGCCCCGGGCCCTTCGCCTCAATTGCCTCACGGGTACCGCCACTCCGGAAGGGGAGATCCAGGCCTTTGCGGAGGTCCCCGTACGCGCTGACCAGAGGACGGGACTGCCCAACCAGAGACTGAGAGAGAAAAATCCGAGGATGCTGCTTCGGTCACCACAGATTCCCTGTTGCCACCTCCGAAGAGGAAGATAGGCCTGGTGCAGGCCTCCGGTGGTCGTGGTCGAGCTTTACCCCGCTGCTTGCCGGACCTGGATGGATCCGGTTGGAAGAGTCCTGGACATCCCAGTGCTGAAAAAGGTCCAGGTGATCCAGGGGCTGGGACTGTGGTGGTGGTTGGAGGTGTCGGGGGTCCGCTGGAGGTGGAGCCCGCAAGGGAGGGTAGTTCTCCGTCTACTAAAGACTACCTTCCCGCCGAGATGTATGACACCTTCGACCTGGAATCGCTGTCGGACTGTGGGGATGACGGGGAAATAGATGAACTGTTTCACCGGAAGGGCTGGGACAAACGCCCGCTACCTGTGCTATGCAAACCGCAGGATTCCCCTATGTCTATAGAAGACAGCACGCCCCGGGCGCAGGCCCGGGAGCTCAGGAGGGAGTCTAGTCCTCCGACTGACTTTCCACATTCCACAACATCACCTGCTTTGGTTGTGGGGATGCAGCGCGCGTCATTGCATGCGCCAAAGGCAAAGCCACCCGAGGTAGTGAAGGTACCTCGGCACCCAGAGGCTATCGTGCAGCCAGGAGAAGGTGAGCGGGATGTCATGCCTCCTTTGGCCAGATTGCAACGACTTTTCTCCCACAGAGTCGCCCGTGAGTACAGATGGGAGTATCCCTACTTGCCTCGGGACTTACTTTATGAAGTTGAGGTCCTGCGACAGAGATGGTACGACGAATTTGTCTGGGAGAAGCTCAAAGTGCCTCAGGCCCGGCGATACTTGTCCTGTTCGCCACCTGTGTCCAAGAAATTCAAGTACTGCAGAGCAGACTGGAAGTTGGGGCGCCATATTCATGCTGATAAAGTGCTTATCTGCAGAGAGGAGGGAGAGGATGTTGAATATTCAGTCGAAGTGTTTGATAAGCATCTGAAGCCGTTGTTCTTACCTGATCCGAGGTTTTACTTGTGAGGAGAGACTCATGAGTATGTTTTCAGCTACAAATTTTCCTGGAAGAGCCTTTTGCTAGAACGTCTGAACAATACCCTGTTTTTTTATTTGTTTTTTTTTCTTCCCACTCTCTTTTCCTATGAATCAAGGACAGACTTTGGGGTAGAATTAGTGTAGGGACGCATGAAGAATGAAGGAGCACCAAGTGTCATTATCGCGGCGCTGTCACCAGGTGGCAGTGTTGTGCAACGTTTGTTTGTTTTCTGCACACTTTTGCATCACACTCGTTGGAGCAAGTGGGTCCCTCGGCTGATGGACCCATTCATTCCAAATTTTCACATAATGTTAGGATGTTGTCTGTTTTTTTGTTTCCCTTCTGCAGGAGATTCGTCGGTCAAGACTACTGAGTATGGGGTGGTTCTTAGACAGTGACGGGTGGGATTGTATATGTGTACATGATAGATGTTTTATACAAAAGTTTTATTGTTTTATGGTTCCCTTTCCCCTTGAGCAGGTCTTGGCACACACGGGATTCAAAATTTTAGGGATAGCCTCTGAGGCTCGCTCCATGTCATCACTCCTTGGGAGACATGGGGTTGCACCAGACGCTGGGGACCAGCGTCAAATCACAGGGGGGAGTATGTAGCGGGGTCTTTAAATTTAGTTGGGGTACACCTGGGGGTAGTGTGACCCAGGTGTGTAATTGTGAAGGTTCTGGACCCCTTTTGTAATTCGTGAAGGATTGGGTGGTGTATTATTCTCCTTGGCCTGTGGGTGGCGGGGTACCTACAGGCTCAAGGTAGAATCACTGCCGCAGTGCTACCCTTTTTGTCCCATTCCAGAGATGGTACGGCTGGGGCGGGGAACCCGCCGTGGTGTTGAAGGGAGGAGATAAAAGGGGGAGACGCCCTCACCACGACGTCTTCGAGGATTTTCTCTTCACCGACCCAGGCACCTTAGGCTTGGGTGCGGGCGGTTAAAGGTTCTGGCCCAGGCGCCCTAGGCCTGACCGGAATGAAGTTGGGGTCCATCCCAGGCACCAGGCGCCTGGGGTGAGGTACTATATCGTAGGCCTGGGGCCCAGTAACTTCGACTGGGTCCCGCGAGGGCGAAGTGATCCGAGGGTGCCGCCTTGCGAGGGGACCCGCATCTGAGGTGAGGAGGCCGGGAAGGTCACCCGTCCGGAGATTCCGGAGCAGCATCAACCCGGTGACGGATGGGCCTCTGGTAACTCCCTTAGAGGGACATCTACCCCTGATAGGGGCCGCAACGCTGCGAAGGTACTCCCATCTGTGTTCTATGGAGTTGCTAGTAGAGACTCACAAGTTCTATGTTCTGTGCTAAGCAAAGCTGCTATAACCCCTGGTGAAACCACAGGGGTTTAGATTGAAATCAGGATAGTGCCTCGGCCTGCTCATCCCACCGTTTGTGTTATGTTATGGGTCGCAACTAATCGGCTGTGAAAGAACTGTTTGTTGTGGAAGTATAATAAACAAGTGTTGGACCCTGCATCGGTGTATGGACTCGGGTTAATGGGAGCAAAGGAGGGTACCACTATAGCAGGACTGAGTTTCATAACTAACACACATTGGCCCGAGGAAGATACTGATACTGGCCTTCACCTTACCCACAGCCATTGGGAGGACATGGGCCGTAGCGCATCTCACCCTGTCGTGTGACATACCCCTAGCGAAAGGAGATGGGGTGAGGCCGCTACATATATATTTTTTGGGGATATTTATTATAGCAAAAAGTAAAAAATGTAGCTTTTTTTTCAAAACTGTTGCTCTTTATTTCTTTATAGCGCAAAAAATAAAAACCGCAGAGGTGATCAAATATTACCAAATATTAAGAAAGTTCTATTTATGGGAAAAAAAGGATGTCAATTTTGTTTGGGTGTAATGTCGAACGACCGCGCAATTGTCAGTTAAAGCGACGCAGTGCCGTATCGCAAAAAGTGCTCTGGTCAGGAAGGGGGTAAATCCTTCCGGGGCTGAAGTGGTTAAGTTATGCTTAACAAATAAAAAATATAGTAATAATAGTATTTTAAAAAAATCTCAAAAGGGCATAAGTATATATTTTAAAAAAAAAGTTTTTTTTAACAAATAAAAAATATAGAATAACAATATTAAATGTAAAAGGCATTTATAAAAGCGGATGTGTATCCATTTGATAAAGTAATGCAGGGTAGGGATGAGCTTCGTGTTCGAGTCGAACATACGTTTGACTCGAACATCGGCTGTTCGATCGTTCGACGAAGATCGAACGATTTGGGCCGTTCGTGCCAAATTCGAGTGACGCGAACGGCCCACAATGCACTACGCCATCGCAGTGTCATCCAGGCGCTGTGATTGGCCAAGCATGCACTGTGACCCCGCATGCTTGGCCAATCACAGCGCCGGCAGCGAGGAGAGCAATGATTGGCCACAGGCAGGATGCCTGTGGCCAATTATTGCTGAGGGGGTTTAGTACACGCCCCACACTATAAAAGGCCGCCAGCGCGGCGGCCTTGTGTAGTGTGTTCCGGAGCAGGGAAAGAGAAGCATAGGCAGGGACAGTGTCATTTTTTTTCCTTTACTAATCCTGGATTCCTTGTGTTTAGGGACAAATAAGGATAGGTAGGGAGAGTGCCAGTGTGTTATTCTGTGTTAAACCTTGTTTGTAGGGACAGAGAGGTACAGTGAGGGAAAGTGTCAGTGTGCTATTCTGTTCTAAACCAATCTTGCTGAACCATATTTGAAATCCTTGAGTTTAGGGACAGAGAGGTACAGTGAGGGAAAGTGTCAGTGTGCTATTCTGTGCTAAATCTTATTTGTAGGGACAGAGTAGGACAGTGAGTGAAACTGACAGTGTGCTATTCTGTTCTAAACCAATCTTGCTGAACCATATTTGAAATCCTTGAGTTTAGGGACAGAGAGGTACAGTGAGGGAAAGTGTCAGTGTGCTATTCTGTGCTAAATCTTGTTTGTAGGGACAGAGTAGGACAGTGAGTGAAACTGACAGTGTGCTATTCTGTTCTAAACCAATCTTGCTGAACCATATTTGAAATCCTTGAGTTTAGGGACAGAGAAGGACACTCGTGGAAACTATCAGTGTGCTATTCTGTGCTAAATCTTGTTTGTAGGGAGGGACAGAGTAGGACAGTGAGGGAAAGTGTCAGTGTGCTATTCTGTTCTAAACCAATTTTGCTGAACCATATTTGAAATCCTTGAGTTTAGGGACAGAGAAGGACACTCGTGGAAACTATCAGTGTGCTATTCTGTGCTAAATCTTGTTTGTAGGGAGGGACAGAGTAGGACAGTGAGGGAAAGTGTCAGTGTGCTATTCTGTTCTAAACCCATTTTGCTGAACCATATTTGAAATCCTTGAGTTTAGGGACAGAGAAGGACACTTGTGGAAACTATCAGTGTGCTATTCTGTGCTAAATCTTGTTTGTAGGGAGGGACAGAGTAGGACAGTGAGAGAAAGTGTCAGTGTGCTATTCTGTTCTAAACCAATCTTGCTGAACCATATTTGAAATCCTTGAGTTTAGGGACAGAGAAGGACACTTGTGGAAACTATCAGTGTGCTATTCTGTGCTAAATCTTGTTTGTAGGGAGGGACAGAGTAGGACAGTGAGAGAAAGTGTCAGTGTGCTATTCTGTTCTAAACCAATTTTGCTGAACCATATTTGAAATCCTTGAGTTTAGGGACAGAGAAGGACACTCGTGGAAACTATCAGTGTGCTATTCTGTGCTAAATCTTGTTTGTAGGGAGGGACAGCGTAGGACAGTGAGGGAAAGTGTCAGTGTGCTATTCTGTTCTAAACCCATTTTGCTGAACCATATTTGAAATCCTTGAGTTTAGGGACAGAGAGGTACAGTGAGTGAAACTGACAGTGTGCTATTCTGTTCTAAAGCAATTTTGCTGAACCATATTTGAAATCCTTGAGTTTAGGGACAGAGAGGTACAGTGAGTGAAACTGACAGTGTGCTATTCTGTTCTAAAGCAATTTTGCTGAACCATATTTGAAATCCTTGAGTTTAGGGACAGAGAGGTACAGTGAGTGAAACTGACAGTGTGCTATTCTGTTCTAAAGCAATTTTGCTGAACCATATTTGAAATCCTTGAGTTTAGGGACAGAGAAGGACACTCGTGGAAACTATCGGTGTGCTATTCTGTGCTAAATCTTGTTTGTAGGGACAGAGTAGGACAGTGAGGGAAAGTGTCAGTGTGCTATTCTGTTCTAAACCAATTTTGCTGAACCATATTTGAAATCCTTGAGTTTAGGGACAGAGAAGGACACTCGTGGAAACTATCAGTGTGCTATTCTGTGCTAAATCTTGTTTGTAGGGATAGAGTAGGACAGTGAGGGAAAGTGTCAGTGTGCTATTCTGTTCTAAACCAATTTTGCTGAACCATATTTGAAATCCTTGAGTTTAGGGACAGAGAAGGACACTCGTGGAAACTATCAGTGTGCTATTCTGTGCTAAATCTTGTTTGTAGGGACAGAGAGGTACAGTGAGTGAAACTGACAGTGTGCTATTCTGTTCTAAAGCAATTTTGCTGAACCATATTTGAAATCCTTGAGTTTAGGGACAGAGAGGTACAGTGAGTGAAACTGACAGTGTGCTATTCTGTTCTAAAGCAATTTTGCTGAACCATATTTGAAATCCTTGAGTTTAGGGACAGAGAGGTACAGTGAGTGAAACTGACAGTGTGCTATTCTGTTCTAAAGCAATTTTGCTGAACCATATTTGAAATCCTTGAGTTTAGGGACAGAGAGGTACAGTGAGTGAAACTGACAGTGTGCTATTCTGTTCTAAAGCAATTTTGCTGAACCATATTTGAAATCCTTGAGTTTAGGGACAGAGAAGGACACTCGTGGAAACTATCAGTGTGCTATTCTGTGCTAAATCTTGTTTGTAGGGACAGAGTAGGACAGTGAGGGAAAGTGTCAGTGTGCTATTCTGTTCTAAACCAATTTTGCTGAACCATATTTGAAATCCTTGAGTTTAGGGACAGAGAAGGACACTCGTGGAAACTATCAGTGTGCTATTCTGTGCTAAATCTTGTTTGTAGGGACAGAGTAGGACAGTGAGGGAAAGTGTCAGTGTGCTATTCTGTTCTAAACCAATTTTGCTGAACCATATTTGAAATCCTTGAGTTTAGGGACAGAGAAGGACACTCGTGGAAACTATCAGTGTGCTATTCTGTGCTAAATCTTGTTTGTAGGGACAGAGAGGTACAGTGAGTGAAACTGACAGTGTGCTATTCTGTTCTAAAGCAATTTTGCTGAACCATATTTGAAATCCTTGAGTTTAGGGACAGAGAGGTACAGTGAGTGAAACTGACAGTGTGCTATTCTGTTCTAAAGCAATTTTGCTGAACCATATTTGAAATCCTTGAGTTTAGGGACAGAGAAGGACACTCGTGGAAACTATCAGTGTGCTAATCTGTGCTAAATCTTGTTTGTAGGGAGGGACAGAGTAGGACGGTGAGGGAAAGTGTCAGTGTGCTATTCTGTTCTAAACCAATTTTGCTGAACCATATTTGAAATCCTTGAGTTTAGGGACAGAGAAGGACACTCGTGGAAACTATCAGTGTGCTATTCTGTGCTAAATCTTGTTTGTAGGGACAGAGAAGGACAGTGAGGGAAACTGTCAGTGTGCTGTTCTGTGCTAAACCAATCTTGCTGAAGCATATTGCAAATCCTTGTGTTTAGGGACAGAGAAGGATAGGCAGGGGACAGTGTCAGTGTCATTGTTGCTAAGCCTCCTGCACAGTATACACCTGAAGGTAGTCCTTATTGCTCTTTTTCCCATCTCCCTGCAGGCCATCCATTAAAATGTCTGGAAGGCAAACAAGGAGAGGCAGACAGTCAGGAGGCAAAAAAAGAGGGCAAGCAGGCTCTGTGTCTGGGGGCAACAGTGCTGGTCGTGGACGCGGTGCATTGTCATCAGCACATGGCCATGGGACACGCTTGTCCTTCTTTTCGGCAGCTGGACATGTTGAGCCACATCATGCCGAAGACTTGGTAGAGTGGATGACCAAGCCCACCTCATCCTCCTCATCCTCTCTCACCCAGGCTCAGGGTACTGGCAAAAGCAGCTGCCAAAGCGTCCTCTTCTCTGGTATCATTATCTTCATTAGTCAATCCTTCCCTAGACCCACCATGTCCTCCTCCTGAGGAGTCCCCCGAACTGTTTGAGCACAGTGTTGGGTACATGCTCCAGGAGGATGCCCAGCGTTTGGAAGGATGATGAGGTCACTGACTCCACGTGCGTGCCTAATAGGAGAGAGGAGGAGGAGGAGGATGAGGAGGAGGCACATCTCCAACGAGGCAGGATGCCCTTGAGTGGCCAGCGTATGGGCAGCACACCGACGGAATCACACCGCAGAGCTCCGCCTGTGCAGGGCGCTGCCTCTGCCCGTCATTCAAAAAGTTCTTTGGTGTGGGCCTTTTTTGAGGCGAGTGCATCAGATCGCACAGCTGCTGTTTGCAACATATGTCTCAAGCGTATATCGCGTGGCCAAAACATCAGCCGCTTGGGCACCACATGCTTGATCAGACATATGTTGACCTGCCATGCAGCTCGTTGGCAAGCCTACCTTAAAGACCCACACCAAAGAACAAAGCTGACCTCTTCTTGCACCGCATCAGCTGGGATCTCCAACCCCACTATACCTTCACTCCTCTCTGAAACCTGCTCTGAGAGGAATGAAGGTGTAGAATTAGGTGTGTCACAGCCAAGTACTTGCGGGCACTCTGCTAGCAGTACACCAACGTCCGATTCTAGCAGGCAAATTTCCCTGCCCCAGCTGCTGGACCGTCGAAAGAAGTTCACTCCCAGCCATCCACATGCCCAGCGGTTGAATGCTAGCTTGGCTAAATTGCTAGCGCTTCAACTGCTGCCTTTTCAGTTGGTAGACTCGGCCCCCTTCCGTGAGTTTGTGCAATGTGCGGTTCCTCAGTGGCAGGTTCCCAAACGCCACTTTTTCTCACGGAAGGCGATTCCGGCTCTCTACCGGCATGTGGAAGGCAATGTCTTGGCCTCGCTGGACAGGGCGGTCAGCGGTAAGGTGCATATTACCGCTGACTCATGGTCCAGCAGGCATGGACAGGGACGTTACCTTTCTTTCACGGCCCATTGGGTCACTCTTTTGGCAGCTGGGAAGGATACAGGACAAGGTGCAGTAGTGTTGGAGGTTGTTCCACCGCCACGCCTCCAAAATGCTACTACTGGTTGTGACACACCTCTCTCCTCCACCCCCTCCTCTTCTTCTTCCTCCATGGCCTCTTCCTGTGGTTTGTCCTCGGAACCAGCGGTGCTCCGTAGGCGTTCAAGGGGCTACGCAAGTACGCAGGCAAAAAGATGCCATGCCGTGCTTGCGCTGGTGTGTTTGGGGGACAGGAGCCACAATGGGGCAGAGGTCCTGTCTGCTCTGCAGGGGCAGGCCGAGAGGTGGTTGACGCCACGCCAGCTTAAGGCAGGAATGGTGGTTTGCGACAATGGCACCAACCTCCTCTCCGCCCTCCGACAGGGACAACTGACCCATGTGCCCTGTATGGCTCACGTCCTTAACCTGGTGGTGCAGCGGTTATTGGGCAGGTACCCGGGCTTACAGGATGTCCTGAGGCAGGCCAGGAAAGTCTGTGTGCATTTCCGCAGATCTTATAATGCCAGTGCTCGCCTGGCTGAGCTGCAAAAGGAGTTGAACCTGCCCAAGAACCGCCTTATATGTGACATGCCCACCAGGTGGAACTCAACGTTGGCCATGCTGCAGCGGCTGCACACGCAGCAGAGAGCCATCAATGAGTACCTGTGCGACTACGGCACCAGGACAGGGTCAGGGGAGTCGGGTTTTTTTCACCACGCCAGTGGGGCATGATCAGGGATGCATGCACTGTCCTGGCACCATTTGAGGAGGCCACGAGGATGGTGAGCAGTGACAGTGCATGCATCAGTGACACTGTACCTCTTGTCCACCTGTTGGAGCACACGCTGCGTGGAATAATGGACAGGGCACTTGAGGCAGAACAGAGGCAGGAAGAGGAGGACTTCCTTGCCTCTCAAGGCCCCCTTTACCCAGACAGTGTTCCTTCTGTCCCACCCATCGCACAGGAAGAGGAGGAGGAGGAGGAGGAGGAGGATTGTGTCAGCATGGAGGTGGAGGCTGGCACTCAGCATCATCAGCAGCAGTCTTTTAGGGATGATTTACAGTCCCAAGAAACCAGTGGACTTGTACGTGGCTGGGAGGAGGTGGCTGCGGATCATGTCGTCCTTAGTGACCCAGAGGACTCCGGAATGAATGCCTCAGCTAACCTACGCTGCATGGCCTCCCTGATCCTGCAAAGTCTGCGGAAGGATCCTCGTATTCTTCGGATCAAGGAGAGGGACCATTACTGGCTGGCCACTCTCCTTGATCCACGGTACAAGGGTAAGGTTGCGGACCTTATCTTACCGTCGCAGAGGGAGCAGAGGATGAGACAACTCCGGGAGGCCTTGCAGAAAGGTCTGTGCAACGCGTTCCCAGAGACTGGGAGGTTACAAACTCCTGGTCCTGGACAACGAGTTGCTGAGGCTTCGGGCAGTCAAAGAAGGAGCGGTGGGGAAGGTGGCCGTCTGACCGATGCGTTCAGACAATTCTTTAGTCCGCAGCCCCAAAGTATGATCGGTTCCAGCAACCATCGCCAGTAGGGATGAGCTTCGTGTTCGAGTCGAACATACGTTCGACTCGAACATCGGCTGTTCGATCGTTCGACGAAGATCGAACGATTTGGGCCGTTCGCGCCAAATTCGAGTGACGCAGGATGCCTGTGGCCAATTATTGCTGATGGGGTTTAGTACACGCCCCACACTATAAAAGGCCGCCAGCGCGGCGGCCTTGTGTAGTGTGTTCCGGAGCAGGGAAAGAGAAGCATAGGCAGGGACAGTGTCATATTTTTTTCCTTTACTAATCCTGGATTCCTTGTGTTTAGGGACAAATAAGGATAGGTAGGGAGAGTGTCAGTGACAGTGTGCTATTCTGTGCTAATCCTTGTTTGTAGGGACAGAGAGGTACAGTGAGGGAAACTGACAGTGTGCTATTCTGTTCTAAAACTATTTTGCTGAACCATATTTTCAATCCTTGAGTTGAGGGACAGAGAGGTACAGTGAGGGAAAGTGTCAGTGTGCTATTGTGTTCTAAAACTATTTTGCTGAACCATATTTTCAATCCTTGAGTTGAGGGACAGAGAGGTACAGTGAGGGAAAGTGTCAGTGTGCTATTGTGTTCTAAAACTATTTTGCTGAACCATATTTTCAATCCTTGAGTTGAGGGACAGAGAGGTACAGTGAGGGAAAGTGTCAGTGTGCTATTGTGTTCTAAAACTATTTTGCTGAACCATATTTTCAATCCTTGAGTTGAGGGACAGAGAGGTACAGTGAGTGAAACTGACAGTGTGCTATTCTGTTCTAAACCAATTTTGCTGTTCCATATTTTCAATCCTTGAGTTGAGGGACAGAGAGGTACAGTGAGGGAAAGTGTCAGTGTGCTATTGTGTTCTAAAACTATTTTGCTGAACCATATTTTCAATCCTTGAGTTGAGGGACAGAGAGGTACAGTGAGGAAAAGTGTCAGTGTGCTATTGTGTTCTAAAACTATTTTGCTGAACCATATTTTCAATCCTTGAGTTGAGGGACAGAGAGGTACAGTGAGTGAAACTGACAGTGTGCTATTCTGTTCTAAACCAATTTTGCTGTTCCATATTTTCAATCCTTGAGTTGAGGGACAGAGAGGTACAGTGAGGGAAAGTGTCAGTGTGCTATTGTGTTCTAAAACTATTTTGCTGAACCATATTTTCAATCCTTGAGTTGAGGGACAGAGAGGTACAGTGAGTGAAACTGACAGTGTGCTATTCTGTTCTAAACCAATTTTGCTGTTCCATATTTTCAATCCTTGAGTTGAGGGACAGAGAGGTACAGTGAGGGAAACTGACAGTGTGCTATTCTGTTCTAAAACTATTTTGCTGAACCATATTTTCAATCCTTGAGTTGAGGGACAGAGAGGTACAGTGAGGGAAAGTGTCAGTGTGCTATTGTGTTCTAAAACTATTTTGCTGAACCATATTTTCAATCCTTGAGTTGAGGGACAGAGAGGTACAGTGAGTGAAACTGACAGTGTGCTATTCTGTTCTAAACCAATTTTGCTGTTCCATATTTTCAATCCTTGAGTTGAGGGACAGAGAGGTACAGTGAGGGAAACTGACAGTGTGCTATTCTGTTCTAAAACTATTTTGCTGAACCATATTTTCAATCCTTGAGTTGAGGGACAGAGAGGTACAGTGAGGGAAAGTGTCAGTGTGCTATTGTGTTTTAAAACTATTTTGCTGTTCCATATTTTCAATCCTTGAGTTGAGGGACAGAGAGGTACAGTGAGGGAAACTGACAGTGTGCTATTCTGTTCTAAAACTATTTTGCTGAACCATATTTTCAATCCTTGAGTTGAGGGACAGAGAGGTACAGTGAGGGAAAGTGTCAGTGTGCTATTGTGTTCTAAAACTATTTTGCTGAACCATATTTTCAATCCTTGAGTTGAGGGACAGAGAGGTACAGTGAGTGAACCTGACAGTGTGCTATTCTGTTCTAAACCAATTTTGCTGTTCCATATTTTCAATCCTTGAGTTGAGGGACAGAGAAGGACACTCGTAGAAATTATCAGTGTGCTATTCTGTGCTAAATCTTGTTTGTAGGGAGGGACAGAGTAGGACAGTGAGGGAAAGTGTCAGTGTGCTATTCTGTTCTAAAACTTTTTTGCTGAACCATATTTTCAATCCTTGTGCTTAGGGACAGAGAAGGATAGGCAGGGGACAGTGTCAGTGTCATTGTTGCTAAGCCTCCTGCACAATATACACCTGAAGGTAGCCCTTATTGCTGTTTTTCCCATCTCCCTGCAGGCCATCCATTAAAATGTCTGGAAGGCAACCAAGGAGAGGCAGACAGTCAGGAGGCAAAAAAAGAGGGCAAGCAGGCTCTGTGTCTGGGGGCAACAGTGCTGGTCGTGTACGCGGTGCATTGTCATCAGCACATGGCCATGGGACACGCTTGTCCTTGTTTTCGGCAGCTGGACATGTTGAGCCACATCATGCCGAAGACTTGGTAGAGTGGATGACCAAGCCCACCTCATCCTCCTCATCCTCTCTCACCCAGGCTCAGGGTACTGGCAAAGCAGCTGCCAAAGCGTCCTCTTCTCTGGTATCATTATCTTCATTAGTCAATCCTTCCCTAGACCCACCATGCCCCCCTCCTGAGGAGTCCCCCGAACTGTTTGAGCACAGTGTTGGGTACATGCTCCAGGAGGATGCCCAGCGTTTGGAAGGATCTCATGATGATACCCAGCTAGAGGAAGGCAGCAGCGTGAGAGCAGAGAGAGGGGATGCTCCAGAAGGACACCAATCTGGCAGTCATGTTCCAGCAGCTGCAGCATACTGCCAGATTGGCTCCAGTGATGAGGAGGGAGGGGATGATGAGGTCACTGACTCCACGTGGGTGCCTAATAGGAGAGAGGAGGAGGAGGAGGATGAGGAGGAGGCACATCTCCAACGAGGCAGGATGCCCTTGAGTGGCCAGCGTATGGGCAGCACACCGACGGAATCACACCGCAGAGCTCCGCCTGTGCAGGGCGCTGCCTCTGCCCGTCATTCAAAAAGTTCTTTGGTGTGGGCCTTTTTTGAGGCGATTGCATCAGATCGCACAGCTGCTGTTTGCAACATATGTCTGAAGCGTATATCGCGTGGCCAAAACATCACCCGCTTGGGCACCACATGCTTGATCAGACATATGTTGACCTGCCATGCAGCTCGTTGGCAAGCCTACCTTAAAGACCCACACCAAAGAACAAAGCTGACCTCTTCTTGCACCGCATCAGCTGGGATCTCCAACCCCACTATACCTTCACTCCTCTCTGAAACCTGCTCTGAGAGGAATGAAGGTGTAGAATTAGGTGTGTCACAGGCAAGTACTTGCGGGCACTCTGCTAGCAGTACACCAACGTCCGATTCTAGCAGGCAAATTTCCCTGCCCCAGCTGCTGGACCGTCGAAAGAAGTTCACTCCCAGCCATCCACATGCCCAGCGGTTGAATGCTAGCTTGGCTAAATTGCTAGCGCTTCAACTGCTGCCTTTTCAGTTGGTAGACTCGGCCCCCTTCCGTGAGTTTGTGCAATGTGCGGTTCCTCAGTGGCAGGTTCCCAAACGACACTTTTTCGCACGGAAGGCTATTCCGGCTCTCTACAGGCATGTGGAAGGCAATGTCTTGGCCTCGCTGGACAGGGCGGTCAGCGGTAAGGTGCATATTACCGCTGACTCATGGTCCAGCAGGCATGGACAGGGACGTTACCTTTCTTTCACGGCCCATTGGGTCACTCTTTTGGCAGCTGGGAAGGATGCAGGACAAGGTGCAGTAGTGTTGGAGGTTGTTCCACCGCCACGCCTCCAAAATGCTACTACTGGTTGTGACACACCTCTCTCCTCCACCCCCTCCTCTTCTTCTTCAATCATGGCCTCTTCCTGTGGTTTGTCCTCGGAACCAGCGATTCTCCGTAGGCGTTCAAGGGGCTACGCAAGTACGCAGGCAAAAAGATGCCATGCCGTGCTTGCGCTGGTGTGTTTGGGGGACAGGAGCCACACTGGGGCAGAGGTCCTGTCTGCTCTGCAGGGGCAGGCCGAGAGGTGGTTGACGCCACACCAGCTTAAGCCAGGAATGGTGGTTTGCGACAATGGCACCAACCTCCTCTCCGCCCTCCGACAGGGACAACTGACCCATGTGCCCTGTATGGCTCACGTCCTTAACCTGGTGGTGCAGCGGTTCTTGGGCAGGTACCCGGGCTTACAGGATGTCCTGAGGCAGGCCAGGAAAGTCTGTGTGCATTTCCGCAGATCTTATAATGCCAGTGCTCGCCTGGTTGAGCTTCAAAAGGAGTTGAACCTGCCCAAGAACCGCCTTATATGTGACATGCCCACCAGGTGGAACTCAACGTTGGCCATGCTGCAGCGGCTGCACACACAGCAGAGGGCCATCAATGAGTACCTGTGCGACTACGGCACCAGGACAGGGTCAGGGGAGCTCGGGCTTTTTTCACCACGCCAGTGGGGCATGATCAGGGATGCATGCACTGTCCTGGCACCATTTGAGGAGGCCACGAGGATGGTGAGCAGTGACAGTGCATGCATCAGTGACACTGTACCTCTTGTCCACCTGTTGGAGCACACGCAGCGTGGAATAATGGACAGGGCACTTGAGGCAGAACAGAGGCAGGAAGAGGAGGACTTCCTTGCCTCTCAAGGCCCCCTTTACCCAGACAGTGTTCCTTCTGTCCCACCCATCGCACAGGAAGAGGAGGAGGAGGAGGAGGAGGATTGTGTCAGCATGGAGGTGGAGGCTGGCACTCAGCATCATCAGCAGCAGTCTTTTAGGGATGATTTACAGTCCCAAGAAACCAGTGGACTTGTACGTGGCTGGGAGGAGGTGGCTGCGGATCATGTCGTCCTTAGTGACCCAGAGGACTCCGGACTGAATGCCTCAGCTAACCTACGCTGCATGGCCTCCCTGATCCTGCAAAGTCTGCAGAAGGATCGTCGCATTCTTCGGATCAAGGAGAGGGACCATTACTGACTGGCCACTCTCCTTGATCCACGGTACAAGGGTAAGGTTGCGGACCTTATCGTACCGTCGCAGAGGGAGCAGAGGATGAGACAACTCCGGGAGGCCTTGCAGAAAGGTCTGTGCAATGCGTTCCCAGAGACTGGGAGGTTACAAACTCCTGGTCCTGGACAACGAGTTGCTGAGGCTTCGGGCAGTCAAAGAAGGAGCGGTGGGGAAGGTGGCCGTCTGACCGATGCGTTCAGACAATTCTTTAGTCCGCAGCCCCAAAGTATGATCGGTTCGAGCAACCATCGCCAGCGTCTGATATACATGGTGCAGGAATACCTAGGGGCAAGGTCAGACTTGGACACCTTCCCCACCGAAAATCCTCTGGCTTACTGGGTCTTGAGGATGGATCACTGGCCAGAGCTTGCACAGTATGCAATTGAGCTACTGGCCTGTCCTGCATCCAGCGTTCTTTCAGAACGCACATTCAGTGCTGCTGGAGGATTTGTCACGGATCACAGGGTGCGCCTGTCCACCGACTCGGTTGATCGACTGACTTTCATCAAGATGAACCAGTCTTGGATCACCACACACACCAGATGCTGATATAACAGACTAATTGATTTTAAAATGTCACATCCCTTCAAGACTGATGCTGATGCTGAGTGCCTGTGCTGTTATGTTGACTGGCTATCCTCCTCCTCCTCCTCAATGATACGATTAACGATGATAGCTTGGAAGATCATTTTGGTTTATGGGTGACGCCACCAGTGGCTAAGGCCCAATTTTTCAGCCCCTGTTTAACAGGGGCGTGTAATTAAAATTTTTGATGCAATACTTTGCAACAGGCCTCATTGCTGTGCTCCAAGTACAGTATCTGTGAGGGGTTGCAGTGTTGTGCCACCAGTGCCTAAGGCCCAATTTTTCAGCCCCTGTTCAACAGGGGCATGCAATTATAATTATTGATCTAATAATTCACAGCAGGGAGCATTGCTGCGCCCACCAAGAGTAACTGTCAGGCCTTACAGTGTTGTGGCACCAGCACCACCATCACCACCACCACCACCACCAAAGGCCCAATTTTTCAGCCCCTGTTCAACAGGGGCATGCAATTATAATTATTGATCTAATATTTCACAGCAGGGAGCATTGCTGCGCCCACCAAGAGTAACTGTCAGGCCTTACAGTGTTGTGGCACCAGCACCACCATCACCACCACCACCACCACCAAAGGCCCAATTTTTCAGCCCCTGTTCAACAGGGGCATGCAATTATAATTATTGATCTAATAATTCACAGCAGGGAGCATTGCTGCGCCCACCAAGAGTAACTGTCAGGCCTTACAGTGTTGTGGCACCAGCACCACCATCACCACCACCAAAGGCCCAATTTTTCAGCCCCTGTTCAACAGGGGCATGCAATTATAATTATTGATCTAATAATTCACAGCAGGGAGCATTGCTGCGCCCACCAAGAGTAACTGTCAGGCCTTACAGTGTTGTGGCACCAGCACCACCATCACCACCACCACCAAAGGCCCAATTTTTCAGCCCCTGTTCAACAGGGGCATGCAATTATAATTATTGATCTAATATTTCACAGCAGGGAGCATTGCTGCGCCCACCAAGAGTAACTGTCAGGCCTTACAGTGTTGTGGCACCAGCACCACCATCACCACCACCACCACCACCAAAGGCCCAATTTTTCAGCCCCTGTTCAACAGGGGCATGCAATTATAATTATTGATCTAATAATTCACAGCAGGGAGCATTGCTGCGCCCACCAAGAGTAACTGTCAGGCCTTACAGTGTTGTGGCACCAGCACCACCATCACCACCACCACCACCACCAAAGGCCCAATTTTTCAGCCCCTGTTCAACAGGGGCATGCAATTATAATTATTGATCTAATAATTCACAGCAGGGACCATTGCTGCGCCCACCAAGAGTAACTGTCAGGCCTTACAGTGTTGGGGCACCAGCACCACCATCAAAGTGCCAATTTTTACTACCACTGATCAACAATTATATGTTATTACAATTCCTGATATTATACTTGACAGAAGGGCGTTCCAGCACCCACCAAGAATAACTGTGAGTGCTTTCAGTGTTGTGCCAACACCAACACCTAAGGGGCCAATTTCTGCAGAGTATATACGGAAGGTCCCTACTTTCAAACATCCAACTTACAAACTACTACTACTTGCAAACGGAAGAAGACAACAGGAAGTGAGAGGAAATCTACCCCTTGGAAGGAAAATTCTCTCCTGTAAGAATTAATATGGGAGAAAGGTGTCTCCTCTCTACTGCTTTATCACCAATCCTTGTTTCAATAAAAACACCACATTTCAAAAACAGTTGTCATTGGGACGCAAAGTGAGGTGAAATGTTCTGAACAGGGGCACAGACAGCAAAAAAAATGTGACAGGGGTGATAACCGTTCCCTATGTTTTACAAAAAACTAAAAAAAAAGGAATTTGCCATGGAGCTCCACTTAAACAATGCAGCTGTTCAAAATTATAAACAGATTCTACATAAGAACAAACCTACAGTCCCTGTCTTGTATGCACCGCCTGTATACGGCTGTTCAGAGTATATAGGTCCTTTTTTATTTTGTGTGCGGGGTTCCCCTTAATATCCATACAAGACCCAAAGGGGCTGGTAATGGGCTGGGGTAGGGGGGTGTTGATGGGGTAGCTATGCCATTTTTCCTAAAGATTTTCATCCATATTACCGGGACCAGACATTCCATTAAAGCCGCAAGCAGTTTTAAATGACTTTTTTCCCTTTAGAAATGTTATTTTGTGCAGGGACAGTTCTAAACACGGGAAACACTTCACAGGCATACTTTAGACACCCCCCAGGTACAATATTTAAAGGAATATTTGACTTATTTTTTTTCACTTTATGCATCATTAAAATGACTGCTCCCGGAAAACGTCCGTTTTTAAAACTTATTTTTGCATTGATACATGTCCCCTGGTGCAGAAGCCGGGTTCCCAAACTCTGTTTCGGACAATAACATGGATAATAGTCGTTATAATTAGCACTTTAGAATCCGAACGTTTGCATCCATTGTATTTAATAGGGTTCTATTGTTCGCGCGAACTTTCGGTCCGTTCGCGGGTTCTGGTGCGAACCGAACCCGGGGGTGTTCGGCTCATCACTAATCGCCAGCGTCTGATATACATGGTCCAGGAATACCTAGGGGCAAGGTCAGACTTGGACACCTTCCCCACCGAAAATCCTCTGGCTTACTGGGTCTTGAGGATGGATCACTGGCCAGAGCTTGCACAGTATGCAATTGAGCTACTGGCCTGTCCTGCATCCAGCGTTCTTTCAGAACGCACATTCAGTGCTGCTGGAGGATTTGTCACGGATCACAGGGTGTGCCTGTCCACCGACTCGGTTGATCGACTGACTTTCATCAAGATGAACCAGTCTTGGATCACCACCAGCTACCACACACCTGATGCTGATATAACAGACTAATTGATTTTAAAATGTCACATCCCTTCAAGACTGATGCTGATGCTGAGTGCCTGTGCTGTTATGTTGACTGGCTATCCTCCTCCTCCTCCTCAATGATACGATTAATGATGATAGCTTGGAAGATCATTTTGGTTTATGGGTGACGCCACCAGTGGCTAAGGCCCAATTTTTCAGCCCCTGTTTAACAGGGGCGTGTAATTAAAATTTTTGATGCAATACTTTGCAACAGGCCTCATTGCTGTGCTCCAAGTACAGTATCTGTGAGGGGTTGCAGTGTTGTGCCACCAGTGCCTAAGGCCCAATTTTTCAGCCCCTGTTCAACAGGGGCATGCAATTATAATTATTGATCTAATAATTCACAGCAGGGCCCATTGCTGCGCCCACCAAGAGTAACTGTCAGGCCTTACAGTGTTGTGGCACCAGCACCACCATCACCACCACCACCACCACCAAAGGCCTAATTTTTCAGCCCCTGTTCAACAGGGGCATGCAATTATAATTATTGATCGAATAATTCACAGCAGGGCCCATTGCTGCGCCCACCAAGAGTAACTGTCAGGCCTTACAGTGTTGTGGCACCAGCACCACCATCACCACCACCACCACCACCAAAGGCCCAATTTTTCAGCCCCTGTTCAACAGGGGCATGCAATTATAATTATTGATCTAATAATTCACAGCAGGGCCCATTGCTGCGCCCACCAAGAGTAACTGTCAGGCCTTACAGTGTTGTGGCACCATCACCACCACCACCACCACCAAAGGCCCAATTTTTCAGCCCCTGTTCAACAGGGGCATGCAATTATAATTATTGATCGAATAATTCGCAGCAGGGCCCATTGCTGCGCCCACCAAGAGTAACTGTCAGGCCTTACAGTGTTGTGGCACCAGCACCACCATCACCACCACCACCACCACCAAAGGCCCAATTTTTCAGCCCCTATTCAACAGGGGCATGCAATTATAATTATTAATCTAATAATTCACAGCAGGGCCCATTGCTGCGCCCACCAAGAGTAACTGTCAGGCCTTACAGTGTTGTGGCACCAGCACCACCATCAAATGCCCAATTTTTACTACCACTGATCAACAATTATATGTTATTACAATTCCTGATATAATAGTTGACAGCAGGGCGTTCCAGCACCCACCAAGAATAACTGTGAGTGCTTTCAGTGTTGTGCCAACACCAACACCTAAGGGGCCAATTTCTGCAGAGTATATACGGCAGGTCCCTACTTTCAAACATCCAACTTACAAACGACTACTACTTGCAAACGGCAGAAGACAACAGGAAGTGAGAGGAAATCTACCCCTTGGAAGGAAAATTCTCTCCTGTAAGAATTAATATGGGAGAAAGGTGTCTCCTCTCTACTGATGCTTTATCACCAATCCTTGTTTCAATAAAAACACCACATTTCAAAAACAGTTGTCATTGGGACGCAAAGTGAGGTGAAATGTTCTGAACAGGGGCACAGACAGCAAAAAAAAATGTGACAGGGGTGATAACTGTTCCCTATGTTTTCCAAAAAGCTAAAAAAAAGGAATTTGGCATGGAGCTACACTTAAACAATGCAGCTGTTCAAAATTACAAACAGATTCTACATAAGAACAAAACTACAGTCCCTGTCTTGTATGCACCGCCTGTATACGGCTGTTCAGAGTATATAGGGCCTTTTTTATTTTGTGTGCGGGGTTCCCCTTAATATCCATACAAGACCCAAAGGGGCTGGTAATGGGCTGGGGTGGGGGGGGGGGTTGATGGGGTAGCTATGCCATTTTTCCTAAAGATTTTCATCCATATTACCGGGACCAGACATTCCATTAAAGCCGCAAGCAGTTTTAAATGGCTTTTTTTCCTTTAGAAATGTTATTTTGTGCAGGGACAGTTCTAAACACGGGAAACACGTGGCACTTCACAGGCATACTTTAGACACCCCCCAGGTACAATATTTAAAGGAATATTTGACTTTTTTTTTTTCACTTTATGCATCATTAAAATGACTGCTCCCGGAAAACGTCCGTTTTTAAAACTTCTTTTTGCATTGATACATGTCCCCTGGTGCAGAACCCGGGTTCCCAAACTCTGTTTCGGACAATAACATGGATAATAGTCGTTATAATTAGCACTTTAGAATCCGAACGTTCGCATCCATTGTATTTAATAGGGTTCTAATGTTCGTGCGAACTTTCGGTCCGTTCGCGGGTTCTGGTACGAACGGAACCCGGGGGTGTTCGGCTCATCACTAATGCAGGGTTGTCCAACCTTTTGACCTTCCTGGGCCACATTGGAATAAGAGGAATTGTCTTGGGCCACACATAAAATACAGTAACAATAGGGATAGCTGATGAGCAGAAAAAGTCAGGCAGATCTCTGATATAGATATATAATGTACCTGAGTAATAAAACTTAATTTTCTTTGTAATAATTTTAATTATAAAAGTAAAACAGGGCAACATAACACGTGCAATATTAGGACAGTTTTTGATCAATTAAGACATCAATATATGGTTTGATGGATGAAGTAGCAATTCTCAATGAATGGTGCTCATCAGATATTTTGGTTCAAATTTTGCCCTTCGTGTGCTTCATCCTTGAAAATGGTTGCTCACAAATATAGGTGCTGCTGAAAACTGATGACATGAATACGACGTGATTGTGAAGAGTGCAATATGTTTCTTTGGGAAGATAAAACGTATAAAAGTCCAGTAAAGAAACACTGTCAAATTTTTCTTCGGCCGCATGTGTTTGCTAAGTATAAGCGCATTTTAACAACAATTAAAAAAAAAAAAAATTGTTTCAAATATTTTTATTAATTTTAGAAAAAGGACATAAAAAAATATACATATATATTTACATACATTTCACATACCTAAACATATAACATCACATATCACAATACATTAGACATAGGCTAAAAAAATCTTACAATGGGAGTAATCCCAGAATTTATCATGTTAATTTAATTTACGACACTTCCCAGCCCATTAAAAAGCATAACATTCCTAAGATCTATAAATCATATACCTTCTCATCTCTCTTTCCTTCTCAACTCTTTTAAACAGTCATCTACCCACTTTTAACTAGGTGAGAGAAAAGAAAAAGGGGGGGGGAGGGAGAGGGGATGACATGAAGGGGGGGGAAGAGGGAAGGGGTGATTTGGAGAAGGGGGGAGGGGGAAAGAGGGGGGGTGACATGGAGGGGGGGGAACACAAACCCCATGACGATACCCCCTTCCCGCACCCCCATGCCCTTTACATAGTGATGTGTTTTCCGTATGCTTATTTACTCCTATATACCTTATCCACCAAAAAAATAAAACATTTAAGTAAGTTTACAATTTTTTGTTGGGCCACATTCATAGGCGTCTTGAGACACAGGTTGGACACTCCTGCGATAAAGCTTTCTTTAACAAATAGCATTTATCTATGTACAGTGTCATTTTCCCCATCTTTCTGCCTACTCGTGAATCAACATATCCCAGTGAAGGGGTCATGGCTCTATACCAATGTTTCTCAACTCCAGTCCTCAAGGCGCCCCAACAGGTCATGTTTTCAGGATTTCCCTCAGATGCAACGGCTGTAGTAATTACTAAGGCAGCGAAACTAATCAAATCACCTGTGCAAAATAATGGGAAGCCTGAAACATGACCTGTTGGGGCGCCTAGAGGGCTGGAGTTAAGAAACACTGCTCTATACACAATGTACATGCTTTTGTTGATGTATCAGGAACACAATGTTAAGTTGTTGAACCATGGCTGAACTTGAGAAAAAAAAAACCCAGTCTAGCCAGAATAGCCATTGTCTTTACAGACATTAGCAGAAAAGGAATATAGGTTGGTAACATAAAAGAATGTGGGTAAGTCTTGCCGTCCATCAGAACACCAAGGGCTCATGTACATATCCCCATAATAAAGATATTGCATTGGGAGGCCCAGAGACATCAAAAGCAATGCACCAGATTGCATACGTATAACATGAGTTTTAATTGACTGTGATGTGTTGGCAACATTTATTACCAGACCTTGGTAATTGGTTGTTAACCCTATCCACTCCGGACTCTAAATTCAAAAGTGCATTGGAAACTAGTTAATGCAAGTCAATAACAGAAATAAAAAAAATTCAAACTGATGTATGAAAATGCCCCCTGTCTAATACTAAACAAAATGTTCCTCTGTGCATAGCACATGTATAGATCTAAATGGGCCCTTCGGGGCTGTAAATGTAGGAGGCTGACTGCATTTATAGTAATGTAATCAGGAAACAACTGTCTAAAAACTCTATTTTTTATTACCATGGACTGTACATTTTCTGAGGAACGGTGCGAGGCATTTGCAGTTTCATTAGGGTGCTGATTCTTTGAGAATATTCCAGTTCACCAAGGGGGGGCTGATCTCAGGCCATGCTGCCAGTAGACATGTGCACAACATAAAAATTTGTTTAGTTTGGTTTAGTTTCTTTTCATTTCCGTTGATTCGTAACTATTCGTAATTTCGTAAGTCGTGGGTTATCGTATTCGGACTCTTTTGTATTTCCGTAAGGGTTATTTTTCTGTTGATTCGTTGATTCGTATTTTTCGTTATATTTTATATTCGGCTGCGTTCGTATTTTCGTAAGAACTATACTTTCGTTGATTTGCAATGATTCGTATTTCCGTGTCTAATTTCCGTTGATTGGAAAATTGTACTTTTGTAGATTTAATTACATTCGTACTTTCGTTAGCATACATTTTCCGTTTATTCAAAACACTACTTGTCGTAATTTTGTAATTCGTACTTTCGTGAGATTGACTGGCTCATTTATTCGTACTTTCGTAACATTGTTTTCGTAGATTCATAATCGAGGCATAATTCGTAATATAGAAATTAAAATCTAGACAGAGTATGCTTAAGAAACAAAGAATTTCTCTCTCACAAGTCACAACTTAACTCACAAATCCACCAAAACAGTGCCACCTACCCAATCACACCCTATCTGGACTCTGGATGGAATGCACTGCAGTCTAACACAGAAAAACACACAAGGGAATAAGAAACAAGCTCATTGGGGGAAGGGACAACCTCTTCAGGGGAAGGGACAAGCTTATTGGCCAACGTCCAGAAATATTTCAGAACTAACTAATTCGTTGTTTTGATTTACGTTTTCCGAATATTCGTAATTTAGTTGTTTTTTTTTTTCGTTCATTTTGATATTTGTTATTTTGAATCTTTGTTCGGTATTTTCGTTGTTTTGATTTCCGTTTTCCAAATATTCGTAATTTCGAGTTTTCGTTCATTTTGATTTTCGTTATTTTGAATCTTTGTTCGGTATTTTCGTTGTTTCTATGTTTTCGTCTTTTCACTCTTTCGAATTTTCGCTGTTTTTAATTTAATAATTTAGTATTTTCGTTGTTTTCCATATTCATTCTTTTCGATAATTCGTTGTTCATTGGTAATTTTAGTAAACCGTTCGTTCATTCGTATGTTTACGAATTAACGAATATAACAAATTTTGACGAATAACAAATTCGTAACTAAACGAATTGCACACGTCTAGCTGCCAGGTTAAGTCGCTGAAAAGTTCTGACCTTTCCTGAAGTTCATTGTGGCTCCCACACTGGACTGCTGATTGGCAGGGGTGGGGTTTGGCTCCAGGAGGGCGGGGCTTTGAACTAATGTGGGCAAAATCTGAGACCCTGTGTACAACATTCAGTGATGCAAAAAAATTGATTTAAATGCAGGGTGGATAAAAATCTATATATTTTTTTTTAAATCATATTTTTTTTTTTTGTATTTTTTTTATTTTGATCACATTTATTTTAATAAAGTGCTTTTGGAGTAAAAATCTATCTAAAGATAATTTTCTATTTAAGATACATTACTCATTTAGTTTATTCCGCATGAAATAGAGCATTGTTATGTAGTATTGGACTCTAAATTCTACAATATTTACATTTTTGGTAATCTCATTCAATGAATCCAAGCTCTGCAAGCTGAGATAACATGCACTGGCAATGTTATTGTTTTAATTAAATAAAATAATTCGAGTAGTTCTCCAACTATTTGTGATTAACCTGTCAACCTAAAATCGGTTCTGATATTGCTTTTTGACAGGTTATTATTCTAAATAGGAAACCTTAATTTTGCAAATATTAAAGATTCTAACTACCAGCAAGAATAAGTCCTTACATTTAAAGAGCACCTGTCATTTCAGATCCATCATGGCAGCGCCCGTTAGCAGGCATCCACTCACCTGCTGCCGCCACATTCCTCACCTTGGTGTGTCACTGCCGCATCATCAGCCGTCCCATTAAAGTCAATGGGACTGTTGGTGAGTCAACAACGGGTCAGAGGAGGCGCTACTGTGGGACAGAGATGACAGTTACTCTTTAAAAATTATGATTTAAATCGAGTTGATTTAAATCAAGCCTTTTTACTAGTGATTTAAATCATCATTCAAATTGTGATTTAAATCAACTTGATTTAAATCAAATCCACCCCGTTTGAACGTTAACATGGGTACCAGTCAGGTTGAGTATTAGCTTCTCTATTTCTCCAGGTTCCATAATTATATATATATATATATTGTGGGGGGGTTAGCTCGGCAGCGGGTGTGTGTGATCCCCTGGATGGGCTCCCCACACAAAAACAGGCCCAGCAGACGGAGGTTGTGGTTTTCAAGATCAAAAAGGTGCGGTTTATTTCTCTATTTACAGTGACAAAAAAACACAGCAAAGCAAAAAGAAACATAAACAAAATAAACCCTGGTCAGCTTGACCTCTGACTAAACATGCAGGTTTCCTAACTAACAACTGGGATCAGCCTGGTGCTGTCCTAGTCCCTAAGTCCCTGGTTTAGTAAATGTCCAAACAAATAGCCACACAGGCTTTGTCTCACCGCACAGGGGTTCACTCTCCCTAGACAGTCCACACAGGTCTGGTTCCAGGCATGAGCAAACACCTAATGAAGCTGGGAGTTTTTATAGAGGCCTTAAACGAGCTGACAAGCTTCAGCTGGTCTCATCAACTCCCTGCCTGCACGACGCCCAGCACTCTCCCTAGAGGTATGAATCATCCATGAGCCCACTAGCCTCAGCTGGGCTTCATCAACTCCCTCCCTAGTTGTATAAGTTGGCATAAAGCCTGAATCTGGGAGAAATATATCTACCCCCCTGGATGCAACCAGGTGACTTTACCTTCCTGCTGTCACATACCCCCCCCTCTTGTTTTAACCTTGGGGTTGGAACACCAGCAATCAGGCATTCATGTACTCGAGACAAAGCATCCACATTCCCCATTTGAACGCCAGGGCGATGCTTTACTGTGAAGTTGAATTCCTGTAGGGCCAGGAACCACCTATTCACTCTTCTATTTGTCTCCTTGTTTTGAGCCATCCACTTTAACGGAGCGTGATCCGTAACCATGTCAAAGTGCCTACCTAGCAGATAGTACCGAAGGGAATCTAGAGCCCACTTCACCGCTAAACACTCCTTTTCAACCGTGGCGTAATTTACCTCATGGGACTTCAACTTCCTGCTGAGGTAAATGACTGGGTGCTCTTCCCCGTTCCAGACCTGGGACAATACTGCTCCTAACCCCACATCTGACGCATCACTTTGTACGACAAAGTCTTTAGAGAAGTCGGGTGAGTACAACACTGGCTGGCTACATAAGGCTTGTTTCAAGAATTGGAATGCTGCCTCAGCCTCGGGGGTCCATTTAATCATGACCGACCCTTTCCCTTTCGTCAGGTTGGTTAGGGGCACAGCCTTAGAAGCAAAGTGGGGAATGAAGCGCCGATAATAACCCGCGATTCCCAGAAAGGCCCGTACCTGCTTCTTGCTGTTGGGACGTGGCCAACTCTGGATGGCCTCGACTTTGTTGAGTTGGGGTTTTATTACTCCCCTGCCAATGGTGTACCCAAGATATTTGGCCTCCTCCTGCCCAATGGTACACTTCTTGGGGTTAGCCGTAAACCCCGCTTCCCGGATAGAGTCTAGGACTGCTTGCACTTTTGGCAGATGTGAGGCCCAATCTGTGCTATGGACAATTACGTCATCCAGGTAAGCCGCAGCATACTTCCGATGGGGCCTCAGTATCTGGTCCATTTTCCGCTGGAATGTGGCCGGCGCATTCTGTAACCCGAACGGCATTCTCTTATATTGGAACGCCCCGTCTGGGGTTACAAATGCGGTTTTCTCTTTGGCCGACTTGGCCAGGGGAATTTGCCAATACCCTTTTGTGAGGTCAAGAGTCGTCATGTATCGGGCTGTTCCCAGCCGGTCGATCAACTCATCTATACGTGGCATGGGGTAGGTGTCAAATTTTGTAACTTTGTTCAACTGACGAAAATCGTTACAAAATTGCCAGCTCCCATCTGGTTTAGGCACCAACACAATGGGACTAGACCAATCACTTTGGGACTCCTCTATCACCCCTAAGTTCAGCATTTTCTGTACTTCCTCCCGTATTGCCTCCTGTCGGGCCTCTGGGATCCGATAGGGTTTTAACTTCACCCTTTCACCGGGTGGGGTAATAATATCATGCTCTACCCCAGATGTTTGTCCCGGCAGCTCAGAGAACACCTCCTTGTTGCGAAGCACAAACTCCTTCACCTCCTGTTGTTGGGGTTGTGACAAGGTGGCTGCTATTCCAACCTCCGGAATCACGCAACCAGTTTGAGCTGGTGACCAAGTTTCTGCGACTAGGGACTCTCTATCCCTCCAGGCTTTCAACAGATTAACGTGATAGATCTGTTCGGGCTTTCGCCTTCCTGGTTGTCTGACCTTGTAATTCACTTCGCTCACTTTTTCCATTATCTCGTAGGGGCCTTGCCATTTGGCAAGGAATTTACTTTCAACCGTAGGGACAAGTACCAATATCCTATCCCCCGGGGAAAAGGTACGGGTCTTGGCTCCACGGTTGTACACTCTCTGCTGTGCCAACTGCGCTTGGGCCAAATGTTCCTTCACGATGGGCATTACCTGTGCAATTCGATCTTGCATCAGGGCGACATGCTCAATCACACTCCTGTGGGGAGAACTCTCACTTTCCCAAGTTTCCTTGGCAATCTCCAACAGTCCTCTTGGGTGTCTCCCATACAGTAACTCAAAGGGGGAGAATCCCGTAGAGGATTGGGGCACCTCCCTAATAGCAAACATCAAATAAGGAAGTAGACAGTCCCAATCCTTTCCATCTCTATCCACCACTTTCTTCAACATTTGTTTTAGGGTTTTGTTGAATCTTTCAACCAGCCCATCGGTTTGGGGGTGATACACAGACGTACGCAATTGCGTCACTTTGAACAATTTACATAGCTCTTTCATAACCCTGGACATAAAGGGTGTACCTTGGTCCGTAAGCAGTTCTTTACAAATACCCACCCGGCTAAAAACAAGAGATAGCTCTTTGGCTATGGTTTTGGCCGAGGTATTTCGGAGAGGGATCGCTTCTGGATAACGGGTGGCATAGTCCATTATAACTAATATGTACTGGTGCCCCCTAGCGGACTTGATTATAGGACCTACCAAATCCATTGCGACCCTCTCAAACGGGACCTCAATGATGGGTAGAGGGACCAGCGGGCTACGGAAATGTGGCATCGGGGCCGACCTCTGACACACAGGGCAGGAGGAACAATAATTTTCTATGTCCTTCATCACCCCAGGCCAATAGAATCTCTGTAATACCCTCTCTCGGGTTTTCTCTGTCCCCAGATGACCTCCAAGAATGTGCCCATGGGCCAACTCCAACACCAACTTCCTGTAAGGTTTGGGCACCACAAGCTGCTCCACGGTTTCTTCTGCCCTTTTTGCCACCCGATACAGTAGGTCCTTCTCTACGCTGAAGTATGGGTAAGTGCAGGTATTATCTGGTGTGACAGCAGGAAGGTAAAGTCACCTGGTTGCATCCAGGGGGGTAGATATATTTCGCCCAGATTCAGGCTTTACGCCGATTTATACAGCTAGGTGGAGAGTTGTATAAGCCCAGCTGAGACTAGTGGGCTCATGGATGACTCATACCTCTAGGGAGAGGGCTGGGCGTCGTGCAGACAGGGAGTTGATGAGACCAGCTGAACCTTGTCAGCTCATTTAGGCCTCTATAAGAAATCCCAGCTTCATTAGATGTTAGCTCATGCCTGGAACCAGACCTGTGTGGACTGTCTAGGGAGAGTGAACCCCTGTGCGGTGAGAGAAAGCCTGTGTGGCTATATTTTGCTTGGACATTTAAAACCAGGGACTAGGACAGCACCAGGCTGATCCCAGTTGTTAGTTTAGGAAACCTGCATGTTTAGTCAGAGGTCAAACTGACCAGGATTTATTTTGTTTGTTTCTTTTTGGCTTTGCTGTGTTTTTGTCACTGTACATAGAGAAATAAACTGCACCTTTTGATTTTGAAAACCACAACCTCCGTCTGCTGGCCCTGTTTTTGTGTGGGGAGCCCAACCAGGGGGTCACACACACCCGCTACCGAGTTAACCCCCTCACAGTTGGTGGAGAACCAGTGGCAGTTTTTTTTAAGCCAGCATGGAGGAGATACTGAAACAGCTGGCTCTAGCAAATGCCAATCAACAGCAGACAAATGCAGGTTTGCAAAGGAGCCTTGCAGCCCAGCAGCAAGCTCATCAACAAGCCCAGCAGCAATCTGAGGCCCGCTTCATAGACCTGTTACAGAAGCAAGAGCAGAGACTACAACAAATGGAAGCAGTAATGCAGCAACGTCCGCAGACCAGTGAGGAAAGCCGTCCCACTAATACCGCGTCCTTTGGGGTGAGTCGTTTATTGACAAAAATGACTGGAGAGGATGATCCAGAGGTATTTTTGACCACATTTGAAAGGACTGCTGAAAGAGAAAAGTGGCCTGAGGAGCAGTGGGCTGGACTGGTGGCTCCTCTGTTAACGGGTGAATCGCAGAAAGCTTACTATGACCTAGAGCCTGACCAAGCAAAAGACTATGTGATGCTAAAAGCTGAAATATTGGCAAGGCTGGGTGTCACCCTGGCTGTCCGGGCTCAGCGTGTGCATAACTGGACTTTCCAGCTTGGAAAACCCCCCAGGTCTCAAATGTATGATCTCATTCACCTGAGCAGAAAGTGGCTACAGCCAGAGACTTTGTCCGCACCAAAGATTGTGGAACGTGTTGTAATGGATCGGTTTTTGAGAGCTCTTCCTACTGCCATCCAAAAGTGGGTAAGCCATGGAGACCCAGAGACGGCCGGTGGTCTTGTGGATCGTGTAGAGAAATACTTGGCTACAGAGAACCTGACGGCCTCTTCCAGAGACTCTCGGACTTTCCACCCTAAGACCAGATCATCCCCAGGGGCGGATAAGAGGATTCCAAGGGGTGAGGGTGGAGAGAGTGAGAGGGTGGGAGCTCTACCCAAAGTTTGGCGAGAACAGCCTGGGAAGTCAGGGGCTCAAGAGGCAGCCAAAAGGATTGTTTGCTACCGCTGCCGGCAAGCGGGACATATTGCAGCAAATTGCCCGGTTTTGGAGGAACCCATGCAGTGTGACTTTCTGACGGGCAGACGTCAGTCGCTGTGTGCGACAGTCGCATGCACTGCCATTCGGGGAACTGAGAAACATTTATGCAAAATGAGTGTTAATGGTAGAAATGTTGTGGTATTGCTGGATTCAGGTAGCCTTGTGACCCTGATAAAGGCTGAGTTAGTTAAAACAGAGGTCTCTGGGAATAGCAAGGTAGCTGTTATTTGTGTGCATGGGGACACCCGAGAGTATCCAGTGACTACAGTGTGTTTCGAGACCCCCAAAGGTACCCTTTCTCATCCAGTGGGCTTAGTGTCTCAGTTACCGCATGACGCCATTGTGGGAAGGGATTTTCCGAAGTTCTGGGAACTGTGGGATGATCCTGAGCCCCCCACTGGTGCCCCTATGTACCAGGAATATGATAGCCAGAACTCCTCTGAGAGTGGTGAGGACTCTCCCGAATTTCCCTTGTCAGTATTGGCAGGGGAGACTCAAGAAACTGGAGAGGAGCCCACCTCCTCAGACGAAAACCTACCGTCTGTGGAGTTTTCTGATCTTGAGGTTCACAGGGAAAACTTTGCCACAGAACAGTTGAAAGACCCCGCCCTAATAAAGGCACGGGAAAACGTAGTGAAAATAGATGGCGAGTTAGTGAACCCAGATAATACCTGCACTTACCCATACTTCAGCGTAGAGAAGGACCTACTGTATCGGGTGGCAAAAAGGGCAGAAGAAACCGTTGAGCAGCTTGTGGTGCCCAAACCTTACAGGAAGTTGGTGTTGGAGTTGGCCCATGGGCACATTCTTGGAGGTCATCTGGGGACAGAGAAAACCCGAGAGAGGGTATTACAGAGATTCTATTGGCCTGGGGTGATGAAGGACATAGAAAATTATTGTTCCTCCTGCCCTGTGTGTCAGAGGTCGGCCCCGATGCCACACTTCCGTAGCCCGCTGGTCCCTCTACCCATCATTGAGGTCCCGTTTGAGAGAATCGCAATGGATTTGGTAGGTCCTATAATCAAGTCCGCTAGGGGGCACCAGTACATATTGGTTATAATGGACTATGCCACCCGTTATCCAGAAGCGATCCCTCTCAGAAATACCTCGGCCAAAACCATAGCCAAAGAGCTATCTCTTGTTTTTAGCCGGGTGGGTATTTGTAAAGAACTGCTTACGGACCAAGGTACACCCTTTATGTCCCGGGTTATGAAGGAGCTGTGTAAATTGTTCAAAGTGACGCAATTACGTACATCTGTGTATCACCCCCAAACCGATGGGCTGGTTGAAAGATTCAACAAAACCCTAAAACAAATGTTGAAGAAAGTGGTGGATAGGGATGGAAAGGATTGGGACTGTCTACTTCCTTATTTGATGTTTGCTATTAGGGAGGTGCCCCAATCCTCTACGGGATTCTCCCCCTTTGAGTTACTGTATGGGAGACACCCAAGAGGGCTGTTGGATATTGCCAAGGAAACTTGGGAAAGTGAGAGTTCTCCCCACAGGAGTGTGATTGAGCATGTCGCCCTGATGCAAGATCGAATTGCACAGGTAATGCCCATCGTGAAGGAACATTTGGCCCAAGCGCAGTTGGCACAGCAGAGAGTGTACAACCGTGGAGCCAAGACCCGTACCTTTTCCCCGGGGGATAGGATATTGGTACTTGTCCCTACGGTTGAAAGTAAATTCCTTGCCAAATGGCAAGGCCCCTACGAGATAATGGAAAAAGTGAGCGAAGTGAATTACAAGGTCAGACAACCAGGAAGGCGAAAGCCCGAACAGATCTATCACGTTAATCTGTTGAAAGCCTGGAGGGATAGAGAGTCCCTAGTCGCAGACACTTGGTCACCAGCTCAAACTGGTTGCGTGATTCCTGAGGTTGGAATCGCAGCCACCTTGTCACAACCCCAACAACAGGAGGTTAAGGAGTTTGTGCTTCGCAACAAGGAGGTATTCTCTGAGCTGCCGGGACAAACATCTGGGGTAGAGCATGACATTATTACCCCGCCCGGTGAAAGGGTGAAGTTAAAACCCTATCGGATCCCAGAGGCCCGACGGGAGGCAATACGGGAGGAAGTACAGAAAATGCTGAACTTAGGGGTGATAGAGGAGTCCCAAAGTGATTGGTCTAGTCCCATTGTGTTGGTGCCTAAACCGGATGGGAGCTGGCGATTTTGTAACGATTTTCGTCAGTTGAACAAAGTTACAAAATTTGACACCTACCCCATGCCACGTATAGATGAGTTGATCGACCGGCTGGGAACAGCCCGATACATGACGACTCTTGACCTCACAAAAGGGTATTGGCAAATCCCCCTGGCCAAGTCAGCCAAAGAGAAAACCGCATTTGTAACCCCAGACGGGGCGTTCCAATATAAAAGAATGCCGTTCGGGTTACAGAATGCGCCGGCCACATTCCAGCGGAAAATGGACCAGATGCTGAGGCCCCATCGGAAGTATGCTGCGGCTTACCTGGATGACGTAATTGTCCATAGCACAGATTGGGCCTCACATCTGCCAAAAGTGCAAGCAGTCCTGGACTCTGTTCGGGAAGCAGGGTTTACGGCTAACCCCAAGAAGTGTACCATTGGGCAGGAGGAGGCCAAATATCTTGGGTACACCATTGGGAGGGGAGTAATAAAACCCCAACTCAACAAAGTCGAGGCCATCCAGAGTTGGCCACGTCCCAACAGCAAGAAGCAGGTACGAGCCTTTCTGGGAATCGCTGGGTATTATCGGCGATTCATTCCCCACTTTGCTTCTAAGGCTGTGCCCCTAACCAACCTGACGAAGGGGAAAGGGTCGGTCATGATTAAATGGACCCCCGAGGCTGAGGCAGCATTCCAATTCTTGAAACAAGCCTTATGTAGCCAGCCAGTGTTGTACTCACCCGACTTCTCTAAAGACTTTGTCGTACAAAGTGATGCGTCAGATGTGGGGTTAGGAGCAGTATTGTCCCAGGTCTGGAACGGGGAAGAGCACCCAGTCATTTACCTCAGCAGGAAGTTGAAGTCCCATGAGGTAAATTACGCCACCGTTGAAAAGGAGTGTTTAGCGGTGAAGTGGGCTCTAGATTCCCTTCGGTACTACCTGCTAGGTAGGCACTTTGACATGGTTACGGATCACGCTCCGTTAAAGTGGATGGCTCAAAACAAGGAAACAAATAGAAGAGTGAATAGGTGGTTCCTGGCCCTCCAGGAATTCAACTTCACAGTAAAGCATCGCCCTGGCGTTCAAATGGGGAATGTGGATGCTTTGTCTCGAGTACATGAATGCCTGATTGCTGGTGTTCCAACCCCGAGGTTAAAACAAGAGGGGGGGGTATGTGACAGCAGGAAGGTAAAGTCACCTGGTTGCATCCAGGGGGGTAGATATATTTCGCCCAGATTCAGGCTTTACGCCGATTTATACAGCTAGGTGGAGAGTTGTATAAGCCCAGCTGAGACTAGTGGGCTCATGGATGACTCATACCTCTAGGGAGAGGGCTGGGCGTCGTGCAGACAGGGAGTTGATGAGACCAGCTGAACCTTGTCAGCTCATTTAGGCCTCTATAAGAAATCCCAGCTTCATTAGATGTTAGCTCATGCCTGGAACCAGACCTGTGTGGACTGTCTAGGGAGAGTGAACCCCTGTGCGGTGAGAGAAAGCCTGTGTGGCTATATTTTGCTTGGACATTTAAAACCAGGGACTAGGACAGCACCAGGCTGATCCCAGTTGTTAGTTTAGGAAACCTGCATGTTTAGTCAGAGGTCAAACTGACCAGGATTTATTTTGTTTGTTTCTTTTTGGCTTTGCTGTGTTTTTGTCACTGTACATAGAGAAATAAACTGCACCTTTTGATTTTGAAAACCACAACCTCCGTCTGCTGGCCCTGTTTTTGTGTGGGGAGCCCAACCAGGGGGTCACACACACCCGCTACCGAGTTAACCCCCTCACACTGGGTTCACTAACTCGCCATCTATTTCCACTACGTTTTCCCGTGCCTTTATTAGGGCGGGGTCTTTTAACTGTTCTGTGGCAAAATTTTCCCTGTGAACCTCAAGATCAGAAAACTCCACAGACGGTAGGTTTTCGTCTGAGGAGGTGGGCTCCTCTCCAGTTTCTTGAGTCTCGCCTGCCAATACTGACAAGGGAAATTCTGGAGAGTCCTCACCACTCTCAGAGGAGTTCTGGCTATCACCTTCCTGGTACATAGGGGCACCAGTGGGGGGCTCAGGATCATCCCACAGTTCCCAGAACTTCGGAAAATCCCTTCCCACAATGGCATCATGCGGTAATTGAGATACTAACCCCACTGGATGAGAGAGGGTACCTTTGGGGGTCTTGAAACACACTGTAGTCACTGGATACTGTCGGGTGTCCCCATGCACACAAATCACAGCTACCTTGCTATTCCCAGAGACCTCTGTTTTAACTAATTCAGCCTTTATCAGGGTCACAAGGCTACCTGAATCCAGTAATACCACAACATTTCTACCATTAATACACATTTTGCATAAATGTTTCTCAGTTCCCCGAATGGCAGTGCATGCGACTGTCGCAGACAGCGACTGACGTCTGTCCGTCAGAAAGTCACATTGCATGGGTTCCTCCACAACCGGGCAATTTGCTGCAATATGTCCCGCTTGCCGGCAGCGGTAGCAAACAATCCATTTGGCTGCCTCTTGAGCCCCTGACTTCCCAGGCTGTTCTCGCCAAACTTTGGGTAGAGCTCCCACCCTCTCACTCTCTCCACCCTCACCCCTTGGAATCCTCTTATCCACAAATTATAATACAGATAACGGCGCAAAAAGAAGGAACAACAACCTAACTGATAAAAATAAATCAGATGAAAATCAATAGGATTTAAAGTATAAAAGTCTTTCTCTTTGGAAGTCCATGTAATATTGAAAGCAAGTCATATGAACATATGCACCGTTGGCAGCAATTGTAGAGCGAAGCAGACTCTATATATGGCAAAGAAAAGAAAAAACAAATGCGCCTACTAAGTGCAGTATGTTAGAAATTTATTCGAGAATAATTAAAATAACAGCCAAATGGCTACTCACAGGATGGAAGTGGAGTAAAAGCATAAATAGATATCCTTCTAAGTTGTCTGCGGAGGGCATGAGTCACTCCGTGTGTCTGTAGTCTCCCGGTGGTGGAATACTGCCAAGATGAAGAGGTAGTGCACTGCGGTGTTGCTGCAGGGATGGGGAGATGGCAGAAGCGTCTGCTATTGACGTCACGTCCGGTTGCCGAAGCTGACTGCGCTCCAGCGTGAACCGCACGCCGTACGCCGTGTGGGAACCGGTGTCCACACTGGCATAGAGGGACAGCTCTTCTCGCATCTACCATTCTTCTGCCATCTCCCCATCCCTGCAGCAACACCGCAGTGCACTACCTCTTCATCTTGGCAGTATTCCACCACCGGGAGACTACAGACACACGGAGTGACTCATGCCCTCCGCAGACAACTTAGAAGGATATCTATTTATGCTTTTACTCCACTTCCATCCTGTGAGTAGCCATTTGGCTGTTATTTTAATTATTCTCGAATAAATTTCTAACATACTGCACTTAGTAGGCGCATTTGTTTTTTCTTTTCTTATCCTCTTATCCACCCCTGGGGATGGTCTGGTCTTAGGGTGGAAAGTCCGAGAGTCTCTGGAAGAGGCCGTCAGGTTCTCTGTAGCCAAGTATTTCTCTACACGATCCACAAGACCACCGGCCGTATCTGGGTCTCCATGGCTTACCCACTTTTGGATGGCAGTAGGAAGAGCTCTCAAAAACCGATCCATTACAACACGTTCCACAATCTCTGGTGCGGACAAAGTCTCTGGCTGTAGCCACTTCCTGCTCAGGTGAATGAGATCATACATTTGAGACCTGGGGGGTTTTCCAAGCTGGAAAGTCCAGTTATGCACACGCTGAGCCCGGACAGCCAGGGTGACATCCAGCCTTGCCAATATTTCAGCTTTTAACATCACATAGTCTTTTGCTTGGTCAGGCTCTAGGTCATAGTAAGCCTTCTGCGACTCACCAGTTAACAGAGGAGCCACCAGTCCAGCCCACTGCTCCTCAGGCCACTTTTCTCTTTCAGCAGTCCTTTCAAATGTGGTCAAAAATACCTCTGGATCATCCTCTCCAGTCATTTTTGTCAATAAACGACTCACCCCAAAGGACGCGGTATTAGTGGGACGGCTTTCCTCACTGGTCTGCGGACGTTGCTGCATTACTGCTTCCATTTGTTGTAGTCTCTGCTCTTGCTTCTGTAACAGGTCTATGAAGCGGGCCTCAGATTGCTGCTGGGCTTGTTGCTGAGCTTCCAGACTCTGTTGGTGAGCTTGCTGCTGGGCTGCAAGGCTCTGTTGATGAGCTTGCTGCTGGGCTGCGAAGCTCTGTTGTTGAGCTGCAAGGCTCTTTTGCAAACCTGCATTTGTCTGCTGTTGATTGGCATTTGCTAGAGCCAGCTGTTTCAGTATCTCCTCCATGCTGGCTTAAAAAAAAACTGCCACTGGTTCTCCACCAACTGTGGGGGGGGTTAGCTCGGCAGCGGGTGTGTGTGATCCCCTGGATGGGCTCCCCACACAAAAACAGGCCCAGCAGACGGAGGTTGTGGTTTTCAAGATCAAAAAGGTGTGGTTTATTTCTCTATTTACAGTGACAAAAAAACACAGCAAAGCAAAAAGAAACATAAACAAAATAAACCCTGGTCAGCTTGACCTCTGACTAAACATGCAGGTTTCCTAACTAACAACTGGGATCAGCCTGGTGCTGTCCTAGTCCCTAAGTCCCTGGTTTAGTAAATGTCCAAACAAATAGCCACACAGGCTTTGTCTCACCGCACAGGGGTTCACTCTCCCTAGACAGTCCACACAGGTCTGGTTCCAGGCATGAGCAAACACCTAATGAAGCTGGGAGTTTTTATAGAGGCCTTAAACGAGCTGACAAGCTTCAGCTGGTCTCATCAACTCCCTGCCTGCACGACGCCCAGCACTCTCCCTAGAGGTATGAATCATCCATGAGCCCACTAGCCTCAGCTGGGCTTCATCAACTCCCTCCCTAGTTGTATAAGTTGGCATAAAGCCTGAATCTGGGAGAAATATATCTACCCCCCTGGATGCAACCAGGTGACTTTACCTTCCTGCTGTCACAATATATATATATATATATATATATATATATATATATTGTAACCTGGGGGGACAGGTAGTAGGTACAAAAGCTCCCTGGGATGAGCAGGCACAGACACCAAGTCCATTGGATCAGTGAAAACACAGTGTTATTTATTGGTGCTATATACACAGTCAATGACAGGTGCTGTACAGTGCTGAAAACTAACAGAAGAAAAACGAACTAAACAAAAGCCTAGCCGTGTCTCGGCTCTAACTACACAGTATTTACAAGCCCTCACTACCAGGCTGGACAAGCCTAGCGCTTGTCAGCTTCCACATTCACAGAGTCACAAGTTTTACAAACCTTCTTGCTCTCACAGACCAATGCTGTCTGTGTTTCCCAGGCTGAGCAAAGGCTGTCTGCTCAGGTGAGCTTTTAATTAACCTGTGGGAGAGAACCAACACCTGAAGTGGATCCTGGCTCAGAGATCCCTGAATGTATATGAGAGGAGCCTGGGAGATGTATAAACCCCGAATAGGACTTTCCCAGGCTCTCTCTGGGATGCTCTGTCACACATCCTCCCCCCTTGTTTCAACCCCAGGGTTGGAACACCTGTAGCCCAACAGGAGTGAACACGGGACAGGGCATCTACATTCCCCATCTCAACACCTGGCCTGTGTTTTACTGTAAAGGCGTAATCTTGTAGGGCCAAAAACCACCGGTTCACCCGCCTATTAGTCTCCTTCTTTTGGGCCATCCATTTCAGGGGAGCATGGTCAGTTATCAACTCAAACTGGCGCCCCAACAAGTAGTACCTGAGCGCATCCACGGCCCACTTTATGGCCAGACACTCCTTTTCAATGACTGCGTACTTCTTTTCATGGTCATTGAGCTTTCTGCTTAAGTACACCACAGGGTGTTCTTCCCCATTGTGTACCTGTGAAAGTACTGCCCCGATACCCACATCAGACGCATCCGTCTGGACCAAAAAGTTTTTGGAGAAATCGGGGGAGTATAGGATTGGCTGTGCACAAAGAGCCTTCTTCAGTACTTGAAAAGACTCTTCTGCTACTGGAGACCATTTCACCATTACGGAGGCTTTCCCTTTTGTAAGGTCTGTCAGTGGGGCAGCTATAGTTGCGAAATTTGGGATGAATCTTCTATAGTACCCCGCAATGCCAAGAAAGGCCCTGACCTGCTTCTTGTTGGCATGACGTGGCCACTCCTGGATGGCTTCTATTTTATTCACCTGGGGCTTTATGACACCCCGGCCAATAGTGTAGCCCAAATACCTGGCTTCCTCTAGCCCAATGGCACATTTTTTGGGATTTGCCGTAAACCCTTCTTTGAAGAGGGAATCCAGGACAGCCTGGACACGGGGCAAGTGAGACTCCCAGTCAGTGCTATGCACCACTATGTCGTCCAGATAGGCTGCAGCATACTGTCGGTGAGGTTTTAGGGTCCTGTCCATAGCCCTCTGAAATGTTGCAGGGGCATTTTGTAACCCAAAAGGCATTTTCTTATACTGAAACGACCCCTCCGGGGTCACAAACGCAGTCTTTTCTTTGGCACTACCAGTCAGGGGTATTTGCCAATATCCTTTGGTCAAGTCCAAAGTGGTCAGATAACGGGCCTTGCCAAGTCGGTCTATAAGCTCGTCTACCCTGGGCATTGGGTATGTGTCAAACTTTGTTACCGCATTAAGCTTCCTGAAGTCGTTACAAAACCTCCAAGTGCCATCCGGTTTTGGGACCAATACAATGGGGCTAGACCAGTCACTATTGGATTCCTCAATAACATCTAGCTCCAACATCCTTTTAACTTCCTCACTGATGTCCTTTCTTCTAGCTTCGGGAATTCGGTATGGTTTGAGCTTGACACGGACCCCAGGTTCAGTAACAATATCATGCTGAACTGCTGAAGTCGTGCCCGGCAACTCTGAAAATTTCTCTTTATTCCTTATCAGGAACTCTCTAGCTTCCTGTTTCTGGGAACATGACAGGGTGTCTGGAATCGTGACCTCAGGGATCAGAGGGGATTCAGTACCCTTAAGGGTTACCGGGAGAGACCTGGCAGTTAATGCCAGTCTATCCTTCCAGGGCTTTAACAAGTTTATGTGGTAAATCTGTTCGGGCTTCCTTTTACCTGGTTGATACACCTTGTAAGTGACCTCCCCAACTCTTTCAATTACTTCAAAGGGTCCCTGCCACTTAGCCAGGAATTTGCTCTCAATAGTGGGAACTAACACGAGGACCCGGTCACCAGGTGAGAAAACACGAAGTTGGGCCCCCCTGTTGTATATCCTCTGTTGGGCTGCTTGGGCCTGCAGTAAATGTTCTTTTACTACCGGCATGATTGCTGCAATCCTATCCTGCATTTGAGCGATATGCTCAATAACACTTTTGTGAGGTGTCTGCTCCCCCTCCCAAGTTTCCTTGGCTATGTCTAAGAGTCCCCGAGGGTGTCTCCCATAAAGCAGCTCAAATGGAGAGTACCCCGTAGAGGACTGGGGAACTTCCCTGATGGCGAACATCAAGTAAGGTATCAGGAAGTCCCAGTTTTTCCCATCCTTATCAACAACCTTTTTTAACATACTCTTTAATGTCTTATTGAAGCGTTCCACCAAGCCATCCGTTTGGGGATGGTACACTGAGGTACGCAACTGTGTCACCTTAAATAACTTGCAGAGCTCCCTAGTTATTCGTGACATGAATGGGGTACCTTGGTCTGTAAGGACTTCTTTCGGGACGCCAACCCGACTGAACACCATAAACAGCTCTTTGGCAATGTTTTGAGCAGATGCAGTGTGTAAGGGAACGGCCTCGGGGTAATGGGTAGCGTAATCCATGATCACGAGGATATGTTGATGACCGCGGGCAGATTTGGGGAGTGGACCCACCAGGTCCATGGCAATCCTTTCAAAGGGCACTTCAATAATGGGCAAGGGCACTAGCGGACTTCGAAAGTGGGGTTGGGGGGCTGACATCTGACATATAGGACAGGATTGACAATAATTCTCGATATTTTTCCATATCCCAGGCCAGTAAAACCGGCGCAACACCCTTTCAGTGGTTTTCTCAACCCCTAAATGGCCTCCTAGCAAGTGCCCATGGGCAAGTTCCAACACCACCCGTCTGTATAGCTTAGGGACTACCAACTGTTCAACCACTTCATCATTAGTTTTACATACACGATACAGTAAATCCTCATTGCTGCAGAAATATGGAAAACAGGGCCCGTCCCCCGGTTCGACAGGTACCTCATTAATCACCATTACATTTTCCCAGGCCCTGGCAAGGGTAGGGTCTTTTCTCTGTTCCGTACCAAAATTTTCCTTGTGCACATTTAGATCGGTAAACTCTAACGTAGGCTCAGATTCAGCAGACGGCTGTCCAGCTCTACTGGTTGTGGGGACTTCTTCAGGCTCCCCCAGCTCTCCTGCCATAACTGAGAAAGGATCACCCGGAGAGCCCTGAGAGGAGTCCCCTGAACTCACAAGGTCAGTAATGGCCATGAGTTCTGGCTCTGCGACTGAGTTAGGTACTGCGACTGGGTCGGGACAATCCCACAGTCCCCAAAACTTAGGGAAGTCCCTACCAATTATAGCCTCGTGCACCAAGTGGGGCACCAGTCCGACCGAATGGGTCACCGTACCTAAGCCAGTTTTAAACTGAACAGTGGCTATTGGATACTCGCGGGTATCCCCATGTACACAGATCACAGCAACTTTTTTTGCATGAAAATTCACAGTTTCAACCATCTCAGCTGTAATCAAAGTAACTAGACTTCCAGAGTCCAGCAAGGCCGTAATAGGCTTATTATTAACAGTCACTTGACACATGTGTTTTCCCACATTTGGCACTGCAGCGCATGAAACAGCAGCAAACATAGACTGCCTTCTAAAAGATAGATCACACTGCATTGGTTCATCTGTCAATGGACAGTTTGCTGCAACATGTCCCAGTTCTTGGCAACGAAAACACCTGATGTTTCCCCAATTTGGTTTGCTGACAGGCAGTGGCTTCCCTTGCTTGGGCCGCCAAACTTCAGTCCTGGCACCAAAAATCCTCCCCCCTATTTCCTTGCCATGCTTACCACCCACTTCCCCTGGAACAGTCTTACCGGTTGCCTGGGGAGACCGTGGTTTTGGGTGGAAAGTCCATGCGGCTGTAGGGGTGGTGACCAGGTTCTCTGCAGCAAAGTACCTCTCAACGAGCTCCACCAGGTTGTCTGCTGACTTGGGGTCTCCTTGACTCACCCACTTCTGCAGGGGAATTGGTAGTGACCTCAGGAATTGGTCCATGACCACACGCTCCACTATTTGTGGCGCAGACAGGGACTCCGGCTGTAGCCATTTCCGCACCAGGTGGATCAGATCAAACATCTGCGATCTTGGGGGCCTCTTTTCTTGGAAGAACCAGCTGTGGACCCGCTGAGCTCGAACAGCCAAGGTAACGCCAAGTCGTGCCAGGATTTCCCGCTTGACCTTCTCATAATCTCCCGCTTCTGCTGACTCCAGATCATAGTAGGCCTTCTGCGCTTCTCCAGAAAGTAAGGGGGCGATCAGTCCTGCCCACTGGGTTTGGGGCCAACCTTCCCTCTCAGCGGTCCGTTCAAATGTTAATAGGAAGGCCTCTGGATCATCATCTGCCGTCATCTTTGAAAGAAAGCGACCCACATGGATGGCTGAGGGCTTGTCTCCAATATCCTTCATTATCGCAGGTGACCCCTGTGCTAGCGTCTCCACAACCTCAGTAAGGGTTTTCCTATCCGCTTTTGCAGCAGTGGCAAGCTGTTCAAACAGCCTCTGCGATTGCTCCTGTACAGCACCAATCTGTTGGAACAGCACCTTGGTTTGCTCCTGTGCGATAGCGTTGGCTTGCTGTTGTGCAGCGTTAATTTGCTGTTGTGTAGCATTTGCTTGCTGCCATGCAGCGTTTGCTTGCCGCAATTCAGCGTTAGTTTGCTGTTGTGCAGCGTTTGCCAACACCATTTGTTTGAGGAGGTCCTCCATGTTGTCACTTTAGGTACTGTCCTTTTAAGTAGTAACTTACTACAGCTGGTCGCAGCCTCCACCATATGTAACCTGGGGGGACAGGTAGTAGGTACAAAAGCTCCCTGGGATGAGCAGGCACAGATACCAAGTCCATTGGATCAGTGAAAACACAGTGTTATTTATTGGTGCTATATACACAGTCAATGACAGGTGCTGTACAGTGCTGAAAACAAACAGAAGAAAAACGAACTAAACAAAAGCCTAGCCATGTCTCGGCTCTAACTACACAGTATTTACAAGCCCTCACTACCAGGCTGGACAAGCCTAGCGCTTGTCAGCTTCCACATTCACAGAGTCACAAGTTTTACAAACCACCTTGCTCTCACAGACCAATGCTGTCTGTGTTTCCCAGGCAGAGCAAAGGCTGTCTGCTCAGGTGAGCTTTTAATTAACCTGTGGGAGAGAACCAACACCTGAAGTGGATCCTGGCTCAGAGATCCCTGAATGTATATGAGAGGAGCCTGGGAGATGTATAAACCCTGAATAGGACTTTCCCAGGCTCTCTCTGGGATGCTCTGTCACAATATATATATATATATATATATATATATATATATTTATTTATACACTATATTGTCAAAAGTATTGGGACGCTTGCCTTTACATGCACATGAACTTTAACCACTTCAACACAGGGCACTTATACACCCTTCCTGCCCAGACCAATTTTCAGCTTTCAGCTCTTTCACACTTTGAATGGCAATTACTCAGTCATGCAACACTGTACCCATTTTTTTCACACAAATAGAGCTTTCTTTTGGTGGTATGTAATCACCACTGTTTTTTTGCGACATAAGTAAAAAAAATGTTTTTTTAGCTTCTATAATAAAATTTTGCAAATAAGTAATTTTTGTTTATAAATTTGGGCCAAAATTTATACTGCTACATATCTTTGGTAAAAATAACCCAAATAAGTATATATTATTTGGTCTGTGTGAAAGGTATAGAGTCTACAAGCTGTGATGCAAATTATTGAAAATTGATCACACCTGATGTACTGACGGCCTCTCTCATCTCTTGAGGCCCTGAAATGTCAGGAAAGTACAAATACCCCCCAAATGACCCCTTTTTGGAAAGTAGACAGTCCAAGGTATTTAGTAAGAGGCATGGTGAGCATTTTGAAGTTGAAATTTTTTCCTACAATTCTTGGGAAAATTAAGAAATTATTATTTATTTTTTTTACACAAAATTGTCATAAGTTATTTCTCACACACAGCATATGCATACTTTCAATTACACCCCAAAATATATTCAACTACTCCTCCCGAGTATGGCGATACCACATGTGTGGAACTTTTTCCACAGCCTGGCCACAGAGAGGTCCAACATGCAGGGAGCACCGTCAGGCGTTCTAGTAGCATAAATTGGACATAAAATTTCCTATCACAATTTTGAAGGCCCTGGATCACCAGGACAATGGAATTACCCACAAAATGACCCCATTTGAGAAAGCAAACACCCCAAGGTATATTCTATTAGGCATAATGAGTCTTTTGAACAGTTCATTTTTTTCCACAAGTCTTCGGAATATGTGGAAAGAAAATGAAAAGGTATTATCTTTTCCAGAAAATGGTCAATTTATAAGATATTTCTAACACATAGCATGTATATAGCAAGAATTACACCCCAAAATACATTCAGCTACTCCTCCCGAGTATGGCGATACCACATGTGTGGGACTTTTTTACAGCCTGGCCACATAGAGAGGTCCAACATGCAATGAGCACCGTCAGGCATTCTAGGAGCATAAATTACACATAAAATTTCCTGACAACCTATTACACTTTTGAAGGCCCCGAAGCACCAGGACAGTGAAATTACCCACAAAATGATTCATTTTGGAAAGCCAATACCCCAGCGTATATTCTATGAGGCATGGGCTGCAGATAGGTACTCGGGTACTCTAATGGGTTGGAGACAGGTACTCGGGTACTCTGATGGGCTGGTGACAGGTACTCGGGTACTCTGATGGGCTGGTGACAGGTACTCGGGTACTCTGATGGGCACGTGATGGGCACATTCCAAAGGTGTTCTATCAGGTTGAGGTCAGGACTATGTGCAGGCCAGTCAAGTTCCTTCCCCCCAAATTGGCTCATCCATGTCTTTATGGACCTTGCTTTGTGCACTGGTGCACAGTCATGTTGGAACAGGAAGGGGCCATCCCCAAACTGTTTCCACAAAGTTGAAAGCATGAAATTGTCTAAAATATTTTGGTATGCTGACGCCTTAAAAGTTCCCTTCACTGGAACTAAGGGGCCACGCCCAACCCCTGAAAAACCACCCCACACCATAACCCCCCCTCCACCATATGATTTGGACCAGTGCACAAAGCAAGGTCCATAAAGACATGGATGAGCAAGTTTGGGGTGGAGGAACTTGACTGGCCTGCACAGAGTCCTGACTTCAACCCAATAGAACACCTTTGGGATGAATTAGTGCAGAGACTGCGAGCCAGGCCTTCTCGTCCAACATTAATACCAGACCTCACAAATGTGCTTCTGGAAGAATGGTCAAACATGCCCATAGACACATTCCTAAACCTTGTGGACAGCCTTCCCAGAAGAGTTGAAGCTGTTATAGCTGCAAAGGGTGGGCCAACTCAATATTAAACCCTACGGACTAAGACTTTGATGCCATTAAATTTCATGTGCGAGTAAAGGCAGGTTGTCCCAATACTTTTGAAAATATTGTGTATATAATGGATGAGGCAATACATTTTCGTATTGTGCAATTCTAAGGCATAACCAAAGTGGTAGGAGAAGGTAAATCAAGCACTGTAATGGTAGATAAGACAAAGAAAGAGCTGCAAAGCCAAACTGGCAGAGCTCCGCAGGGGTGGATTCTGGACAAAATGGACAGGTCATGAATAAGCCAGTTATCAAGCACATTGAGTGGAGTATAGAGTATACATGAGGGCAGCAAATTAGGAATGTCGAAATGTTCTCAGTGACACATCACACTTTTGTGGTAGGAGCAACCTACAGCTGAACTTTGGTCAGCTGTCATGTTTCAAACCTCTCGAGACTTTAACAACTTGAAGACCACCCCAGCCCCACGCAGATATACTGTGGCAGGGCGGCCCTCCTGCGCGGAATCGCGTACCTGTACATGATTTTGTGCATGGGGTCTGGGGCCGCCGGCCACCAGCTCCAGCTTTGGTTGGACACAGCGGGAGCTATTAAGCAAGTCAGGGGGATGCGATGTCCGCCAGGACCCGCTGATCATTCTGAGGAAAGGCAGAACGGCAGTCTGCCTATGTAAACAAGGCAGATCACCGTTTTGCCAGAGGGGGAAATGGAGATCTTGTGTTTCTGCTAAGTAGAAACACGGATCTATGTTTTCCCCCAGTCAAAGCATCCCCCCCACAGTTATAAAGCACACCCTAGGGACACACTTAACTCTTTGATCGCCCCTGATGTTAACCCCTTTCCCTGCCAGTGACAGAGCATTTTTTTTTAGCACTGATCACTGTAATAATATCACTGGTCCCCGAAAAGTGTCAAAAGTATCAGTTAGGTGTCCAATTTTTCCCCTGCAATGTCGCAGTCCCACTAAAAATCGCTGATCGCTTCATACATCTAATTTGGAGATGCCCAAAGCTCCATCGGTACTGGGAGGAAGTTTCTCAGTGCATCACTAGATTAGCCCAGGTACCTGTTCCCTTAGACCCCCTGGTGTACTTGCTGGGGGCCATTGACGTTGAAAAGTTTCCGAAAGGAATGTATTATATGATAATTAGATTGATGTATTTAGCTAGAAAGCTTATCGTTCGATATTGGATGGCATCTGTGGTCCCCACGGGGAAGAAATGGATTACCTATGTTAACTCCTTACTTTTTAGAGAACGGCTGGCCTATAGCCGCAGGAAGGCAGCGGGGAAATTCGATCTTATATGGCAACCTTAATTGGGGGATCCTAGCCTTGCGCCACCACAACTGGTAATGGATAGACTTCTTGGTAGAGATCCCTTGGGGTGACTGGGGGGGGAGGGGAGTGGAGTGGGAAACTACAGTTTGAATATGTTAATGGTCGCGCACCAGCAGGACCGCCTTTAGGGGGGTACAGGCAGTACACCTGTAAGGTGTAATTTTTTTTTGTAAGGGGCCCAGAGGTCCCCAGGGCCCCTGGATGGTGACCCCCCTTTTTATGTATTTTTTATTAAAAAAAAAATATATATATATATATTGTGATGGAGAGACCCTGTGCATCCTTAAAGGGTGTTGGTTTACGCCAGATTTGTTAACCACTTGTCCCCCGCCCACTGTCAATAGACGGCGGGCGGAGGACACTCTCGTTCTGGGAGGACGTCATATGACGTCCTCCCTTTAAAACGAGCTAGGAGGCGCGCGCTCGCCGCGTTCACAAGGCCCCGGTGCGCGTGCCCGGCGGCCGCGACTGCCGCCGGGCACCCGCGATTGCCCGGGAAACGAGCAGGAAAGTGGGTCTCTGTGTGTAAACACAGAGATCCACGTCCTGTGAGGGAGAGGAGGCTGATGGTGTGTCCCTTGTACATAGGGACAACCATCGGTCACCTCCCCCAGTCAGTCCCCTCCCCCCACAGTAAGAACACTTTGAGGGAACATATTTAACCCCTTCCCGCCCCCTAGTGGTTAACCCCTTCCCTGCCAATCACATTTATACAGTAATCAATGCATTTTTATAGCAGGGATCGCTGTATAAATGTGAATGGTCCCAAAAATGTGTCAAAAGTGTCCGATGTGTCCGCCGCAATATCGCAGTCACAATAAAAAATCGCAGATCGCCGCCATTACTAATAAAAAAAAAAAAAAAAAATGCTATAAATCTATCCCCTATTTTGTAGACGCTATAACTTTTGCGCAAACCAATCAATACGCGCTTATTGCGATTTTTTTTTTAGAAAAAATATGTAGAAGAATACGTGTCGGCCTAAACTGAGGAAATTTTTATTTAAAAAAAAAAAATGGGTATTTATTATAGCAAAAAGTAAAAAATAGTGTTTTTTTTCCAAACTGGACGCTCTTCTTTTGTTTATAGCGCAAAAAATAAAAACCGCAGAGGTGATCAAATACCACCAAAAGAAAGCTCTATTTGTGGGAAAAAAAGGACGCAAATTTCGTTTGGGAGCCACGTCGCACGACCGCGCAATTGTCATTCAAAGTGTGACAGCGCTGAAAGCTGAAAAATGGCTTGGGCAGGAAGGGGGTTTTCGTGCACAGTAGGGAAGTGGTTAAAGAAAGACAAGCCGATTGAACAGCTGTGTGTTGGGCGATTTAGTTCTGACATTACTATGGATCAGGGCCCCACCCAACAGGCAGGAAGTCTGTCCCTGGGAGTCAGGTGGACTCTTATGCCTCTGAGAGGAAGTCAGAGGCTATCTATGCTGCAGGGGTACAGCCAAAGTGTGCGGGTCTGCAAGAGGCAGACGTCATTGCTGAAGTAAGCAAGAAAGCGCTGACCTGGAGTAAGCGAGGAGTGAGCTTATTTCAAGGGAAATTCTTTGGGTCTGAGGAGTAGACCTAAGGCCTAGGCTAAAGACCTGAAACAGCCGGATAGCAAGAAGGTAAAGCTAGGAGGCTAAACTGTTAAATATGCAAGATACAAGAATGGTGGAACCCCCCTGTGAAATGCTACGGATGTAATTGTGAACTTTTGTGCTTTTAAATAAAAATGGGCTACCAGGCCCTTAAACAGAGTTCCTGACTGGCCTGAATCACTAGGAAAAATGCACCCACCACGAGAGCTAACCACCCCTAATCTTACAATATATATATATATATATATATATATATATATAATTTTTTTTTTGTAAGGGGCCCAGAGGTCCCCAGAGGTCCGGAGGTCCCCAGGGCCCCGGATGGCAACCCACCCTTTTTTTTTTTATAAAGAAAAAAAAAAAAAAATTTTATAAAAAAAAAAAAAAATTTTTGTAAGGGGCCCTGGATGGTAATCCCCCTTTTTTTTATAACATTTTTTTTTATATAAATTATTACTTATTTTTTTGTAAGGGGCCCAGAGGTTCCCAGAGGCCCGGAGGTCCCCGGATGGCAACCCACCCCCCTTTTTCTTGTTGTTCTTTCTTTGTTTGTCATGTATTTTATTTTTTAAAAAAAATAATAATTTTTTTTTTTTTTTTTTTTTGTAAGGCGCTCAGAGGTCCCCAGAGGCCCGGAGGGCCCCAGGGCCCCGGATGGCAACACCCTTTTTTTTTTTATAATTTTTTTTTTTATATGTTTTTTTTTTTGTAAGGGACCCAGAGGTCCCCAGGGCCCCAGATGGCAACCCCCTCCCCCCCGACCTCAACAATTTGCGGATTTGCGGCGACAGCACCCCCCCGCCTCTCTATTCGCGGCTGCCCCCCGCTTCTCAATTTGTGGCGGCAGCACCCCCCCGTTTCTCCTCTGCTCCAGGGGGCCCCAAAATTCCTGATGGCGGCCCTGCGCACCAGACCTAGGAGAGTCCGGTGGATGAAGAAATGATCTATGCTGTTTAGATATAAAGGGTCTTGTGTGTGCTGGCAGTAGTCTTGGGGTTTAGGGGGGTAAAAATAAAAATGTTATAGTTGCATCGTATATTGTTATTGCTCACATTATATGGACTTACGTCCTATTAGGTTTTTCATCTGCACTGTTCTGTATGATCAAATGCACTGATTATATGTACCATTTGAGCAATTGTATAATAAAAAGGTTTTGATTTAAAAAAAAAAAAAACGCTGATCGCCGCCATTACAAGTAAAAAATAAACAAATAAAAATTCCATAAAAAGTTCCCATAGTTTGTAGATGCTATAACTTTTGCACAAACCAATTAATATACGCTTATTGGGATTTTTTTTTTTTTACCAAAAATATGTACCAGAATACATATTGACCTAAATTTATAAATAAATTCTTTTTTTTTATTTTTTTTTATTTCTGGGTATGTTTTGAAGCAGAAAGTTTAAAATATATATATATTTTTTTCAAAATTGTCAGTCTTTTTCTGGTGAAATGCACCCCCCCCCCCCTTCCCAAAAGATTCCCTGAATTTGCAAGGATTTCCTCTTACTTTTTTTTTTTTGGCTATGGGACAGGAAAAGAACGGAAACCTCCCCAATGGAAAGCAGATGGCAAAAAAAAAACAAAGAAAACAACGATAGAGGTTGTAACCTTACTCTATCCAAAATGAAAAAGAAAAACGTTTTGCCCTTTGTTCTACTTTAAAGCTCATTCTTTCTCAGAACTACGAACACAATTGAGCAAAAGTACAAAAAAAATAAAAAACTTTGAAAAGCACGTGTCGGGGGATATAATCCATTCAGCCGCTACCCTGGGATTAAAGAACAAAGATGAAACAAAATGGCTGAATATTCTTTGATGTTACAAACTTTCCTTTGATAAGACAATCACCTCAAGCAGAAGACATTCTAAAATGTTCTGAGGTCAACTTTGCAGGACCGAATTGCTTCAACATGTTTCTGTTTATGAATGTAGGCTTAAAACAAAGCAAAATCGGAGCACATCTAAGAGTATCGGCAGATAAACAGAAAATTTTAAATGAATGTATGCAGCTCATCTTGGTAATAGCCGAGAAAACATCTATTTGTGTCCTGGCTAACAAGGTATCCACAGTTGACCTCCAAGACGACTTCAACAAGACATCCCAAGGTTGGGTGTACCACGCTCAACCACAATGCTGTTGGGTGTTGGGGGTTCACACAGTGCAGAGTAAAAAGGTGGATTGCAGTAATAATAAATAAAAGAAATTGCCAAATTTATTAAAATCAATACTCAACATGTTTCGGAACATGCATTGCTTCCTCTTCAGGAGTTGATACATAGTAAATCATCACATGAACTTATACAGTACATCCAAATACCTGGCTGCTGTTGCAACACCACCCTATAGTAATATGTTCCTTGACTTTGGTACTCTGTCACTGACTTACCCCACGTTCACACCTATGCGTATTTGTGTGCGTTTTCCAATTCGCAGAAACGTACAACAGTCCATTTAACATGCTTTTCTATGGCAATGTTTCTCAACTCCAGTCCTCAAGTATCCCCAACAGGTCATGTTTTCAGGCTTTACATTATTTTGCACAGGTGATTTGATCAGTTTCACTGCCTTAGTAATTACCATTGCCGTTTCATCTGAGGGAAATCCTGAAAACATTACCTGTTGGGGGTACTTGAGGACTGGAGATGAGGAACATTGTCCTATGGTACACGTTCACATCTATGCGTTTTTCAGCCTGTGCATTTTTGGAAAGGGCTGGGGACTTTTTTCCCACAGCACATTGCGTTTTGCGTGTAACAGACTTCAATGGAGCTGCACCAGAAATGCAAGTGTAGCGCCTGCCCCTCTCCTCTCTCCGTGCGGCTCGCACTGTCTCTCGTCTAGGGGTATCTGGTAGGGTGGAGAGAGAGAGAGCGGGTGGGCTACGCCTAGCTTCCACCACGTGGGAATACCTGTGGTATCAGCAATGTCTCATTTACCTTCGGGTCTGTGTTGTGCACCCGGATCCTCCCTCCAAGAGTCACCATGAACTTCGTCCGCCAGGAATTGAGCCTCACACCATTAAAGTCCAACACTCCTTTATTAGAACACACCATACATGGACTCCCTTGATCGATAGAACAGGAAAGGAGGTGTGAGTGTGAATAGGTCCAGACACAAATTCGCTCCTCCACTCTCCTCCTGGAGAGTGGGCTATGGTCTCCGCACGAGAGGAAGGGGATCCTTCTGGACGGTCTCCGACAAGAGACTCACCCGTCACCGGCAGTCTGCTGCACCGGGTCTTCGAGTGAGGAGCTCTCCCCGGTCCATTGCGTCTTACTCAGATTCAGGCCTCCATCCCCGAAGTGCTTTAGGACCCTTCCCTCGCGGAACTCAGTGTTGGGCACTGAGCTCCGGACCTTCTTGTAAGTACCTCACCCCAGGACTGAAGGTGCCTGGGGTGGAACACAATCTCCGGTGGTCCCCTAGGCCGAGGCCGCCTAGGGGACGAGCACGAACCCACGTCCGCAAGCTGAAGGTGCTTGGGACGAAGACCCTGTGACCAAGATGGCCGGCCCCTTTATCCCCTCTCCCAGCAAGCATGGCGGGTTCCCCGCCCCACCATACCGCTACCGAGAGAGGACAAAAAGGAGGCTCAACACACAGTGAGATTCGTCCCTCCGGCCACGGTGACAGCGCCACCTGGTGGACCGCAGGGAACATAGCACTGATGTCACAGCTAGATTCAAAAAATGCACCCGGGAAAGTAAGTACCCGCTACACAAGTGTTGCATTTGTGATGCCTTTTTTGATGCGTTTTGCTTTTTTTCCCCTCCTATTAACCACTTCCCATCCCAACTATAGACATATGACGTCCGCAGGAGGGATCTCCCATCCTGGGCTTCCCTGCCGTCTCACTCGGGAGCAGGTGAGCGTGCCCGGCGGCTGCGATGTCCGCCAGGCACCCGCGATTGCCGGTAACACAGCCAAGGAAGTGAATCTGTGTGTGTAAACACACAGATCCACGTCCTGTCAGAGGAGAGGAGACCGATGATGTGTTCCCAGTACAGAGGAACACCGATCGGTCTCCTCCCCTTGTGAGTCCCCTCCCCCTACAGTTAGAATCACTCCCTAGGATACATATTTAACCCCTTGATCGCCCCCTAGTGTTAACGCCTTCCCTGCCAGTGACATTTATACAGTAATCAATGCATTTTTATAGCACTGATCGCTGTATAAATGTGAATGGTCCCAAAATAGTGTCAAAAGTGTCCGATGTGTCCGCCGCAATGTCACAGACGCAATAAAAATCGCAAAACGCCGCCATTACTGGTAAAAAAAAAATGCCATAAATCTATCCCCTATTTTGTAGACGCTATAACTTTTGCGCAAACCAATCAATATACGCTTATTGCCTTTTTTTTACCAAAAATATGGAGAAAAATACATATCGGCCTAAACTGAGGAAAAAAAATGTTTTTTTTTTTAAATTGGATATTTATTATAGCAAAAAGTTAAAAATATTGTGTTTTTTTCCAACTTGTTACTATTCTTTTGTTTATAGTGCAAAAAATAAAAAACGCAGAGGTGATCAAATACCACTGGGTACAGTGTTGCATGACTGCGCAATTGTCATTCGAAGTGCGACAGCACTGAAACCTAAAAATTGGCCTGGGCAGGAAGGGGGTGAAAATGCTCCGTATTGAAGTGATTAATACACTGTGTACAGCTGGGTTCCCCCACTGACAGCTGAATGTGAAAAAAAAAATCAGTGTGGGGTTCCCTTCGGGTCTGATATGGATCTTGAGTGGAACCCCACACCAAAACGTAAAAAGAAAATGGCGTGGGGTCCCCCCAAAGTCCATACCGGACCCTTATCTGATCATGCAGCCTGGCAGGACAGGAAAGGGAAGGGTCAAGCAAACGCCCCCCCCCCCCCCCCAGAACCATACCAGGCTTCATGCCCTCAACATGGGGAGGGTGCTTTGGGGCAGGGGGGCCCCAAAAGAAAAGAAGAAAAAAAAAAGCACCGCTCCCAACAAACACTCCCGCAGTATGCATGTTTTTCATAGGTGTGCGCACAGAGTGTGCCAGTGTGCCTGGGCACACCCTAATCACCCTTTGCTGCGCAGATCCCCCCTGCTGCTTGGCTGCCATGAAAGGGACTGGGGAAGCTCTGTCCTCATTCCCTTTCTCTGTATCTAAAGTGAGACATCAGAGGTCTGTTTAGACCCGTGATATTTTACCAAAGCCCCACAACATGGCTCCAAAAGGGGCTCCAAAAAAACGTAAAAAAATTATTGTAAAAAATAATACAAATAAACTACTGACACCAATCTCTGCCCTACTGACACCTCTACTGCTCTACGACACCAACCTCTGCCCTGTATATATTTACATACACGCATGTGTATTTGAGCTTTGGGGTGCACACCCTAATGCAATAGGCTGCGCACACCTATGATGTTTTTATGTGGAAAACGGAAAATTAATAAAGAGATTTATAAAAAATAATTATTGTACAGGATTTATATAGCGCCAACAATTTGCACAGTGCTTATCCTTACTATCCACCAAACCTTTTATGCAGAAGCAAGGAGCCGAGTGAAGAGGAGTGCTACTGGGTATCACCTAAGTGCCTTCAAAGATGGTGGCACCCAGCAGCAGTCTCAGGCCTGTTGGATGTCTACACAAGGGAAGCTTTTACAGGTAAATAACAAGCATAAAATGAATTAAATGAAATATAACCCTTCTACTTCTTGTCCCAGAGACTCAACAGAAAGCAAGAGAAATTCCCCCCTAAGACAGTCGTCATGGGAACAAGTGTCCCCTTTGGAAAATGGAATACTTTTCCAAAAATAGGGGTAAGTTAGTAGTCCCTAGAACAGGTGTCCCCATTGGAAGATTTACCCTTACCTCTTGTTCTGGTAACAACTCTAAAATTGGATTTTCCTCTTTGCCACTCTTTTTAATCAGTGACAATGGTCACCAGTACATATAGAGAAGGTCAATCTTCCCAATGGGGGATGCACACAGCAATAAAATCTTATCAGAGAGTCTAACCTCTTACCAAGCTATCCAAAATGTTTTAAAAAACAGGGGCTGATACTACCTGAGCATTTTCCATTTTAATCGGGAAAGGGGGAGGGCATTGCACCAAGCATGTTTTGACGTTCTGAAAGTCCAAACCTATATTAGACTGGGGTGGTGAGAGAGCTGGAGAAAGTGGAGATTTATTAAGCCTGCTATCAAGCGATCTTGTCACTTTGATTAATCTAGGCAACATACAGGCTCACCTAAAAAAGTGTTTAGTGATTTGCAATAGCACAATGGGCTTTCAATGGCTTCAGAGGTTTACGGAAATTGCCTTCAACCATCATGGAGCTGTTCTTATTAAAAAAAATAGAACTTTATTATCCTCAACATTTTACATTTTTTGGACCGAAAGTAAAATCAGAAAATTAAAAATTAAAAAATGTAAAGTGACAATACACAAACAACGATTGAGTACACACAAAAAAAAGGTAAAAAAAGATCATTGATGTAATTTGCCCTGAAATTATGCAGGCACCATCAAATTGGAGGTCAATCAGCTGCAGTTCAAGGAGCCCTAATGCCGCGTACAAACGACCGTTTTTCCCGTCTAGAAAAATGAAATTTTTCCCTTTGGACGAGAAAAACGATCGTCTGTGGGCTTTTTGTCGTTTTTCTCGACGGGAAAAACGGCATTAATTACGACGAGAAAAATTAGAACATGCTCTAATTTTTCTCGTCGTGATTCCCATCGTTTTTTTCCGCTGCAGTTTTCCCATAGGGAAACACTGCCGCGGAGCCCACACACGGTCTTTTTTTTCTACCAAAAAAAAAATGTAATTTAAAACGGCCGTGTGTGGGGGGAACAAGCTGTTCCTCGTTTTTAACGTCGATTTTCTCGACGGTGTTTTCACCGTCGAAAAAATTGATTGTGTGTACGTGGCATTAGAAGCCTCTAGAGCAGTGGTTTCCAAACTATGGTCATATGCTTGCCTTTACCCAGCCCTCTGGGCACTATTTTATCCACTGATATCAACAATGGGACATAATCCCCTCCCTCCCCCAATGAAGGGGCACAATTCCTCTTGCTGACACCAATGATAGGGCACAATTCCTTGCAATGACACAAACAATTGGGCCCAATGACACCAATGATGGGGCACAATTCCTCAAAATGACACCAATACTTGGGCCCAATAACACCAAAGATGGGGCACAATTCCTCCCACTAGCACTAACGATGGGCACAATTCCTCCCAGTGACAACAAAGATGGGGCACAATTCCTCCCAATGACATAGACAATTGATCCCAAATCACACCAACGATGGGGCACAATTCATCCCACTGACACTAATGATGGGGCACAATTCCTTGCAATGACACAAACAATCGGGCGCAATGACACCAACAATGGGGCACAATTCCTCATAGTGACACCAACAATTGGGCCCAATGACGCCAATGATGGAGCACAATTCCTCCCACTGACACCAAGGATGGCGCACAATTCCTTCCAATGACATCAACAATTGGGTCCAATGAGACCAATAATGGGGCACGATTCCTCCTAATGACACCTACGATAGGGCACAATTCCTCCCAATACCACCAATGATATGGCACAATTCCTCTCACTGACACCAAAGATGTTGGTATTGTTTATTCCCCCTCACGTCAGGACCTTTTCTACTCCCGATGTACTCTGACCCCTTGTTTAGAAAGTTTGGAGAGCTCTGCTCTAGAGGAACTCTGGTTGAGAATGGCTGACCTAAACTATCCTAAATATGTAAAAAATCAGGTACACAACAAAAAGGAAAAAAGACAACTACAAATAACACTAAATAAAATGAATGAAACTACCTGTCAATTAATTAAAAAATAAAAAAGACACCCTCTAAATAAATAAAAAAAACAAAACATTTTTTTCAGCAAATTTTTAATACGTAAATAAATGAAGCTTGAACTCTCAGTAATATTTCGCCTGAAAAACTGGTAATTTCATGGCAATTTCATTTTTTAGCCAAAATCACTCTGGTCATTCCCATTCATATAAATATGTAATAGTGAACAAAATTTCACTAAAATAAAAAAAATGAAAAAATGTAAAATAACAAATGTAAAGTGACAATGCACAAACAACGACTGAGTACGCACAAAAAGACAAATATAATTAAAACAAATGCAATAAACTAAACTACCTTAAAAGTGGTTGTAAACCCTCCCCAGGAAGTTACACCTACAGGTAAGCCTAGATTAAAGCCCCGTACACACGGTCGGACTTTTTGCTGACAAACTTCATTTTGAGCAAGTTTGACAAAAAATCCGACCGTGTGTACGCTCCATCGGACAAACTTTTTTGGTTTTCATCGGACAAATGTTGGGTCTGCAAACGGACAAACTTTTCGCCAACAAAAGTCCGATGGAGCAAAGTCCGACCGTGTGTACAGAAAACCATCGGAATTTTGTCCGATGGACAAAACAAATAATGTTAAAATCAACCAACAATAGCAGAAGTTTACCAAAGGGTGGCGGTAAAGAGCAGAAAAGAGCAGAAAAAACACGTGATGTTGGAAAAAGTTTTGGGAAAGTTTGCAGAAAAGTCCTGTGGTGTGTATGCTATGGGTGTGCCCGGCCAACTCCGTTCGGACAAAAATCCACGGAAAAGTCCGATGGAAGTCCAACCGTGTGTACGAGGCTTTAGGCTTACCTGTAGGTGTTTGCAATATCTTCTAAACCTACACGGTTTAGGAGATATTTGCTAAAAAGGTATACACCGTTGTCTACGGTGCATGTGCGCAATAGACAACGGCACAGTCTCAGTGAAAATCCCATTCATAAAACCGGCAACGCCGGTTTTGATGGCTCCCACGTGCATGCGTGGAGTGACGTCTTCGCCGCTCCGGCCAATCAAAGCGCTGGAGCGGCGATACCCGGAAGTAACCTTTCGGAGAGATGATTGCGGCCGGAGGGGGAGACGAGGACGGCTTCGGGGGCTTCGATCTAAGGTAAGTACTGCATAATGAGCTAATATACTAGTCATACTAGCTCATTATGGCTTTGTCTTGCAGGTGGTTCGTTTTAAAAAAAACAAAAAACTTTTTGGGGTTTACAACCACTTTAAATAAATCCAAAAAAGTCCACAGAAATAAAAAATAAAACACAAATGACACTGAATTAAACCAAACCACATTTTGCCTAAGCAGCTCAAAAAGGGAAATTTGTACTTCAGAGATGTTTCACTTGCATAATTGGTAATTTCATGGCTTCCCTATTCATATAACATATATGTAGTGGGGTCTCCCTTAAGACTCCTGGAACTACATCTCCCAGAGTCCTGTTTGGCACCCAGGGTGCAGTGTTGCCACCGCAGAGACTCATGGGAGAGACTATTTAAGGAGGAGGCGAGGCGGAGCTCAGTCTCTTTGGACACCGCGCTGCTAGCAACAGCTTCTTCCTGTGCGGATCTGCTGCAGTGCAAGGCTTGAAGCCTGGAGCCTTGCGCAACTTCCGAAGAGCCTTCCATCCCGCTGTGGAGCCTGGGTGGCACTTGACAGAGTTTGCTGTGGACATCAGTTGGATCGGGGACCCAATCGTTGCGGACGCTGTGTGTGGAGACACAGCAGGTGGAAGTCCCGGACTGGGATCGCGTCCGGAGTGGTGAGCGAGCACCTGCTCAATCCAATCGGTTGTACCGTGTTTAGGCCTATAGACTGCTTTGGCCCACTGTTCATTTATTTACTGTTCCGCTGGAGACCGGTTGCAGGACAGAGTTAAAGGGTCTCCAGCAAAGTGTTCCTTATGATTGCCTACTTTGTGGATTACAATATTGTTCCTGAACGTGCACCACCATTTCAAGTTTGCATGCGAAGAAATCTCTGTTCACAAGACTGAGTTTGATTTCATGTCAGGCCTGACTAGGGAGGGGAGATAGAATATTGTTTAGTGCGCCATAGGGCACGTAGATAGCAATAGCTGCACGTGGTGGATTACCGCGCCGTGCTATTGCCATATATATATTCCATCTATTGCTGCAGGGCTCTGTAAGCCAGTTACATGTTATGTTTTAACCCATGCCCTTTTAACCTAAAGTAAAGCTGTTATACCTTGCCACTTGCATCACTGTGTTATCATTACTCATAGTGCTTATACTTAATCTGGGGTTAAAGTGTGTATGTTACCAGGTGTAGACTGCAATAGAAAACACCCCTAGACTATCTGTGCCACAGGGGACTATACAAGATTGCCGGGGGTTGGTGGAGCTGTACTCAGGGCCCGAAAATTCAAACCAGCGTCTCTCTTAACTGGGTGTAGCGCTACATATATATTTATTTTTTTGAGGGCCACAATTACTTAAATCTGAAATATCTGAACTGGAAGGACCGGTTGTAGAAAACCTCCCAGGCGCACACATGGAGACCTAGACATTGACGTTTTCTGAGTGGCTCTCTCAGCACCAGAGAATGGAATGGAGAATGGAATTCACATTTGCGGTGTAATTTTATGAAGACATACAGTACTTGCCGAGGGAACTTTATCCACCCTACAAAACACCACCAGATAATTTACTGGATTTACACAATACAACGTGCTCAGGACGGTGGAGATGGGGGCATTATTCCAGAATTAGATGGTTCCTTCTACAACCTCAATCAAATAAAAAATAAATTAAAACATACAAGTTAAAACATTTACATTGGCCACTTTTCTAGCGGTAAAATTGTTGAGAAACAAAATTGAAGTACATTGGCAGCCATTTACATGGACTGTCTTAATGCAATGCACCTTAACATGTGACATAACGGCATAGGTGCCAACGTACCTGAGGCCTGATGATGCTGTGTGCCCAGACATGTCCTGGCATCACAGTGTCACCCTTAATTGAGTTGATGCCTATGCCTATACCATCCCAGGAAGGTATTCATTATGGTAATCAGGGGCAGTGAATGGGTAGTTCCCGCATAGAGGCAGAATTTGGGTGGGCCACAATAAGTAGCTGTGTAGGCAGGTGCAGTCTATTTTCTCCACTGCAGGTGGCGCTCAACCACAGAGGGAAAGGAAGTCAAGAGGAACATGGTTCCTCTATGGTGAAATAGTGAAGGCAATTGTACCAATGATCCACTCAAAAAACCGAGTTCCATAGACGTGTAGTGATCCTGGTGGGAGATGAGAGAGTTCATATGTGTGTGCCTGCCAGGTGCTGCCTATATAGGTGTGCCGCCAAGACCAACCCCCCTGCGTCACGCATGCAATCACAGACTGAGGGAGAGGAAACCGCTTTCACCTGGGCGGCGTAGCCGTCCGGCGATCAGCGCCTAACCAAATCCCTCATGTGAATGCCAGCAAGGGGACACCTCCAGTGGGGGCGTACCCAAATGACGCGGAGCGTCCAGCATGTAAAGTGTTGGTATGGAAGACGCAGGGACAGTGCATCCACCCTTCCCCCGTCACCGGAAGGCGGGGAAGAAGGTGGAGCCCGCCCAGCACATCCAAGCCAAGGGAAGGGAGGTAGCCGGTGCGAACCGGCCAATCCAAATGCAGTCTGCAGCCACGTTGATGCAGACCAGGGATGTACCAGCCATATGGCTCTATAAACAAAAATTATATTAAATAGAAAATTAATAGGGAAAACCCCATTGTAAGGCCATAAGGGAGATTTGTTTAAAGGACTAGAAAATTAACAAGACCAGGGGAATAGATAGCCCGGCGTATAGTTGAAGTTACTGAAGTAAACTACTGCTGTGTGTTCCCATCCCTGATTGCTTAGTAAAATAAAGAAAGAGTTTGTGGGACTTTAAATGAGGCTAGAACCAAAGGGGTAATGCCTCCATCCCGGGTATCATTGTTGAAAAAAGGGGAAGGGGAGGTGGACGAGGGTGGGACTTTAAATGGAGCACACAGCAGTACAATTTAAGAATGGATAGTCAAGCGACTGGTAAAGTCATGTATTTTATTTGAACATCATTCAAACAACATTTTATGGGCATACAGCCTCTGAATAAATGGATACATAAGTAGCATAAATTACATACAGATATACAGTCAGTAATAAGAACTATTGTCAGTAAAAAACACTTGATAACTCAAGACAATGTATATTTAACCAAAGTGTAACAACTACCTGATTGGTCTAAAAAGTCCTTGCATAAATAAAATGGGGGAAACGGAGAAGGGAAAAACTAAATACATACCATAATGGTACATATAGCTGAAATTGGACACAATAATAATTGATAAAATGTATCTATTTCTTCTTCACTCATTTTTTTTTTTTTTCTTCTTGCCTTTTCCTTCCCCCTTCCTTCACCTATTTTTTATTTGCCTTCACCTTTCCTTTTCCTTTTTATTTCTTTTCTCTTATCACTGATTTCATACACTTCTAACACCATCATTCACATCTACCTTCATTGTGTGCTTTTCCTCACATAGGTCCCCATCCAGGGATCACCTACATACACCCCTGTTCAGGGTACTCACTCAGACTCACCTGTTCCCACCTGCCTATTTGGATGTCGCTGCCAAACCAAACCACCTCAGCTCCTGGAAGTGAGGTCCCACTGAGTGCTGGCGATTCCTATTTGCATGCTGCGGCTGCGCAGCTGCCGATGTAAGTTGGATGTGCAACAAATCCCCCATACAATTTTTTCATTTTTATCCCAATATACTTTGTCTTCCCTGTTCCCCCGTATATCCCATCTTAATTATTGATAAATATCCAGTTAAATGTATATAATTTTTCTTTCTAGACAAACTCCATGGTTTATTGCTCCTGATGAGCGGTTACTAGACCGCGAAACGCGTAGAGCCACCAAACTCCTGACCACCAATATATACCATGGATCAAATTTTATCAATTATTATTGTGTCCAATTTCTGCTATATGTACCATTATGGTATATATTTAGTTTTTCCCTTCTCCTTTTCCCCCATTTTAATTATGCAAGGACTTTTTAGACCAATCAGGTAGTTGTTACACTTTGGTTAAATATACATTGTCTTGAGTTATCAAGTGTTTTTTACTGACAATATTTCTTATTACTGACTGTATATCTGTATGTAATCTATGCTACTTATGTATCCATTTATTCAGAGGCTGTATGCCCATAAAATGTTGTTTGAATGATGTTCAAATAAAAAATACATGACTTTACCAGTCGCTTGACTATCCATTCTTAAATTGTACTGCTGTGTGCTCCATTTAAAGTCCCACCCTCGTCCACCTCCCCTTCCCCTTTTTTCAACAATGATACCCGGGATGGAGGCATTACCCCTTTGGTTCTAGCCTCATTTAAAGTCCCACAAACTCTTTCTTTATTTTACATGGTTCCTCTATAGTTAACTGGGTCACTGCGGCAGCGATCCAGTTCGATGCTGACAGCCAATATGACTCTGGCGGCCATCTTGGATCAGACAGCATCTATTTAAGACCCTGGTTCCTGAGTTTGGCACACATTTAGCAGTGTAGGAACAGGTCACTCATTTTTTAAGGACAATAATAGTGTCAGGGAAAGGTTCCAGACAAGTAAGAAAAGACTAGGGATCCGCCATTTCTCCTGGAAACCTTCCCACTTGGGCCTGGACTGGCCAGGTCACATTCTGCCCCTCAAGACAGACGCTGTCAGTTTGGCTGGTATCTGCTCTGCTAGATTCTGCTGTTTACCCGTGGGTGTTCCTGGTTGGGCTGCCTTCCACCAGGCTTATTGTGAATTGTAATATTCTGCCTACAATGCAAGTTCTTTCAACAGCATCTGGACTGTGTGTGAGTTTCTGCACCCTCCCAAAGTTGTTCTGTTTCAATGCCACTTTATACACTGACATACCCAGTCTATCAGGACACTATGGTCACCTGCTGACCTGGCACTATCCACATGCAGCTTAACTCTTTAATACCCTGCAAAAGAAAGCCATAATGAGCTAGTATGCATAGCATACTAGCTCATTATGAATGACTTACCTGAGATCGGTCACCTCCGCCGCCATCTTGCCTCAATGTCCCGTCACGGATGTCAATGTATCGCCGCTCCGTGATTGGCCGGAGCGGCGATGACGTCACACGTATGCGTGCTCGGGCCAGCAAGAGCCCATTCAGAAAACCGGCAATGAAGCCAGCCGCTAGTGCGCATGCGCATGACGTCATCGGCGCATCGATTTATAGTGAATATCTTCTTAACCATGTAGGTTAAGGAGATATTTCTTGCACCTACAGGTAAGCCTTAATCTAGGCTTACCTGTAGGTGCAAGTTGCAAAAGGGGGTTTACAACCACTTTAAGGTATGTTAATGGAATTTGTTAATGATTACAAGAAAGGCAGTAAAATAGATCCCCTGCAGCCAGCAACAATAGATCCCCCAAGAACAATAGAACCCCAATAAAAATATACCCCCAAGCAACAATAGATCCACCCCAGCAACAAAAGATCTTACCAGCAACAATAGATCTCCCAGTAGCCATCATCAATAGACCCTCCAGCACACCCTAGCACCCCTTGCCATTACATACATGTAGTGCTTGGGGTGCCAGAACTGCGTTTCCCATGCCCCCTCTGAAAAAAGCCCTGAAGAAGACAATAGGGTTGATTTACTAAAACTGGAGAGTGCAAAATCGAGATGCAGCTGTGCATAGTAACCAATCAGCTTCTGTGTTTTTTTTGTCAAAGCTTAATTGAACAAGCTGAAGTTAGAAGCTGATTGGCTACAATGCACAGCTGCACCAGATTTTGCACTCTCCAGTTTTGGTAAATCAACCCCAAGGACATTTCCTAAGCCTTGTTTCTATGAAGAACCAACAATGACCGAGGAAACCTGTAATAAATGAGGCTAGGACTGAACCAACTAGCTCTAAATGGGGGGAAGGGGGGCAGAGGGAGATACCAAATCACATAAGTAGGCATTAGATGTTAGCATACTACCGAATAATAACCTGATTCAGCTTAAAGCGGAGTTCCACCCAAATTTGGAACTTCCGCTTAATCCACTAATCGCCCCCTTACATGCCACATTTGGCATGTAATTTCTTTTGGGGGGGGGAGTGGGGGCTTCAGTAGGAGTGGGACTTTCTGTCCCACTTCCTCCTTCCGCCCTGGGGACGCCTAGGCGATTTGTCATATCGCCTTTTGGCGGCCCCTCGCCTGTCCACTCAGAGAGCGCTGCGCCGTTCGCGCATGCGCAGTGAGTGCCCGGCTGTGAAGCCGAAAGCTGTCACGGCCGGGTGCCCACACTATGAATGGAGGCACCAGCGGAGAAGGGGGGGGGGAGAGGAGCGGAGCTCCGGGCGTCGCGTTGCTGGACAGTGGAACAGGTAAGTGTATGTTTATTAAAAGCCAGCAGCTACACTTTTTGTAGCTGCTGACTTTTAATAAACATAAAAAAAGGCTGGAACTCCCCTTTAAAGTATAACTGAAGGCAAACCATTTTTTTTTAGTTTTCGATAGAGTGGCGATGGATTAGCATGCCTGACAGTTTCTACTGCTGTCTGTGCCCCCGTTCCGGAGATTTACCCTCTCTATTTGTCCTGTTTACCATTATCATTGAAAGTGAAATAAATAAAAATCTCACATTTTTGGTTGTCCCCAGAAAAGTAATAGAGGGGAAATCTTCTAATGGGGACACTAGTTCTGGTGACCTGGGGGGCCCCCAAGAGATCCCCTTAACCACTTAAGGACCGAGCCTCTTTCTAGAAAATTACTTAGAACCCCCAAACATTATATATATATTTTTTCTAACACCCTAGAGAATAAAATGAGGGTCGTTGGAATACTTTTTGTCACACCGTATTTGCGCAGCGGTCTTACAAGCGCACTTTTTTTGAAAAAAAACAAAACACTTTTTTGAATTAAAAAATAAGACAACAGTAATGTTAGCACAATTTTTTTTTATATTGTGAAAGATAATGTTACACCAAGTAAATTGATACACAACATGTCACGCTTCAGAGTTGCACCCGCTTGTGGAATGGCGACAAACTTTTACCCTTAAAAATCTCCATAGGCGACGTTTAAAAAATTCTACAGGTTGCATGTTTTGAGTTACAGAGGAGGTCAAGGGCTAGAATTATTTCTCCCACTCTAATCCTATCTCTCCCATGATACCTCACATGTGTGGTTTGAACACCGTTTTCATATGTGGGCGGGACTTATGTATGCGTTGGCTTCTGCACGCGAGCTCGGCGGGACGGGGTGCGTTTAAAATTTTTTGTTCTTATTTTACCTTTTATTTTAAATTTTTAAAATAGTTCTTTTAAAAAAAAAATTGGATCACTTTTATTCCTATTACAAGGAATGTAAACATCCCTTGTAATATAAAAAAACATGACAGGACCTTTTAAATATGAGATCTGGGGTCAAAAAGACCTCAGATCTCATATTAACACTAAAATGTAATTAAAAAAAAAAATGAATGTCATTTAAAAAAAAATAAAAAAATTAAAATGTCCCTTTAAGAGCATTGGGCGGAAGTGACGTTTTGACGTCGCTTCCGCCCTGCAATGATATGGAGATGGGTGGAGATGGGTGGGGGCCATCTTCTCCTCACTCTTCTCCATGTTGGGCCAGGAGAAGGATCCGATCACCTCCGCCGCTGCCAACGGCTCTGGTAAGCGGCGGTGGGCACCGGAGAGCGGCCGGAGGGGGGCCTCTCCCGCCGCCGATAAAAGTGATCTTGCGGCGATTCCGCCGCAGAGAACACTTATCTTGAAGCGGACCGCCCGCTCTTGAAGAGGATACTGGGGTTATGGTAGCTAGCTGCTACCATAACAACGGTATTCCTCTTCAAATTAGCGGCGTAAAACGACAGCGGGCGGTCCGAAAGTGGTTAATTTGCAGGGATTTCCTCTCACTTCCTGTTTTGGCTATGGGACAGGAAATGAAGGGAAACCTCCCCAATGGGACGCAGCTGGCATAAAAAACCTTACTCTTTCGAAAATGAAACAAGAAAAACGTTTTGCCCGTAGCTCTAAATTTAAAGCTTATTCTTTCTCAGAACTACGAACACAATTGAGCAAAAGTACTAAAAAACACTTTGAAAAGCACGTGTCGGGGGATATAATCCATTCAGCTCCTCTACCCTGGGATTAAAGATCAAAGATAAAACAAAATGGCAGAATATTCTTTGATGTCACAAAATTTCCTTTGATAAGACAATCACCTCAAGCAGAAAACATTCTAAACTGTTCTAAGGTCAACTTTGCAGTGCCGAATTGCTTCAAAATGTTTCTATCAATGAATGTAGACTAAAAACAAAACAAAATCGGAGCACATCTAAGAGCAGGGCTTTTTTTCAGCAGGAACGTGGGGGAACGCAGTTCCGGCACCTCCAGAACTGATTGGCAAGGGGTGCTGGGGTGTGCTGGAGAGTCTATTGATGCTGGGATCTATTTTTGCGGAGGAAGTTGGTTTATTATTGCTGGGGAGATCTTCTGTTGCTAATGGGGAATCTATTGTTGCTGGGGGTCGGTTTTAAGTTGCTGAGGGGTCAATCATTGCTGGGAAGGATGGGTCTTTGTTGCTGGAGGGTCTATTGATGCTGGCTGATGGGGAATCTATTGTTGCTAGAGGGGATCTATTTTTGCAGGGGGGTCTGTTGTTGTTAGGGAGGTCTATTGTTGCTGGTGGGGGATCTATTTTTCCTGGGGGTGGGTCTTATGTTGCAGGGAGTCCAATTTTGGTCTACTGATGCTGTCTGTTGGTGGTCCATTGTTGCTGGGGTGGATCTATTGTTGCTAGATCTATTTTACTGCTTTTCCTGTTATTAACAAATTCCATACAAAATACTTAGCACCACAAAATGATACTTGGTTCTGTATTCTCTAAAAGGGGTAGTACTGGGAGGTGGGTAAGTGGTGGAACCAAGGAACGGTGCTCAGAGGTGGGTAGGGGGTGGAGTCAAGTGCTGACTCAGAAGGGAGGAGTTCCTGCACCTATTCTCTGAGAAAAAAAGCCCTGTCTAAGAGTATCGCTAGATGAACAGGACAGTTGAAATGAATGTATGCAGCTCATCTTGGTAATGGTCGAGAAAACATCCATTTGTGTCCTGGCTAACAAGCTTACATAGCAGGAATCCACAGTTGACTTCCAAGACGCCATTAACAATACATCCCAAGGTTGGGTGTACCACGCTCAACAACAATGCTGTTGGGTGTTGGGAGTTCACATGCAGAGAAAAAAGCTGGATTGCAATAATAATAAATAAAAGAAAGTCCCAAATTTATTAAAATCAATAAAACTCAACATGTTTCGGAACATGCATTGCTCCCTCTTCAGGAGTTGATACATAGTAAATCATCCCATGAACTTATACATCCAAATACCTGGTTTCTGTTGCAACACCGCCCTATAGTAATGGGGACACTAGTTCTGGTGATCTGGGATGCCCCAAGGGATTCCCTCAATTTGCAGGGATTATCTCTCACTTCCTGTTGTGGTTATGGAACAGGAAGTGAAGGCAATTTTTTAGCAATGGGACAAAATGCCTATAGCTCTACTTTAATACAATACAGATAAAATACATATAAATAGGACCTGGGTATGGGCCGGAGCAGCTGAGGTGGGGACTGACTAATGAAATTAATAATGTTTGCTAAAGTAACCAATTAGATTTTGATTTGCTTTGGTCTACTGTAGTCTGGACAATGAAAGCAAGATTCTGGTTGGTTGTGCCCAGGGCTTTTTTTTTCAGCTGGAACTTGGTGGAACTGAGTTCCACCACCTTTGGTTCAGTCCCTCTGCTCCCTGCTCACCACTATCACTTGTAAACACAGGAGTCTGGCTTCTGTGTTTACTTGTGACAGCTTTTCTCCCAATGGCTCCCATAGATCTGACCTCCTGAGCTTGTCTCCCAATGGCTCCCACAGATCTCCTGAGTGGCTCTCTCTGAGTGCAGGATGGGAACAAGGGAGATGCAGGTGCCCGGGGTGCAGTGTGGATGCCGACACCCCCACTGGATGGTCTCCCTGCAAGTGAGAGAGGCAGAGCCACCTACAGTGGGCGAGGAGGTACTAGAGCCGACTGGGTGCTTCAGTTTAATACAGCAACAAAAGTAAGACACGTAAGAGATGGTGGAGCTTTTAAGGAAGGGGGAGAGAAGATGGGGGCAGTGGAGGAGGAGGGTTTTAAGCGGAGGTCAGACCTGAAGAGGGGTGAAAGTGTAATGTGGATGGGGGATACAAAGGTAAGCAGCTGGGGAAGACTGAACTCTGCACTCTCTGTGTAGCACACCCCTGAACACTGCACTCTGTATGCAGCACACCCCTGAACTCTGCACTATGTACATAGTGCACTCCTGAACACTGCATGCAGCACATCCCTGAACTCTGAACTATGAACGTAGTGCACCCCTGAACTCTGCACTATGTACATAGAGCACCCCTGAACTCTGTACATAGCACATCCCTGAACTCTGCACTATGTACGAAACGCACACCTGAACTCTTCACTATGTATGAAGCGCACGCCTGAACTCTTCACTATGTATGTAGCGCACACTTGAACTCTGTACATAGCACACCCCTGAACTCTGCACTATGTATGTAATGCACCCCTGAGCTCTGTACATAGCACACCCCTGAACTCTGCACTATGTACGTAGCGCACCCTTGAACTCTTCACTATGTATGTAGAAAAACGGCGTGGGGGTGTCCCCCAAAATCCATACCAAGCCCTTATCCAAGCACGCAGCCCTGCAAGTCAGTAAAGGGGGTAGGGACGAGCGAGTGCCCTCAACATGGGGGGTGGGTGCTTTGGGGCAGGGGGGCCTTGCACCCCCCCCACACCAACGGACCTTGTCCCCATGTTGATGAGGACAAGGGCCTCTTCCCGACAACCCTGGCCGTTGGTTGTCGGGGTCTGCGGGCAGGGGGCTGATCGGAATCTGGAAACCACCTTTAACAAGCGGGCCCCCAGAGCCTGGCCCCCCACCCTATGTGAATGAGTATCGGGTACATTGTACCCCTACCCATTCACCTAAAAAAAAAGTGTCAAAAATAAAACACAGTACACAGGTTTTTAAAGTCATTTATTAACCACTTAAGCCCCGGACCATTTGGCTGCCCAAAGACCAGAGCACTTCCTCAGTTTAGGCCGATACGTATTCTTCTACATATGTTTGGTTTACATTAGCATTTCCCTGTTCTTCCTCTCTGTGAGACGATCGCGGGTATCACCGCGACCATCAAATCCACGGAGCTCGTGGCGGGCGCGCGCTCACAATGCCACTTCTTAAAGGGGATGTACCTGTACGCCCATCTGCCTGTCCGTGCCATTCTGCCGACGTATATCGTTGTGCGCTGGTTGGCAGTCGGTTAAGGCAGCTACGGCGCCACTTCCGATTTCTTCTCCCCTCTCCGGCTCTCCTGCCTCCTTCGCTGATGTCTTCTGCCTCTGCCAGTTCTTCTCTGCTCTCCGCTGATGTCTTCTAGCCCTCTCCGGGTCTTCTCCCTTTGTCCGCTGTCTTCTGCCTCTGTCGGGTCAGCGGAGAATACCCGGCAAAAGAGCGAGAAGACAGCGAACCCACAGTGCCCAACAAAGTATTTTTTTTTTAAAAGATTTCAAAAAAGTTTCTTTCACGTTGTCATTATGGGATATTGTTTGTAGAATTTTGAGGAAAATAATGAACTTAAGCAGGCCATACACGGGTCGAATTTCGAACAAATTTTCTTTTCAAAATCAGAAAGTTTTTTTTTTTTTGTGATCCGATGATGCCACCATTGATTTTCGAAATTCGACCGACCAAACCTTCATGTTGCCGGGAATATTCTTTTCTCTCTGGGAATATTCGTTTCTCTCCGGGAATATTCTTTTCTTGCACATGCGCATTTTCTTTTCTATTACATTGCTCGCACGATTCTCCCATCATTGATCAAAAAATCTTTAGTTTTTCAAAAAAAATTCGACATGTCGGATTCCTCAAATTTGATTGCCGCACGAAAATCGGCTGTTGCTGCAGCCCACTAACGATGCGAAATTCGTACGAAAATTGTGTATGGCCGCCTTTAATCAATTTTGAAATAAGGCTGTAACATAACAAAATGTGCAAAAAGTGAAGCGCTGTGAATACTTTCTGGATGCCTTTCGAAGAGAATAGCATCCAAAAAAAAAGTTACCTAAACATAGGAAGTATATTACCTAGCAATGCTGACCTTCCCATCTAAAAATGCTAGTTTTCTGGCTGTCATGCTGATCTGTTGACTTTAATAATTTCTGAAGCACTGACCTGGAACAGAAGTATTGATCGTGAGGTCTGACATCACTTTGACTTTACTTGTTGCATGCTTGTTCTGGGTTAAGGACTCTGAGTTTTAAATTAAAAATCCCTAAAAAAAAAAAAAAAAAAAAAAAAAAAAAAACGAATTTCTTCATCAGTTTAGGCCAATATGTATTCTTCTGCATATTTTTGGTAAAAAAAATCGCAATAGGCGTATATTGATTTGTTTGTGCAAAAGTTATCTACCAAATAGGGAATAGATTTATGGCATTTTTATTGTTATTATTATTTTTTTTACTAGTAAGGGCGGTGATCAGCGATTTTTAGCGGGACTGCGACATTGCGGCAGACAGATTGGGCACTTTTGACACTTTTTTGGGACCATTGACATTTATAGAGCGATCTGTGCTACCAAAATGCACTGATCAATGTATAAATGTCACTGGCAGGGAAGGGGTTAACACTAGGAGGCGATCAAGGGGTTAATTATGTTCCCTGGGAGGTGTTTCTAACTGTGGGGAGAGGGGACTGACTAGGAGTACAGAGAGATCGCTGTTCCTAATCACTAGGAACAGACGATCGCTCTGAACTCCCCTGTCAGAACCCGGGATCAGTTTGTTTACATTGACAAATCCCCATTCTGGCTCTCTGTGGAGCGATCGCGGGTGGCCAGCGGACATCGCGGCCGCCAGCCTGCCGCAGCGGGTCACCCACCGCACCGCACGCCCGCTGTAGCTGTACAGCTACGGCAATTTACGGGAACGAGTCGACCTGCCGACGTATAATGACGCCGGCTGGTCAGCAAGTGGTTAATCCAGAAATTCCCCTAGCAGAGCTTTGTATTGCCACTAGATGTCCTCAGTCTGATGGCTAGCACTTCTTCTGAGCCCAGGTTATCCTGCACCCGCCCCAGGCAGTGACTGAAATTAAAAGCAGCACAGTGATGGGATCATCTCTCTGTCACTCCGCTCTCGTCTCCTATCAGCATACTCCTTGTCAGCGCATGACGTGATTTGCTCTTTGTGCTGCTTCTTCGCCACTCCGAGCTCTGCTGTAGGTGACTGTAAGAGGCTGTTGCTAAGACCAATTGCTTGATTTTAAAATTACATTTGATCATGTGATAAATACAGAACTGCATTAACGTGTGTCTTTCATATCTGACTAGCATTAGTTATAGGTGACTTCCTGACCTGTAATGCCATGAGCAAAAATACCCGCTGTCATTGTCTTCTGCCTCCTGTGTTATATTTTGTGCAGCTGAGTTCCAGATGTAGGTTGGCATGATGGAGCTGTCCATCCAGGGTTGTGCTGAAACCTCCTTTACTGACACAAATAGGCATTTAAAGTGTTATTAACCACTTAAGGACCGAGCCTATTTTTCAGACTCAGTGTTTACAAGTTAAAATCAGTTTTTTTTTTTGCAAAAAAATTACTTAGAACCCCCAAACATTATATATTTTTTTCTAACGCCCTAGAGAATAAAATGGCGGTCGTTGAAATACATTCTGTCACACTGTATTTGCGCAGCACAGTCTTTTTTTTTATTTTTTAAATACACTTTTTTTAATTAAAAAATAAGACAACAGTAAAGTTAGTCCAATTTTTTTTTATATTGTGAAAGATAACGCTACGCCGAGTAAACTGATACCCAACACGTTATGCTTCAAAGTTGCGCCCGCTCGTGGAATGGCGACAAACTTTTATCCTTAAATATCTCCATATGTGATATTTAATTTTTTTTACAGGTTGTATGTTTTGAGTTACAGAGGAGGTCTAGGGCTAGAATCATTGCTCTCACTCTAACGATCGCGGCGATACCTCCCATGTGTGGTTTAAACACCGCTTTCATATGCAGGCACTACTCACGTATGCGTTCGCTTCTGCACGCGAGTTCGGCGGGACGGGGCACGTTAAAAAAAAAAAAGTTTTCTTATTTATTTTACTTTTGCACTCACTGTTCTTTAAAAAAAAAAAATTGTGTCCCTTTTTTTCTTATTACAAGGAATGTAAACATTCCTTGTAATAGAAAAAAAGCATGACAGGACCTCTTAAAAATGAGATCTGGGGTCAAAAAGATCTCAGATATCATATTTACACAAATATGCAAAAAAAAAAAAAAAAAAAAAAGTAATTTGAAAAAAAAAAAAAAGTCTCCTTTAAGAGCATTGGGTGGAAGTGACGTTTGACATCGCTTCCGCCAGTCAATGCTATGGAGCCGAGTGAGAGCCATCTTCCCCTCACTCGGCAGCCAGGCATCCAGGGGAGAGGACGCGATTGTCTCTGCCACTGCCAGCAGCTCAGGTAAGGGGCGGAGACCACCGGAGCGCAGCGGGAGGGGGGGCCCTCTCCCGCCCCCCGATAAAAGTGATCTCGCAGCGAATCCGCCGCAGAGACCACTTTTATCTGAAAGCGGACCGCTCGCTGAAGAGGATACCCGGGTTATGGCAGCTATCTGCTGCTATAACAACAGTATTCCTCTTCAAACAGCGGCCGTATAATGACGGCAGGTGGCCCGTTAGTGGTTAAAACCAAAAATGTAATAACCTATATTGTCAAAAGTATTGGGACGCCTGCCTTTACACACATAACCTTTAATGGCATTCCAGTCTTAGACCGTAGGGTTCAATATTGAGTTGGCCCACCCTTTGCAGCTATAACAGCTTCAACTCTTCTGGGAAGGCCGTCCACAAGGTTTAGGAGGGTGTCTATGGGAATGTTTGACCATTCTTCCAGAAGCGCATTTGTGAGGTCAGGCACTGATGTGTAAAGTGTCATCACATGAAAAGATATAATAAAATATTTACAAAAATGTGAGGGGTGTACTTACTTTTGTGAGATATTGTATATACACACACACACACTGTATGCAGAAACTGCTTCAACTGTCCAAAGATTTCCCAAAAATTTACATACGGCACCCTTGCTCTGCTTCCTAGCTGTATGTATAGCTTTAAAGAGGGTGACACCCCTTTTTGCTTGAATTTTATCAGAGGGGTTTTTACTGATTGGGTGTAACTTACTTATTTATTTATTTTTTTCACTAAGCTTTATTGTTTACCACACGGGGGACCAAAAGTCCCCTATGTGATAAAAATTTTTGTGACAGGTGATCTTTTTTTCATAATAAAGTTTTTATTAGGTCTGCAAATGTTTTTTTCCACACTTGTACACCTCAACTTTTAGAACTGCAATCCTTACAGTATAACACGAAACATGTAAATATAATAACATAATGCATTTCCTCTCTTAGAAGTTACAGGTGACAGGTTCTCTTTTGAAGCCAACGTCAATAACAGCATGAGGATTGAAGTGCATGCTTAGCCAAAACTTTTTTTTAGTTTGGAATTGAGTAGGGAAGGGTAAGAAGTCTTGCCAAATTATTTTGTTTTAATGGATTTTTTTGTCCATTTGGGGAAACTTTCCCTTATTTCCTGTCCCAGATACACAACAGGAAGTTAAAGGAGTAGTAAAGTTACATGTTTTTTCACCTTAATGCATCCTATGCATTAAGGTGAAAAAACATTCGACAATACCGCCCCCCCCCGAGCCCCCGTTTTTTTTACCTGGCCCCTCGAAAGTCCCATGCTCGTCCCCGTCATCCTCTTCGTTTTTCTGCCTGGCCGCCGATTGGCTACACTGGATAGATTGAAAGCAGCGCAGCCATTGGCTGGCGCTGCTGTCAATCACATCCAATGACGCGGCACGCCGGGGGGCGGGGCCGAGTGATACAGTCGGCGGCTATGGCCGCCGCTGTATCACGGGAGCGCGCCCGCAATCACTCCACACCATGCGAGCTCACTCGCATTAAGGTGTGGAGTCCTTGCGGGGAGGAGCCAAGACAGCCGCCGAGGGACCCCAGAAGACCAGGATCGGGGCCACTGTGTGCAAAACGAGCTGCACAGTGGAGGTAAGTATAACATGTTTGTTATTTTAAAGCAAAAAAAAAAAAAAGGTATAGTGCTCCTTTAAAGGAAATCTCCCAAAAAGAGGGGACTTTCCCTTTCAGACAACTGTCCCGGAACAAGTATCCTCATTAGAAGATTTCCCCTTTACCTCTTTTTCTGGGGCCCCCCCTATAAAGTTTTGGCTTTTCCCATGATGCAGTATAGTTGAGCATCATGGGAAATGTCGTTCCAAAACATCTGGGGTGTCAAGGTTCGCAATCACTGGTCTAGGAGATTGGAGAACAGAGATATACTTACCTAATCCACCAATCCTCTCCCAACAAGACCGGTCCCTTATGCCACCCCCCCCCCCCCCCCCGGCAGTCTATTAGTCTTAATAAACTGACAATACTGTATGCATTATACCTATCTATGCAGCAGGTGGCGCTGTGGTATTATAGTGTATAGTTCTTATATATAACAGGATGTATTGTCTATCTATGCTAAATGCTCTCTTCCTGTTCTATGATAAAAGGCATGTAATGTATTTCTCTGTGAAAGTAAAGCTGTATTCTCTGCAACAAGAAGCTTCAAGCGCATGATTAACCACTTGCTGACCAGCGCACGACGATATACGTCGGCACAGTGGCTCGGCTGGGCAAATGGGCATACAGGTACATCCCCTTTAAATCGCGGCATTCTGGGCGCGCGCACCGCGTGCTCCGTGCCCGTGTGACTCGATGTCCACCGGTGTCCCACGATCGGGTCACAGTGAGGCAGAACGGGGAGATGCTTTTGTAAACAAGGCATTTCCCTGTTCTGCCTAGTGACAGGACAGTGATCTACTGCTCCCTGTGATCAGGAGCAGTGATCACTGTCTGGTCACTGGTAGCCCATCCCCCCCCACAGTTAGAATCACTCCCTAGGACACACTTAACCCCTTCATCGCCCCCTAGTGGTTAACCCCTTCCTTGCCAGTGTCATTTACACAGTAATCATTGCATTTTTATAGCACTGATCGCTGTATAAATGACAATGGTCCCAAAATAGTGTCAAAAGTGATGTGTCCGCCATAATGTCGCAGTCCCAATAAAAAAATCGCAGATCGCCACCATTACTGGTAAAAAAAAAAAAATTATTAATAAAAATGCCATAAATCTATCCCCTATTTTGTAGATGCTATAACTTTTGCGCAAACCAATCAATATACGCTTACTGCGATTTTTTTTTTTACCAAAAATATGTAGAATACGTATCGGCCCAAACTGAGGAAAAATTATTTTTTTTAGATATGTTTTGGGGAGATTTATTATAGCAAAAAGTTAAGAATATTGCTTTTTTTTCTAAATCGTCGCTTTTATTTTTGTTTATAGCGCAAAAAATAAAAACCGCAGAGGTGATCAAATACCAACAAAAGAAAGCTCTATTTGTGAGAAAAAAAAGGATGTCAATTTTGTTTGGGAGCCACGTCGCACGACCGCGCAATTGTCAGTTAAAGCGACGCAGTGCCGAATCGCAAAAATGTACTCGGTCATTGGGCTGAAGTGGTTAATACTCAGCTAATAGACTATTCTTGACATCATCACACCCATAGACCTGCTGTGGACATGAGGACGTCAGGAACAGTCCATTGTTGGATCATAGGGAGCACCGTTTGCCGGTGGAGCAGAGGATCAGGTGAGTATACAGCTTTTTTCTCTCCCCTGGACAAAACAAGCAGTTGACCTGTGGGCAGGCTCCCGCTGCATGGCAAAAATCGATCTTTTTGCCCAGAGTTGGCCTTTAATGTAGCAGCTCTTAGGGGGTCTATTTAAAAAACATTATCAGCATTCGCACAACTATCATGAATAATCCCCATTATGTCTATTATATTTGTTTCCTATGTGAGCTCCATCTAGTGGCTATAATGTGGTATATTCCTGATTGAAGTATTTCAGGAAAATACCGCATTAAACCCACTAGATGGAGCTGATGATCATAGGAAATAAAACATATTAGACTTATTACATTCAGAAAATGTTTTATATTTACACCTCTAAGTAATGAGTTATTTTATCTTACTAATTTTGTGGTCTATTTTTTTCTACAAAATACATATAGGGATGGTTATATATTCAGCTGGAATTGTTGAACACCAGCACATAGCTGTAATTTTAAAGGGATTAGGGCTTTTTTGTCAGGTTTGACCTCCCAGAAGTACTGGATTTTCCTGAAGTGTGCGGCATTCTATAGTTGATGCTTGTGTGTTCTCTGCTAAGAAAACAATTCCTATTCAGAAGCACAAGGTATCAATCTTTGGAGGATATTTACTATGAAATGTCATTTACCGGTTGGCTAACAATCTGAGGCATGTAGGGTTGGGTAGACATTATAAAAAGTCAGTAACATAGTGGGGCATTTTAGAATGTGTCCTATTGTTCCGTCAAAGCCTTCCTTTGTGCCGCCCTCTCCTCTCTATCACCTGGTAAAACTTAACAGACACATGTCACCGCCCGGGGCCGGGACCCACCCACGACTATACAAGAGGAAGCACATTTCCCGATAGAACAATTAACTTTGTTTTTACCTTAATATGTATCTACCTCTATTATGCAGCGTACACACGACCATTTTTCTCGTCGGGAAAAATTGAATTTTTTCTCTTTGACGAGAAAAACGTCCGTGTGTGGGCTTTCCAGCATTTTTCACGACGAGAAAAACGGCAAGAATCACGACGAGAAAAATTAGAACATGCTCTAATTTTTCTCGTCGTGATTCACGGCATTTTTTTCCACGGCAGTTTTCCCATAGGGAAACACTGCCAGGGAGCCTACACATGGTCGGTTTTCTCGACCAAGAGGAAAAATGTCATGAAAACCAGCCGTGTGTAGGGGAACAAGCCGTTCCTCGTTTTTCCCGTCAATTTTCTCGACAGTGTTTTCACCGTCGAGAAAATCGATTGTGTGTACACGCATGGGCGTCCGCTGAACTTTTTTCAGGAGGGGGCATCATTTTAAGGTCATCCATGCATCTTTGGGGCAGTGGAACAGCGCTGTATAAACCACTCCTCCACCGCCCCTGCCCATTAAATGACCGTTAAATGAGCACCGCTGACGAAGCGCCACTTCGGCAGCGACGATACACAGTTGCATTTAACCCTAAAACTATCGGCGCTTTGCCGATAACGGTAAATACAAAAAGATGTACACAGTAGTGTCGTGGCATGGCACAGACACTGCTGTTACCTGTAGTTCTTCAGCGATAGGCCCAGGGCAGGCACTAGCAGCGTATCCTCTCGTTTCGGCCACTGCACGCCACGCACCTGTGGGAGGAGCCGGCGCATACATTTACACAGGCAGAGGCAGGCTGAGGCAGCAGCCAATCACGGAACAGCTGGGTCACGGACGGCCGGGGCAGAGCCAATCCGATGCTCGGGCCGGGGGTGAGGAGGGAGGGACGGATGTGTAGTCGGAAAAGACAGAGCAGCCCCAGCCCCCAGGCCAGCAGCAGACTTAGAAAAAAAAGTCCACAGCTGCCGCGGAGGCGGCCATTGCAACACAGGGGGCAAGTGCCTTCACTCTGACTTCCGATTCCAGGGGGGGCAATTGACCCCCCTTGCCCTATGGAGCGGACACCCATGTGTACACGACATTAGGAGACGCTGGTTAGATCGGGTTCTTCTGTCTTCCAGAGGGTCATGCTCTTGACTATTGACATTCTCTCACACACCTTATTAAGACTTAATAGATTACACAAATTATTAAACATTGCACACAATAATTCAACAACACCGAGGTAAAGATAAACAATACACTTAGAAAGAGCCGCCTGACAAGTTGCGTCCCTTTCTGTACAATGGAACCGTTCTAAATCGGAGCGACTGAAGTCGCTCCGACTTAGAAAAAGGTTCCTGTACTACTTCAAGACAACTTCAGGGCGACTTCCATTGACTTCAATACATTAGTCATTTTTGAAGTCACCTTTTGAAGTCGTCTTGAAGACGCCCAGCACAGTCGCGGGACAAGTCGTGCCGCCCCTGTGTGAATGGGCTCTAAAGTAAATTGTAGTCTCTAAATGGGCAGCACAGGGGTCTCGAAACTGCAGCGCGAGGGTCGGATGGGGCCCTTTGCTTGCCTTTATCTGGCCCTAGGAGCATTATTCCTACCACTAACACCAACAATGGGGGACTATTCCTCCCACTGACACCAGAAATGGGGAAATAATTCTCCCACTGACACTAATTATGGGCACTATTCCTCCCACTGACACCAATGATGGGGCACTAATCCTCCCACTGATACCAACAATGGGCACTATTCCTCCCACTGACACCAATGATGAGGAATTAATTCTCCCACTGACATCAATTATGGGGCACTATTCCTGCCACTGACACCAACAATGGGGTGCTATTCCTTCCACTGACACCAACAATGGGGCACTATTCCTCCCACTGACCCACTGACACTAACGATGTTGGATACTTTTTAGATTGTCCCCCTAATTTTATCAGAATAATGTTGTATTTGGACCTGATAGTGGTGTGGTGCTTCAATTTTTGTTGCATTACACTACAAGCCAATAAGACTGTAGTGTGGATCATCAAATATCTTCAGATACCAATAAAACAACCCTACGGGTCCAGTGGAGAGCTCCTTCCAAATGGGGGGGGGGATGTAATCCACGACACAGAGGAACAGGTTACAAAGAGTCTCAGTCCCTGTACACATGATCGTAATTTCCGATGAAACAAGTCCGATGGAATTTTTATCATCGGAAATTCCGATCGTGTGTGGGCCCCATCGGACTTTTTTCCATCGGTGTAAAAAAATAGAACATGTTTCAAATTTTTCCGATGGACAAAACTCCGATAGGAAATTCCGATCGTCTTTGTGGAACTCTGACGTAGAAAAAACACACGCATGCTAAGAATCAAGTCGACGCAAGCTAGGAAGCATTGAACTTCCTTTTTCTCGGCTCGTCGTAGTGTTGTATGTCACCGCGTTTTGGACAGTCGGAATTTACTCTGACAGTGTGTATGCAAGACAGCTTGAACGGAATTCCGATGAAAAATTCCATCGGATTTTAGACTATACTCCGATCGTGTGTACAGGGCATAACAAGGGGACTATTGTGTATATTCAAAAAATTAAAGTATTCAAGCAACTGAGTGGAAATCGGGGATTCACATATCATTCACCAAACTGCTTTTTCAAGTTTTTTTAATAAATTACTGTACATGTTTATCCTGACAACAGTTACTTCATTTATTAAAGAATAATAAAATATTTTATGATTATTCAATAATAAAGGTCTCTCAGGTGATAGTTTGTATGTAGAGGTGATTCAGTACTGGAATATGGGATTTTTCGGCACATCCAAGTACTTTATGTCCTTGTTAGCCGAGGCAGAGCTCTCTGAGTCACTGCGGCTCTCACACAAGTCATAACTAAAAATAATAAGAAGCTTGTGACAGAAGTTCTTTCATGATGGTGCCTGGAGGGGATGCCTCACCTACAACTTTTCTGTTTTTCCCCTCCGCCTTTCTCAGTCATCTAACTATGTTTTGTGCCTAAAAATAATCTTGAGTTAAATTTAGCTTAGAATTCAAACATTATTTTGCAAAGGGAATTTAATATAATTTGTTTTTTTTCTTTATAGTAGAATTATTTAACATTTAAAAGCTGAGTTCTGTTTTAAAGGGTTAACCCATCCAAAATTTTATATTTTGGCTATAAGTAATGTCTGGTGAGCCGAGTAACATACCCACTTCCCGCCCGCGGCACGTCATATGACGTCCTTGATTTTCAGTGGGGATATCTGAATGATGCCTGCAGCTACAGGCATCATTCAGATATCATTATTTTCTGCCGGCGATTCTGTGCATGATAAGAATGAGCATATCGGCAGTTCCACCGCTTGTCGTTCTTACAGGCGACGGGACCCGGAGAAAGAATCGGCCGCTGCCGGATGACGACCATAGAGATTTCCAGTGACAAGTCATCTCCTTGACTGTCGGAGGCCCGGGCGCCACGTTATGACGTCCCGTCCGGCCAGCAGATGTAAACAAAGCCGCGATCGCGGCTGTCAGCATGAGATCGCAAATTATTTTTTTTGGTCTTATGCTTTCCAGCCTGGAGGACAGATGTGGGGTCCTATTGACCTGTCACAATAGATTCCTATTACAAGGGATGTTTACATTCTTTGTGATAGGAATAAAAGTGATTAAAAAAAAAATGTAAAAAAAAAGTGTAAAAATAAAAAAAATAAAGAAAAAAAAAATATAATTTTTTTTTAAAACGCCCCTGTCCCCGGTAGCTCGCGCTCAGAAGCGAACACACACGTAAGTCCCGCCCACATATGTAAACGCCGTTCAAACCACACATGTGAGGTATCGCTGCTTGCGTAGGAGCACATGCAACAATTCTAGCACTAGACCTCCTCCGTAACTCTAAACTGGTAACCTGTAAAAAAAATTAAAGCGTCACCTATGGAGATTTTTAAGTACCAAAGTTTGGCGCCATTCCATGAGTGTGCGCAATTTTAAAGCGTGACATGTTGGGTATCTATTTACTCGGTGTAACATCATCTTTCACATTGTACAAAAAAATTGGGCTATCTTTACTGTATTGTTATTTTTTAATTCACGAAACCGTTTTTTTTTCCAAAAAAAAGGCGTTTGAAAAATTATTGCGCAAATAACGCGCAAGATAAAAAGTTGCAATGACTGCAATTTTATTCCCTAGGGTGTCTGCTAAAAAAAAACATATATAATGTTTTGGGGGTTCTGAGTAATTTTCTAGCAAAAAAAATGATAATTTTTACATGTAGGAGAAGGAGTGACAGAATTGGCCCGGTATGGAAGTGGATACAGTATATCTTGGGGTACTCCAGTGGTGAGAATTTGCAGTTGGAATTTTGTCTTTCTATTGTATACCCCACTATTGTGTTCATTGGTGATCTCTAAACCAGGTGATGGAACTTGTTTCCTAAAGAGACCCTGTTACCAACCTAAAAAACTGCTGCGATATGCACAGAAAAATCAAGTAAATGCCTACTCAGTGTTTTTCTTTCCAATTATAATCACAAATTATAACAAATTTACAAAATTAGAAAAAAAAATTCACTTGCCTTTGAAAATTTTACTAGTCCAGGAAAGTCAATTCTCCAGCCCTCTCCCTACTTGCACATCTTAGCTCTCTACTCTTCTTGGAGTGGCTAATTACTCGTATAACAATACATAAAGAGCTTCAGGCCTCCTCAAACCAAATAAATTAACAAACATCAAAAATAATATTAATGTATCGAAACATTTACAGAGGAAATAGAGGAAACCACCTTGGTTCCAAAAACATAATTAGTATAACATTTAAAAAGGTTTAGGTGTCCTCAAACCCCAAAAAATAACAAAAATCAAAAATAATATTACTGTATCAACAAAAAAAAAGCCTTTATTTAGATGACTGTATCCCAAAAATTCAAACACAATTAAAACCACTTAAAATAAGATACCATATTCAACAACCATATGGTATTGATTTATTATTATCAGAACTCCCAGAGGAAGTCACAAGGTGTGACGAAACCGGTAGGAGGAACTTGATTGGCTGTTGAGGAACTTTCAGGAAGGGCTGTGGTGACATAGAACGGGGAAAAACGGCGAGTACGGGGGCTGCAGATCCGGAATACAGGTGACAATCTCACCCCTTAAATGCACCAGCACAATTTTAATGCGGTTTTTATATCATATCAAATGTGAGTGTAAATTGTATACGTTTTAGTTGCCATTAAAACCCCTTTTAAACGGAATTACACTATTGTACGCCTCTGTTGTTCTCTGCATGCATATGAGGTGACCATTGAAAGCCCAGGAGGGAGTAGTGGCTTTTTTGATCAGCATTTAAACCTGGAGGAAAGAGGTGGAAGGAATATACGATCTGTGTTTGAAGCCAACTGGCCAATTGAAGGAACCATAGGAGAACCATCCAAGCTGTTATTTACTACAGGCTTAAATTCAAAGCCCTTAAGGTGAGAGTACACCTGGTGGAGGAGTGGGCACACTGCATGAAGACATCACTACTTTCTTAATGCTATTATAGACTATTACCACTATTTGTTTTAATATTATTAAGGACTGTGTATAAACACATTAAGCACTTGCACTTTAAATCGGACATTGAGTGAGTGAGTGAATAACTTGTATAGCGCTGCAAATGCGAACTGAATCGCCTCAAGGCGCTTGCCTCCATGGACGTCCTAAACCTTCAGAAGAGGTGGGTCTTAAGTTTTTTCCTGAAGGCCCGATGGTTTTCTTCCATGCGGATGTCCGTGGGTAGAGCCTTCCATAGCCGTGGTCCTTGGACTGCAAATCTTCGTTCTCCCTTCGATTTGTAGCGGGTCTTGGGGATGTGGAGGAGGTTTTGGTTGGTTGATCGGAGAATGCGATTGGGGATGTAGTGTTTTATCTTCTCGCATAAATATTGAGGGGCATTTCCTTGTGTGCACTTGTGGGTGAGACATAGGGTCTTGAATGTGACCCGATCCTTTATGGTTATCCAATGCAGGGTCTTCAGTGAAGGGCTGATGGATTCTCAAGGTTTTTTCCCTGTTACCAGTCTGGCTGCCGTGTTCTGGACGACTTGTAGGCGCAAAATCTGGTATTTAGGAAGTCCTATGTAGAGGGAGTTTGCGTAGTCGAGTCGAGAGTTGATGATTGTTCGAACTACTACTGCTATGTCCTCTTCTGGGATGAAGGGGATAAGTCTACGCAGCAGGCAGAGGAGATGGTGCGATCCGCTGACTACTGATCCTTTTTGTGCATCCATCGACATCTCTGAGTCAAAGATGACTCCGAGACTTTTGACTTTGGTGCTCGGTAATGGTCTGTCCAAGAATGATTGGTGGTGTCCAAGAAGTCTTGGTTTTTGTCTTTCGGTTTGCATGGAGGAGAAGAAGTTCTGTTTTGGATCCATTGAGTTTGAGGGAACTCTCAGTCATCCAATCCTCAATCAATGTGAGGCAGTCCGTGATATTGGTCTTCTTTCCCGGTGATACGAAAGTAGAGTTGGGTGTCGTCAGCGAATGAGTGGTAGCACAGGTCCTGTTTGCTGATGATTTTGAGGAGTGGGCGGAGGTAGATGTTAAGAGCACGGGTGACAGGGGTGATCCTTGAGGGACTCCGCAAGAAATTGCACGAGTTTCAGAGGTGAAGGCTCCTAGTTTCACTGTCTGGGAACGATTTTCTAGGAAGGATGTGAACCAGGGTAGGTCAGGGTCTGTGACCCCTGCTACTTCTTTAAGGCGGATGAGTAGATTTTTGTGGTCTACTGTGTCGAACACTGCACTGAGATCCAGCAGCACCCCCCAGAAGACATGATTCTCCGTCATCTGCTGCTTTGATGGCGTCATCCCATATTTTGAGAAGGGCTGTTTCTGTGCCATGACCTGGGCGGAAGCTTGATTGTAGTGGGTCCAAGAGTTTGTGGGAGTACAAATGGAGTTGTAGCTGTTGAACTACTGCTTTCTCCATGATCTTTGAGATGGTGTTGAGACTTGTTACCGGTCTGCGATAGTTTGGGTCTTTTGGGTCGAGGTTTAGGAGGGGTTTGACTATGCCTTGCTTGAGGGAGATCGGAACAATACCTTCTTTGAACGATTGATTTACGAGATGTGTTATGGTGGGTGCCAAGATATCGGTACATTCCTTCAGGAGTTTTGTTGAAATGATGTCATTTGGTGATGTGCTGTCTCGGAGACTTCTGATGATGTTTTTGGTGGTGTCGATGGTGATCGGGGCCAGCGAAAATTTAATCGATTGTAAAATATTTGTATTGATTTCCTCTTCTTGCTTAGGCTGAGTGAGGTTGGTTGTTTTTTTCAGTTGAATTATTTCTCGAATGTTTTCGATTTTGTCGATAAAAAAATCCGATAGTTCATTGCAGAATTCTTGAGTTTCGTATCCTGGGGGCTCTAAACAGGTGGGGTTCATAGTTTGAGCGACTAGTTTGAAAAGTTTGCGAGGTCGGTTTATGACTTTTGAGATGGTGTTTGACAAATTATATATATATATATTGAGCACTTGCACAATATTTTGGAATTTGATTTTAGGCTATATACAGTGTGATGTAGATTCATCTGTGTTATCTAATAATTTATAGGATTTATTTAAATTAAGTGTTAGAAGCGCCGCACGTTGGGCTACATGTATTTTGCATTATCACATTTTGAGGAAGTGTGGGGAGTGCTGACAGCTGTGTAGTAGGTTTATATATGTTTTTTCTTTTGATTTTAAAAGTAAATGAGAGACCTAGGGTCTCTTTGACCCCAGATCTCTTAATAAAGAGGACCTGTCATTCTTATTTCTATTACAAGGGATGTTTACATTCCTTGTATTAGGAATAAAAGTGCTAAAAAATAAAATAAAACGGACAGTGTAAAAATGAAAAATAAAAAAGTAAAATAAATAAGGTTTTATTTTTATTTTTTATTTAAAGTGCCCCATTTCTTTCTTGCTCATGTGCACAAGCATATGCGTAAGTTGCGCCTGCATATGTAAACGGTGTTTATACCACACGTTAGGTATCACTGCTATCGTCCGAGAGAGAGCAATAATTCTAGCATTAGACATCCTCTGTAACTCTAAACAGGTAACCTGTAAAAAGTGTTGCCTATGTAGTATTATAAGTATCATAGTTTGTTGCCATTCCATGAGCATGCACACTTTTAAAGCGTGACATCATCTTTCACATTATACAAAAAAATTTACGGAACTATTGTGTTTCAAAAAGTGTAAAATTAGTATATTAGGCATATATTTTTTACCACTGATTGGTTCTAGCACTAGTATATTTCCTTATATTTGTTAGCCAATTCACTGTAGACCTCCACTTTTTAGTTTTTACACTTTTTTGTATAGATGGCTATGTTGATATAGTTCACATCCTTTTTAACTATCCATGGGGTTCATTCCCGGGGGCCTGCTGACTCCCACTGGTTTTGCGTCGTCGTGTTTTGGGCTCATTCCACCTCAGCTCCCGGGGCTAATGACCTTTTCGGCCGGCTTTCAGACCTCCACACTTGTGCCCAGACTCATTAGCATATCTGTAAGTAGTATTGGGTATTTATTTTTCCATTCTCTTTTTTCTCCTTCTCTCCCTATAGACAGACCCACTTTAACCACTTCAATACCGGGCACTTCCCCCGTTTCCTGCCCAGGACAATTTTCAGCTTTCAGCACTGTCGCACTTTGAATGACAATTGCGCGGTCATACAACGCTGTACCCAAAACTACATTTTTACTATTTTCTTCCCACAAATAGAGCTTTCTTTTGGTGGTATTTGATCGACTCTGGGGTTTTATTTTTTGCTAAACAAATAATAAAAAAAAAAGTTTTACTTAGTTTCTGTTATAAAATTTTGTTTTCTCCTTCACTGATGGTCACTGATGAGGCGGCACTGATGAGATGGCACTGATAAGGTGGCACTGATGGGCACTGGTGAGGAGGCACTGATATGTAGAATTGAGGGGCACTAATAGGCGGCAGTGATGGGCACAGATAGGCTGCACTGATAGGCGGCACAGGTGGCACTTATAGGCGGCAATGATGGGCACTTATAGGCGGCAATTATGGGCACTTATATTTGGCACTGATGGGCTCTGATAGATGGCATTAGATAGGCAGCTCTGATGAGGAGCTACTGACAGGCATTACTGATTGACATCTGAAGGGCACTGACAGGCATTACTGATGGGGCACTGACAGGCATTACTGATGGGGCACTGATTGGCACATTTATGGGTACTTATTGGCACCTTAATGGGCACTGACAGGAGTTACTGATGGGGCACAGACTGGCAGCTGATGGGCACTGATTGCCAGATGATGGGCACCTCTCATGGGGGATGCACTGATAATCAACGTGCTGATTATCAGCGCAGACCCTCCTATGGCAGGGAGAGCTGCCGATCGGCTCTCCCTGTCAGCGCGAACCGAGGAAAGCCGTTTACCGGCACTTCTTAATTCATGCTGTGATTAGTCACAGCTGATCACATGGTAAGGAGCCTCCGTCAGAGTGACACACAGCACCACCGATCGCCGCGCTGCATGCCCCCGCAGGCTCTCGCCAGCATGTTATCCTGGAAGACGTCATATGACGTCCAGTCAGGATAAAAGAACCAGAAGTGGTTAACAATGTTTCAACTTTTAGTATAATTTTTGATATATTTTTTACAGACACCTATCCTACATCTGCTCCTGAAGAGTGGCAGAAGTCACTAAACATGTCGAGCTATTAGATGCCCTCCCATTTACAATCGCAAGACTGTTACCAATATTTTACTGCTTATGTCACACTGGATTGTATCAATCAATCAAAGATATATTTATTACATGGTGGAAACATGCAATAATAAGTTTGGTTTTATACAATGTCTATTATATGAACTAATATGTTACTATACTACCATTTTATATCTTGTACAAAATACATTTTATTGATTGACACATTCTTGTTGTGATATTTCCCTGGCTGCATGCTTCATATAAAGTCCCAAACTTTTCCTGACATTGCTCTGCTCTACAATACATCCACATCATGGAGCTTGAATTTTGGTCTTATCTTCCTTCTTAGACCCCATACACACTATTAGATTTTCTGCAGATTTTTGTCTTCAGATTTACCAAAACCATGTAGTGCCTGATTGCAAACAAATTGAAAATCTTAAGGTTTGACCTCATATTACCGTATATACTCGAGTATAAGCCGAGTTTTTCAGCACATTTTTTTGTGATGAAAATGCCCCCCTCGGCTTATACTCGAGTCTGTGTCCATCTTCATCTTTGTGTGCCTGATTCCGGCCAGCTGTAGGTCCCCAAACATATAGCCCCACTCTTCCTCTACAAGTGTACAAAGTTTTTTGTCCAGGGGACCTACGGCTGGGGAGCAACGATTTTTCAAAGCCGGGCACCCCTTCCATAGACTGCCATGTTAAACGGTAATTTCTCCGGTGATTTTGGGGAACCGGTACTGGGCGTCCCTAGATCCCCTGGACCCCAAACTTGGCACACATGTAGCCCCACTCTTCATATACAAGTTTGCAAAGTTTATTGTCCAGGGTACCTACGGCCGGGGAGCACCTATTTTTCAAATCCGGGCACCCCTTCCATACACTCCCATGTTAAACGTCAGTCTAGTCACACAGCGCCGGAGATCAGGTAGGGAGATTGGGCACAGTGAGGCATGGGCACAGTGAGGCATGGACACAGTGAGGCACAGTGAGGCATGGGCACAGTGAGCAAAGTGAGGCACAGTGAGGCATACAGATGGACACCCTAGGCTTATACTCGAGTCAATACGTTTTCCCAGTTTTTTGTGGTAAAATTAGGTGCCTCGGCTTATATTCGGGTCGCCTTATACTCGAGTATATACGGTATATGGTTTTGGTAAATCTGAAGACAAAAATCTGCAGAAAATCTAATAGTGTGTATGGGGTCTTACTTTCCTAATCAGAAAAGCTACTTGTAAAATTCATGAGGCAATTTCCCTTTCGGGCCAAACATTTCCAACTCCACCCAGGCTGGACCAAAAAGTGTCAACAATCACAACTTGCAATCATGTCAAGGAAGAAGAATTGTAAAAATGTAGGTAGAGAACCATTCTGCGGATGTACAAGCACAAAGACAGCTCGGTACATGGAATGTCGAAAGAACCTGTTTAAATAGCTGGAGTATATATTTGGAATCTTTAAAGATCATTCTTTTTTAGAACTACAAACACGGTTAAATAAAAGAAGAAAAAACACTTTGAAAAGAAACATGTGTCGGGGGATATAAACCATTCAGCTCCTTTACTCTGAGATTAAAGAGCACAGATGGAACAAAATGGCAGAATATTCTTTGATGTCACATACTTTGCTTTGCTAAGAACTTCTAAACTGTTCTAAGGCCAGATTTCCAATGCCGAATCGCTTCAAAATGTTTCCATCTATCAATTTAACTCAGAAAAACAATGTTTGTGTTTCTTGAAGAGAACCTGTCACTGACTTAAAAATTGCAGGTAAAACACAGAAAAATCAAGTATTTTAATTGTTTACTTGCAGTGTTTATTTCTATATATTTTTTATTTTTTTTATTGACATGCCTTTTAACTTGCTAGAAAATGTGACCGCTTCCCTGTCTCTGCTGAAGAAAAGCATCCCCACAACATGATGCTGCCACCACCATGTTTCACGGTGGGGATGGTGTGTTCAGGGTGATGTGAAGTGATAGTTTTCCACCACACATTGTGTTTTGATTTTAGGCCAAAAAAATTTATTTTGATCTCATCTGACCAGAGCACCTTCTTCCACATGTTGCCGTGTCCCCCACATGGCTTCTTGCAAACTGCAAACAGGACTTCTTATGGCTTTCTTTCAACAATAGCTTTCTTCTTTCCACTCTTCCATAAAGGACAGATTTGTGGAGAGCACAACTAATAGTTGTCCTGTGGACAGATTCTCCCACCTGAGCTGTGGATCTCTGCAGCTCCTCCGGAGTTACCATGGGCCTCTTGGCTGCTTCTCTGATTAATACTCTCCTTGCCAGGCCTGTCAGTTTAGGTGGACGGCCATGTCTTGGTAGGTTTGCAGTTGTGCCATACTCTTTCCATTTTCGGATGATGGATTGAACAGTGCTCTGTGAGATGTTCAAAGCTTGGGATATTTTTTTATAACCTAACCCTGCTTTAAACATCTCCACAACTTTATCCCTGACCTGTCTGGTGTGTTCCTTGGCCTTCATGATGCGGTTTGTTTATTAAGGTTCTCTAACAAACCTCTGAGGGCTTCACAGAACACCTGTATTTATACTGATATTAAATTACGCACAGGTGGTCTCTATTTACTAATTAGGTGACTTCTGAAGGCAATTGGTTCTACTAGATTTTAGTTTGGGGTATCAGAGTAAAGGGGGCTGAATACAAATGCCCCCCACACTTTTCACATATTTATTTGTAAAAAAAAAATGAAAACCATTTATCATTTTCCTTTCACTCCACAATTATGTGCCACTTTGTGTTGTCTATAACATAATATCCCAATGAAATACATTTACGTTTTTGGTTGTAACATGACAAAATTTGGAAAATTCTCACGGAGCGCGCGCGCGCCCACTATGCCGCAATTTAAACGGAACGGGTACGTCCCTTTGCGCAGCCGTGCCATTCTGCCGACGTACATCGTCGTGCGGCGGTCGGCAAGCGGGAGCTTACTTACCATGCTTGTTTCTTAGGCTTTTCACTGGCACGCCACTCTCCCAACAGCCCAGGAAAGGTCTAAACCAGATCTGGAAAATACATACCCATCCAGGCGGTCTCTCTGCTAGCATGTTACCAAAATTGTGTTTCAAAAACATCAGAGAGAAGAACACAACCAGGTTGACCATCCCTAGGCCACCCTTCCGCCTAGATAGGCAAGTCACATTCCGCTTCACAAGATTCAGCCTGTTCCCCCATAATAATTGGAAGAAACAACTATAAATCCTGGTATAGCAGGACTCCAGCAAGATGCAAACAAAGCTGACATACAGAAAGGTAGGAATTAGGTAGGTCTTAATCAAGTCCACCCTTTCCCTCAAGGAGTGCCGCCACCCTTTCCAGCATTTCACCTTGACATCAGCATCCTTCAGCCTGGCTTCCCAATTTGACTTACTGTAATCATCAGGGCCAAACTCGATGCCTAATACTTTGACTTTCTGCTGAGGCCTCGGGAAGGTGTCCGGAAGTGCAAAGCTCTCACCTCCCTCGTTCATCCAAAAAACGTCACTTTTATCACGGTTGACCTTGGAGCCTGATGCCTCGGAATACTGCTCTATAACTGAGACCACCTCCTGCACCTCCTCTGTCCCAGAGACAAAGACAGAAACTTCATCAGCATAGACTACAACCCTCAAGGACCGCTCACCAGTAATGCCCACTGGCACCCCGCTCAATGGTCCGCTCTCTAGCCTTCTGATAAAGGGGTCGATTGCAAACACGTATAGCAAAGGGCTCAGTGGACACCCCTGGCGCACTCCCGATCCAACCATGAAGGGCCGTCCAAACCAACCGTTAACAAGAATGAAGCTCTCTGCCTCTCTGTATAAAATCTTAAGCCATCCAATAAACCTACCCTCCAGGCCATACTTGTCAAGGAGAAGCCAGAGGTACTCATGATTGACACGATCAAAAGCCTTCACCTGATCCAATGCCAGCAAATATTTTCCCAGCCTTCAGCCCTGTAACGTTCCAGAGCCTCCCGGACAGCTAACACCGCTGATAAAGTGCTCCTGCCCTGGACCGAACAGTGCTGCTGACGAGAAAGCAATCTGTCTGCTACTGACGACAAACGCCAGAAAATTATCTTCGCCAGAATCTTTCTATCGGCATTGAGAAGGCTAATGTGGCGCCGATTCCCAATCATCGAGGGATCCTTGCCTTTTGACAACAGAATCACAGCAGATTGTTTCATGGAGGGAGGGAGCGAACCCTCTTGCAGACAGCCATTAAATACCTCCACAAGATAAGGTACCAAGCTGGATTTGAAAGTCTTATAAAATTCAGCCGTCAATCTGTCTGGCCCAGGGGTTTTCCTAATAGCCAGACCGTCTATAGCTTTGACTACCTCTTCTGCTGTGATTTCCCCCGTCAAACTTGCCAGCGGAATGTTATTTCCCAGACCTGGTGTAGAATCCAGAAAACTCAACATCTTTGCCCGATCAAGGTACTTCTCCCCCAGAAGATCCACATAAAAAGACCTTGAAACCTCCAGGATCCCTGACCTGGATTTCGTCAAAGAGCCCGTACTATCCCTTAGCTCAACGACCGTTTTACCTGCTGCGCTTTGTTTGCAGTTCTGATAACGGTCGGGCAAGTGATATTTCCGATAGTCCCTTTCCAGAACCAAAGAAGCGTGCTGGTCATACTGATACTTCCTAAGGAGAAGTTTCACCTCAGAGATTGCCTCTGAATCTCCACCACTCGAGACGAGGCGATCAAGTTTTCTCCGTAGCTGCTGGTAGGCAACGTACTTACCAAGCTGTTTCCTTTTTCCTATGGCCTTGAAAAACCCACTAATCCGGCTTTTGGCAAGCTCCCACCACTCCGACTTACTGCCGCAGAAATCCAGGATGGTTACCTGAGCCTGAAAAAAATCCTCAAAAGATTGGTCTTACCTCCCCGTCATCCAGCAGAGCCAAATTCATCCTCCAAATACCCTTTCCTTTAGGTGGCATATCTGAAGCATTGAGAATAACAGACAGCATAAGGTGATCAGAGATCTCCACCAACTGACACTCAGGAGCCGAAAAGGCAGACCCCCCCCCCTTAAAAAAAAACATCTATCCTGCTCTCACAACTGCCTCGCTTAAATGTGTACCCCGTGCTGTCTGGGCAACGTTTATAATGTGCATCTTCCAGACCTGCTTCCCTGGCTATCGTATTAAGAAAGAAGCTATCATATCTCAGGCTGTCAGTGGAGACTTTCCTGTCTTTGGGCCTAGTAACGGTGTTAAAATCACCTCCAAAGACAACTTGCCGAGATGTAAAAAGGAAAGGCTTAATCTTTGTAAAGAGGCATTTCCTCTCCCATCTAATTTGTCGTCCATAAAAATTTATTAAACGCAGATCATGCCCCTTCACAGACACGTCCAGGACCATACACCTTCTAATCTCTACCTCGATAACCCGCCGACACGTTACCATGCCAGTAAAAAAGTACTGCAACTCCGCTGTAAGGCTCAGCCGCAAGCGACCAGAAGGAGGGCCCACGCCTCCACTCCCTCTTTGCTAGGTGGACATCGGCAAGGCTATTTAGCCGGGTCTCTTGCAAATATAAAATATCAGCATCCATCTCTCTGAGCAAAAATAAGGCCATATTACGAGCCCTTACAGATTTTATGCTGGCAACATTAATCGTTGCCACCTTTATCGGAGTGGGAACTGCCATCAGGATGATTGAGGTAGGCATTTCTTAGCCTGAGCTCCCTCCCCTTTTACTGTAGACCTTGACCTCTTTAGAGAACACTCTACTTCATCCTTCTCTATCTGAGACATGGAATTAGAAGACTCTTCTTCCCCCTCGGATAAGGACCCAAACTTGTTTCCCAGAGGTAGATCGTCTACCTCTAAAGATGAATCCGAGGAGGTCAGTACTACCTTATTCCTCCTTCTGCCCACCTTGGTCCACTCTCCCTCCTCCCCTGAAACATTACCCTGAAGTACCTCATCTACATCATTAGCAGTGGCAACTTCCCCCTTCTTCACCTTAGAACGTCCACTAGAGGTCTTACAGTGCCTCAGGTAAGGCCACAATGAAGCTGCCACCTCAGATTTGGCAGCCTAAGACAATCTGGATGACGTATTTACATTTGGAACACTGGGCACCTGAAACACTGGGGAAGAACACACAACAGAAGTAGACACTGACACTGTAGGGAGCACAGACTGGGGAGCAGACACAAGAGCGGTCACACCTTCAGATTGGGAAACTGACACCTGGGGGGCCCCTCAGGACTAGCTGAAACAGCTCCACCAACCCCTTGCTGACCCCCACGTTCCTCCTCCTCCATCCTCAGCAGTTCTTCCACCACCTCCGGCTGATTATGGAGGGCTTCAGGGCAAAGGCTATAGGGTGACCTATCTTGTTACAAAGATTACAACGAATACTATTGCAGTCCTTTGCAACGTGCCCTGAGCCCTGACAGAGGGAACATTTCTGCACAGAACATGAGCTTGAAAAATGCCCCTTTTCACCACAGCCATGACACAGCTTTGGTTGACCTGCATAAAAAGTAAGAATCCTGTCACGACCTATAAAGGCAGACGAAGGGATGTGCTTAAAGGAGTAGTAAAGTTACATGTTTTTTCACCTTAATGCATCCTATGCATTAAGGTGAAAAAACATTCGACAATACCGCCCCCCCCCGAGCCCCCGTTTTTCTTACCTGGCCCCTCGAAAGTCCCATGCTCGTCCCCGTCATCCTCTTCGTTTTTCTGCCTGGCCGCCGATTGGCTACACTGGATAGATTGAAAGCAGCGCAGCCATTGGCTGGCGCTGCTGTCAATCACATCCAATGACGCGGCACGCCGGGGCCGAGTGATACAGTCGGCGGCTATGGCCGCCGCTGTATCACGGGAGCGCGCCCGCAATCACTCCACACCATGCGAGCTCACTCGCATTAAGGTGTGGAGTCCTTGCGGGGAGGAGCCAAGACAGCCGCCGAGGGACCCCAGAAGACCAGGATCGGGGCCACTGTGTGCAAAACGAGCTGCACAGTGGAGGTAAGTATAACATGTTTGTTATTTTTAAGCAAAAAAAAAAAAAGGTATAGTGCTCCTTTAACAACATTACCCGTGACATGCAGTTTTACTAACACTGTCCATCCTCCTGTCCATATCCCCCTGTCATCTACAACTTTCCTCAAGGGGGCTTGGACATCCGCATATCTCCCCAACCACACTACCAGATCCGCAGCAAGAATGGACTCATTACGCACTAGAATGGTGATGTTTTTATATAATGGCTGGCGAGAGACTACTTTGGGTGACAAACCTGCCCATCTTGGGGACTTCTTCCACCTCTGCTCATACCTTTCCCAAAAGACATCTAATCCTTCTGCCTTGACAAAGGAGAGGTCATACTCATATGACCCAACTGGGCTGATAAGGGCAAAAATCTCCTCCTCTTTAAAACCCATCCCCAGAATACGGTCCACCACATCTCTCCTGTTTGGGGGGGGGGGGGCCTTCTCCAGTCCACCTCAATCGGACCACATTGCGGCATTTAAAGGAGCTACCAGATGGTGTCAGATTGGCATGACCTTCACTCACATCACTCCTAGTGACCGCAGAATAACTGGCCCTACTCACCCTCGGGACAGGTGCAGCCACCACTTCAGCATAGGAAATAACCGCACTCCTTGCAACATCCCGCACATCACTTTAGGTACAGACTAGGGTTGTCCCGATACCAATACTAGTATCGGTATCGGGACCGATACCAAGCATTTGCGCGAGTACTTGTACTCGCGCAAATGCTCCCGATGCTTCACCCGATACTTTTTTTTTTTTGTGGCCGGAAAGGGCGGGAGGAGTCAGTGGCTGGAGAGGGCGGGGGAGTGCGGGCGGAGTCTGGCCGGAGAGGGCGGGAGGAGTGAGTGGCTGGGGAGGGCGGGCGGAGTCTGGGCGGAGTCTGGCCGGAGAGGGCGGGAGGAGTCAGTGGCTGGGGAGGGCGGGAGAGGAAAGTGCGGGCGGAGTCTGGCTGGAGAGGGCGGGCACAGTCGGTGGACGGAGTCTGCGGGCGGAGAGCGAGTCCCTCACCTGCAGTTGAACCTGGTAAGCTGGCAGGGGTTCAGGGCGCAGCCGCATCAGGATCGGTGACCGATGCTGTCACATTCGGTCGCCGTCAGCTGCTGAACGTCCCCATGCCCATCTTGGTACACCCTGCACTCGGCTGCAGTAAGCAGCAGCAGACATCTTGTTACACCCAGCCCGAGCTATATGGGCTGGGTGTAACAAGATGTCTGCTGCTGCTTACTGCAGCCGAGTGCAGGGTGTACCAAGATGGGCGTGGGGACGTTCAGCCGCTGACGGGAGCTCATTATCCAGCGCTGCACTCCTCTTCAGAAGTCCTGAACAAAAACGGCTTTCTCTGTCACCCGCTGTTTCAAAAGGTTTTGGGGGGACATCCATTATCCTCTTCTTCATCCTCAGATGATCCAGACTAGGGGTGAGCCAAAAAAAAACCCGTTCGGATCGGACCAGAACCTGCGAACAGACCTAAAGTTCGCGCAAACTTTAGAACCCTATTAAATACAATGGACTCGAACGTTCAAAATCAAAAGTGCTATTTATCAAGGCTAATATGCAAGTTATTGTCCTAAAAAGTGTTTGGGGACCCGGGTCCTGCCCCAGGGGACATGTATCAATGCAAAAAAAACGGACTTTTTTTCGGGAGCAGTCATTTTAATAATGCTTAAAGTGAAACAATAGAAGTGAAATATTCCTTTAAATATGAATTGTCGGCTCCTGGCAATACAGAGAAAAGTAATTGATAAAAAAAAATAAAATGCATGGGGGTCCCCCCAAATTCCATTACCAGGTCTGGCATGGATATTAAGGGGAACCCTGCATCGATTTAAAAAAAAATGACGTGGGGTTCCCCACAAATAGCCATACCAGACCCTTCAGGTCTGGTATGGATTTTAAGGGGAACTCCACGCCAAATTTAAAAAAAAATGTCGTGGAGTTCCCCCCCAAAAATCCATACCAGACCCTTTATCTGAGCACGCAACCTGGCAGACCGCAGGCATGTGGCCTGGTACGGTTCAGGAGGGGGCGCTCTCTCGTCCCCCCTCTTTTCCTGCGGCCTGCCAGGTTGCGTGCTCGTATAAAGGGTCTGGTATGGATTTTTGGGGGGGAACTCCACGCCATTTTTTTTAAAATTTGGCGTGGAGTTCCCCTTAAAATCCGTACCAGACCTGAACGCCGACAATTCATTATAGCCGCGAGTGCTTTTAAATGACTTTTTTTCCTTCAGAAATGACACTTTGTGCAGGGACAGTTCTAAGCAAGGGAAACAAGCGCTGCTTTACAGGCATACTATACACACACCCCAGGTACGAAATTTAAAAGGAATATTTCACTTTTATTGTTTCACTTTAAGCATTATTAAAATCACTGCTCCCGAAAAAAACGTCAGTTTAAAACTTTTTTTGCATTGATACATGTCCCCTGGAGCAGGACCCGGGTCCCCAAACGCTTTTGTGACAATAACTTGCATATAAGCCTTTAAAATTAGCACTTTAGATTTCTCCCATAGACTTTTACAGGGTGTTCGGCGGCTTTTCAAATTTGCCGCGAACACCTCAAATTGTTTGCTGTTCGACGAACGTGCGAACAGGCAATGTTTGATTCGAACATGAGTTTGACTTGAACTCGAAGCTCATCCCTACTCCAGACACGGCAAACTTGCGACCATGCAAAGGTGATTCATTTCTGAAATGAACTTTAGCATACCTGCTCCCTTCACAGGCTCAGAGGGATCATCTTGCTCCATAGCCTCCTGCTGCAGTGGCAAGGGCACAGAACTTCCTTGGCCCAATGACATACTGCCAGTCAAAACACCTGACTGCTGATCACCCGCAGCCTGTATGCCAGAGCTTTCTCCGCTTTCTGCAGGCATACTGATGATTGGCTTGGGATGCAAAGATTTTCCAGCGTGCTGGCCAGAAACAGTCCGAGCCCATAGAAACTTTTTTGCTTTGCACTGACCTTGGCTTCTCGCACTCTGGTGATGCCTGCCCTCCACTGGCCTCTATGGCCCCTCTGCGCATTGCACGGAAGCGCTCATCTTTGCCATACTTCTCCTTGAAAGCACCGCTGGTTTCTTTCAATGTGGCCACCAGCAGACTCTGCTTTTCCACTTTGGCCTCCAAAGCCATTAACTCAGGCCGCATTTGTCTTCTTTTGGAACTATGAAGCCGGTCACTTGCAATTTTTTTATGCTTGAAGTCAAACTTCAACTTCGCCAGTACTTCTTCCTCCTTAGCGACTCTCGCAATCCTAGCACAAACCTTCTTTCTGTAGGTTGCCAGGCTTTCGCCTTTAGCTGGGCCATTTCCCAGGTCCTCAAACACTGGTATGGGAGGACCAGTACTCTGGCCATCCGGGGGATCCTCCCCTGGGGCCACCCCAGATTCCTGCATGCACTCTGGGTATAGGGAGTAAACAAGCTCCCTGGATCAGTAGGCCTCACTGGAGCTTTAGGAGAGCAGCAGTAGTGCAGCCACACCCTTTGCAGCTATAACAGCTTCAACTCTTCTGGGAAGGCTGTCCACAAAGTTTAGGAGGGTGTCTATGGGAATGTTTCACTATTCTTCCAGAAGCGCATTTGTGAGGTCAGGCACTGATGTGGCTCGCACTCTAATTCATCCTAAAGATGTTCTATCGGGTTGGGGTCAGGACTCTGTGCAGGCCAGTCAAGGTACTCCACCCCAAACTCACTCATCCATGTCTTTATGGACTTTGCGTCAAAATCATTTGGTGGAGGGGGGATTATGGTGTGGGATTGTTTTTCAGGGGTTGGGCTTGGCCCCTTAGTTCCAGTGAAGGGAACTCTTAAGGCGTCAGCATACCAATACATTTTGGACAATTTCATGCTCCCAACTTTGTGGGAACAGTTTGGGGATGGCCCCTTCCTGTTTCAACATGACTGCGCACAAAGCAAGGTCCATAAAGACATGGATGAGCGAGTTTGGGGTGGAGGAACTTAACTGGCCTGCACAGAGTCCGGATCTCAACCCGATAGAACACCTTTGGAATGAATTAGAGTGGAGACTGCGAGCCAGGCCTTCTCGTCCAACATCAGCGCCTGACCTCACAAATGCGCTTCTGGAAGGATGGTCAAACATTCCCATAGACACTCCGAAACCTTGTGGACAGCCTTCCCAGAAGAGTTGAAGCTGTTATAGCTGCAAAGGGTGGACCAACTCAATATTGAAGCCTACAGACTAAAGCCCCGTACACACGGTCTGACTTTTTGCCAACAAACTTCAAAATGAGCAAGTTTGACAAAAAATCAGACCGTGTGTACGCTCCATCGGACAAACTTTTTTGGTTTTCATCGGACAAATGTTGGGTCTGCAAACGGACAAACTTTTCGCCAACAAAAGTCCGATGGAGCAAAGTCCGACCGTGTGTACAGAAAACCATTGGACTTTTGTCCGATGGACAAATAAGCATGCCCAGTACCAATGTTAAAATCAACCAACAATAGCAGAAGTTGACCAAAGGGTGGCGGTAAAGAGCAGAAAAGAGCAGAAAAACCACGTGATGTTGGAAATGTTTTGGGAAAGTTTGCAGAAAAGTCTGATCGTGTGTATGCTATGGGTGTGCCCGGCCAACTCCCTTCGGATAAAAATCCACAGAAAAGTTTGTTTGAAGTCCGACCGTGTGTACGAGGCTTTAGGCTGGGATACCATTAAAGTTCATGTGTGTGTGTGTAAAGGCAAGTGTCCCAATACTTTTGACAAGATAGTATAGTTGTGTTATATTTGACTTTTTAATTAATGTCATAAATTTAAATGAATATGAATTTATTGTCGCCCATTATTGCCACCTTTAGCGCAAGAAAAGCTCAAGAAAAATGTATTCCTTTAAATTCTATGTAAGTCTTCACACTGGTCTGTTGCGCTTCCATTGTGGTGTTAATAATCCTGCTTGCAGCATTTTTGGTCAGTTAAAAAAACTGCACCAAAGACGCACCTCCCTAATGAAATGCATTGAAAATGCAGCAAGAACGCAGCCATGTTTTGATTTTGATGCGGTTTTTGAGTCACATGACCTATGAAAACACACACACACCATAAGCACAGTAAAATGGTGGTAAAGTCATGGCTAAATCGTGGTAAATTTATGGCTAAATCACTGCCAAATCGCGTGCATTTTAGCTGCCATTATCGGCATCTTTTCTCTTATCGACAAAATGTCGATAACACCATTTTCGGCCGAAGTGTTTCAGCGGCCGAAATATCGGTGCATCTCTAGTTATAACCCCCTGTCCGTTTTTTGCAACCTGTATCCCATTGGGGAGATTTCCCTTTACTTCCCATAGTCGAAACAGGAAGTGAGAGGAAATCCCTGCAAATTAAAGGAATCCCTTGAACCCCCCACCCCCAGGTCATCAGAACTAGTGTCCCCATTGGAAGATTTCACCTCTATTACTTTTCTGGGGACAACCCAAAATTTGGGATTTTCTTTTACCTTTCACTGATAATGGTAAACAGGACATATAGAGAGGGGGGATCTCTCTAATGGGGGCACAGACAGCAATACAAATTAACAAGAGTTCTAATCCCTCTCCACTCTATCCACAACTGAAAAAAAGTTTTGCCTTTAGTTATGCTTTAAGAGTTTTTATTTTCCTGAAATATCAATGAAAACTTGTTTTTTTTTTTTTTTTTGGTGCTTTTCCAGGGTACAATGGGTTTTTATTGGCTCCTGAAAGTTAAGGGAACTGCTTTGAACTACCTTGAAGCTGTTCTTATTGCGAAAAACAGACCCCCCCCCCCTTTTTGGACTAATATTAGACATTTATTCTTAAATGTAAACCATTAAAAAATGTAATTGTATGCAATATTTTTATTTTTTTCATAGAAAGTAAAAAAAAAAAAAATCAGATAGCAAAAAAGAAAAAGACAAATATAAAATGTAAAGTAAAAAATAAATCAAAAACAAGTAAACACTAAATGAAATAAACTAAACTATTTAAATATAGAAAGAAAAAAAAACACACTTTAAATATTTCTAGCAGTTTTTCTCTAAGCTGATTAATGAATGAAATTTGTACTGAAATATTTCTCTGAAAAACTGGAAATTTTGTAGTAAATTTCTTCTGATGAAAGGCAAGTCGAGATTTGTAGAGTCTGCAGTCAAGGAAACCTGTCACTTTGCTTAATCTAGGCATACAGATTAAATTAAAATTGCTTTTTTTTAATTTATTTTTTATATTACTTACAGTATATTTTGGGTATACATGAATTTAAGAGGTTTAATTTCTCCAACATTTTAATGAAAAGGTTGAAGTTTTTTTGGTGCTTTTTCAGAGTACAGTTGGCTTTCATTGGCTCCTTATGCCACGTACACACGTTCGGAATTTCCGATGGAAAAAGTCAGACGGAATTTTTTCATCGGATATTCTGAATGTGTGTATGCCCCATCGGACTTTTTCCTTCGGACATTCCGACGGACTTAGAAAGAGAACATATTCTCTTTTTTTCCGATGGAAAAAATTTATATCGGAATTTCCGTTTTCGTCTGGATGCAATTCCGACGGACTAAAAACCACGCATGCTCAGAATCCAGTCAGCGCATGCTCAGGAGCATTGAACTTAATTTTTCTCGGCTCGTCATAGTGTTGTACGTCACCGCGTTTTTGACGGTCGGAATTTGGTGTGACAGTGTGTATGCAAGACAGCTTGAACGGAATTCCGTCGGAAAAACCCGTCAGAGTTTATCCCGACGGAAAATCTGACCGTGTGTACAAGCTGTTCTTATTGAAAAAAACAGACCCCCCTTTTTAGCCTAATATTAGACATTTATTATTAAATATAAACCATTAAATATTATTACGATTAATATTATTATTGTATGCAATGTTTAAAACATTTTCAAAGAAAGTCAAAAAAATCAGACAGCAAAAAAGAAAAAACACAAATATAAAATGTAAAGTGACAGTATACAAGCAATGACCAAGTACACACAAAAAAAAAGAAGGAAAAAATGTATCAAAAACAAGTAAACACTAAATTAAATAAACTAAACTATTTAAATATAGAAAGGAAAAAAAAAACTTTAAATATTTCTAGTAGTTTTTCTCTAAGCTGATCAATGAATGAAATTTGTACTGAAATATTTCTCCCGCAAAACTGGTAATTTTGCGTTAAATAATTTCTTCTGATGAAAGGCAAGTAGAGATTTGTAGAGTCTGCAGTCAAGGAAACCTGTCACTTTGCTTAATCTAGGCAACATACAGATTCAATTAAAATTGCTTTTTTATTTATTTTATTTTTTTCTGGTGCTTTTCCAGAGTACAATTTGCTTTTATTGGCTAATGCCGCGTACACACGACCATTTTTCTCGTCGGGAAAAATTAAATTTTTTCTCTTTGACGAGAAAAACGACCGTGTGTGGGCTTTTGGTCATTTTTCCAGACGAGAAAAACGATATTAATCACGGCGAGAAAAATTAAAACATGCTCTAATTTTTCTCGTTGTGATTCACGGCATTTTTTTCCGCGGCAGTTTTCCCATAGGGAGACACTGCCGGGGAGCCTACACATGGTCGTTTTTCTCGACCAAGAGAAAAAATGACGGGAAAAACGGCCGTGTGTAGGAAAACAAGCCGCTCCTCGTTTTTCCCGTCGATTTTCTCGACGGTGTTTTCACCGTCGAGAAAATCGATCGTGTGTACGCGGCATAAGAGTTATGGGAGCTGCTTTGAACCATCCTGGAGCTGTTCGTATTCCAAAAAACAGTCCCTTATTAGCCTAACATTTTGCATTCATTATTAAATCTAAATAGTTACATTTTAATAGTATTTACAATATTTTACATTTTTTCACAGAAAGAAAAAAATCAAAGAGCAAAAAATAAAAAAGTTAAATAAATAATGTAAAGTGACAGTATACCAAATACACACAACAAAAGGAGAGAAAAAAAATCAAATACAAGTAAACATTAATAAACTAAACTTTTTGAAATATATAAATAAAACAAAAACACCCTATAAAAATTTCTAGAAATTTTTCTTTAAGCAGATCAATTTATAAGATTTATACTGGAATAATTATCCGGCAAAACTGGTAATTTTTTGTGGCAAAATTATTTATTTTTAATTCACTCCAGTCATCCTTATTTATATAAAAAATATATATATATATCATTTTTATTTTTTTAAAGGGCTGCAATGACTTCTGTCTGAAATGTCTAAACTGGAAGGACCAGTTGTAGAAAACATGCCAGGCACACACACGTGGACACCTAGACACTGACATTTTCCGTGCGGTGGAGAATGGAATCTGCATTTGCAGCGTCATTATATGATGACATACTTGTGGAGGAAACGTTATCCACCCTACAACACACCAATAAATAATTTCCTAAATTCACATATTACAACTTTTTTTTAGGAAGGTGTGGATAGGGTTTGGTCAAAGACGGCTCCAACTATAACTTCAATCAAATAAAAAATACATTTAAAGTTCCAAAACAAAAAATACGTTTGTTTTAAGGGGTGCAATGGACTTTAACCCATTTTTGAAATGTTTTGCACACATGTTTAAAATATATTTTTAGGTCGAAAGATTGTTTAAAATTACCGAACATTATAGATTTCTGAAAACAGAGACCCTGGAGAATAAAATAGTGGTAGTTCCAACTTTTTATGTCACACTATATTGACGCAATAGTTTATCAAGTTGCAAGATTTCAGTAATTAATATGCAGTACTAAAGTTAATTTTAGGGCGCACAAACACAATATATTACCCAATTTTTTGGTACACTATAAAAGATGAGGTTGTGCTGGGTAAATAAATACCAAACATGTCAAGCCTTAGCATAGCGTGCGCCTGTGGAACGGTACTTTATATGCTCCATAGGCAACACTTTACAGATAAAGTAAACACTGAGCTGCCTGTCCGTTCGCGCTAAAAGGGTTAAAAACTCCAGTTTTGCGGCGCTTTCGAAGCGCATTTAAGGCACTTTGAAAGGGCTGCCCATTCATTCCAATGGGCAGGACGTGTTGGGAGCGCTAAATACAGCGCTCCCAACCCACTCCAAAGATGCTGTATGCAGGACTTTTCGGGAACGTCTCGCAAGAGCACCTCCCCAGTGAGAAAAGACACACTGGAATGAATGGGAGGCGGTTTTCAGGTGCTTTGCAGAGGCTATTTCTAGCGCTAAAGGGCCTGAAAACTGCCCAAGTGTGAAAGGGGTCTTAACCGCTTAAGGACCGCGTCACGCCGATATACGTCGGCAGAATGGCACGGCTGAGCAGATTAAAGTATATATACGTCGCCCCTTTAAGAGCAGCATTGTGGGCACGCGCGCGCCGGCCCGCCGCAAGCTCCAGAAATCCAACCGCTTGTCCCGCCGATTCGTTGTCTGCGGGGACACGCGCAATCGTCTCTTGGTAAGGAAGAACGGGGAAATGCTGATGACAGGACACTGGACACTGGACACTGATCACAGCTCCCTGTAATCGGGAGCGGTGATCAGTGTTGTGTCACACGTAGCCCCGCCCCCACACAGTTAGAACACAACCCTAGGACACACTTAACCCCTTCAGCGCCCCCTAGTGGTTAACCCCTTCACTGCCAGTGTCATTTTTTCCAGTAAACAGTGCATTTTTATAGCACTGATCGCTGTAAAAATGACAATGGTCCCAAAATAGTGTCAAAAGTGTCTGATGTGTCCGTCATAATGTCACAGTCATGATAAAAATCGCAGATCGCCGCCATTACTAGTAAAAAAAATATAATAATAATAAAAATGCCATAAAACTATCCCCTATTTTGTAGACGCTATAACTTTTGCGCAAACCAATCAAACACTTATTGTGATTTTTTTTTTTACCAAAAATATGTAGAAGAATACGTATCGGCCTAAACTGAGGAAAAAAATTGTTTTTTATATATTTTTTGGGGATATTTATTATAGCAAAAAGTAAAAAATATTGCTTTTGTTTGGGAGCCACGTCGCACGACCGCGCAATTGTCAGTTAAAACTACGCAGTGCCGAATCGCAAAAAGTGGCCTGGTCTTTGGCCAACCAAATGGTCCGGGGCTTAAGTGGTTAAAGTAGAACTATAGGCAAAACTTTTTTTTCCATTTTGGATAGAACAAAGGAGGCTTAGAACCCCTGTTAGACATTTTTCGCCATCTGTGTTCCATTGCAGATCCCTGCAAATTAAATGAATTCCTTGGGTATTCCCCCTCTCTTGTCTTGTTTAAATTATCATTGAAAGTGAAAGTAAAAGAAAATCCCAAATTTAGGGTTGTCCCCAGAAAAGTAATAGAGGAGAAATCTTCCAATGGGGACACTAGTTATGGTGACCCCAAGCAATTCCCTTAATTTGGAGGGATTTCCTCTCACTTCCTGTTCGGCTATGGGACAGGAAGTGAAGGGAAATCTCTGAAATTGGACACAGATGGCAACTTTCTTTTTTTCACATCAGGGACCTAAAGTCTACTAGATGATATTTTGTTGTTGTGACAGCTTCTCTTTAATAAGACATCAGTGGCCTATTAAACCCCTGATGTCTCACCTACCCTCCATTGAAGCTAATGGATTACAGATCATGTTCCATTAGCATCTCCTTTAGCCACAGCAGCCAGGGAATGTAATGGCTGAACCTGGAAGTAATGTCATACACGTCACTTCCAGGTTCTTTTTAGGTAGGAGACACCAACAAATGCCAGGAGTGTATGTACAACCCCCCAGCTACTGCCAACTTATCAGTGACAGTAAAGGTCAAAGATTATAGAAGGTTCTTTCATCCATTCTGGACTTAAAGCAGAGTTCCGCCTAATTTTTATTTTTTATTTTAAGTGAGCAGCTACAAATACTGTAGCTGCTGACTTTTAAAATAAGGACACTTACCTGTCCAGGGCGCCCGCAATGTCGGCACCCGAAGCTGATCCGTGCCTCGGCTCTCGGGTGGAGGCACCGCCATCTTCGGTAAGGGAATCAGGAAGTGAAGCCTTGCGGCTTCACTGTCTGGTTCCCTACTGCACATGCGCGACTTGCGCTGCACGATCCCACTGGTCTCTGCTGTCTTCTGGGACCTGTGTATCTCCCAGAAGACAGCGGGGGGGGGGGGGGCGGAGAAGGCGCCGGAAGTGGCGTAGATACCCGCGGGTGGCTCAGGTGTCTATGCCCGGAAGTGAGAGCAAAATACCTTTATTAGACAGGTATCTGCTCCCACCTTCCCCCTGAAAGGTGCCAAATGTGACACCGGAGGGGGGGGGGGGGGGGGGTCTGAAAAGTGGAAGTTCCATATTCCAAATTATTTTTTGTTTTGGAATTCTAAATGTATTTTTTATTTGATTGAGGTTATAGGCGCAGAAAAAAAAAACGCCCCTCATTCACCCTATTTTATTTTTGGCCACATCAATAACAACTGTACTCAAGATATCATAGATCTATACTGAGCCCTGGATTGTTAAGTTTGTACTGTGATATGTAAATTGGATTAAACTGATAGTGATTATGGGCTGGCCACTAGAGGGCGCTACAAATAGTATAGGACACATGTATCAAACACAAGGCCAGCGGGCCGAACCTGGCATTTTCATGTGTTTCTCGCACCCAGGGCTTTTTTCAGCTGTAACATGGCACCTCTCGCCCTTCCCTGTTTAAAGCTCTCGGCAGCTCTCACAGATCCCCACCTGCCCTGCACTAACAGTGAGGACAAGTGAGATGCAGGTGCAGTGTGGGATAGGGCATCACATGATAATAGATATCCCCATCTGTGCCCGTGTGTGATCCCCAGGTGTGATTCTTTTCTGTGCCCTTGTCTGATCCCTGGGTGTGATCCTTATTTGTGCTCAGTTGTGATCCCCATCTGTGCCCGGGTATGATTCTTATTTGTGCCCAGGTGTGATCCCCAACTGTGCCCGAGTGTGATCCTTACAGGTGATACTCAAAAAATTTGAATATCGTGCAAAAGTTCATTTATTTCACTAATGCAACTTAAAAGGTGAAACTAATATATGAGACTCATTAAATGCAAAGCAAGATAGTTCAAGCCGTGATTTGTCATAATTGTGATGATTATGGCTTACAGCTCATGAAAACCCCAAATCCACAATCTCAGAAAATTGTGAAAAGGTGCAATATTCTAGACTCAAAGGGGTTGATTTACTAAAGGAAAATCCACTTTGCACTTGCAAGTGCACTGAAAGTGCACATGGAAGTGCAGATGCTGTAGTTCTGAGGGGGACATGCAAGGAAAATAAAAAATAGCATTTTAGCTTGCACATGATTGGATGATAAAATCAGCAGAGCTTCCCCTAATTTCAGAGCTTCCCCTCAGATTTACAGCGATCTACAGCGATTGCACTTCCATGTGCACTTTCAAGTGCAAAGTGGATTTTCCTTTAGAGTGGGACACTTTGGGGTTGATTTACTAATCAGCTAATTAAGCCATAACACCTGCAAAGGGTTCCTGAGCATTTAAATGGTCTCTCAGTCTGGTTCAGTAGGAATCACAATCATGGGAAAGACTGCTGACCTGACAGTTGTGCAGAAAACCGTCATTGACACCCTCCATAAGGAGGGAAAGCCTCAAAAGGTAATTGCATAAGAAGTTGGATGTTCCCAAAGTGCTGTATCAAAGCACATTAATAGAAAGTTATGTGGAGGGGAAAAGTGTGGAAGAAAAAGGTGCACTAGCAGCAGGAATGCTGCCGGGAGAGCTTTCTTGCCGAGAAAACCGGCTGTGTGTATGCGGGTTTCAGTTTTCTTGTCAAGAAAACTGCCCAGATTCCCCGATGAGAAAAAAGACGACCTGCGGTCTTTTTTCTCGTTGAGAATCTCGTCGGCCTGTTTCTCGACGAGAAACCCGAGAGTGTGTACACTTACCTGTCGCTGTGGAAACCCGTGCATGCTCGAAATTACTTTGACGCATGCGCGGTAGCCTTCTAGGCATAGGGTGTAGCAAGATGGCGGCGACGGCATCGAATATGATGAGCGCACGCTCATCGTAGTTAATGACGCGTTCGTGCCATTCAAAAGAACGGCGGTTCTTTTGAATCGTGCGTGTGTACACTCGGCCGGGACAAGTCTCTTGTCAAGATTCTCGTCAGGAAAAATGACGTTTTTCTCCTGATGAGAATCTCGGCCGTGTGTACAGGGCTTTACTCTTTAGGGGGAGAATCCCTAGGGGATTCCAGGATGGAGAAGGATCTAGGGCAGTCAATATTTTTACCGTGGAGGAACCCTTGGCAAAAAGTCTGAGATCTCGGGGAACCCCTAAAAAAAAATTCAGATCTACAGCTCTCGGAACATCGGATCTGATCAGCAAGCTGTAGATATAACCACGTTTATTGTAGAAATAGCTTGAAAAAATGGAATAAAAATTGAAACTCAACTGATACCAACATTATAGTGTGAACAGTGCACATAGAAATCAATTGTTTTCTTTATGTCTCGTTAGATCAAGCCAAAAATATTTTAAGCAAGTCAAATTTGCACACATTTTCCATTTTTTGCACATATGTTGTGAACGAGGCCTTACTGAACTTGAACAAAACTCCCAAATATTGTGATTGATAAATAGGATAGCAGACTACGGGAACAGTTGGGACTTGTTCACAACATTCATGCATAAGAATTGATTTGACCTGCGTAGAATACTTTGGTCTTGTCCACGTCATGTGCAGAGACATGCATTTTCCTAACGTAGGTCTCTGCTAGGAAATAAAGAAAATAACAGATTTCTATGTGTCCTGTTCACACCACAATGTTGGTATCATTTGAGTATTTTTCTCTGCAGAAAAATGCATACATGTTGCATATTTCTGTGCAGAAAAAATATGCACATGATACCAATGTTGATTTCAATGTGCACTGACAGCGAGTACTGTCAATGCGCATTAATACCTGGTGCCTCCTCTATGGTTCCAGCTCCTCTGACCCCGTGGGGGTGGTACCAGGAAGAGTGCTAACAGTGGGAGCACATGGCTGAAACTTGCAGGAGGCGAGATCCTGTGTATGGTAGTGACTGAATGCAGACTGCAGGGCCCTGTGGCTGGATGAGACTGAATCATAATAGGATTATGTACAATTATGGCAAAACATAAAGCTATTATAATCTCACCTCCTGTTACATTCAGCCTGTGTGCCTCAACTCTCTGCTCCTCCCTCCCCCAGCAGTCTGCATTCACCCCTGACGTACACAGGAACTCAGCTTCTAATCTAGCCATGTGCTTCTTTTTCTCTGCTCCCCCCCCCTCAACAATGTGCATTACTGCTACCATTGAGACAGATTTAACCTTCTGATCTGGTGCTCCTGCCTCCATAGTCCTCATTCTCGGCTCTCTTCACAGCTCCCACTCTGTGCTCCCTGCCTGCAGTCTTCATTCTCGGCTCCCATGGCTCCACCCTCGGCTCCCAGCTCTCCATGCTCGGCTCCCCGCTCTCCATGCCCGGCTCTCCATGCTCGGCTTCCCGCTCTCCATGCTCGGCTAATCGCTCTCCATGCCCGGCTCTCCATGTTCGGCTCTCCATGCCCGGCTCCCCGCTCTCAATGCCCGGCTCCCCGCTCTCCATGCTCGGCTCTCCATGCTCGACTCCCCGCTGAATTTAGAACTCCCGCTCTCTGCCTTTCTCCTGACTCCGCCCTCTGAGTTCTCTGAGCCGGAACTACAGAGAGGGCATCGAAATATCAATGCGCGCTGACTGTTCTCACTGAGAGCGCGCATTGGGAACACTAAAAACAACATTGGACGGATATACATCCGCCACAATGTTGAATTGCCGCGGAACCCCTGGGGACTTCTCACGGAACCCCGGTTGAGAAACACTGATCTAGGGGTTCTAGTAGAAGACAGACTGAGTAATAGCATGCAGTGTCAAGCTGTGGCTACCAAAGCTAGCAGATCATTAGCATGCATTAAAAAGGGAATTTACTCCAGAGACAAAATTATTATTCTGCCACTTTACATAACTCTGGTTCACCCGCATCTGGAGTATGCTGTCCAGTTCTGGTCACCAATCCTCAGAAAGAATGTGTTGGAGCTGGAGAGAGTCCAGAGAAGGGCAACTAAATTAATAATGAGGCTGTAGGACCTCAAATACGAGGAATGACTACAAGCGCTAGGTTTATACTTCTTGGGGAAGAGACGCTTGAGAGGAGATATGATAGCGATATACAAATATCTCAACGGTGATCCCAGTGTAAGTATGAAACTTTTCAGTCCCAGGGAGTGTAAGAGGACACGGGGCTACATGATGATACTGGAAGAGAAGCAGTTTAACCTAAAGCTGCGTATGGGGTTTTTCACCATCAGGGTGGTAAGGATATGGAACGCTCTTCTAAAATCGGTGGTGTCGACAGGCAGTATGGGTAGTTTTAAAAGACTCTTGGATGTGCATCTTAGCGAAAACAATATACAGGGATATGGGAAATTCTTTTTCTACACACACATACCTATACAGGTTGAACTGGATGGATGGTTGTCTTTATTCAACCTTACCAACTATGTAACTATGTAAAAGTCCTGTTTTTGATCTCCTTCTTTTGTTCTGTTTCAAATGTCATTTTCTGCAAAGAGAAACCTGATGGTCAACTGCGGACCTGGCATCATCACAGGCAGTTAAACTCTTCAATAAGACACGTACGTTGAATTCACTGCAATTTTACTTCAACTAATTTCAGTACAGATGTTTTGTTTTTCCATTTTTTTGAGTGCAATAAGATATTTACATTCCTAAACCGCATCTCTAAGAAGAACTGACACTGACTGAGAGAACATGTAATGTAAGAAATGGGGAGGGTCTAACTAGACCTGAACTAACTAGCACTAAACAGGAGCGGGGGGGGGAGAGGGAGATACCAAACCAAATAAGTAAACAAGTTGTAGTGGCTGAAAACTACCACTAGATATCAGCATACTACCGAACAATAATAACCTGTTTAATCCAATACAGATATATTACATTTAAGTAGGACAGAAAAGTGGGTCTAGGCAGGAGCGGATGGTGGAGGTCTATGGGTGGGGTTACCGGGACCAGGATTGAAACGTTGGTAAGTTTGTAACGTGCATTAACACAATGCCTAATGAAATTAATAAAATTAGCTAAAGCAACTAATTAGCTTTCACCTTCCTTTTGTTTACTGTAGTCTGAACAATGAAAGGAGGTTTCAGATTGGCTGTTCCTACACCAACAAAGCTCATCTCCCTCCCTTGTTCTTGTTTCAAGCTCCATCTATTGTTGGTTTAGGGCTGAACAGCCAAATATCACAGTGTCTTATTCATCTTCAGGGAAGTGTCTCACCCATAGTATAACTGTAAATCTGACTATTTTCTTTGCATATTTGAAAGGGGAGGGGACAGGTCACTTGGAAGAAAAAAAAAAGGCGAGGAGTGTCGCTGTCATCGCCAAACCAGTTCTGAGTTAAGTCCTCGATTCTGTAAAGCTCGTCATTCACCTGGGAGACAAGCAACATAGGAGGCTCCCCCCTACAGACCGTCCAACATTGGCTGGGGGGAGATAATCCAAGGGACAAGGCTGGACATAAGGTGACGATGGCCCTTGTCTGGAAACTTCTGCTGCTCTGGGTCAACTTTGCACAAGGTAAGGGGCTACCCTGCTCAGCCTTGGCTTGTCTGATATAGAGGCTGTTTGAGGTCTTTTCCACATCTAGTGCTGAATTCTGGTTGAGGGGTTATTGATTTTTGGAGACTAATATGGAAAAATATTTGACCCCATTTTAAAGGGTAAATGACTTGGATGCTTCGACAGTGAGATCTCCCAGCTTTCCCAAACTTATTCCTGTCCACCTGGAGTTCTGGGTGATCCACTTTGTGTGCCCAACCTCCTCCTGTTACATTCCCCAAAAGAGATAGTGGAAACCTCTGATAATGGGCAAAGTAGGTGTGCAGAGTAGACCTGGAAACTCAGCACAGGGATGGTGGGAACCCTTTATAATGGTCACAGCAGGTGTACATACCCAGGAACTCAGCACAGGGATTGTGGGAACCCTTTATAATGGTCACATCAGATGTACATACCCAGGAACTCAGCACAGGGATGGTGGGAACCCTTTATAATGATCACAGCAGGTGTACATACCCAGGAACTCAGCACAGGGATTGTGGGAACCCTTTATAATGGTCACATCAGATGTACATACCCAGGAACTCAGCACAGGGATGGTGGGAACCCTTTATAATGATCACAGCAGGTGTACATACCCAGGAACTCAGCACAGGGATTGTGGGAACCCTTTATAATGGTCACAGCAGGTATACATACCCAGGAACTCAGCACAGGGATTGTGGGAACCCTTTATAATGGTCACATCAGATGTACATACCCAGGAACTCAGCACAGGGATGGTGGGAACCCCTAATAATAGGCACAGCAGGTGTGCAGACCTGAGAAATCAGCACAGGGATTGTGGATACCCCTCATGATGGGCACAGCAGGTGTGCAGACCCAGTATCTTTATGCAGGGACGGTAAGAAATCCTAATGGGCACAAAAGGTGTGCAGACCCAGGAACTCAGCTCTGGGGTGGTTGGAAACCTTCAAAATGGGCACAGCGGGTGTGCAGACCCAGGAACTGAGCACAGGGATAAAGGAACCCCTCATAATGAGCACAACAAGGGGAAAGACCCTGGAACTGAGTGAAGGGATAGTGAGAACCCCCCCCCCCCCCCCATAATGGACATCTCAGGTGTACAGACCCAGAATCTTCATGCAGGGATGGTAAGAAATCATAATGGTCACAAAAGGTGTGCAGACCCAGGAACTCAGCTCTGGGATGGTGGGAAACCTTCATAATGGGCACAGCAGGTGTGCAGACCCAGGAACCCAACACAGGGATAGTGGGAACCCCTCATAATGGGCACAGCAGGTGTGCAGACCCAGGAACCCAATACAGGGATGTGGGAACCCCTCATAATGAGCACAACAGGTGTGCAGACCTAGGGACTCAGCTCTGGGGTGGTGGGAACCCTTCATAATGGGAACAGCAGGTGCGCAGACCCAGAAACAAAGCTCTGGGATGGTGGGAACCCCTCATAATGGGCACAACAGGTGTTCAGTCCCAGGAACTCAGCTTTGGGATGGTGGTAATCCCTCATAATGGGCACAAAAGGTGCCCAAACCCAGCAACTCAGTGCAGGGATGGTGGGAACCCCTTATAATGTGCACAGCAGGTGTGTAAACACGTGAACCTGGCACAGGGATGGTGAGAACTCCTCATAATCTGGATAACAGGTGTGCAGACCCGGGAACTCAGTGAAGGGATGGTGATAACCCCACATAATGGGCACAGCAGGTGTCAGACCTAGGAAGTCATTGCCAAGATGGTGGGAGACCCTCATATTGGGCGCAGCAGGTGTGTAGACCTGGGAACTCAGCACAGGGATCTGAGGCCTCTTTTACACGGGGCAGATTCCGTTCCAATCAGCAGAGGATCTACTCACAAATCCCCTGCTGATCGAAGCAGAGCGGGTGAATGACAGGTCTGTGTCTGCTCAGTGTCTACACAGTTGGCATTGACAGAGCCTGCTTGGCTTTACGGGCAGTCAGGAATAAATGGACTCTGCTGTCCATTTACAGCCTCCATATTTCTGTTAATATGTCTCCCTTATTTTATGTGCTAGGTTATCAGTTAGGGTCCGGAGTTAAATCATTCAATGGCCTTGATTCATCAAGCTGTAATGGCAATTAAGAGATCTTTAAGTGTAACTCTAGCTTTTTTTTGGACTATGTGGAAAGGGTTAGAACATCTGTCAGATTTTTATTGTTGTCTGTGTCCCCATTGGGCTGGAGTTCCCAGGCACCACAAAAACAGGCGGACTGTATGCTTTATGTCCATACACCTGCAGATACGTCCATGTGCCTGAAGGCATACTAAGTTCCACTCAACCAATATGATTGTTTGTCATTTTAGCATGCCTTATGTACTATTTAGCACACCTTAAGGGCCCATTCAGACCTCTCCAGTGCAGCGTGTTGTAGTAGCGTGAGTGTTACTGCAAGGCATGTTAAGATGCGTTACATACAACAACACATTGCACTGTCATTTTTTGTCAATGGCACCCCAACGCATTAATTGAATACATATTTGATGCACATGCATTGCAGTTCACCACAATGCATGCAAGGGCACTACTGTGTGTTTCATTTTTAATTTAACTTGGGTGGTATTTCTATAGTGCTTTTTCTCCCGGAGGACTCAATGTGCCTAGGAGGAGAGGCAGCTATCTTAGGCATGCTAAGTAACCCAAGAGCATGTCTTCTAGTGTTGGAGAAGACCAGGGTACCCAGATATCCTGCATCTGAACAAAATTGCCCATGTCTGTTTTTTTGTCTATTTTGTACACTGGCAGTTCATTCGTTTGAATGGACTGCTTCAATGCAACACGTTATTGTGTCAGTGTTTAAAGTAAGGAACCACAAATTTTCAATTGTGCCAAGTGTACAACATTTGGTTAAAGCATTTGATGTTGTCAATTTGGTGTGCCCAAAATGTCTAGCTAAAAACAGACCTCACCTCCCTTTCTGGAAATAATAGCTCTGGCTTGTAAGGTTCATCCAATGGCTTCAGTACTCTCAATGAACCAGGACAAGCACCAGTCTTGTACCAGTCTTGTACCAGTCTTGAAGCAGTCTTGTTCCAGTCTTGTCCCAATTTTGTACCAGTCATGTACCTAAACTTATTCTAGTCTTGCGCCAGTCATGTGCCAGTCTTGTTCCAATTTTGTACCAGTCATGTACCTAAACTTATTCTAGTCTTGCGCCAGTCATGTGCCAGTCTTGTTCCAATTTTGTACCAGTCTTGCTCCAGTCTTGTATCAGTCATATACCATTCATGTGCCAGTCTTGTTCCATTTTTGTACCAGTCTTGTACTAGTCTTGTTCCAGTCTTGTGTCAGTTGTGTGCCATTCTTGTACCAGTCATATGCCAGTCTTGTTCCAATTTTGCACCAGTCTTGTACCACTCATATACCAGTCTTGTTCCAGTCTTGTACCAGCCTTGTTTCAGTCTTGTACCAGTCATGTACCAGTCTTGATGTGTCCTCCATAATGTCGCAGTCCTGATAAAAATCGCTGATCGCCGCCATTACTAGTAAAAAAAAAAAATTATTAATAAAAATGCCATAAATCTATCCCCTATTTTGTAGACACTATAACTTTAGCGCAAACCAATCAATAAACGCTTATTGCGATTTTTTTTTACCAAAAATATGTAGAAGAATACATATCGGACTAACCTGAGGAAAAAAAAAAAATTTAAAAAAAAAAATTGGATATTTATTATAGAAAAAAGTAAAAAATATTGTGTTTTGTTTTTTTAATTGTCATTCTTTTTTTGTTTTTAGCGCAAAAAATAAAAAGCGCAGAGGTGATCAAATACCACCAAAAGAAAGCTCTATTTGTGGGAAAAAATTATAAAAATGTCATTTGGGTACAGTGTTGTATGACTGCGCAATTGTCATTCAAAGTGCGTCAGCGCTGAAAATTGGTCCGGGTACGAAGGGGGTTTTAGTGGCCAGTAAGCAAGTGGTTAAAGGGAGTTTTTTTTTTTTCTATGACATAAAATATATATATTTTTTTTTTATTATTGCATTTTAGTGTAAATTTGAGATCTGAGGTCTTTTTGACCCCAGATCTCATAATTAAGAGGACCTGTCATGCTTTTTTCTATTACAAGGGATGTTTACATAGGAATTAAAGTGACCCGATTTTTTTTTTAAACAGTGTCAAAATATTTTTTTGGAGCTTGCGCGCAGAAGCAAACGCATTCGTGAGTAGCGCCCGCATATGAAAACGGTGTTCAAACCACACGTGAGGTATCACCACGATCGGTAGATCGAGAGCAATAATTCTAGCCCTAGACCTCCTCTGTAACTCAAAACATGCAATTTTTTAAACGTCGCCTATGGAGATTTTTAAGGGTAAAAGTTTGTCACCACGAGCGGCCGCATGACATATATAAAAAAAATTGGGCTAACTTTTCTGGTGTCTTATTTTTTAATTCAAAGAAGTGAAATTTTTCCCAAAAAAGTGCGCTTATAAGACCGCTGCGCAAAAACGGTGTGACAAAAAGTATTGCAACGACCGCCATTTTATTCTTTAGGGTGTTAGAAAAAAATATATATATAATGTTCGGGGGTTCTAAGTAATTTTCTAGCAACAAAACCTGTTTTTAACTTGTAAACACCAAATCTCAGAAAGAGGCTCGGTCCTTAAAGCGGAAGTAAACCCATCTGAAAAACAGTTTCATTTCCGGCACGTGCCAGAAATGTAACACTCCCATTGGTTGTGCTCTCAACCAAACTGTCAAACCATCCAATGGCTGGTGTCATAAACTGATCACATGTGCACCATCATGGAAGTTGTAGATTAAACAGAGGCAAAGATGGCAGCTTCCTTGGCTGAAAACGATAGGGGGGTTTACTTCCACTTTAAGTGGTTAAAAATACTTTGGGTAACAGCCATTTTAGTTAGCAAGACACTGGCACTTTGTCCATGAAGGACATAAAGAATCACACTTCATCCATGTAGACTAAATGGTATTGGTGACTCGTGGGAACAGTGATGTCACCGAGTTAGGGCCTGGCTTTTGGCTGCTAGACCCAGGTGCTGTCACAGGGGAGGAAGCCACATGCCCCTTCATACTTGAACGTGGCAGGTATTGTGATGGTTTTCAGGATGGTTGCGGACAGTGGCAGTGCGTCCATTGTGGGCGCAGGAGCGCTGCCCCCTCTCTCCCCTGCACCGTCAACAATACATACATTCATGCATTGCATGAATGTATGTATTGTCGCCGGCACCGCTGCCGCCCACTATTCAGATGGCCGGCCCCCTGGCGAGCGCCGGCCATCTGAATAACAGCAGTTGGTTGGTGTTTTTGGAAGTGTCTATCAGAGCCATCGGCTCTGATAGGCTTCCCGATTATAGCCTGTGGGCTGTAATTGGCTTCCAAATTGTTAACCAGGGGACACACGGGCTGTGCGTTCCTTGGTTCCTTGGTGCGTTCCTTGGTTAACGGTCACCTGATTGGCTGAAGCGACATCGAGGGCGGGAGAAGACATTGAGAACGGGAGAAGACATGAGGGAGCGTGGAGGAGGCCGGCGCTGACCCGAGGAAGGTAAGTGCAGGGCTGGGGGAAACTGGCTGCATTTGGGAACAAACTGGCTGCATTTGGAGGGAAACTGGCTGCATTTGGGGGGAAACTGGCTGCATTTGGGGGGAAACTGGATGCATTTGGGGGGAAACTGGATGTATTTGGGGGGAAACTGGCTGCATTTGGAGGGAAACTGGCTGTATTTGGGGGGAAACTGGCTGTATTTGGGGGAAAACTGGCTGCATTTGGGCACAGTGGCGGCAATTGATGTTTTTTTTTTTCAGTTTGTTTGCGCCTCCCCAAACAAAATTTGAGCACCAGCCGCCACTGGTTGCGGAGAAGTACAGTGCAGAGAGGGATTACTGGTAAGGTTAGTAAATGACGGTTGGGGGGGTCCCCTTTCCAGGGCGCTGCCATTTGCCCTGCAGGGACAAAGGGGGAGAGTTACTAAATCCGGAGAGTGCAAAACTTGGTGCAGCTCTGCATAGAAACCAATCAGCTTTTATTGTCAAAGCCTAATTGAAGAAGCGGAAGTTAGAAGCTGATTGGCTACCATGCAGAGCTGTACCAGATTCTGAGTGCTCCAGTTTTGGTAAATCTCCCCCAAAGTGAGAGGTCTCTTTAAAAATAGCATGTAGCGAAGTGTTCCTTTAAACATATTTGACGTAAAGGCATGCAGTTGCACAACTGTCTGGAATTTCCTAGCTTTAGGCGAAGAGACGTCATCTGCGAATTACATTTCTGAGAACTCTGTTTTAGAAATTGTTATTACTAACACCTTCCATGTTTTAATACATTTGGGGTGCACACCCTAATGCAATAGGCTGTGCACACATATGGTTATAGAGTCTACAAACTAAGGTACATACTGTTCACTTAAAAATGTATCAATCCTGATGAACTGATCAGTTATCAAATTTTTTGAGGCCCTAAAAGGACAGTACAAATACCCCCAAATTACCCTTTTTGGAAAGTAGAACGTCCAAAGTATTTAGCAAGAGGCATGAAGAGTTTTTTTGAAGTTATAATTTTTTGTCAACATTTTTGGCAAAATTAAGAAATTAAATAAAATCTGGGGCTTTTTTCACAATTGTTTTAAAAAAAACTGCTACCAGTGACATACAGCGTCTTTATATGTTTGGTGTGGTGGTGATCAGGAATATTGACTACAGTAGTGACAGTATGTAAAAAAAAAAATTTATCATTTTTATTCAATTTTTTTATTTTTATTTTTTAACACTTTTTTTACATACTGTCATCAGAGTAGTTCAGTGTCATCCCATAGTAATTTTAGTTTACATTGCTATTGCTTAAAACAGTGATGATCACTGTTAAAAGCAGTAGTTTTAACTGTTATAAATGAGAAGGCCTGGCCCGCAGTCTCTGCTCTAATTCATCCCAAATGTGTTCTATCGGGTTGCGGTCAGGACTTTGTGCAGGCCAGTCAAGTTCCTCCACCCCGAACTCGCTCATCCATGTCTTGTTGGAACTGGAAGGGGCCTTCCCCAAACTGTTCCCACAAAGTTGGGAGCATGAAATTGCCCAAAATGTCTTGGTATGCTGACGCCTTAACAGTTCCCTTCATTGGAACTAATGGGCCAAGCCCAACCCCTGAAAAAAGAACCCCACACCATAATCCTCCCTCCACTAAATGATTTGGACAAGTGCTCAAAGCAAGGCTAATAAAAACATGGATGAGCGAGTTTGGGGTGGAGGAACTTGACTGGCCTGCGCAGTGTCCTGACTGCAACCCGATAGAACACCTTGGGGATGAATTAGAGCGGAGACTGTGAGCCAGGCCTTCTCGTCCAACATCAGCGCCTGACCTCACAAATGCGCTTCTGGAAGAATGGCCAAACATTCCCATAGACACACTCCTAAACCTTGGGGACAGCCTTTCCAGAAGAGTTGAAGCGGTTATAGCTGCACAGGATGGGCCAACTCCATATTGAACCCTACGGACTAATAATGAGAGGCCATGAAAGTTCTTGTGCGTGTAAAGGCAGGTGTCCCAATATTTTTGGTAAAATAGTGTATCTACAACGTGGGATCTAAGGCACCGCTGCCTGTATTGCATAGAAAAGCAGTGATGACATCACAGGGGTCTACAATTAGTTATGTCATGATTTATTGCTTCTTTTAAACATTTCATTGGCGTGTTAATGGGGGGGCTAGGGTAGGAAAACTATAAGCAGATTAAACTTCGGTTTTAAGTAATCACAGAAACACATCTGCTTTGTTTCAAGTGAATATTACTGTTTTTAAATGAAGAGAAAAGCTCTGTCTTTTTTATGTTTGCCTCCATTATGACAGGTCTGTTCTTTACCAGCTAGCATGCAATTACTAGATAATAACGGAGCTATTCATGTAATTATCACCTCTATCCAAGTGGAAGCGCGTCCATTGATGTGCAGCGCCGGCTGAAGAATTTTTCATCTGTTTTCATATTAGAAGCCGTATTATCTGACGATGTGTTGTCTGTTATGGCTTCAAGAGATAAGACACTTTGCCTATACTTCTCCCTACTCTAAAATTAATTTCACATACAAAAAAATAGCTTTTTGCTCATACTTACAAAGAAGATGGATTTATTATTGGTATGTTTGTTTTGAAAAATGTTTTGTTAGGTTTAAAAAAAAAAAAAAAAAAAAATAGAAGAATACAATAAAGCGGTTTTCGATCCTGCAGGCAGGATCGAAAACAAGACAAAATGAGAAGACAAAATGAGAAAATAAACACCCTATATGCTAATTATGAAAAAATAATAAGAAGAAAATAAAAAAAGAGAGCCTAATGCCGCGTACACACGGTTGGAATTTCTGATGGAAAAAGTCAGATGGGAGCTTTTCGTCGGATATTCCGACCGTGTGTATGCCCCATCTGACTTTTTCTGTCGGAATTTCTGAAGGACTTAGATAGAGAGCAGGTACGGAAAATCCGTTTGTCTGTATGCAATTCTGACGCACTAAAAACAACGCATACTCAGAATCAATTCGACGGATGCTCAGAAGCATTGAACTTAATTTTTCTCGGCTTGTCGTAGTGTTGTAGGTCACCGCGTTTTTGACAGTCGGAATTTGGTGTGACAGCTTGAGCGGAATTCCGTCGGAAAAACCATCCGAGTTTATTCCGACGGGAAAACCGGTCGTGTGTACAGGGCATTAGAAAAAAAATGAATGGCAGCCAACAAAATATACAGGGGGTCCCCGACTTACGAACGCGTTAGAGACTTTTAGTTTGTTCTTAAGCCGGAAATGGCCGCGCATGCGCAGAACGGCAATTACGAACATTTCCGACATTTTCCAATGTTCCGTTGAATGGCCGCGCATACGCAAAACGGCAATTACAAACTTTTCCGATGTTTTCCGATGTTCCGCCTGGCCGCGCATGCGCAGAACAGCAGATAGTCCCCGCAGCGTCCCATTCGTAAGTAGGAGTTGTTCGTAAGTCGGGCGTTCGTAAGTCGGGGACCCCTGTATAAGGAGATTAATATAAGGAAAAAAATTTGCTTAAATCTCAATGTTTCCGTCCAGTAGATTCTTCTTCTTTTTGTTTATTATTATTATTATCATTACTATTATTCTAAATAAAAATAATAATTATTATTATTATGATTTTTATTATTATGATTGTTGTTAATATTATCAGTATTATTATAAATAATAATAATAATATGTATTATTATTTTTATTATTATTATTATTATTGCTGTTGTTGCTATTATTATTATTATTATTATTACTATTTATAATTATAATTAATTATATTGTTATTGAATTATTATACTTATTGTATTATTATAATAAATTTGGTTCCTGCATGCGTTTGCATGCAGACCACCCCTGGGTAATGCCCACATGTAATGCTGAGCCTCCATGATTGAAGGAACTCAAATCCAATGAATGAAAGGGGTGTGCCAGGGCCGGAGAGGATGATCTCCAGCCAGGAAATGAGGCGGGCTCTATCTGACTTGCTGCAGCTTCAAATGTACACTGTGAGAAGCTCACAGTTTGCCAGACATCTGCAATTCGTTTAGTTACGAATCAAAAGTCTGACAACATTTTCTTTATTTAGAGATTTGGATGTATCCAAATTTTAGGATTTAAGGAATTTCAACGAATCCGCAATAAGTTATAACGAAATGAATTATTTCATTTGAATTAAAAAATGTAATCAGGATTAGAATTTGAAAATGAATTTGAAAACAAATTCAAATTCTAAATGGAAATATATTGCAATAACTACAGTAAGATTCAAGTGAAATAAGATTATTATTTCCACTTATAAAGGCTGCTTTATAGAATAAAATAGAAAATAATAGAATCAAAAATAGAAGAATAGAATAGAATAAAATATAATTGAATATAAATGAATAGACTAGAATAAAACAGAAAATAATCAACTAGAATAGAAAAGAAAAGAATAGAAAACAAAAGAACAGAATTGGAAAACAAATTCAAATTCTAAATGGAAACATATTGCAATAACTACAGTAAGATTCAAGTGAAATAAGATGATGATTTCCACTTATAAAGGCTGCTTTATAGAATAAAATAGAAAATAATAGAATCAAAAGTAAAAGAATAGAATACAATACAATAAAATAGAATATAAAGGAATAGACAAGAATAAAACAGAAAATAGTAAAATAGAATAGGAAACAAAAGAATAGAATTGGAAAACAAATTCAAATTCTAAATAGAAACATATTGCAATAACCTATTAGATTGTAACATATAAAAGAGTTTTTTTGGGACTTTAAATGAGGCAGGGATCAAAGGGGTCACTGCCTCCATCCCTAATCAGATATTGATTACAGAGGAGGGAAGGGGGAGGGGGAGAGGTGGGACTTTATATGAAGCACACAGCAGTAAATTGAATAGTCAAGCGAGTAGAAAAAGTGGGATTTATTTTGCATTGTACAATCATTTATAGCATACATTGGGCATACAGCCTCTCAACCATGAATGTTCCGACGTTTACAAAACAAATACATAAAACCACATAGCTTGATGTACATTTAACATAATGAGTACAAAAATCGCATGATGCTAGTAACAGACAATTAAAAACATAATTGCAGTCAAAAAAATAGGAAAGGGTCCATGGTAAGAAATGTTGGTAAGTAGTAGTGGCTCTACGCGTTTCGCGACCCTATAGTCGCTCATCAGGAGCATAAACTATGGCATTAAAATCTAAAGAAAAGAAATATATAGATCTAAATACCAGATAATTTGAGCTGGGCATTAAAGATGGTCAGGAGGATAAGGAAATTTTAGGGGGGAGAAGGCAAGAGGGGTTCAATAGTTACAGAGAACTTACATCTGCACAACGTGCGAGCTTGTAACTATTGAACCCCTCTTGCCTTCTCCCCCCTAAAATTTCCTTATCCTCCTGACCATCTTTAATGCCCAGCTCAAATTATCTGGTATTTAGATCTATATATTTCTTTTCTTTAGATTTTAATGCCATGGTTTATGCTCCTGATGAGCGACTATAGGGTCGCGAAACGCGTAGAGCCACTACTACTTACCAACATTTCTTACCATGGACCCTTTCCTATTTTTTTGACTGCAATTATGTTTTTAATTGTCTGTTACTAGCATCATGCGATTTTTGTACTCATTATGTTAAATGTACATCAAGCTATGTGGTTTTATGTATTTGTTTTGTAAACGTCGGAACATTCATGGTTGAGAGGCTGTATGCCCAATGTATGCTATAAATGATTGTACAATGCAAAATAAATCCCACTTTTTCTACTCGCTTGACTATTCAATTTACTGCTGTGTGCTTCATATAAAGTCCCACCTCTCCCCCTCCCCCTTCCCTCCTCTGTAATCAATATTAGATTGTAAGCTTTTCTGAGCAGGGCCCTCTTAATCCTCTTGTATTTTATTGTATTTTAACTGTATTGTCTCCCTTTTTATATTGTAAAGCAATGCGTAAACTGTTGGAGCTATATAAATCCTGTATAATAATAATAATAACTACAGTAAGATTCAAGTGAAATAAGATGATGATTTCCACTTATAAAGGCTGCTTTATAGAATAAAATAAAAAATAATAGAATCAAAAATAGAAGAATAGAATAGAATAAAATATAATTGAATATAAAGGAATAGACTAGAATAAAACAGAAAATAATAAAATAGAATAGAAAAGAATAGAAAACAAAATAATAGAATAAAACAGAACTGAATTCAATAGACAATAAAATACAGGTCCTTCTCAAAAAATTAGCATATTGTGATAAAATTCATTATTTTCTGTAATGTACTGATAAACATTAGACTTTCATATATTTTAGATTCATTACACACAACTGAAGTAGTTCAAGCCTTTTCTTGTTTTAATATTGATGATTTTGGCATACAGCTCATGAAAACCCAAAAATCCTATCTCAAAAAATTAGCATATTTCATCCGACCAATAAAAGAAAAGTGTTTTTAATACAAAAAAAGTCAACCTTCAAATAATTATGTTCAGTTATGCACTCAATACTTGGTCGGGAATCCTTTTGCAGAAATGACTGCTTCAATGCGGCGTGGCATGGAGGCAACCAGCCTGTGGCACTGCTGAGGTGTTATGGAGGCCCAGGATGCTTCGATAGCGGCCTTAAGCTCATCCAGAGTGTTGGGTCTTGCGTCTCTCAACTTTCTCTTCCCAATATCCCACAGATTCTCTATGGGGTTCAGGTCAGGAGAGTTGGCAGGCCAATTGAGCACAGTAATACCATGGTCAGTAAACCATTTACCAGTGGTTTTGGCACTGTGAGCAGGTGCCAGGTCGTGCTGAAAAATGAAATCTTCATCTCCATAAAGCTTTTCAGCAGATGGAAGCATGAAGTGCTCCAAAATCTCCTGATAGCTAGCTGCATTGACCCTGCCCTTGATAAAACACAGTGGACCAACACCAGCAGCTGACATGGCACCCCAGACCATCACTGACTGTGGGTACTTGACACTGGACTTCAGGCATTTTGGCATTTCCCTCTCCCCAGTCTTCCTCCAGACTCTGGCACCTTGATTTCCGAATGACATGCAAAATTTGCTTTCATCCGAAAAAAGTACTTTGGACCACTGAGCAACAGTCCAGTGCTGCTTCTCTGTAGCCCAGGTCAGGCGCTTCTGCCGCTGTTTCTGGTTCAAAAGTGGCTTGACCTGGGGAATGCGGCACCTGTAGCCCATTTCCTGCACACGCCTGTTCACGGTGGCTCTGGATGTTTCTACTCCAGACTCAGTCCACTGCTTCCGCAGGTCCTCCAAGGTCTGGAATCGGTCCTTCTCCACAATCTTCTTCAGGGTCCGGTCACCTCTTCTCGTTGTGCAGCGTTTTCTGCCACACTTTTTCCTTCCCACAGACTTCCCACTGAGGTGCCTTGATACAGCACTCTGGGAACAGCCTATTCGTTCAGAAATTTCTTTCTGTGTCTTACCCTCTTGCTTGAGGGTGTCAATGATGGCCTTCTGGACAGCAGTCAGGTCGGCAGTCTTACCCATGATTGCGGTTTTGAGTAATGAACCAGGCTGGGAGTTTTTAAAAGCCTCAGGAATCTTTTGCAGGTGTTTATAGTTAATTAGTTGATTCAGATGATTAGGTTAATAGCTCGTTTAGAGAACCTTTTCATGATATGCTAATTTTTTGAGATAGGATTTTTGGGTTTTCATGAGCTGTATGCCAAAATCATCAATATTAAAACAAGAAAAGGCTTGAACTACTTCAGTTGTGTGTAATGAATCTAAAATATGTGAAAATCTAATGTTTATCAGTACATTACAGAAAATAATGAACTTTATCGCAATATGCTAATTTTTTGAGAAGGACCTGTAATAGAATAGAAAATAACTAAATAGAATAAATTGGACAAATATAGCCATCTTCAGAAATTCTAATTTCGTAAAACAAATTGACTTTCAAATCGATTTGAACATAAAGAAAATACGAAACAAATTAAAAAAATGAATAATTCTAACATAACAAATATGACAAAATTTAATTACGAATCGGAAACAAAACAAAAAAATTTCCGTTGTGCACATCAGTGTGCAGATAAACCAGAGAAAGACATTTGAGTACAGGAGTGAAGTCTGTACCACTGTGCAAGACTTGATTTTTAGAAAGATTCAAAAGCTTGATATAGTTTTGTGCAGAGAAAACTACCATTTTTTCTGTCCTGAAACCTTTGACGTGATTATACATTTCTATTGACACACAGCAAAAACTCCTCCCGTACCGGCTGTCTGCTTACATTCCATACCAGATACAATGGGCTGAGCTTTTTGTCTGCCTTATTTACTACCACAAGCATTCTTTTTAAATTTCTTTTATGTAAAAAAGAAAAAAATCATGCTGTTCCGGCTCTTGTGTCATGCAATTGTATGAGTAATAATAAAATAATGGTAATGATAGTAAAAAAAAAAAAAAAAGTAAAATAATGCTACTGTAGCGGGTATTTAAATTTAAGGGAAGCATCTGGGTGGTAGTATAACCCAGATGCGCTAATTATTGTTTATGGAGGACTCTGGTGGTGTGAGGTTCCCTGGGGTCCGAGGGTGGCGCTGTTGCCCTGGGCCGGGAGTTGAACCCTCACTGCAAGACTGTACTCTTTTTTTCCCTTTCTGACGGTTGTACAGCGGGGCGGGGAACCTGCTGTGACGCTGGGGAGAGGAGATAAAGGGGGCGGACGCCCTGAGTTCAGGGTTCAGAGTCGGAGAACACCGCCGCGCCCAGGCAACTTCGGCCTGGGTACGGGCGTTCCGGAGTTCTGGGCACAGGGGCCCTTGGCCTGGCCAGAGCGGGAGATGGAGTCCATCCCAGGCACCTTTAGCCCTGGGGTGAGGTACTATTGAGGAGGCCTGGGACACAGTACCTTCGACTGGGTTCCGCAAGGGTGGAGGAGTCCGAGGGGCCCTAAGGTGTTGGGCGCCCGAATCTGAGACGAGGAGGCCGAGGAGTGTAACCCTTCCGAACAGCCCGGTGCAGCATTTGCCGGTGATGGTGGGGCCTCCGGTAACTCTCTCGGAAGGATGTCTTCCCTCTGACTGGGCCACAGCTTAAAGAAGGTAAATCCTATTTCATATATTATAGTTGCTGGTAGAGACTCAGAGAAAGAAAGAAGTACATTCACAGTCACTGTGCGCCATAACCGTTGGTGATATCTCAATGGTTTAGTTTGATTAAGGGATTGTGCCTTGACCTACTCCCCGCCTCTACTGAACTGTTCGTTGGTCACAACCTGTCTGTGCTAAGTGACGATTTATTGCTGCTAAAGAATAAATAAGAGTTGAACCTTTTCAGTGGTGTGGAACTCTGGTTACTGGGAGCAAAGGGGGGTCGGTTAGAGGAAAGACTTTACCCCGGGTTATACACACGACCCAATGGTAAAATACATTGGGCCTTCACCTCTTTCCAGAAGAGGACATGGGCCATGGTGGATCTCATCCTTCCCCCCAGGTTTCCCCTAGACAAGACAGCAAGCCGAGAATAAGAAGGGGTGAGAGGGGTCAGCCCGCTACACTACTATACTCAACTTCAAGTGATACTTTTTTTTTTTAAGTAACGAACATATTATACCGTATTTATCGGCGTATAACATGCACAGGCGTATAACACACACTAAAATTTTAAGAGGGAAGTTTAAGGAAAACATTTTTTCACAGCCCCCTTTACGATACACAGTCCCCCTCCCCCTGCACAGTACACAGCCCCCCTCCCCAGTATACAGCTCCCCATCCAATATACAGCCCCCCTCCTCAGTACACAGCCCCTACTTCAGTATACAACCCGCCTCCCCAGTACACAGCCCCCCATCCAGTACACAGCCCCCCATCCAGTATACAGCCCCCCTCCCCAGTACACAGCCCCCATCCAGTACACAGCCCCCCTCCCCAGAATACAGCCCCCCATCCAGTACACAGCCCCCTCCCCCTGCACTCCCAGGAGACCCCCATTCTCCTGGGACAGCGCTGCAAGCATTCTTTACAGTTAAGAAAAAAATCACTGCCAGCCCCTTCCACACTGCTCCTCCTGTGTCACTCATATTGTAAAATTAAGAATTAAGCTTCCATATACCTCAATAGCTAAGTTTTTTCCACTAACCTGGTCACATGACTGCTCTCTCTGACATTACATAGATGGTCATGTGACAGCTCTCCTCCTCCAAGCTAAAGCTAGGAGGAGGAGGAGCGGGAGGAGGAGAGCAGCCAGAAAAAACTGAGCTATTGAGATATTTAAAAGCTTTGTTTTATAATGACACTGACACAGGAGGAGCGGTGTAGGAAAAGGGGCTGGCAAGTGATTTTTTTCCTCAATATTAGACTTTGCAGGCAGCGCTGTCCCAGGGCCAGGAGAGGCGGGGCGGCCGGCCTGACACCCCCCCCCCCCAATGGGTGGCTCCCGGGGCAGACCGCCCGATCCCCACTCATGTTGGTAAAACATAATATCGGCGTTTAACACGCAGGCACTGTTTGTCCTCTGTTTTCTGGGGGGAAAAATGTGTGTTATACGCCGATAAATACGGTACTTACCTGCCCTGAACCAAGTAGCAAGAGTATCAAGCCGCTTGCAATGGGGGCACTCGTGTGTGCTCTTTCCCAAGTCCATAGACACATAGAGAATGGCTCAGGCATGCCCCTCCCCCCGCTCCCTCCTCACTGGCTGTGATTGACAGCAGTGGGAGCAGAGAGAGGGAGCTGGGAGAGCCACTGCTCTTGTGCACTTTTCTGGGTGGAGATCAAGCTCGCGGAAGTATTACACCCCTTTCACACTGAGGCAGCTTGCAGACGTTTTAGCGCTAGAAATAGTGCCTGTAAAGCGCCTGAAAACTGGCTCCCATGCTGCCGGAATGTGAAAGCCTGAGTGCTTTCACACTGGGGCGGTGCGCTTGTGGGATGTTAGAAAAAGTCCTGCAAGCAGCATCTTTGGGGTGGTTTGGTAGTGGTGTATACACCGCTCCCAAAACGTCCCTGCCCATTGCAATGATTGGGCAGCGATTCCGAAGCGGCTAAAAAGTGCTTCGAAAGCGCCACAACACGGGCGGTTTTAACCCGTTCTTTGGCCGCTGGTGGGGGTTAAAAGCGCCCCGCTAGCAGCCGAAAAGCGCCACTTAAACAGCGCTAAAACTACAGTGCTTTTGCACTAACGCATGGGCGGCCCCAGTGTGAAAGGGGTCTTAGGGAAGGCTAGGGGGAGGGTTGCTGCACACAGAAGCTCCCCCTACAGCCTTTAAAACCACCTTAAAATTGAACTTCACCCAAAAACGGAAGCTCCGCTTTTCTGCCCCCTGCTCTACTACTTTTGGCAGGGGAGTAGCAGGTACCTAGTTTTGACAGGTATTCACTCCCACTTATGCTCGGATAGCCTAGGCGATCCAAGCAGAAGTTGCCCCTCCCCCAAGCGATCCAAGCAGAAGTTGCCCCCCCTAGGCGATCCAAGAATAAGTTGCCCCTGTCAAGCGATCCAAGCAGAAGTTGCCCCTCCCCCAAGCGATCCAAGCAGAAGTTGCCCCCCCTAGGCGATCCAAGAATAAGTTGCCCCTGTCTAGGCGATCCAAGCAGAAGTTGTCCCCTCTTTGCCAAACACATTCCCCAAAGCACATCACGGCTCACGCATGCGCAGTGGAAAGCTGCAAGGAGTCTAAGCTGGCTTCCCAAAGTAAACCATGACCCGGAGACCAGTGAAGGACCAGCCTGGATGAGAACGGCACTGGACAGGTGTGTGTACGTATATTAAAAGTCCGCAGCTACAGTATTTGTAGCTGTTGACTTTCACATTTTTATAGGAGGATTGAATATCCTCTTTAACCACTGCCGGACTGCTCTATAGCCAAAAGACGGCTACAGAGCGGTCCTCCAGTTCTGGCCACGGTCGTCCTTCCAGAACCCCACCTCCTACGCGTGCCCCCTGGGGCATGCATTTGGCGTGCTCTGTGACCACTGTGTCCTTCAGACACAACTGATCACAGATCACAGTAGGGCCAATCACAGCTTATCACATGTAAAAAGACTTGCTGGTTATTGGCAGTCCTTTCCTCCCACGCTGTGTCTGTGGAAGGAAAGGAGAGCCAATGGCCTGCTGGGAGAGCCTGTTTATTTGGGTGGAGTCAGGTGATCGGGGTTCTGTGCCACCTAGACGGCTGTCTGGGTGAACGTGTGTTGTTGTGCTGCCCCGGGCTGCTAGGCCAGAGCCTGAGGCCTATTCCGGGGTCATCTGGCTGCTGGGCTGTCTGAGGGCCTATCCAGAAGCAAGAGAACAGCGTAGGGTTGGGACTGCGGCTTGCAGTCCAACCAGAAGCAATGGTTCTGCCAGCTGGAGAACCAGTTGTGGTTGGAGGTAAAGGGGGAAGCTGTCGCCACTAAGGGACCATCCACTTTGCTACCAGAGACCACTGGGAGTAGCTGAAGCAAGTACCGGAGCAGTATTCTCAACAGCCGGGGACGGTGAAGAATTGGGAAAACTTCAGCAAATGCCAGGTACCGAGCAGGCCAGCGGGGTGACACTTAAGGAGTATCTGTGAGTGCCAAGCTAGGGACTCAGCAGGGATGCGGGGGTGATGCTTGAAGTATCTGTGAGTGCCAAGCTAGGGACTCAGCAGGGATGCAGGGGTGACGCTTGAAGAAGATACTGAGTGAGAAGATTTGAAGAGCTCAGGAGATCCAGTGTCAGTGGATCTGTTAGTCTAGTGAATGACTGGGAGCTCAGTGAAGTTCTACAATAGGAGATTGTAGAAGAAGTGGAGGAGTTTATTGCAACCGTGTTAGAAACTGTTACAAGATGGTTGCCATAGGAGACAGCGATCCTACTCATGCAGACCCGGTGTCCAGCTGGATGCCTTTCCCTGCATGGCTGGCTGCAGCCTGCAGTCTGCAACATTGCAACTACTAAAGGGTGTCCTGACCCTAACCCTCTCTCCTACAGTTCTGTTTAAGAGACAATAAATCTCCTTGCATTCAAGAAGTGTCTGGCGCCCATCAATCTACCTTGCACTACACCCACCATGCCTTGTAACCCACTCTACACAGAAGGATGTCAGCTCTCCCTAACTCTGAAGGTCACCATTAGGTCTCAAGGGGTCGTGGACTTGGCTACAATAATAAAAACATTTCTTTTTTTAACGTTTCAGTCTTTTTAGCAAAAAATAAAAACCCAGTGGTGATTAAATTCCACCAAAAGTAAACTCTATCTGTCTTTTCAAAAAATTATAAAAAATTCTTTAGTGTACAATGTTGCATGACCGCGCAATTCTCATTGAAAGTGCGACAGCGCTGAAAGCTGAAAATGATCCTTGGTGGGACGGGGGGGTGGGGGGTGAAAGTGCCCGGTCTTGAAGTGGTTAAGGCAGCATGGGGTCTGCTTTTTTTTGTTTAGGTAATTTATAGGTGCAAACAAGAGAAAAGAGGGATGTTTTCATGCTACTTTAAATACAGTGAGTCTTGTGACTCCTCTCGGCATTCCCTGCACCCCTAAAGTCTCTTGCTTAATTCAGCTACAAAAGTCCAAGGGTGGCCAAACAAGTGAAGCTAAATAAGAAACAAAAATCTTCGGATGAGCTTTATGTTATGGTTGAGTGTCAGTGCTCGGCGTTGCAGTTCTCACGCACCTGTAGATGTACCTGGGAGGAGGGACGGATGTTTGCCCTAGATACTTTAGTACACTCCCTTGTGGGAAACACACATAAATCAAATTGATCCGAAGTAAAGAACAAAAACAAAATTGTATCAGATTAAAGGAACACATGACTTGTTGTAACTGCAAGTATCAGCAAATAAATTTAATACCTCTAAAGCTAAATTAAGCCAAAATAAAAAGCTAAATTAGCCACTTCAGCCCTGGAAGATTTTCCTGCTTAATGACTGGGCCATTTTTTGCGATACGTCACTGCGTCGCTTTTACTAACAATTTTGCGGTCGTGCGATGTTGTACCCAAACAAAATTGACGTCCTTTTTTTCTCACAAATAAAGCTTTCTTTTGGTGGTATTTGATCACCTCTGCGGTTTTTATTTTTCACGCTACAAACAAAAAAAGCGTGACAATTTTGAAAAAAAATATATTTTTTACTTTTGCTATAATAAATATCCCCAAAAATATTTTAAAAAAACAAATTTCTTCATCAGTTTAGGCCAATATGTATTCTACATGTTTCTGGTAAAGAAAAAAAAAAAATAAGCATATATTGATTGGTTTACGCAAAAGTTATGTAGCGGGGTCTCTAAATTTAGGTGGGGTACACCTGGGTGGTAGTATGATCCAGGTGTGTAAATTATGGGAGTAATTGGACCATTTGTATTCGTGGAGGATTGGGCGGTGTAATAGTCTCCTTGGCCTGTGGGTGGCAGGTGCCCGCAGGCTCAAGGTAGATTTGCTGCCATAGTGCTGTCCTTTTTGTCCCTTCTCAGAGATGGTACGGCGAGGGCGGGGAACCTGCCGTGACGTCAATGGAGGGGATAAAAGGGGGAGACTCCCTGGTCACGAGGTCTTGCTCTTTTGGAGTGTCTTCATCACGCGCCCAGGCACCTTAGGCCTGGGTGCGGGCGGTTCTGAGTTCCGGCCCAGGTGCCCTAGGCCTGACCGGAATGGAGTTGGAGTCTATCCCAGGCACCTTCAGCCTGGGGTGAGGTACTAAACCAGGAGGCCTGGGGCTCAGTGACTTCGACTGGGTCCCGCGAGGGTGGAGAAGTCCGGGGGTCCCTGAGGTGGATGGGGCCCATGTCTGAGGTGAGGAGGCCGGGGAGGTTACCCATTCGGAGAGTCTGGAGCAGCATCAACCCAGTGACGGATGGGCCTCTGGTAACTCCCTTGGAGGGACATCTTCCCCTGACAGGGGCCACAACGCAGCGAAGGTACTCCTATCTACGTTCTCTTGAGTCGCTGGTAGAGACTCTCAAGTTCTAAGTTCTCTCTAGCTAATGCTATAGTAACCGCTGGTGAAATCACAGTGGTTAACTGACAATCAGGACAGTGCCTCGACCTGCTCATCCCACCGTATCAAACTGTTATTGGGTCTCAACCAGATGGCTACTGAAGCACTGTTTATTGTGAGATATGCAATAAAACAAGAGTTGGACTGTGATCGGTGTGTGGAACTCTGGTTAATGGGAGCAAAGGGAAGTGTTGGCACGGCAGGACTTGATCCTTTACAGAAACACACAGGCCCGAGGAAATATCTGGTACTGGCCTTCACCTCACCCACAGCTATGGGGAGGACATGGGCCGTAGCGCATCTCACCCTGTCGTGTGTGATACCCTAGACAAAAGAGATGGGGTGAGGCCGCTACAGTTATATCGTCTACAAAATAGGGGATATATTTATGACATTTTTATTATTATTATATTTTTTTACTAGTAATGGCGGTAATCTGCGATTTTTAGCGGTACATTGCGGCGGACAGATCGGGCACTTTTGACACCTTTTTGGGCCCCATGACATTTATACAGCGATCAGTGCTATAAAAATGCACTGATTGCTGTGTAAATGTCACTGGCAGGGAAGGGGTTAAAACTAGGGGGCGATGAAGGCGTTAAATGTGTTCCCTAGTTAGTGTTTCTTACTGTGGGGGGATGGAACTGACTGGGGGAGGAGACATATTGCTGACAGTTACTACAAACAGCAGCTCTGCCTCTTCTCTCCTGTCAGAACGAGAATTTGTGCGCTCACTCGTGCCTGCCGGGCACGCGCACCGGGTCCCCCGCCTTGCAGCGGGCACGTGCGTGCGCCTGCTATGACTCTTAAAGTAGTCGACGTACCCATACGGCGATTCGCGGGAATGTGCCGCTTTGCCGACGTATATCGGCGTGAGCCGGTCGACAAGTGGGTAAAATTAGTACCTATGAAGCAATCTACAGAAAATATGATTTCAAATTTTCAGGAGGTTGCAAGAACAAAACATAAAAGAGTCAGCATTTTCTGGAATATTTACCTTCAATCTGGAGCTGTCCCTTGCAGTACTTCTTTTCCACTACTAGATGGACTCAGTCTTTGGGGATAAATGGCAGCCAGCATCATTTAACCAAATTCCTCTGAGCCCAGTCTGTCATGGACCCTTGTGACTGGACAGTGAAAGGAGAAGCAGCACAGTGATGAGCGTATGTTACTGTCACTCTGCTCACGTCTGCTATTAGCATGCTCTTTTATGGCCCAAGAAAAAATAACAAAATGCCTCTAATGCCAAATAATAATGAAAAAAATATTATATTTTTTTACTTAAGACCCGTACACACGGTCGGACTTTTGCCCAACAAACTTCGTTTTGAGCAAGTTGGACACACAATCCGACCTTGTGTACGCTCCATCGGACCAATTTTTTTTGCTTTTTTCTTGTTTTCATCGGACAAAAGTTGGGTCTGCAAACGGACAAACTTTTGCCCAACAAAAGTCAGATGGAGCAAAGTCCGACCGTGTGTACAGAAAACCATCGGACTTTTGTCCGATGGACAAAACAACTAATGTTAAAATCAACCAACAAAAGCAGAAGTTGACCAAAGGGTGGCGGTAAAGAGCAGAAAAGAGCAGAAAAACCACGTGATGTTGCCAAAAGTTTTGGGAAAGTTTGCAGAAAAGTCCTGTGGTGTGTATGCTATGGGTGTTCCCGACCAACTCCGTTCGGACAAAAAAACGCGGAAAAGTCCGATGGAAGTCCGACCGTGTGTACGGGGCTTAAGATATGTCAATAGAGTCAGCCTGGAGAGGGTTAATGAAACAGGGCAAGTACTTCCCTTTCAGGCCTAGTTATTAGGCAGATGGTCACAAAGGCTGAGGGGTATGACTGTGTTGCTATCAGAGCTTGATGCTGGAAGGTCCCTTATTGAATCTGTCTTGAACCTGCTGGGTAAGCTGCCCTGAACTGGGACTTTGCTATGTCATATGCTGTGACTGGGACTCTGAGCATTATTTAACCACTTGCCAACCGGCTCACTCCGATATACGTTGGCAAAGTGGTTCATTCCCGCGAATCGCCGTATGGGTACGTCTGTACCTTTAAGAGCGATAGCAGGCACGCGCAGGCGTGCGCACGCACCGCTGGAGGGTTGTGCACGCCCGCTGCACGGCAGGAAACCTGATGCGTGTGGCCAGCTGGCGCGCTCGCCGCCGGTCACCCACGATCGTGTGCACGAGAGCAGGAACATGGATTTGTGTGTGTAAACACTCAAATCCCTGTTCTGTCAGGGGAGAGGAGACATATCGTTGTCCCTACTAAGTAGGAACAACGATATGTCTCCTTCCCCAGTCAGTCCTAGCCCCATACAGTTAGAAACACTAACTAGGGAACACATTTAACCCCTTGATCGCCCCTTAGTGACAGTGACATTTACACAGTAATCAGTGCATTTTTATAGCACCGATTGCAGTATAAATGTCAATGGTCCCATAAATGTGTCAAAAGTGTCCGATCGGTCCGCCGCAATGTCACAGTCCTGCTAAAAATCGCAGATCACCGCCATTACTAGTAAAAAAAAATATAAAAATGCCATAAAACGTTACCATACGTTTGTAGACGCTGTAACTTTTGCGCAAATCAATCAATATACACTGGCCTAAACTGAGGAAGAAATTTGTTTTTTAAAAACATTTTGGGGATATTTATTATAGCAAAAAGTAAAAAATATACAAAACTACAATATATATCAAACAATATATTAGGCAGCGCTCCCAAGGATATAATACTGTAAAGTGCAATCTGTGATATAATATAATATAATAAGTCCAAAGTCTTAAAGAAAATCCAAAGAATAGTCCGTGGTCAGAGCAAAAGGGAAAAATCTCAGCAGAATTAAAAGCCAATCTTATCCATCTTCCACCAACACCACCACTCGTGTAATAGACAGGGGGATAGGTCACCGCCCCTGTTGAAATGACTCCTACCAGACGGCGCTGGATCACAAGCCTTGTATGATTACAAATTATGGTTCTCATCTTTCAAGCACACAGGACAAACTCCCCTCACGCAGGTAATCACATGCAGGAGAAAAGGGATGATAGCCAATAGCGTGATACTGTTTGACCATTTATTATAAAACACCAACTAACAGTTGAAATCGCACTTACAATGTTAAAAAATAAGGCAATACATCACATAAAGCAGATCATCACGTCCAGGGATCGTGGGCTATAAGAGCAGGGTCTCCCGTCTGCCTCTGTTTCTAAGTCCCGGCACACTAGCGCACGCTAGTGACGATTGACGTGATGATGTCACTTGATCAACAGTCGTACTATCCAACCCAGACGCGTTTCGTCATTCATTCGACATCATCTGTGGGTGTGGCTTTGCAAACTCCAGGTAGATGGTGTCACTGCCAGGGATTCAAACCAGCGACCCTTTTTGCTGCTAGGTGAAAGTGCTAACCACTACACCACTGTGCTGCACAAGGAGGGTGGGGCATTGTAGTTCCATCCTCTGTACATTTATTTTCACCTGATCTCTCCTACTCCATAAGCGCTTAGCTTTTAGATAGGGCCAGCCATTTTTTGCACTAAGTAAAAAATATAGTTTTGTTTTTTCAAAATTGTCGCTCTTTTTTTGTTTATAGTGAAAAAAATAAAAACCGCAGAGGTGATCAAATACCACCAAAAGAAAGCTCTATTTGTGGGGAAAAAAAGGATTACATTTTTTTGGGTACAGCGCCGTACGACCGCACAATTGTCAGTTAAAGCGAAGCAGTGTTGTATCGCAAAAAATGGTCTGTAAGTGGTTAAAAGGACTTTTACTGCAAAAAAGATTTTTTGTGTTGTTTGAACTGCCTATGATGACAAAGCCTGTAAATTTTCTGTTGCTTTTTGCTGAACAAAGGAGTAGACCGGCACTCATCAGAAAGAGCTGCTTGTAGTCTTCCTGTCCTAAAGTGTGTGAAGATTTGCTACCCTCTCCAACACAGACCTTATCTGTCAGGATTCAAATGCTTGGAGCGCCCTGGATATACACATTTTTCTGGATCTATTGTTTTAAGCAAACTTTTTAGGCTGCTGCACCTTATATTTGGACTGTCCCCTGGCAGATTGTGTCATTTGAACAATTAATCTTTTGACTGAGATTGGCCCCATTCCTTCCTTAATATTTATTGTGTTTGATCCTTTTTTTTTTTTTTTTTTTATCCTCCCTTGTTCCCTTGTATTTCTTGCTGATATTATGGAACTTTTATCAGAGATTGACTCACTTAAACACACTAGAGTCCAGGAACTTCTTGCCATTTTTCCGAATGATTTTTTTAAACCGCTCCCCCAATTTAGTCACGCACAATATGGTGCTTTATGCCATTCGTTTCAAAGATTGGAGAAATTGCTCACCTCTGCCAATCAACAATGGTGGGATGAATTTTTTCTTCAAAAATATATATCTGCTCATATTACTCCTAGAGGCCTTAGGATTTTAAAAACATGTTCCTTTTTAGATACGGCACAACAGAAAGAATGGTCCTCTATCTCTGAATTTTGTACTAATAAGTGGATCAGTATTATTATAATACAGAGACACATTAAATATGAACAAGTGGTACACCAGATACAGATCCTGATCTCTCAAATCATGGAATTGACCTCTCACTTACCTACCTATTGGCTATCTACCATCACTAAAAAAATCAATAAGAGAGAAGACCTCCTCACTAAATTTAAACTTGGAAAATTCCGGAGAGATTTGGGTGAATATAATAAAAACAATATATTCTCATGGAAACGTACATCTAATTGTAATATTCCATCTCTTATGGATATTAACCCATATGCCCCTATAGTTAACCAGCATCCGAAAACTATAGCACACGATAGAGTGCCCCTCAAGTCTCCTACATCTCTATCACTACCTAACCTACAGAGAAAGGACACCAAAAAGGTACCCCCAGTATTACATTCATCCATACCTGGTGTTGACCTACCACCTAGCCATACACAGGTAATTTCTAGTTCCAATCACAGGATATCTTCTCCTCCCTCTTTTCATACAGATGAAATTAATACGAGTACCACGATGCCTATTCATATAAATGACACTAACATTATCACTTCAATGCCTACTTTATCTGTTGACCAAACATCATCTAACTTACCTATAACCTTTGGTCCAAATTCCTTATATGTACCCACTACTAGTGGAGCCCAATCTTTTGAATCCCCTCCGGTCTCTTTTTTAGTATTAGACCTCCCCCGGACCAAACCTTTAAAAAGAAAGCACGAAGCAGAGGATGCCGGGGTAGAGGAAGTAGATCCAAGTCCAGACCACAGGAAAAAGAGAGTACAGTAAAAATCTTCAATCTCTCGACACACCAGCTGTCTCGTGACAAAATCTCTTTACTCAGTCGGGGCCTTAATTTTGCACCTTCTGCTCAACCAAACCCCTTTCTTTTATTTACTGATTTAAATAAGTTTATACGTCGTCTTACTTTAAAACGATTTTTTAATATAAAGTCTACCCACCACATGCCTAATCAATCTGAGGTTTACCCTATTCCAGCCAGTCCCCTGTGTAATGACAATATGACTCATGATGATCATGTCTGTTTAGCTCTCTTAGAAGACCTTTATTGTCCTAATACTGAACCTGACTATGAGCATTCTGCCAGGGCCTCTTTGTTTGATAGTTCAGTGAATGACCAAATACAGTATACCCAGTATCTTATGACCTCGCCACCAATTCAGAATACCAAATTCAGACCTGTCTCCGTCTTTTATCCCACGAAGTCTAAAGGTTCCTGTATTGATGCCTTTTACCGTATAGTACACGCAGAGATTCAAGAGATGTGTATCTCAGGTAAAAATAAGACTGCCCATAATCTCACTCAGTCTGAAAAGAAGGCTCTTGAGGCCCTTACCAATAATTTTAATTTAACAATTAAATCTGCTGACAAGGGAGGGGGTATAGTCGTCCAGAATAGATTAGATTATGTCACAGAGGCAAATAGACTCTTGTCAGACAGTAACACATACATGAAATTGCAGACTGACCCCTTGCCTCGTTTTACTATAGAAGCTGCTTCCCTTGTCAAGGATGCACTCCGTGATGCTGTTATTACTAAATATGAAGCTTCTTTTTTAGTTGGGACCGTTCATTTTACCCCATATTTTTATCACCTACCCAAGGTGCATAAAAATCAAACTAATCCCCCCCCGGACGACCTATAGTGGCAGCAATGGGAAGTATTACCAGTGGCTTCTCACAATATGTTGACCAGTTCCTCCAGCCACTTGCTCAATCAATGCAGTCTTATATTAGAGATGGTACTCACTTGTTATAACTCCTCTCTCCTTATTCTTGGGAGCCCACTTACCTGTGGGTTTCACTTGATGTCCAGTCTCTGTACACCTCCATACCACACGATGTGGGATTGCGTGCTGTCCAATCCTTTTTATGTCAGGATCCCTTATTGAATTCCAGGCAAGCATCCTTTATTTTAGAGGCAACTGCTTTTTGCCTCACTCATAATTACTTTCAATTTGAAAAAGACTTCTTTCTGCAGGTAAACGGGACTGCGATGGGAGCTAATTTTGCGCCATCATATGCAAATATTACTATGGGATACTGGGAATCTTCCTACATTTGGCATAACAACCCCTTTTCATCTCACATCGTGTTTTATGGAAGATATATAGATGACGTGATCATTATCTGGGATGGCAGTGTATCCTCAGTCTCTGATTTTGTTGCTCACTGTAACAACAATAATATGGGTCTCAATTTCACTTCAGTCATAGACGAACATCAGTTGGCCTTTCTTGATCTGGAGCTCTTCTTTATTGGGAAGGACATCCATGCCAGGAATTTTACTAAGCCTACGGCGGGTAATTCCTTTCTTAATTATAAAAGTTGCCATCACCCTCAGTGGCTTAACAATATACCTAAAAGCCAGTATTGCAGATTGAAAAAGAACTGCACTAGGGATACCGATTATGAGACTCAAAGTAAGATCTTGGAGGGAAAATTTCTTGATAAAGAATTCCCTGCCGATATTGTAAAAACAGCCTATTCCTTTTATAAAGATACGTCGATTTCATCACGTCCTAAGATCCAAGCCGACACTAGCACTAACAATAAAAATGATATATGGTTTATCACTCAATTTCACTCCCGCCACAGACAGATGGAGGGCATCGTGCGGAAACATTGGCCCTTATTGTTGCAGGATGAACACCTTGTCCCTGCTTTATCAAAAAAGCCAAAATTTGTCTATAGAAAGGCCCCTAACATAAAAGGTAAAGTGGCACCAAGTAAGTTAAAAGAAAAACCCTTACCGCCAGGGTATTCTATCCCTACATTTTTAGCTATTTCAGGCATGTATCAGTGCCGAAAACCCCTTTGTAAGACCTGTAGGTTTGTCAAGCATGGCCAGAAGGACTTCAGTGTAAAAGGAAAAACTTACCCCATCAAAGGTTTCCAGACTTGTTCCTCTGACCATGTAGTATATTGCTTGACATGTCCTTGTGGTTTGTTCTATGTAGGGCGAACCATTAGACCACTGCGCAAACGGTTTGGTGAACACCGCCGTTTTATTACCGATGGTTTAGACAATCATAGTGTCCCTAGGCACTACCTTGAACATCACCAAAAATCTACTGAAGGTCTTTCGGTTTGGGTGATTGAGGCGATGCCCAGAGACCTACCATCAGCTGAGCGCTTTCGCAAGCTTTGTCGTAGGGAAATGTTTTGGATTTTTTCTTTAAGTGTTTTGGCCCCTGGTGGGTTAAATGAGGATTTTGAAATTAGTGCCATTGTATAAAGCAATCCTCTATATTGTTCATCCTCTTCTATGTCTGGTGTACTATGCGTTTCTCATGCGTTTTTTTTATTTTTTTATTATATATATATGTATATGTGTGTGTATATATATATATATGTATATATATATATATATATATATATATGTATGTGTGTATGTATGTGTGTATATGTATGCACACATGTGCATATGTGTATACATATTCTTATCTCTCTGATAATAATTCACCCGTTTTTAACTCCCTTTATGTCTGGTGTATTATGCGTTTTTTATGTATACATACATATGTGTATGCATATCCTTATTCTCCCTGATAATAATTCCCCTGTTTTAACTGTAATTTATATGGATTTTAATATCGTCAACAATAGATTATGTTATATGTTTAAATATTTATGTCATACATCATTTTTTTTTTTTTTTTTCCCCAACAAAAAATTTGTATGCAAACTGAGCAATAAGTAGTATGCAGATTTTGTCCTATTATGCTGTCCAGCTATGGTCCTCCTCCTATTGTTGTTTTTAATTTTATTATTATTATTTTATTATTATTTTTATTTGTGTGTGTGTAAACAGTGTATAGTCATTTGGCAGCGTTCTGCTGCTAAAACACTGTGTTGCTTTTTATTTGATTGACGTCCACTAGTCCCGCCCCCATTACAACACATAGACTATAAGAAGTCTAGCCCTTATGGAACCATTGTCACTGGCTGAAGAAGGAACCAATGAGCTGTTCCGAAACGCGTCCTGCCTCCATGACACACTTCCTGTCCACTTCCTGTTCGTGTTCCATGCTGGTTTCTGTCTCGCTTCCTCTGACATCATCCCCAGGCTCCAGCGTTACTGTGCCCTCTGAACATTCACAGCACAATCAGCTGTTATCTCGTGGACTTTCCTGGAAGCTTTAACATCAGAGACTGGGACTGCCCTGCCACTGGAACATCTCCTGGACGCACTTACCTACTACATGCCTGTTTCATCCACTATCTTGTAAGTGTTTTTAACCCTTTTAGGGGATATTAAAAGTTTTATACTTCTGCACTTAGAGGCGCCTTGTTTGTTTTTCTGTAGTCTTCCTGTCCCCTATGGAGATGGGGCTAGGGCGGATTGCAAAAAGTCTTCTAAGCCAGGCCAATAGTTCCTTCTGTGAAACTGCTTCCCTGGAGGGTGTACGTAGCAAGGAGGTGACTACAGAGAGCACAGCACTGTGAGTACTAATGAGGGCTTCTGTTAGAAATGGGGGCTGTACAGCCTACAGCCCCCCCCCCAGCTTGGGTGTGGGTGCAGGTGTATGACCCCGAATACAGCTCCAGCCGCATGAAACAAACCACTAGTTCACGCGGCCAGAGTACCCGTTTGAATTAGCCCCTAATTATGTATTTTCAATTATATTTTACTATTTTTTTTTAATTATTAATAGCCCTGGGGGATGGGGGGTAGGGTGACCACGTGTCCCGGATTGCCCGGGACAGTCCCGCATTTTGCAGGTCTGTCCCGGGCACCTTCATTCCAGCACAATACAGTGTCCCGGAATGAAACTGACACAGCCAACCCCCCCAGGCCAATCTGATGCCACCAAAAAAGGCTGCCACATCACCGCTTTACTCACTGACAGTACTTGTCCTGTCCGGGAATGCCTGGAGGAGCACAATCCTGCCCCCTGCTTGTGATTGGAGAAATCATAAATCCCGCCTCTTGTGTCCAATCACTGTGATGTGATCCGTTACAGCACAAGCTGATTTTTGGGAAGGGAGGGTGTCCCTGAATGGTAGTTTGGCAATGTGGTCACCCTAATGTGGGGGGGGGGGGCTTTGGGGGAAATATCAGTGGTCTAAACAGATCCCTGATTTCTCACTTTTGAGACAGAGAAAGTGATTGAGGGTTACCACCTGTCCAGAATTCACCCAGACTGTCTGGGTTTTAAATCATGTGTCCGGGTTTTAGTCACATTATTCAGACCGGGCTGTGTCTCCCCAAGTGACCGAGATAGTCCCACACAAATCTGATGCTGCGGGGGGGGCAGGTTCGGCATCATTGGGGTGCGGCGATGATGTGAGCAAAAGCAGTTTGGCCACACCCACTGTTTGCTGCAGAGTGCATAGCGCACCGCATTACTATTCTCCTTGGTGCACCCATAGGTGTCTCAGGTCTTTTATAATTCTATAGTGCATACAACGAGAAAATATGTGCCATGCCGCTAAAGTATTTGAGTTTGGCTTGAAGAAATTTTGGCAACCCTATTGGGGACATAAATCCCCTGTCCTTTCACTGCAGCCTCAGCTGCTACAGAATTACTAGGAAGCACTCTATACAGAGGCTCCCTGTTCATTCCCAAACTGAAGCATAGTAAACACGACTGGGGGGATCAATGCTGCAGATGACTGGGATCCTGGACAGGAGCGGGTGTGATCGGACCAGCAGGAGGGGGGAACATTCCCTGAAACCGATCCCCCTGTGGCTCTCCCTGCAGCAGCTGACACTCTGCAGTAAGAAGAGGAGGAGTATCCCCCTTCTCAGCAGCCCTGATACTAATGAGTGGAGTAATAGAGTAGAGAAGAAACTGTAAGGGAGATGGCTGCTGAGGTGCTGCATATGCTTTCACTTTTGACTATTGCGGTCCGTCCACTAAATGTTATTGATTATGTAATGTCAAGTGACTCAGGAATGTATGTTCTAGTGATGTGACTGTTACGCCATTTCCTGAATTCCACCAGTAAGGTCAACGGCCAGGTCAACGCCCAGAAATGTCGCGCGGAGGCTTCTGGCCAACCACGTAGCCCCTCTTACACTGGTTTTACCCCTTTACTACTACTCTCTTTCAAAACTACTATTTTCAAAACTGAAAAAATAAAAGTTGTCTACCAAGGTGTCAGGAACCATGAAACAGACAGAGACAGTTGGGACGTCCAGCCTTAGAGAGGGGGATCCCAGGTGAATATTGAGGCGCACCTACACCTACTTCGTTCCAGTGTGAGGTGACCAGTCGGGTTGCCAAGAGAGCCTGTCTGTTCCGGGACGTTCGTTTGGGCCTTGATCGCAGGATTTGGTGAGAGGGTATTTATGCCCATCTGCAGGGAACAGAGACACTGCACTACAGAAGGAGTTATTTGAACACTGTATACAGACATCATTGCTGGTAGTCATCTTGCTGACACTTGTAATACCACAGGGATAAAGGGATAAGGCTATCCATTTCTGGGACATTGTATACGGACATCATTGTCCTCTCACCTTGTTGAACGAAAACCCTGCCTGTTTCACTTGATAATCTGGGCCAGTTGTGTTGTTTGGCCCTGCTATCCAGGAGTTAAAGTGCACAAATGAAAGTGCAGACATCCCAACCTGCAAAAACTAATTTCAGGGAGTTGTCAAACTCATTTCAGGGAGGTGGCGCTTCGTGTCGCTAATTTTATTTTTTTACACTTTATTTTCATTTTTTAGATTTTTTTTTTTTTTTTTACAATAATTGTTTTTAGATTTTTGAGGGGGCTTTGGAGAAGAGAAGAGAAGATGGGGCCGGAGGAGAACAGGGGTGGGGGGGGCAGAGAAGGACACGAAGTGGGCCGGGGGCGGAGAAGGACACGGAGGGGGCCGGAAGAGGTGGAGAAGGACACGGAGGGGGCCAGGGGAGGAGCACACAGAAGGTAATGATCGGTGCAGCAGAAAACAGCTGTAAACACTGATCTCCCTGTATAGCTTTTTAGCTGACAGCCGCGGGAGGGAGAAAAGGAGAAGCGACTGGCAGCTAATACAGGGAGGTCAGTGTTCACAGCTGTTTTCTGCTGCACCGATCATTCCAGGGAGATCGGGAGGCACTTGCGGGTGTGCGGGAACTGCCCCAGAAATGCGGGAGTCTCCCGCACCCCGCGGGAGACTTGAGATGTCTGAGAGTGGCTAATTGAAGACACCAAATCTTATATTTTTTTCAAAAGGACTGAAGCTACTAGTGCCATACGGTTCCGCACACACATACTCAGGGCTCTGTATATGCATTGGGTGTGTGGAACAGTTTATCTAAGAAGTTAAGCTATTACCTGTTGATTTGTATAGAGTGTTTAAAGTTGGGCCTGTGGTGTCAGGGGACGGGAGAGAGAAGCCTGACACAAAGGGAGTCATTCCTCTGCTCTCCTCCTGCCTGGACTCATAGAGCCAAGCTAAGTAGAGGTAACCAATCCAATTTAAATTGTCATATTGTGCTTTGTTTGCCATTTAAGTGTGCCTCTGCTCTTGGAGACATTCTAGTGTTTGGAATTCCCTGAAAGCAGCTTGAGAGCTATATTGCTCTTAAATCTCAGTTATTGCTCTCTAGTTGATTACTCGAATATATATTGTTACTGTCTGTTATTCTTCCACAGAAATATTGCAGTAAAGACCATTTCTGTGTTTTATTATAATGTATGTGTTTCTCATTGGTCATTGCACTTACACTATTGCCAGTTGTGCCAGAGGGGGCTGAGACTGTTATTGGGGTTGAGAGGCAGAGTAACGGACTGAACAAACAAAGCAGCTCCTACGGGGATATAAGCTACACCAGGAAATCAGGAAGCCAGAGATCAGCGTAGTCAGAGGCAGCAGACAGGATCGGGAACCAGAAGGGATGTCAGCCAGGCAAGTCTTCAACAGGAACACAGCAGAGAGTCTCTAGATATGTTGACCAAGGTGAAGGCAATTGATGAAATGAACCAGACAGTTTAAATAGCCAGAAGGGGCTAGCTGTGGGCTGGACTGACGAGCAGGAGATGATCAACAGGTGAGCCACTGTGGAACGATGAGTACTGGCAATTAACCGACAGCTGAGCACAGAGAAAGAAGGGCTGAGAGCCCAGCCCTGACACAAGGTACGTTTATAAACAGTACTGTAGGCAAGTGGTTAAAGCAAGCTCACAGCTGTGGTTGCAGATGTAAGCTTGGTCCTGGCTTTAAAAGGGCTTTCTGATAAAAGTGATCACTTTTATGGGGCTCTCAAAGGGAGCTTCTTCCCAGCTGGTGGCACCCAAGGTCGTTCCCAGGCTCTCCAATTCCTCTGGGGATCCCGAGACCATCGAAAACAGCTCCCCAGTGAAAGCAGGAGGAACTCCAAGAACATCCATTGATCCCGGACGTGACGTGTATTGCATCACTTTCTGGGGTCACAGCTGTCAGTCCTTGGTTATTGTAGCCGAGGATGCAGCTATTGAAACACGATCTGTGTTTGAATAGCTGGAGTGGAGGGCAGGGGAGACACTGGGGGTCTAATAGACCCAAGTGTCTCCATAAAGAGTACCTGTAATCTGCACATACCATCACATAGGGCAGGGGTAGGCAAATGTGGTCCTCTAGCTGTTGAAGAACTACAAGTCATATCATGCCTCTGGGTGTCATGCCTGTAAATGTCACTTCTGCAATGCCTCATGGGACATGTAGTTCCAGAACAGCTGGAGAGCCACGCTTGGCATGGGGGGAGGGGGGGTGGGGCTTGTTAGCTCCCTTGTAAAAGGCAGTAAAGTAAAAAAAATGAACAACCTTCTTGTGAAAAAATAAATACAAATTAACAATTTTTTTTTAAGAATTCAGAGCACACATCCCATATAAACAGTGCAAAGTATGGCGAACACAAGTATGTAAACATCAATTGCGAGATATCGTTATGAATATGGAAGTGAGATTAATAGCCCTAGGCCTATAGATCATGGTTAAAACTGATGACCTGTAAAGGCTTTAAAAGTGTTTTTGTTTTGATTTTTGCGATTTACGCAATTTTAAGACTTGACATATTTGGTATCTATTTACTCGATGCAACCTCATCTTTTATATTTTACCAAAAATTGGATATAATATTTTTGTACACTAAAATTCCCTTTAGTGTATTTCCTCCTGAAAATATACATTTGATAAATAATTGAGCAAATATCGGGCAACATAAGAAATTGCAACTTCTACCATTTTATTCTTTCTGTCAGAAAATATCTATTGTACTTCTTAGGAGATTTACATTCACGTCTAGCACAAATGCAGATTTTAACATGTGTGCGGAAAAAAAAAAAAGTAGTTTAGACCTCTTAGGGGTCTAAAAAAAAAAATCTCATCTTTCACACAGCCATCTTGAAAAGTCAACATTAGATGTCTAATGTTTATTTGCTATATCAGCTCCATCTAGTAGTCACAATATGGTACAGTATATTCCTGATTAGGGATGAGCCGAACACCCCCCTGTTCGGTTTGCACCAGAACCTGCGAACAGACAGAAAGTTTGTGCGAAATTTTGAACCCTATTAAATACAATGGACTCGAACGTTCGAAATCAAAAGTGCTAATTATAAAGTCTAATATGCAAGTTATTGTCCTAAAAAGTGTTTGGGGACCGGGGTCCTGCCCCAGGGGACATGTATCAATGCAAAAAAAAGTTTTAAAAATGGCTGTTTTTTCGGGAGCAGTGATTTCAATAATGCTTAAAGTGAAACAATAAAAGTGAAATATTCCTTTAAATTTCATACCTGGGGGGTGTATATAGTATGCCTGTAAAGCAGCGCTTGTTTCCCGTGCTTAGAACTGTCCCTGCACAAAGTGTCATTTCTGAAGGAAAAAAAAGCCATTTAAAACTCATGAATTGTCGGCTCCCGGCAATACATACAAAAGTCATTGATAAAAAGGTCTGGTATGGATTTTAAAGGGAACTCCACCCCAAATTTAAAAAAAATGGCGTGGGGTTCCCCCAAAAATCCATACCAGACCCTTTATCCGAGCAAGCAACCTGGCAGGCCGCAGGAAAAGAGGGGGGACGAGAGAGCACCCCCTCCCTCCTGAACTGTACCAGGCCACATGCCCTCAACATTGGGAGGATGCTTTGGGGGTCTGTGACCCCTCAAAGCACCATGTCCCCATGTTGATGGGGACAAGGGCCTCATCCCCACAACCCTTGCCCGGTGGTTGTGGTGGTCTGCGGGCGGGGGGCTTATCGGAATCTGGAAGACCCCTTTAACAAAGGGGACCCTCAGATCCTGCCCCCCCCTATGTGAATTGGTAATGGGGTACATTGTACCCCTACCATTTCACAAAGAAAGTGTAACAAATTGTAAAAAAAAACAAACACCGTTGGGAAAGTCCTTTATTAAAAAAAAAACAAAAAAACATTCCAGCGATGAAATCCAGTGTCCCGCGGTGATCCGATGTCAGCGCTGTCCACACGAAACGTCATTGGCTGAGCCTGAGCGGACCTGATGGGGAACTTCCTCCGCAGTGTAATAAATGAATAGACCCGTCCCTTCTAAAGTTCCCCATCAGGTCCGCACAGCCAATGACGTAGGTGTAAGGCTAAGCGGACCAGATGCGGAACGTGAGAAGGGGCGTGTCTATTCATTTATTACACTGCGGTGGAAGTTCCCCATTCACTTTTATTGTTTCATTTTAAGCATTATTAAAATCACTGCTCCCAAAAAAACGTCAGTTTTTAAAACTTTTTTTTGCATTGTTACATGTCCCCTGGGGCAGGACCCCGGTCCCCAAACACTTTTTATGACAATAACTTGCATATAAGCCTTTAAAATTAGCACTTTAGATTTCTCCCATAGACTTTTTGAATTTGCCGGGAACACCCCAAATTGTTCGCTGTTCGGCGAACGGGCGAACAGGCAATGTTCGAGTCGAACATGAGTTTGACTCGAACTCGAAGCTCATTCCTATTCGTGATTAAGGTATTTCAGAAAAATACCACGTCATTGCCACTAGATGGCGCTGACGATCATACAAAATAAACCTAGACGCATTACACTCGGCAATTTTTTTATAAATAGACCTCTAAATAACGAGATATTTTAGCTTGGTATTCTAGTGATCTAATTTTTTTATACAAAATACATATATGGAGGGATATATATTCACCTGGACTTGTTGAACACCAGCACATGACTGTAATTTACAAAGGCCTAGGGCTTTTTTCGACAGCTTCGACCTCCCAGCAGTACTGGATTTTCCCGAAGTGTGTGGCATTCTACCGCTGATGCTTCTAACCTCTGCTAAGAAAACAATTTTCTATTCAGAAGCACAAGGTTGGCTAACAATCTGAGGCATGAAGGGTTGGGTAGACATTATAGAAGGTCAATAACATAGTGGGGCATTTTTAGAATGTGTCCTATTGTTTCATAAAACCTTAGTAAATATCCTTTCCTCTGTGTCACCTACTAATAGTTCACCGCCCCGGGCCCGGGACTCACCCATGACTATACAAGAGGAAGAACATTTCCTGGTAGAACAAAATACTAGATTTTACCAAAGAAAATGTATCCGCATCAAAATACATTTACTGGATCTATATTGTTTTATTTATATCTTTTACAATAAATATATGGCTAGATAGATAGATAGAGTAGGGAAATAATTATTTGATCCCCTGCAGATTTTGTAAGTTTGCCCATTTACAAAGAAATTAAGGGTCTATCATTTTTATCATAGGTGTATATTAAATGATAGAGACAGAATATCAACCAAAAATCCAGAAAAAAAAAAAACAGGATACAAATGCTATAAATTAAATTGCAATTCAGTGAGTAAAATAAATATTTGATCCCCAAGCAAAACATGACTTAGTAGTTGGTGGAGAAACCCTTGTTGGGAAGCACAGAGGTCAGACGTTTCTTGTAGTTGGTGACCAGGTTTGCACACATCTCAGGAGGGATTTTGGTCCACTCTTCTTTACAGATCTTCTCTAAATCCTTAAGGTTTCTTGGCTGTCGCTTGGCAACCCGAAGTTTTAGCTCCCTCCATACATTTTCCATAGGATTAAGGTCTGGAGACTGGCTAGGCCACTCCATGACCGAAACGTGTTTAGCGATAACCCCCCTCTCTGAGATTGGGCTGCTGGTTTTGTTTTTGGTCATGCAAACTACCTCCAAGGCTTCCGTTGTCAGGGTATAGAAAGTCTCTAGAAAGGCCAATGTCCACACAAATGTAAAACCCAATAATAAGGCTTTATTTACTTTGCTGAGGGAACTTGAGAGGAAAGTAGGAAACAAGAGAAGAACAGGGGAAGGTTCAGGCACGCAGCACTAAAAACACAACGTCGCAACTCAAGCCTGAGTGGGTATTGCTCACCCGGATAGTCCCTTTCACTGGTCCTAGCAGCCGGGATGATGCACGGATCAATTTTAATCTGAGAAATTTATGGATGCAATCAGGAATCCTCTGCCACAGGATTATCAAAGTCCCGAACCTCCTAGCCAAGCAATAGAGAGGACCTTTAGGCCAGATCGGCGTATTGCAGGGCTTAAAGCAATGGATCCCTCCTTAGGTGAGTTTCCAGGCCTCCTCCCGAGACAGCAGTACCCTCACCAGTCTCCTCTGGGGCAGATCCTCCCCTGGTCTCCTTTCCTAAGAGCAGGCTCCCCACAGGTGGGTAGCTTGGGATCCCTTCCGAAGGTATAGGCCCCAGCCAGCAGAGCTGAGCCTACCAGGTAGCGATGTAGCCTCGGGCTGAAGGTGCCCGGGGCTAGAACACACACACACCCCGTGCCATGTAGGCCACGAGGCTCGCACACAGGACCCCAATCAATGGCGTCTGCCCCTTATTTACCCTCTCCCAGCATGCACAGTGGGTTAACCACACCCACTGCACGGCTGCCGAGAAAGGACACCCAAAGTTTTGTGATACCCCTGTAGTTCAACCTGGGCCGGTGGTGGCAGTGTCACCTACAGGCGAACAGGGAACACAACTGCCAGGCAGTATCACACCCAGAGCAGAAGAAATTTTGAACAATCAACTGATCTGAGCCCAACTATGGCTCAGACATACCCCTAAATTTACACATAGCGCCCCAACCATTTGGGAAAGGCGCTACACGTGCTTCTTTTTTAGCCACTCCTTTGTTGCCTTGGTGGTATGTTTTGGGTCATTGTCATGCTTGTTGACTCATCCATAACCCATCCCCAGAGGGAAGAAGGTTCTCATCCAAGATTTTACAATACATGGCCCCGTCTATTGGCCCCTCAATGCGGCAAATTCAGCCTGTACCTTTAGCAGAGAATCAGCCCCAAAGCATAATGTTTCCACCGCCGTGCTTGACTGTAGGTGTGGTGTTCTTAGCGTCATAGTCAGCATTTTTCTTCCTCCAAACAAAGCGAGTCGAATTAATGCCAAAGAGCTCAATTTTGTTCTCATCTGACCACAGCACTTTCTCCCAATCCTTCTTTGAATCATTTAAATGTTAATTGGCAAACTTCAGAAGAGCCTGTACATGGGCCTTCTTGAGGAGGAGGACCTTGCAGGCGCTGCAGGATTTCAATCCATGGTGGCGTATTGTGTTACCAATGGTTTGTTTGGTGACTGTGGTCCCAACTGCCTTGAGATCATTCACAAGCTCCTCCCCGTGTAGTTCTGGGCTGATCCCTCACTTTTCTCATGACCATCCTCACCCCATGAGACAGAACCTTGCATGGAGCTCCAGACTGAGAACAATTGATGGTTATTTTGTATTTCCTCCATTTGCAAAAAATGGCTCCAACAGTTGTCTCCTTCTCACCAAGCTTCTTGCTGATGGTCTTGTAGCCCATTCCAGCCTTGCGATTTTTTTTCTTACATCACAATGCGAATTTTGCTTAGCATGTGCGCTTTCCAATTTAGTGCTAATTTGTGAGGAGAGTCTCACATCTGCGATTTTCTATAAAATCTAGGCAAAAAAGTTCTTTTTTACAGTGATGTGAACACTGGACTGCGATTTCAATCTGGTCTCATAGGAGTCTTTGGAGCTGAAATTCGCACCGCACTGCACTAAACTGGCATAGGGCAATTTTATGAACCGCATCAAATTCGCACCGCATATATGTGAACAGCCTTCATTGGAAATAATGCTTTTTTACATGACATGCGAATCTATGCTTTTCAGATCGCATCTGATCTGCATAGAATTCGTATAAACCCCGGTTCACACATCAGCGCTGAGAAGGAATTGCGATTCTGGGGTGCGGTTGGAAATGTGATTCAGAAATGCGGTTTCCATGCGAGTTTCAAAGCTCTCTAATCTCTCTCTTTGGAAAATCCAGTTGCACCGTGCCAAACTCGCGCAGGACTTTTTTCTAAAATCGCAGTGCGTATCACCCGTATATATATATATATATATATATATATATATATATATATATATATGAGCGCCCTCAATAGGAATACATTCTATTTCACTTGCCATGCGAATTCGCACTGTGAAATCGCATTGCAAAATGCACAAGTGTGAACCGGGGCTAAAGCTAAATATGTATCTTCAGTAACCCCGCACTATTGTAATAATGTAACACTCTCTCAACAGATTCTTCCATTAACCCATTTGTGACTGGTCCTCTTTAACTTCTTCAGACCCAGGCCATTGTAAAAAGACGGCCACAAGGTGGCTCTACAAATCCGGGAGGCCGTCTTTTTTACGGCCTCGGCTCCTCCGGCCACTGGGGGGCACGCAAACGCTGCCGGCGGCGCGCGCGCGCGCGCCCGGCGTGTCACTGAGATGCCAATGCGGGTGCCTGGCAGCTGCGATGTCTGCCAGGTACCCGCGATCGGCCGGTACACAGCCAAGGACGTGGATCTCTGTGTGTAAAAACAGAGATCCACGTCCTGTCAGGGAGAGAGGAGACTGATGCTGTGTCCCTTGTACATAGGGACACAGATCGGTCACCTCCCCCAGTCAGTCCCCTCCCCCCACAGTAAATATCCTTCATAGGGAATACATTTAACCCCTTCCTCGCCCCCTTCACTGCCAGTGATATTTATACAGTAATCAGTGCATATTTATAGCACTGTTCGCTGTATAAATGTGAATGGTCCCAAAAATGTGTCAAAAGTGTCCGATGTGTCCGCTGCAATATCGCAATCCTGACAAAAATCGCAGATAACCGCCATTACTAGTAAAAAAATAAAAATAATAAAAAATAATGTCAGAATTCTATCCCCTATTTTGTAGAAGCTATAACTTTTGCGCAAACCAATCACTATACGCTTATTGCAATTTTTTTTTACCAAAAATATGTAGAAGAATCGGCCTAAACTGAGTAAAAAAATAGTTTTTAAAAAAAAAATGTGATATTAATTATAGCAAAAAGTAAAAAATATTGTGTTTTTTTCAAAATTATCGCTCTTTTTTTTGTTTATGGTGCAAAAAATAAAAACCGCAGAGGTGATCAAATACCACCAAAAGAAAGCTCTATTTGTGGGAAAAAAAGGACGTCAATTTTGTTTGGGAGCCAGGACCGCGCAATTTTCATTCAAAGCGTGACAGTGCTGAAAGCTATAATTTCCCCTGGGCAGGAAGGGGGTATATGTGCCCAGTAAGCAAGTTTAAAGTGGGAGCCCCAAATTATTACTAGTGTAATAGATCCATTGATACAAATCATGTCTTCAGTTACCTTGCAGAGTATAATCTAATAATGTCAGGAGGAAATTTATTTTTGTACACTAATCCCCTCACTAATCCCCTCTGTGACCATGTAAGGTGACAACAACCTTGGTGACATTTTTTAGGGTGTGAAGGAGATTTGGAGTGAGACGGAGCATAAAACAGGATGTAAGTATCTTCCCATGTCTCTATTATCTCCATACACAATGGGCCTTCTATTCTGAAACTGAGCTAAAGGAAAAGAGTGTCTGTTGGCGATTGCAACCAATCAGATCCCAGCATCCACTTTTCCTACTTGTACTGAGAAAAATAAGAGCTGAATTCTAATTTGCTGCCAGGGGAGGGCTGGTGGGCTTAGGCCTGGGGGGCAAGTCCAGTCAAGTGGCCCATTAAACCGCCAAATCAGCTCACCATCCATGGCCCACCTGGTTTTTCAATGCAGCCTAACCAGTGCCCATCAGTGCAGCCAACTCCAGTGCCCATCAATGCAGCCTGATCACTGGGGCAGGTTACATGGGGTGTATGGGGGGGTGGGGGGTCAGCTAGGGGTGTCAGGGTCTCTCATCTCAGCGATCTCAGCTCAGAAGGTCCTTGCACGCCAAGGTCTCCTGGGGGGGTAACGCTCCTGATCCTGGGGTCAAGTTGCAGCCAGTGCCCAGCCCTGCAGCCCTGCGTCCCGACTCCCTGGCACGCCCTGCCTCTGCCTGCTTCCAAGAATCCGGTCCCAGGGAGTTGTAGTTTCCTCTGCGCTGCTGTGTTTTCCACCCACCGGAAGCTTGAGTGCGGACTACAACTCCCGGAATGCAACAGCTAGTGGTCGGCCGCCATGGCCATGCCCCTGGCCGACTTCCTAGACCAGAATAAAAAAGAAAATGGTAGCGGGCAGCGGCTGCCGGCCATTTTGAACATAAGTTAGGGCGGCCTGGGAGGCAATTGCCACCCTGCCCCCTGGCCCAGCCCTCCCCTGTTTGCTGCTGTCATGTTTCATTTGTGCTGGTGTTTGCAATTCTTCTCTTTGCCTCAGAATGTTGCATTCATTTGATGAATTTTCTAGGAACAGGTTAGAAAAAGACATACACTATATTGTCAAAAGTATTGGGACACCCCTCCAAACCATTGGATTCAGGTGTTCCACTTACCTCCATGGTAGGGTTGTCACCTCATCCCTTTAACCTCTTCAGCCCCGGACCATTTGGCTGGCCAAAGACCAGGCCACTTTTTGTGATTCGGCACTGCGTCGCTTTAATTGACAATTGCACGATCATGGGACATGGCTCCCAAACAAAATTGACGTCCTTTTTTTCCCACAAATAGAGCTTGTTTTTGATGGTATTTGATCACCTCTGCGTTTTTATTTTTTTCGCTATAAACAAAATAGAGCGACAATTTTGAAAAAAATTCAATATTTTTTACTTTTTGCTATAATAAATAACCCCAAAAAATATATATAAAAAAACATTTTTTTTCCCTCAGTTTAAGCCGATACGTATTCTTCTACATATTTTTGGTATAAAAAAAAATCGCAATAAGCGTTTATTGATCGGTTTGCGCAAAAGTTATAACGTCTACAAAATAGGGGATAGTTTTATGACATTTTTATTAATATTTTTTATTTTCCTTCTAATGGCGGCCATCAGCGATTTTTATCGTGACTGCGACATTATGGCGGACACATCGGACACTTTTGACACCATTGTCATTTTTACAGCGATCAGTGCTATAAAAATGCATTGATTACTGTAAAAATGACACTGGCAGTGAATAAGGATGAGCTCTGGCGTGTTCGCATAGTACACATGCAGAGACCACCAGGAAGTCGACACCGCGCTAATCACAGCCAGGGAGACATTTCCCGATCTCTGCAGCCGAGCATGAGGAAATGTTTCCCTGCCTGTCATTAGCGCAGCGCGGTGCCGACTTCCTGGCGGGCTCTGCACGTGTACTATGCGAACACGCCGGAGCTCATCCTTAGCAGTGAAAGGGTTAACCTGTAGGGGGCGCTGAAGGGGTTAAGTGTGTCCTAGGCAGTGATTCTAACTGTCAGGGGGCGTGGCTAGGAGTGACACGTCACTGATGGCTGTTCCCGATGAGAGGGAACAGACGATCAGTGACATGTCACTAGGAAGAACGGGGAGATGTTGTGTTTACACTGACATCTCCCTGTTCTTCAGCTCTGTGACACGATCGCGGGACACCGGCGGACATCGAGTCCGTGGGCACGGTCACGGAGCACGTGACCACATGGCGGCAAATTAAAGGGGACGTATATATACGCCCATTTGGCCAGCCGTGCCATTCTGTCGACGTATAAGGACGTGCGGCGGTCCTTAAGCGGTTAAACCCGAACACATATGAATTACACAGGTTCTTAGGCTAATTTAATGCAGATAAGGCACTAAGGTAGGGTGACCAGACATCCCCGGTTTCAGGGGACAGTCCCCAGATTGAGGACACTGTCCCCAGGCCAAGTCTGTCCCTGGTTTTGTCCCCGGATTGGATTTGAACAGGGGCTGGAGCAATTTCAAAGACAGTCAGTGCAGAATAAAAAAAATAAAATTCTGACTTACACCCTCCCGCTCCGCCGCTCCTACTAGCTTAGGGGGGTGTATTTTTTTTCCATTTTCTGTGCCCCTTTCTGATGATCATGTGCTGGTCGGAGAGGAGGGAATATTTCTTCAGTTTCGGGTGCCCATTCAGCTCCGCTCGCATGTTCTTCTGCCTTGGCTCAAGTCCCGGCCAGCCGCCTGCCTGTCTCCTTGCCTTCCCTGGCGGAGTGATCTTCTTCTGCTCCCCACCCAGTAGTACCCGGGGCCTGGAGAGTAAGACTTGACAGGCTGTGAGGCGGGCGGCGGCGGCAACGGGCAGAGAGTCGCTGATTGCCGCCATTACTAGTAAAGAAAAAAAAATGTCCCCGGATTTCATTTTAAAAATCTGGTCACCTTACACTAAGGCCCCTTTTACACTGAGGCGTATTTTAGGCGTTTTTGTGCTAAAAATAGCGCATAAATAACGCCGGAAATACTCCTGCCCCAGCATTCTCAATGTGAAAGCCCGAGGGCTTTCACACTGAGGCGGTGCGCTGGCAGGAGACAGAAAAATCTCCTGCAAGCCGCATCTTTGGAGCGGTGAAGGAGCGGTGTGTATACCGCTCCTTGCCATTGAAATCAATGGGACACCGCGATAATACCGCCCGCAAACCGCGGCTGTAGCCGTGGTTTGCGGGCGGTATTAACCCTTTTTCGGCCGTTAGCGGGGGTTAAAACCGCACCGCTAGCAGCCGAATATTGCGGTAAACACGACGGTATAGGGCGCTGAAAATCGCGCCGCTATACCGCCACCGCATATGCCCGCCCCAGTGTGAAAGGGGCCTAAGTGAGTTTAATTACCACCCTAATCAGCCACAGGGATAAGGTGGCAACTCTACTTCATGGTCACAGGTGTTTAAAATAAAGCGCCTAGGCACGCAGATTGCTTCTACAAACATTTGTGAAACAATGGGTCCCTCTCAGGAGCTCAGAGAATTCAGGCGTGGTACTGTGATAGGTTGCCACCTGTGCAATAACTCCACCCGTGAAATTTCCTTGCTACTAAACATTCCACGGTCAACTGTTAGTGGTATAATAACAAAGTGGCAGCAACTGGGAACAACAGCAACTCAGCCACGGAAAATGATAGAGCTGGGTCAGCGCATGTTGAAGCTCACAGTGCGTGGAAGTCACCAACTGTCTGCAGAGTAAATAGCTACAGACCTCCAAACTTCATGTGGCCTTCAGATTAGCACAACAACAGTGTGTAGAGAGCTTCATGGAATGAATTTCCATGGGCGAGCAGCTGCATCCAAGCCTTACATCCCCAAGTGCAATGCAAAGCTTTCGGTTTCAGTGGTGTAAAGCACATCGCCGCTGGACTATAGAGCAGTGGAGACATGTCCTCTGGAGTGATGAATCACGCTTCTCTGTCTGGCCATCTGATGGACATGTCTGGGTTTGGCGGTTGCCAGGAGAACGGTACTTGCCTGAATGCATTGTGCCAAGTGTAAAGTGTGGTGGAGGGGGGATTATGGTGTGGGGTTGTTTTTTAGGGGTTGGTCTTGGCCCCTTAATTCCAGTGAGGGGAACTCTTAAGCCTTGACCGGATTTCCATCGAACAAATCCGTGGAATTTTGTGCGAAGGGCGTTGGCTGTGAATTTGGTATGCATACAGCAAACATACACGAAACTACGTGTTTTTTCCAGCTCTTTAGCACCACCTATTGACAACTTCTGCTAATGTTGTGCTATGGTTAGCATTGGTTCGGAGCATGCGTGTTTGTACTTTGGATTTTATTCTGACAAACTTGTGTGCAGACGATCGGATAATCGGACGGCACACATTTGAGAGCATGGCTATCCCACATTTGTTGTCGGAAATTCCGACAACAATTGTCCGATGGAGCATACAGACGGTCAGATTATCTGACAAAACCCTTCCATCGCACATTTGCTGTTGAAAATCCGATCGTGTGTACGAGGCTTTAAGGCATCAGCATACCAAGACAGTTTGGACAATTTGGACATGTTGGAACCTTCTTGCTCCAACATGACTGCGCACCAGTGCACAAAGCAAGGTCCATTAAGACAAGGATGAGTGAATTTGGGGTGTAGGAACTTGACTGGCCTGTACAGAGTCCTGACCTCAACCCGATAGAGCTCCTTTGGGATGAATTAGAGTGGAGACTGCAAGCCAGGCCTTCTCGCCCAACATCAGTGCCTGACATCACAAATACCCTTCTGGAAGAATAGTCAAGCATTCCCATAGACACACTCCTAAACCTTGTGGACAGCCTTCCCAGGAAAGTTATGTTATAGCTGCAAAGGGTGGATCAACTCGATATTGAATCCTTCGGACTAAAGCCGAACACACACACGATCCGGAAAATCGTACGAAAAATACAGCATTCGAATCGATCGTACGATAATCGGATCGTTAGTACAGAGCTTTCGAGAGCCGATCAGGACAGTTCATCCGATATTATTCTATCGGACATGCACGGAATTTTTTTTCGTACAATGTCAGATCGTACAATTTTCGTTTAAGCAGTACAGCCATCGTTCGAAAATGCATTACAACACATGACATCACTTCCGATTTTTTTATTCTGTCGTACGAGAATTTTCGTGACTTTAGTAAACTCATCAGACTCGACGTGAGATTAGCATGCAAAAAAAAACAGACGATCATTCGTCCGATAATCGGATCGTGTGTACGGGGCATTAGACTGGGATGCCATTAAAGCAGGGCCATCTTTAATGTTGATTGGACCCTGGGCAAAAATTTACTTGGGGCCCCCCCATGCAATTTTTCTCTCCACCTGCTCTGAGACATACAACAAATATCAGCTGGACTTAAAATCAGTTTACTGTATCAGATCAGGCAGTAAATGCGATTGGTTGCCAGAGGTTACAGCATTACCACTTACTGACTGGATGCTAGAGGTTACAGCACACATTACAGCTCACACTGCTTTATTTACATATGAATGCCGCCGGCCTCAGCTATTTACTTATGAATGCAGCTGCTATTTACATATAAATGATCCCTTTATTTACATATGAATGACAGTTATTTACATGTAAACACAGGGTCTGCAGGTGAGTTATCTGTACACAACAATAGGGCAGAGCTGGGCAGCATTAGTAGCAGCACTTCACACTGAGATATCAGGACACAGCACAGGACTAAAACTTCAAGGGACAAGGGAATTTAAACTGGGATAGTTGGCAAGTATGAGGCAGCTGCTTTGGGCCCCACAACAATCACAGGGCCCAGGGCAGATGCCCCTTTTGCCCTGCCTTAAAGACGGCCCTGCATTAAAGTTTATGTGTGTGTAAGGTGTCCCAATACTTTTGACAATATAGTGTAATTATAATTGTGACCATTTTTTTGTTCTAATTGCATTGGCATTGTTTCTTGCAGTGGTCCCCTTGAAGTGTTTACAGTGTGTTGGAACCAGCTCGTCCTGCCGTATGGTTGCAAGAAAATGCCCAACTTATGAGACCACCTGTATCTCCATGTCCTACCAGACACAAGGTAAGGCACTGGTTCATTAAGCTGTGATTGCACTTAAAGTGATATTAAAGTCTTGTGTTTTTTTGTTTTTTAAAATAACAAACCTGTTATACTTACCTGCTCCGTGCAGTGGTTTTGCACAGAGAAGCCCAGATCCGCCTTTTCTTGGGTCCCATGTCGGCGCTCCTGGCTCCTTCCCCCTGCCAGGTGCCTACAGAGCAAGCAGCTTGATCTGGGGGCACCCAAGCAGGTGTGCATCCAAGCCGCGGCTCTGTGTGTCCATTCACACTTAGCTGCTGCTCGGCCCGCCCACCTCCGTCTGATGATTGGCTCACTGGCTGTCATATCCAATCAGCAAGTCCCTGGAGAGGCGAGGCTCTCGTGAACATCGCTGGATCGAGAGGGGGCTCAGGTAATTATTAGCAGGGGCTGGGGGCGCTGCTGCACACAGAAGGTTTTTTACCTTCTCGCATAGAATGCATGAAGATAAAAAACCTTGTGCCTTTGCAATCACTTTAAAACGTTTGTTACCCCAGCATTTCATATTTCTGATATGTGCCTGCTGTACCATGTACTGTACTTGTATGAGAAAGTACCCTGTATTCTTTGTATTGCTTCCTTTGTGTGAAATCCCTGGTGTTCCTGCCAGTCGCTCTGCTTTCCTGTTAAAAACTGACCACACTAAGCAGGAGAACACAGCGTGGTCAGTTCTCTAGCTATGCTGGAAACTCAGTGTACTCTCCTCCAATGATCAGACTTGTTCTGACACGCCCTGCTGCACAGCCATTCACTGGGAAACTCAGTGTACTGCTGTTTCTCCATCCCCCAGCTCTTTTGCAGCGGAGAACAGAGGGAATGTGATCACCTAAAAAAGGGAAAAAAGGTATTTATAATGTTTTTTTTATATCTATACAAAAATGTTTTGCCTTTCATTTCTATTTTAAATGCTGCTTAGTCAAGTCTGTGATTCGATAGTAAAGGAGCAGTGGGTTCACTTATGAGATTATCGCTGTGCTCCTTCCTCCAATTGATCACCACTGGGGTTTTTTTTTTTTTTTTGCGATATATAGGAAAAATACAGAAAATTTTGCAAAAAAAAAATGATATTTTCTAATTTCTGTTATAAAACATATCCAATAAAATCAATTTTCATCATAAATTTAGGCCCAAATGTATTCTGCTACATATCTTTGATCAAAAATAAATCCCAATAAGTGTTCATTACTTGGTTCTTGTGTAGTTTTATAGTCAGTGGTGGCCTGTGCCGCCCCCCTAATCCATGCGTCCGGCCCCTAATCTACATGTGGGGTGCTGGATGCATGGATTCCAATGTGGGCGGTGGGTTTAGAAGCACGTGATTAGAGCCAGAAGCTCTAATAGGCTTCAAAATAGGGTGGGCTCGGGGCACAGAGCACTGCGCCCAGGGCCCATCCAGTTGTGTGACAATAGCAAATAAATATTCGCTATTGTCTTCCTGATTGTCCTCCCCGCCAATCAGGAAGTGCGTCCTGAGACACGTCACGCGGTAGGTGGAGAGGAGAAGCGATCCTATTGGCCGCCGAAGAGGGAGGAGATGCAGGGGAAGCCATCATGAAGTAACAGGAGGAGACACAAGGTGAAGCCACCACCCAGAGGAAGCGCTGCCCGCTGACCTAGATGGGGTAGGTGCAGGGCTGGTGACCGACCAACTGGGGGGGTGCCTGTGACTCCACCCACCGGGGGGTTTGGTTGCAGGGGGATTGTTTGCCGCCCCCCCTAAAAAATAGACCACCAGCCACCACTGGTTTTAGTGTCTACAAACTATGGGATATATATTTGAAAAATGGTCAGTCCTGATGTACTGATGGCCTATCTCATTTCTCGAGGCCCCAAAATGCCAGGACTGTACAAATGCCCCCCAAATGACCCTTTTTTGGAAAGTAAACAGTTAGTAAGAGGCATGATGAGGTTTTTGAAGTTGTAATTTTTTTGTCACAACATTTACTAAAATGATTTTTTTTTTTCACAATATTTTTTGTATATACTGTCACCGGTACAGTACAGCCTTATCATATGACTGATGTTATGGGACGCTGACTGGTGACAGTATTTAGGTAGTTTAGTAGTAGTATTTTTTTATAATTATTTTTAAATACTTTCATCAAATTAGTTCGATGTCACCATAGTAACACTGTGCTACTCTGGGGGGTGATCAGGGTTTTTTTTTTTTTACATTTTGTTTGTTGTTACAATGAATGATCGTTGTAACAGCAAAGTTTTCAACTGTCATGAATGGGCTAACCATTCATGACAGCTGTGATCACTAATGATCTGTGACTGGCCATAGCTAATAACACGGTACAGGGTGCTGTGATTGGCCCAAGTACCATGTGATAGCTGTAGGCCAATCACAGCATAGGTAGCATAGCTGTTATTAATGAATTCATGAATAATCATGTGATCGCATAGTGAACACATGATCACCAGGCCCTAAGTACTGGAATTTGCAATCCGCTGTGTCCCCCCTTAGCTCGAGTAGGCAAAATCACGTACATGTACGTGATTTTGCCTGCAGGTGCTAACCTGCCGTAGTATATGTACTTGTGTACTGGCTGGGTAAAGTAAGCAGAAGCTATCAGAGTTGTTCTTTTTCACTTACATGTATTTTGTTCTGTATTATATTGAACTGCATAAGGTTATTATTGTTCTGTAGTATGCTGACATCAAGTGGAGGTTCAGAGCCACTACAACTTGTTTACTTAAGCAATTTGCTATTTTCTTCTGCTCTTCCCACCTGTTCGATGCTAGTTAGTTAACCCTTAGCTAAACCCAACCTGTTTATTCCATGTCCACTCAGTCAATGTTAGTACTAGGGTTGCACAGATACCACTTTTTTAAGAGTAGGATACATTAGGCCCCTTTCACACTGGCACGTTTTTCAGGCGGTTTAGCGCTAATAATAGCGCTGTTATACTGCCTGAAAAAATCGTGCCCTGCAGTCTTCAGTGTGAAAGCCCGAGGGCTTTCACATTGAAGCGGTGCGCTAGCAGGACCACTCCAAAAGTCCTGCTAGCCGCATCTTTACAGCGGTGAAGGAGTGGTGTGTTCACCGCTCCTTTACCGCGGCTGCCCATTGAAATCAATGTGACACCGCGGTAATACCGCCCGCAAACCGCGGCAATAGCCGCGGTTTGCGGGCGGTATTAACCCTTTTTCGGCCGCTAGCGGGGGTTAAATTCACCCCGCTAGTGGCCGCATACCGCGGTAATAACGACGGTATAGCGGCGCTGAAAATCGCGCCGCTATACCGCCACCGCACCTGCCCGCCCCAGTGTGAAAGGGGCCTTAGGGTGAAAAAACATGAGGCTTTAAAACCCCTTTTAATTGAACAAGCTGAGGTTAAAAGCTGATTGATTTTGCACTCACCAGCTTTAGTAAATAAACCCCATTGGGTCTAAGGAGGAATGTCAATGCGTAAAGCAGCATTTGAAACTGACAGTTATGATGAGATGACATTCCAGGCGCCTCTGACGCCTGATCTTGGCAGATTTTCACATACCACTTAATATTTCGGTCAGCTGTAAATCTTTCCTGCATTGTATCTGTGATAACTGGGACTCTCCACCCTGTACTTATAGCAGTACGGAGACAACTGATTGGGTGCGTTTGTCTTATGATTTTTATATGAAATTCTGCATTTATTGCATTTTTTGCTAAGTTTGTTAAATGCATGCTCAGCATAGTTTTCTGATTGCTCATATATGAAACGCCCTCCTTGTTATGTACACTTACTTTACCTTCTGTACTAGACACTCCATAAATGGGCTAATTATTAGGGATGAGCGCACCGAGCAATAGATGAGTTTGCTGTATTGTAGGTAACAGCTGAAGATCAAACAGCACTTCAGCCAAGGGCTGACTTCCTTATAAAGGCCCATGTGATGTGCTGGCAGAGGTGCTGGGGTCCTAGAGCCCTTCTTCTGCCCTGACAGATGCTGGGTCCTAGAGACAAAACAGCAAGTCTGTCAACTCTGCTGAGGTCAATAGGAGGCACATCTTCTAATTTATGTTTTTCTGGCCTTTCTTAAAAGCTAATTTGCAAGTTATTATGAAGAGAAGGTCATGGGTAGCCTGGCACTTCAATGGGGGACATGTACAGATGCAGGGCAACATTGAAAATACACAAATCCTTTAAATAACCTGTTTTAAAAAAATCATAGTTGCATAGTTGGTAAGGTTGAATAAAGACACCAGTCCATTTAACGTATCCCTGCATACTGTGCTCACTAAGATACACGTCCAAGAGTTTTTTTTTTAAAACTATCAATACTTTTCGCTGACACCACAAACTGTGAAAGTGAATTCCACATCCTTACTGCCCTGACAGTGAAGAACCCCCTACGCAGCTTAAGGTTAAACTGCTTCTCCTCCAGCTTCATTAAGTAGCCCCGTGTCCTCTTACACTCCCTGAGACTTAATAGTTTGTTCCCTATGCCAGAATCACCATTGAGGTACTTGTATATCGTTATCATATCTCCTCTCAAGTGTCTCTTCTCCAGGGAGAATACGTTTAGGGCTTTTAGGCGTTCCTGTTACTGAGGTCCTCCAGTCCCTTTAATTAACTTTGTTGCCCATGAGGTTTGAGTAAGCGCTGACTTTAGCACGAAATGCGTTACCTTTTATGTTTCTGTCATACCTGTGATGTGATTTTAATGCTTCAATAAAGATACCAAGGAGTGCAGCAATATTCCAAATTTTTGCATTACTGAACCTTGTTGCCCTTTTTTGGACTCTTTCCAGTCCCAGCACATCCCTCCTGAGGATTGGTGACTGGACGGAATATTCCAGATGTGGCTGAACCAGAGTTTTATAAAGTGGCAAGATTATCGTTTTATACCTGGAGTAAATTCCCTTTTTTATGCATACTAATATTCTGCTTGTTTTGCTTGCTGCAGCTTGGCATTGCACATGCCATTGCTGAGTTTGTGATCTACTAGGACCCCAAGATCTTTCTCCATCCTGGATTCCCCCAGAGGTTTTCCCCCTAGTGAGTAACTTGCATTAGCATTTTTAGCCCCCAAGTGCATTACTTTTCATTTTTCAACATAAATATCAGGTACCAACGGGCTGGAGGCCAATGGAGAGAGGGCTTCCTTTGCAGCTCAGCTCCAGACTCCTCTGGTGGTGAGACAGGAGGAGTCAGGCCCAAAGTAGCACAGGTCGCCTGCAGAGTTGCTTGCAGAAAAGGCTCAGGAACACGAACATGGCTGATGTGCTGCGGGGCTGCTGCAGGCAGGTAGCGCCTGTGAGATGTAGCAGGTAACCAGGGTCACTGAGACAGTAGGTAGTCGGTACAAGCCAAGGTTCAGTGCCAGGTGAAACAGCAGAGGAGACAAGTTCAGGTGGAAGCCGAGGTCAAGACAGGTAGCAGGTCGAGGAGATACGTTAAACAAGCTGAGGTCAAGGTCAGGAGGCAGGCAGGAGACAGGTCTGGAACAATTCGGGTCGGTAATCAAGAATCACAGGAAACAGGAAACACAGGAACTTAGGGAACAGCTGAAGATCAAACAGCACTTCAGCCAAGGGCTGAACTCCTTATGAAGGCCCATGTGATGTGCTGGCAGGGGTGCTGGGTTCTAGAGCCCTTCTCCTGTCCTGACAGATGTTGGGTCCTAGAGTCCTCCTGCTTTTGGTACCCTGACAATAAAACCTAATTTGCCATGTAGTTGCCCACCCCATTATTTTATTGAGGTCCTCTTATAAAATGTATATATCTTGCTGTGAAGTTATTTCCCTACTTAGCTTTTTGTGTCATCAGTAAACACTGATATTGAGCTATTTATACCAACTTCTATATCATTTATGAAAAAAATTAACAGAATTGGTCCCAGGCCTTGGGGCACCCCATTTACCACTCTAGACCAATCGGAGTATTCGCTATTTATTACGACTCTCTGGACGCACCCCTGTAACCAGTTTTCTATCCATGTACAAACCCTATGGTCCATGCCAACAGTACTCAGTTTGTGAATTAAGTATCTGTGGGGGACAGTATCAAATGCTTTTGAAAAAATCCAGATACACCACATCCACCGGTCTTCCTTTATCTAGAGGGCAGCTCACTTCCTCAGAGAATGTTAATAGATTAGTTTGGCAAAAACGATCTTTCATAAACCCATTCTGATTACTACTAATGATACTGTTTTCATCAGAAAATTATTGCATATTGTCCCTTATCATCCCCTTTTAATAGTTTACATACTATCAATGTTAGACTGACTGGTCTGTAGTTCCTAGGTATATAATTTTCAGCTTGAAGATTAGTTAAAACCCCAAACATTATACATTTTGTGAAAGCAGAAACCCTGTAGACTAAAACGTAATATATTATCCAATATTTTTGTAAAGTATAAAAGAAGTGGCTGCGCCAAGTAAATAGATGTTCAACATTTCAAGCTTTACATTTTCCTGCACCTGTAAAATGATGATGAACTTTTGTGCTCTATATTTTCCATAGGCAACACTTTAAAAGCATAAAAAATAAAAGTGGTGCTTAACACAAAAAATTAGTAAACCGAAAAAGTCCCAAAAAAAGTATAAAAAAAAAAAAAGGTGCCAAAAATAAACTTAGTGTTTTAATATTAATATTTTGTATTCATATTTGAAATGTGCAAAAGTCCACAAGTCCATATATCATATACAGTGCCTTGAAAAAGTATTCATAACCCCCATTTTGTCACGTTACAACAAAATATATACCGTAAATGTATTTTATTGGGATTTTATGTGATAGACCAACACAAAGTGGCACATAATTGTGAAGTGGAAGGAAAATGATAAATCATTTTCACATTTTTTACAAATAAATATCTGAAATGTGTGACGTGCATTTGTATTCAGCCCCCCTGAGTCAATACTTTGATGAACCACCTTTTGCTGCAATTACAGCTGCAAGTTTTTTTGGGTATGTCTCTATCAGCTTTGCACATCGAGAGTGCAATTTTTTGCACGCTCTGTCAGATTGGATGGAGAGCGTCTGTGAACAGCAATTTTCAAGTCTTGCTACAGATTCTCAATTGGATTTAGGTCTGGACTTTAAAGAGGAAGTAAAACTTTTTTTTTTTTCTAAAACTTTTCCTGAAAAAAAAACCCTGCAAGAGAAAGGCATAATGAGCTAGTATGCATAGCATACTAGCTCATTATGAATTACTTACCTGAGATCGAAGCCCTCACAGCGACTCTCGTTCCTCTCCTCCGCCGCCGGCATGATACCCGAGTGACTTCCGGGTATCGCTGCTCCGGCGCTGTGAGCAGCGATGATGTCACTCCCGAGCATGCACGTGGGAGCCGCTAGTGACGGCACGATCGCCTTCACTAATGGCACGCTCAGTGCGCCTGTGCCGTAGACATCGGTTCAGTCTTTTCTGCAAACCGTGTAGGTTAAGGAGATATTTCTTGCACCTACAGGTGCCTTAATCTAAGCTTACCTGTAGGGCCAAGTGGTCTGTAAGGGTTTACAACCACTTTAACTTGGCCATTCTAACACATGAATGTGCTTTGATCTAAACCATTCCATTGTAGCTCTGGCTGTATGTTTAGGGTCGTTGTCCTGCTTAAAGGTGAAACTCTGCCCTCTCAAGTCTTTTGCAGACTCTAACAGGTTTTCCTCTAAGATTGCCCTGTATTTGGCTCCATCAATCTCCCCATCAACTCTGACCTGCTTCCCTGTCCCTGCTTAAGAAAAGCATCCCCACAACATGATGCTGCCACCACCATGTTCAAAGCTTGGGATATGTTTTTATAACCTAACCCTGCTTTAAACTTCTCCACAACTTTATTCCTGACCTGTCTGGTGTGTTCCTTGGCCTTCATGATGTGGTTTCTTCACTAAGGTTCTCTAACAAAGCTCTGAGGGCTTCACAGAACAGCTGTATTTATACATTGCGCACATACATTTATAAAATTTCACACAGGTGGACTCTATTTACTAATTAGGTGTCTTCTGAAGGCAATTGGTTCCACTAGAATTTAGTTAGGGGTATCAGAGTAAAGGGGGCTGAATACAAATGCACGCCACACTTTTCAGATATTTATGTAGCGGGGTATCGTTTTCTTTAACCCAAAAGACTACAGTTCCCAGCATGCTTTAAGGCACCCAGGGTGCATTGCCCCGCGCATGGACTGCTGGAGTGGACTTTATAAGGGAGAGGCGGGGCCTGGTTCTTTCTCTTTGGACACTGCCCTCCCAGCAAGAGGATCCCTGTGCTGGCCTGCTGCGTGTACAAGGCCTGAAGCCTGGGCCTTGTGCTTTTCAAAAGAGCCTTCCGCTCCACCGAGGAGCCTGCGGAGCATCTGATCCTGTTGCTGAGTGCTGTCATCAGGAGGACCGAAGACCCAGGTGTCGTGGACACTGTGAAGTGAGTCACAGTAATGGAAGTAGCGGACAAGGACTCTCCGGTTGGGTGAGAGAGCACCTGCTCAGAGCTACATTACAGTATCTTTAGGCCCATTAACTTTATCCAGGGCCATCACAGTGATTGCAGTTACACTCTGGGGAGACTATCTGCTGAACAGAGTTATCAGTCTCCCTGGCATTACAAAGTTACCGATCATCGTTACTTTGTTGGATTACAATTGTTCTTGAAAGTGCACCACCGTGTTTTGCTATCGAAGATTTCTTCCACAGAACTATACCCAAATCATAGTCAGGCCTTACTGGGTAGTATAGGACATTGCTGGGCGCCATTTTTTTTTGCTCACGTGGGAGGATAGCTGCAGCGGGGTCTGTTAAACTGTCTATCATATTGCTGAACGTTTGATGTTTTAATAATTATACCCATATTGCAGGGCTCTGCATGTGACATTGCATACTGTTTTATCATTTTAACTTTTACCAACAGTAAAAGTAATAGAGTTAAGTATATTGGTTGTCGGTGTCATTTACTGTGCTATACCATACTGTGGGATTGAGTTATATAGAATATTAGAGTGATTGCAATTCTATCATCCCCTTTACTAACTGTGTCACGAGAGGTTAGAGCCGATTGCCAGGGGTTGACAGCGGTGCACTACAGGGCCCAAAACAAACAAGGCAGCCCTCTTAACTGGGGGTATCGCTACATTTATTTGTAAAAAGTTTTGAAAACCATTTTTTAATTTCCTTCCACTTCACAATTATGTGCCACTTTGTATTGGTCTATTACATAAAATACAATTACGTTTTTGGTTGTAACATAACAAAATGTGGAACATTTCAAGGGGTATGAATACTTTTTCAAGGCACTGTACAACTCTGTGTCCCTGCACCAATGAATCCTATTATAGTGTGGTCAGGGTCTTCTTTCCTCCACACCAACCATGCAAAGGTGACCACTAGTGATGAGCCGAACACCCCCGGGTTCGGTTCGCACCAGAACCCGCAAGCGGACCGAAAGTTCGCACGAACTTTAGAACCCTATTAAATACAATGGATGCGAACGTTCGAAATCTAAAGTGCTAATTATAACGACTATTATGCATGTTATTGTCCTAAAAAGGGTTTGGGAACCCGGGTTCTGCACCAGGGGACATGTATCAATGCAAAAAGAAGTTTTAAAAATAGGATTTTTATAACAGCTTACCTGTAAAATCCTTTTCTTGGAGTACATCACGGGACACAGAGCGACATAGTCATTACTAATGGGTTATATAGATACCGTCAGGTGCTGGCACTGGCAACTTCCAAAACCGGAAGTACCCTCCCCTATATAAGCCCCTCCCATCCGGGAGCACCTCAGTTTTGTAGCAAAGCAATAAGTGTCCCCAAAGAGGGGCGGGAGCTCTGTGTCCCGTGATGTACTCCAAGAAAAGGATTTTACAGGTAAGCTGTTATAAAAATCCTATTTTCTTTCTCGTACATCACGGGACACAGAGCGACATAGTCATTACTAATGGGATGTCCTAAAGCAATGCCCAATGAGGGGGGGGATACACCATATATAAGCTGAGCGCTATCAGACATGAGGATCTTTTGCGGCCTGCAACACACTGCGCCCAAAGGCGACATCCTCCTGACTTCTAACGTCCACCTGGCAGAACCTAGTAAACGTGTGAACTGAAGACCATGTTGCGGCCTTACAGATTTGAGCCAGGGAGGCCTGGTGATGCACTGCCCATGAAGTTCCAACTGCTCTCGTGGAGTGCGCTCTAACTTTGAACGGAGGCGGTCTCCTTCTCAAGCCATAGGCTTGTATTATGACCTGTCGAATCCACTTGGCTAAAGTAGATTTTGACGCTGCCTGACCCTTTCTGGGGCCTTCCGGCAAAATAAACAAAGTATCCGTTCTGCGAATCTGAGCAGTGGCTTTTAGATAAGCTTTAACTGCTCTTACTACATCCAAAGAATGCAATACCTTTTCCTCTACCGAAGTAGGTTTGGGGAAAAAAGAAGGAAGAACCACATCTTGGTTCAAATGAAACCTCGATACCACCTTAGGAAGAAAGGCTGGATGAGGACGTAACACTACTCTATCCTTATGGATAACCAGATATGGCTCCTTACAGGACATAGCTGCTAATTCCGACACTCTTTTAGCCGAACAAATGGCTACTAGAAAAATCAATTTCCTGGTGAGAAGCACCAAAGAAATATGATGTAATGGTTCAAATGGTTGTTTCTGTAGAACCGACAGAACCAAGTTTAGATCCCATGGACATATGGGAATATTAACCGGAGGACTAATACGCATCACTCCTTGTATAAAGGCTTTGACTAGTGAATGCGAAGCCAAGGGCCTTTGAAAAAATATTGACAAGGCCGAAATCTGACCCTTGATAGTACTCAAGGCAAGCTTCCTATCTACAGCCCATTGTAGGAAGTCCAGAATCCTACCTATTACGTATTTACGTGGATGCCATTTCTTGGCCTCACACCAGGCGATGTACGCCTTCCAGATTCTATAGTAGATCTGCCTGGATACCGGCTTCCTGGCATTGATCATGGTAGATACCACAGCATTAGAGAGCCCTCTCTTTTTTAGAATGTGGGCTTCAATAGCCAGGCCGTCAAACCTAGGGCTGGTAAGGAAGGGTGGTATATCGGTCCTTGCGAAAGCAGGTCCGGACGACGTGGGAGAGTCCAAGGACTCCCCACTGACATTTTACAATCTCCGCGTACCACGCTCTTCGGGGCCACGCTGGAGCCACCAAAATCACTGGTTTCTTTTCTACCCTGATTCTGTGGAGTAATCGAGGAAACCATTGTGGCGGTGTGAATGCATATATCAGCTTGAACTGATCCCAAGGGAACACTAGGGCATCCGAGCCGCAAGCTAGGGGATCCCTTGACCGAGAGACAAACCTGTCCACCTTTGCGTTGACTCTGGATGCTAGAAGATCTACATCCGATGTTCCCCACCGCTGACATATTGTCCAGAAAACCTCGGGGTGAAAGGACCCTTCCTCTGGGCATAATTGCTGGCGACTTAGAAAGTCCGCCTTCCAATTCTCCACTCCTGGAATGAATACCGCAGATATGGCTGGGACATATCTTTCTGCCCATTTCAGGATGTAATTTACTTCCCTCTGGGCTGCACGACTCCTGGTGCCCCCCTGATGATTGATATATGCCACTGCTGTGGCATTGTCTGATTGAATTCTGACAGGGGGCTACTAGGGCATACCGGGCTGCTCGTATCTCTAAGAGATTGATGGGCAGGGCCTTTTCTGCATCCGACCATCTGTCCTGGAGAGACTATTGCTCCAGTACAGCTCCCCAGCCTATAAGGCTGGCATCTGTAGTGACCACCTTCCAAGAAATCGGACTGAAGGATTTCCCTTTTTCCAGATTCTGGGGAACCAACCACCAACGGAGGCTCTTGCGAACGGAAGGGGACAAGGACATTGTAAGTCTAGGGCCTGAACTTTTTTGTTCCAGGCTGACAGTATGGCCCCTTGCAAATTCCTTGAATGGAATTGACCGTAGGGTACTGCTTCGAATGATGCCACCATTTTTCCCAGCAGCCTCATGCACAGGTGTATGGACGGCTGTCTTTTTTGTACCCACTAAGTGGATCAAATCTTTCAAAGACAACACCTTTCCTCGAGGCAAGAATATTTTTCTCTGGCCTGAATCCAACCTTAGCCCCAAGTATTCCAGACTTTTGACTGGTTTTTAGGGCTAACTTGTCTCGGTTGATAATCCAACCGTGAGATTCCAGATACTTGATTGTCTTGTGAACGACCACGTCTAGTTTTTTCACTGAGTGGTCTATCAGCAACAAGTCATCTAGATATGCCATTATCATTACACCTTGTGTTCTTAGATTGGCCAATAAAGGGCCAGAATTTTTGTAAACACTCGTGGTGCTGTGGCCAAACCGAAGGGTAAGGCTCTGAACTGAAAATGGCGCCCTTCTACTGCAAAGCGTAGAAATTTTTGGTGGACTGGAAAGATGGGAATGTGCAAATAAGCATCTTTGATGTCGATCGCGGCTAACCAATCCTCCCCTTGTAGGGCAGTGGCCACCGATCGGATCGACTCCATCGGAAAGTCCTGATATACAGGAATTTGTATAGCCCTTTTAGAATTAATATGGGCCTCCCGTCCGCGTTTGCTTCGGGACTGTAAAGAGGTTTGAGTAAAACCCGAACCCTCATTCTTCCAGGGGAACCTCCATAATTACTCCTTGGAGCAATAGTTGTTCTAGTGCCAACAGGAGGGACTCTCTCTTCCGGGGATCCCTTGGCACGTTTGACCTCAAAAAATGGGAAGGAGGAGAGTCTTTTAACTCCAAACTGTATCCCAAACATACTGCGGAGAGCACCTATCTGTCTTGATCGTGTCCCGCCAGGTCTCTTGCGAACAACTGGAGTCCTCCCCCCACCCGACTGAGTGGGGGCTTCAATGAATTTAACTTTGGGGGAGGTTTTGTACCTCCCCTGACCCAGGGTTTCTCATTACCCTGCTATTGTCCCTGTTTTTTACCCCCGGGAATTGACCGAGGAGGCCGTCGGAACTGTTACACAGCCGATGCCCCAGGGACTGGAGAAGCAGGCCTCTTAAAGAGGGACCTCTAACTCTGTTTTTAACCGGCAAGAGCGTATTTTTACCGCTGGAAATTTTCTGGATATATTTGTCCAGGTTTTCCCTGAATAAGCGTTCACCATGAAATGGGACGCTAACCAGCCATTCTTTACAGGGAGCTTCAGCAGACCAGTTTTTGAGCCATAGGAGCCTACGCATATGTACTATAGACAGCGTAAGGCGGGAGGCCTGATGGACTGAATCCTTTATGGCGTCAACCGCAAAGCCTAAGGCTCTAGGTAGATCAGCTAGGGCAAAGCCTGCTGATCTGTCAAGTCCCTCAAGACCTGTTTCAACTGATCCTTCACTGCTTAGCAGACCCCAATAGCTGCTACTGCTGGTATGTGTCACCAAGCTTGCTGTAGAAAGAAGCCGATTTTCATAAGGACTCCAATCTTTTATCTATTGGGTTCTTGAACATTTGGACATTATCCACTGGACATGTGAGTGATTTATACATACAAGAGATGGCTGCGTCCACTGTAGGGACCTTCCATTTTTTTGATGAACTTATCCTCCATGGGATAGACCACCGGAAATCTCTTGGGGGAATAAATATTTTCTCAGGACGTTCCCAATCCCGGTAAATAAGCCCTTTCAGTAAAGGGTGAAGTGGAAAAGAACAGACAGTCTGGGGGCTTCTAGCGACCCCAACGAGGATACAGTAGTGGTTGATGGTTCCGCAAGGTGCATTTTTAAATGCTGATCGGACCATGTTAGTCAGAGACTGAACCCATAATCTTTCAGCTTGAGATGCTGAGAAAAGGTTCCCCCACTGTTGATTCCTCTATAACAGAATCAACCTCATCCTGATCCCCTTCAGGCAGGTCGATCCCTGTATGGGACTGTTGCTCTGCTAACAGGCACTCTGAAGGAGGAGACGGAGATCGGGCGTGCTTTCCCTGACAGGGAGGCAGCGATCAATGTTGACAATCTCTCTCTAATCCTCCCAGAGCTGAGGAAAAAACCTCCTCTGTTACATACACAGGAGCAGGTGAACTGAGGACAGCCACAGTACCAAGTACCCCTGCGGGGTCTCTACGGTCACTTACCTCTGAACTTCAGGGGAGACTGGTGCAGCAGAAGTATGCCCAAGATCCTCAGAGCCCGATGAGACCCCCTTCGCTTCCTGGAAGATTCAGTTCCGGAGCTTCTGGACGGCATATTCCTAAGCCTAAAGCTGAGGTATTCCAGCCGTAATACACCACTTTTACTGAGAATAGTCTAGCACAATTGCTGCTATATCACAGTTGGTGTCTACTAAAGTGCCTTTCTAGGGGATGCCTGCATCAACCGCCTCTGTGTGCCTTTATATTGTTGCTAGCTCTGTCTGTGCACTTCAACAGCCAGCTATAATGTGCTTTAAAAACACGCTGGACGCCCGCACATGCGCAGTAGCGCCGCGGCGCACACCTGAGCGTCATCCACCCCGCTCCGCCCCTTTTTCCAGATCGCCTCTATGAATAGAGGCGCGTGCACGCGCGCGGGCACGTGCGCCTTTGGCGCCTTTTTTGAAAACAACAAGGAGCTAGATGGGAGCCAGGGTCCCTTTGCCGCAGGGCCCGGGGATGGATGAGCGCAGCAACAGGGCAGAGGAGACAGCTTCCCAGGAGAGAACATACCAACTGCCTGGATTTGATTTCAGGAAGAAAAAAATCCACATTACAAGAAAAAGAACCATAGCGGCCTCTAGTGTCTAACACAGGTACCGCGGTCTTACATTTTTTTTTTTTTTTCTTGCCTACTATTAAAATTTTTACATTTTCTCAGTAGTAACAGGCATACACAGAATATTAGCGGGAATACCTTAGGTAACAGGCAGAAAGACAAAATAGGCTTGGGGGTCCCTCAATAGAACCAAGTTCCCGAGGGCCCCCACTTACCTTTTCCTCGCCACAGGACTCTGGTCCACAGAAGCCCAAACTTCACCTATCACGGCAGGCATTGTAATCAAACCTTCAGGGACCGGGTTCCCAAGGATTCCACTCCCCTGGACCTGTATAGCACCCTGCACAGAAAACATCTTGGTCGTGGGTATAACCAGAGCTCTGGATCCCAGGGTCCAGCTCTCCTAAGAGAAGCATTACAGGCAAAACCTTGCTCTTCTCTGCAAGGCCCGGGTACCGACCGTTTAGCTATGAAGCTTTTTTGGTCGGATCCGGAATAGCTTACTGAGGCCCAAAAGAACCTGTACGCAAGCTCAGTGAAAAACACATGTTTCTTCTTGGCCAACACCTTAGACACTGGCAAAAAACTGAGGTGCTCCCGGATGGGAGGGGCTTATATAGGGGAGGGTACTTCCGGTTTTGGAAGTTGCCAGTGCCAGCACCTGACGGTATCTATATAACCCATTAGTAATGACTATGTCGCTCTGTGTCCCGTGATGTACGAGAAAGAAAACGGCCGTTTTTCTGGAGCAGTCCTTTCAATGATGCATAAAGTGAAAAAAAAGAGTCAAATATTCCTTTAAATATCGTACCTGGGGGGTGTCTAAAGTATGCCTGTGAAGTGCCACGTGTTTCCCGTGTTTAGAACTGTCCCTGCACAAAATTACATTTCTAAAGGAAAAAAAGCCATTTAAAACTGCTTGCGGCTTTAATGTAATGTCTGGTCCCGGTAATATGGATGAAAATCTTTAAGAAAAATGACATAGCTACCCCATCACACCCCCCCCCCCCCTTACCCCAGCCCATTACCAGCCCCTTTGGGTCTTGTATGGATATTAAGGGGAACCCCGCACACAAAATAAAAAAGGCCCTATATACTCTGAACAGCCGTATACAGGCGGTGCATACAAGACAGGGACTGTAGGTTTGTTCTTATGTAGAATCTGTTTGTAATTTTGAACAGGTACATTGTTTAAGTGTAGCTCCAGACAAAAAATATATTTTTAAGCTTTTTGGAAAACATAGGGAAGGGTTATCACCCCTGTAACATTTGTTTTGCTGTCTGTGCAGTGTGCACCTGTTCAGAACAGTTAACCTCACTTTCCGTCCTAATGACAAATGTTTTTTGAAAATTTGGGGGTTTTTTTGAAACAAGAATTGGTGATAAAGAATCAGTGGAGAGGAGACACTTTTTTTTCCCATATTAACTCTTACAGGAGAGAATTTACCTTCCTAGGGGTAGATTTCCTCTCACTTCCTGTTGTATCCTTCCGTTTGCAAGGAGGAGTCGTTTGTAAGTTGGATGTTTGAAAGTAGGGGCCTGCCGTATATACTCAGCTGAAATTTGCCCCTTACATGTTGGTGTTGCCACAACACTGTGAGCCCTCACAGTTACTCTTGGTGGGCGCATGAATGGGCCCTGCTGTGAATTATTAGATCAAGAATTGTAATTGCATGCCCCTGTTGAACAGGGGCTGAAAAATTGGGCCTTTGGTGGTGGTGTTGACACAACACTGTAAGGCCTCACAGTTAGTCTTGGTGGGCGCAGGAATGGGCCCTGCTGTGAATTATTAGATCAAGAATTGTAATTGCATGCCCCTGTTGAACAGGGGCTGAAAAATTGGGCCTTAGCCACTGGTGCTGGTGCCACGACACTGCAACCACTCCCAGATGCTCTAGTTGGAGTGCAGGAATGAGCCCTGCTGCAAAGCATTGCATAAAAAATTGTAATAACACGCCCCTGTTAAACAGGGGCTGAAAAATTGGGCCTTAGCCACTGGTGGCGGCACCCAGAAACAAAAATGTTCTTCCAAGATATCATCGTCAATCGGATCATTGAGGAGGAGGAGGATAGTCAGTCAACATAACAGGACAAACTCTCAGCATCAGCATCAGTCTTGAAGGGATGTGACATTTGAAAATAAATTAGTCTGTTATATCAGCTTCAGGTGTTTGGTAGCTGGTGGTGATCCAAGACTGGTTCATCTTTATGAAGGTCAGTCGATCAACAGAGTCGGTGGACAGGCGCACCCTGTGATCCGTGACAAATCCTCCAGCAGCACTGAATGTGCGTTCTGAAAGAACGCTGGATGCAGGACAGGCCAGTAGCTCAATTGCATACTGTGCAAGCTCTGGCCAGTGATCCATCCTCAAGACCCAGTAAGCCAGAGGATTTTCGGTGGGGAAGGTGTCCAAGTCTGACCTTGTCCCTAGTGTGACAGCAGGAAGGTAAAGTCACCTGGTTGCATCCAGGGGGGTAGATATATTTCGCCCAGATTCAGGCTTTACGCCGACTTATACAACTAGGTGGAGAGTTGTATAAGGCTAGTGGGCTCATGGATGACTCATACCTCTAGGGAGAGTGTGGGGCGTCGTGCAGACAGAGATGAGGAGACCAGCTGAACCTTGTCAGCTCATTTAGGCCTCTATAAGAACTCCCAGCTTCATTAGATGTTAGCTCATGCCTGGAACCAGACCTGTGTGGACTGTCTAGGGAGAGTGAACCCCTGTGCGGTGAGACAAAGCCTGTGTGGCTATTTGCTTGGACATTTAAAACCAGGGACTTAGGGACTAGGACAGCACTAGGCTGATCCCAGTTGTTAGTTAGGAAACCTGTATGTTTAGTCAGAGGTCAAGTTGACCAGGATTTATTTTATTTATGTTTCTTTTGCTTTGCTGTGTTTTGTCACTGTAAATAGAAAATAAACCGCACCTTTTTGATTTTGAAAACCACAACCTCCGTTTGCTGGGCCTGTTTTTGTCTGGGGAGCCCATCCCGGGGGTCACACACACCCGCTGCCGAGCTAACCCCCTCACAGTTGGTGGAGAACCAGTGGCAGTTTTTTTTTAAGCCAGCATGGAGGAGATACTGAAACAGCTGGCTCTAGCAAATGCCAATCAACAGCAGACAAATGCAGGTTTGCAAAGGAGCCTTGCAGCCCAGCAGCAAGCTCATCAACAGAGCCTTGCAGCCCAGCAGCAAGCTCACCAACAGAGTCTGGAAGCTCAGCAACAAGCCCAGCAGCAATCTGAGGCCCGCTTCATAGACCTGTTACAGAAGCAAGAGCAGAGACTACAACAAATGGAAGCAGTAATGCAGCAACGTCCGCAGACCAGTGAGGAAAGCCGTCCCACTAATACCGCGTCCTTTGGGGTGAGTCGTTTATTGACAAAAATGACTGGAGAGGATGATCCAGAGGTATTTTTGACCACATTTGAAAGGACCGCTGAAAGAGAAAAGTGGCCTGAGGAGCAGTGGGCTGGACTGGTGGCTCCTCTGTTAACTGGTGAATCGCAGAAAGCTTACTATGACCTAGAGCCTAACCAAGCAAAAGACTATGTGATGCTAAAAGCTGAAATTTTGGCAAGGCTGGGTGTCACCCAGGCTGTCCGGGATCAGCGTGTGCATAACTGGACTTTCCAGCTTGGAAAACCCCCCAGGTCTCAAATGTATGATCTCATTCACCTGAGCAGAAAGTGGCTACAGCCAGAGACTTTGTCCGCACCAAAGATTGTGGAACGTGTTGTAATGGATCGGTTTTTGAGAGCTCTTCCTACTGCCATCCAAAAGTGGGTAAGCCATGGAGACCCAGAAACGGCCGGTAAACTTGTGGATCGGGTAGAGAGATACTTGGCTGCAGAGAACCTGACGGCCTCTTCCAGAGACACTCAGACTTTCCACCCTAAGACCAGACCATCCCCAGGGGCGGATAAGAGGATTCCAAGGGGTGAGGGTGGAGAGAGTGAGAGGGTGGGAGCTCTACCCCAAGTTTGGCGAGAACAGCCTGGGAAATCAGCGGCTCAAGAGGCGGCAAGAAGGATCGTTTGCTACCGCTGCCGGCAAGCGGGACATATTGCAGCCAATTGCCCGGTTGTGGAGGAACCCATGCAGTGTGACTTTCTGACGGGCAGACGTCAGTCGCTGTGTGCGACAGTCGCATGCACTGCCATTCGAGGAACTGAGAAACATTTATGCAAAATGTGTGTTAATGGTAGAAATGTTGTGGTATTGCTGGATTCAGGTAGCCTTGTGACCCTGATAAAGGCTGAGTTAGTTAAAACAGAGGTCTTTGGGAATAGCAAGGTAGCTGTTATTTGTGTGCATGGGGACACCCGAGAGTATCCAGTGACTACAGTGTGTTTCGAGACCCCCAAAGGTACCCTCTCTCATCCAGTGGGCTTAGTATCTCAGTTACCGCATGACGCCATTGTGGGAAGGGATTTTCCGAAGTTCTGGGAACTGTGGGATGATCCTGAGCCCCCCACTGGTGCCCCTATGTACCAGGAATGTGATAGCCAGAACTCCCCTGAGAGTGGTGAGGACTCTCCGGAATTTCCCTTATCAGTATTGGCAGGGGAGACTCAAGAAACTGGAGAGGAGCCCACCTCCTCAGACGAAAACCTACCGTCTGTGGAGTTTTCTGATCTTGAGGTTCACAGGGAAAACTTTGCCACAGAACAGTTGAAAGACCCCGCCCTAATAAAGGCACGGGAAAACGTAGTGAAAATAGATGGCGAGTTAGTGAACCCAGATAATACCTGCACTTACCCATACTTCAGCGTAGAGAAGGACCTACTGTATCGGGTGGCAAAAAGGGCAGAAGAAACCGTTGAGCAGCTTGTGGTGCCCAAACCTTACAGGAAGTTGGTGTTGGAGTTGGCCCATGGGCACATTCTTGGAGGTCATCTGGGGACAGAGAAAACCCGAGAGAGGGTATTACAGAGATTCTATTGGCCGGGGGTGATGAAGGACATAGAAAATTATTGTTCCTCCTGCCCTGTGTGTCAGAGGTCGGCCCCGATGCCACATTTCCGTAGCCCGCTGGTCCCTCTACCCATCATTGAGGTCCCGTTTGAGAGGATCGCCATGGATTTGGTAGGGCCTATAATCAAGTCCGCTAGGGGGCACCAGTACATATTAGTTATAATGGACTATGCCACCCGTTATCCAGAAGCGATCCCTCTCCGAAATACCTCGGCCAAAACCATAGCCAAAGAGCTATCTCTTGTGTTTAGCCGGGTGGGTATTTGTAAAGAACTGCTTACGGACCAAGGTACACCCTTTATGTCCCGGGTTATGAAGGAGCTGTGTAAATTGTTCAAAGTGACGCAATTACGTACATCTGTGTATCACCCCCAAACCGATGGGCTGGTTGAAAGATTCAACAAAACCCTAAAACAAATGTTGAAGAAAGTGGTGGATAGAGATGGAAAGGATTGGGACTGTCTACTTCCTTATCTGATGTTTGCTATTAGGGAGGTGCCCCAATCCTCTACGGGATTCTCCCCCTTTGAGTTACTGTATGGGAGACACCCAAGAGGGCTGTTGGATATTGCCAAGGAAACTTGGGAAAGTGAGAGTTCTCCCCACAGGAGTGTGATTGAGCATGTCGCCCTGATGCAAGACCGAATTGCACAGGTAATGCCCATCGTGAAGGAACATTTGGCCCAAGCGCAGTTAGCACAGCAGAGAGTGTACAACCGTGGAGCCAAGACCCGTACCTTTTCCCCGGGGGATAGGATACTGGTACTTGTCCCTACGGTTGAAAGTAAATTCCTTGCCAAATGGCAAGGCCCCTATGAGATAATGGAAAAAGTGAGCGAAGTGAATTACAAGGTCAGACAACCAGGAAGGCGAAAGCCCGAACAGATCTATCACGTTAATCTGTTGAAAGCCTGGAGGGATAGAGAGTCCCTAGTCGCAGACACTTGGTCACCAGCTCAAACTGGTTGCGTGATTCCTGAGGTTGGAATAGCAGCCACCTTGTCACAACCCCAACAACAGGAGGTTAAGGAGTTTGTGCTTCGCAACAAGGAGGTATTCTCTGAGCTGCCGGGACAAACATCTGGGGTAGAGCATGACATCATTACCCCGCCCGGTGAAAGGGTGAAGTTAAAACCCTATCGGATCCCAGAGGCCCGACGGGAGGCAATACGGGAGGAAGTACAGAAAATGCTGAACTTAGGGGTGATAGAGGAGTCCCAAAGTGATTGGTCTAGTCCCATTGTGTTGGTGCCTAAACCGGATGGGAGCTGGCGATTTTGTAACGATTTTCGTCAGTTGAACAAAGTTACAAAATTTGACACCTACCCCATGCCACGTATAGATGAGTTGATCGACCGGCTGGGAACAGCCCGATACATGACGACTCTTGACCTCACAAAAGGGTATTGGCAAATCCCCCTGGCCAAGTCGGCCAAAGAGAAAACCGCATTTGTAACCCCAGACGGGGCGTTCCAATATAAAAGAATGCCGTTCGGGTTACAGAATGCGCCGGCCACATTCCAGCGGAAAATGGACCAGATGCTGAGGCCCCATCGGGAGTATGCTGCGGCTTACCTGGATGACGTAATTGTCCATAGCACAGATTGGGCCTCACATCTGCCAAAAGTGCAAGCAGTCCTGGACTCTGTTCGGGAAGCGGGGTTTACGGCTAACCCCAAGAAGTGTACCATTGGGCAGGAGGAGGCCAAATATCTTGGGTACACCATTGGGAGGGGAGTAATAAAACCCCAACTCAACAAAGTCGAGGCCATCCAGAGTTGGCCACGTCCCAACAGCAAGAAGCAGGTACGAGCCTTTCTGGGAATCGCTGGGTATTATCGGCGATTCATTCCCCACTTTGCTTCTAAGGCTGTGCCCCTAACCAACTGTCAGGGTCACCTGTGGCCAGGTGACAGATGCACACCGTAGGGGGACAGGAGTGCACCGCGAGGTAGTGAACCCTATGGCTGGCTTCTGTGGATAGGAAACTGGGTGGTTGTGGAAAGCGGGACCAGAGGAGCACAACCGGGATCCCAACGGAAGCGAGAGCCAAGATTCCCCAGGGCGCGGAGTCTAAGACCCAGCTGGTCTTCTCCAGGGCCTCTAGTGGTGAGGATGTTACGCTGCAGGCTGGGACCAGGTCGCGGCCCCTGGAGTTTCCTAGCTCACGCCCCGTAGGATAAGGGGAAGCAGCAGCACACGATAGAGAGAACCGAATAACAAGCCGAAGGTCAGGGGCCACAAGCAGACAAGGATAACGAAGAACGAGCCGAAGGTCAAGGGTCACGAGCAGACAGGGATGGTCGGGGACAAGCCAATAACGTAACAGAGAGACAGACGTAGCACACGGCAGGCAGGAACCCAAACACACAATGCCTAACAAACACGTTGATCAGCAAAGCAGGCTTGCAGTGCACAGGTTAATATAGTGTTCAGTGATAGGGCCTGGGGTGGAGTCAGGCTGGGAGGAGATTATAAAGGAAGCCAGGTGAAGGAGGTCTGGTCTCTAGATGAACACATGAGGAGGAAGGTAAGATGGCAGACAGACATTAATGCATATCCATGACAGTACCCTCCCTCTTACGAGGCCTCCCCCTTCCCCGCCTGGGCCCAGGTTTAGAGGGAAACTTCAGATGAAACTCCTTTAACAGACGAGGTGCAAAGACCTCAGATGCAGTGATCCAAGACCTCTCCTCAGGACCAAACCCTTTCCAATGAACGAGGTACTGAAGAACGCCTTTACAGAGTCGGGAGTCCAGAATTTGACTGATCTCGTACTCCTGATTATCCTCAGAGACAGGCGCCACGGTAGGAAGAGGACGAGAGAATTTATTGAGGACTAAAGGCTTTAGAAGAGCAACATGAAAGGAGTTAGTGATTTTAAGGCTCTTAGGAATCTGGAGTTTGAAACAAACCGGATTCAGTTTAGCAGTTACCGTGTATGGACCGATGAATCGTGGAGCAAACTTCAGAGAAGGAACTCGGAGCTTGATGTTCCTGGTAGAGAGCCAGACTTTGTCCCCTGGCTGAAGAGAAGGCGGTTTACGCCTGCGGCGGTCGGCAAAGCCTTTGAATTTTTCAGCAGCTGCCCGGAGGGAATCATGAACGTGACCCCAAACGGAATTGAGAGACTCCTGAACCGAAGCCAAAGCTGGAATGTCTGGAGAACAGATCATAGGAAGAGGAAGTTGAGGGTGTTTTCCATAAACTGTGAAAAAGGGTGTCTTCTGCGAACTGGTATTCACATGATTGTTATGGGAGAATTCTGCCCACGGGAGTAGAGAGGACCAATCGTCATGGTGAGAAGACACAAAGGTGCGAAGAAAGACCTCTAACTCCTGATTAACCCTCTCAGTCTGTCCATTGGATTGGGGATGGTAAGAAGAAGAAAAATCCAAGACAATATTGAGGGATTTGCAAAAGGCTCTCCAAAAACGAGACGTGAATTGGACTCCCCTGTCGGAAACAATATGAGAAGGGACCCCATGTAGGCGGAGAATTTCTCGAATGAAAATGGGAACCAAGGCAGGGGCAGAAGGAAGACCAGGAAGAGGAACAAAATGAGCCATCTTGGAGAATCGATCGATTACCACCCAAATGACTGTATTATTCTCAGACAGTGGGAGATCGGTGATAAAATCCATGGCAATATGGGCCCAGGGTTCCTTAGGAATAGGCAAGGGCATGAGGAGACCAGCAGGAGCTTGTGTGGAGGATTTGGACTGAGCACAGACATGACAAGCTTTAACGTAGTCTTTGACGTCTGAGCGGAGATTAGGCCACCAGTAGTGACGACTGATGAGTAGGAAGGATCGGAGGAATCCAGAATGCCCTGCCACCTTGGAATCATGTCCCCAACGAAGGATCTTAGCTCTTAGCTCAGTGGGGACAAAGGTCTTACCAGGCGGAATTTTAGACTTCAGGGTGGTAGAGTGGGCAACAATGCATGAGGTGGGAATGATCGGCTCAGGTTCAGGGGCGGACTCCTCGTCCAAAGTGTCAAATGACCTAGAGAGCGCATCAGCCCGACCGTTGCAGGAACCAGGTTTGTAGGTAATCGTGAAATTAAAACGGGCAAAGAAGAGACTCCACCTGGCCTGTCTAGGATTCAGACGTTTAGCATTCTGTAGATACTGTAAATTCTTGTGATCGGTAAAGATCGTTATGGAGTGAGGGGAACCCTCCAAGAGATGACGCCACTCCTCTAACGCCAATTTAATTGCGAGAAGTTCCCGATCACCGATGGCATAATTCCTCTCTGCCTGAGAAAATTTTTTGGAGAAGAACGCACATGGTTGGCGTCTCTTCTCAAAGATTTGAAGAAGCACAGCTCCCACCCCCATTGAGGAAGCGTCCACTTCAATAAAAAATGCATTCCCAGGATTTGATCTCCTCAAGAGGGGGCCAGAAACAAAGGCCTGTTTCAGGTTGTGAAATGCAGAGACAGCTTCGGGAGGCCAGTCTCTGGCATTCACACCCTTCTTGGTCAAAGCGATAATAGGCGCGGCAATGGAAGAGTAATTCCTTATGAACTGCCTATAATAATTAGTGAAGCCAAGAAAGCGCTGTGTGGCCTTGAGGCTAGCAGGAAGAGGCCAGTTGGTGATAGCCAAGACCTTCCCAGGGTCCATACGAAGCCCCGAACATGAGACAAAGCACCCCAAAAACAGGACCTCAGAACATTCAAAGGAACATTTCTCCAGCTTGGCATAGAGATTGTTCTCTCTAAGACGTTGAAGTACAGTGCGGACATGGTTTCTGTGGACGAGCAGATTTTCAGAAAAGATCAGAATGTCATCCAGATAGATGACAACAAACTGGTACAGCAGATCTCTGAAGATTTCATTGACAAAGTTTTGAAACACGGCTGGAGCATTACACAGACCAAAAGGCATCACCAGATATTCGTAATGCCCGTCTCTAGTGTTAAATGCAGTCTTCCATTCGTCACCCTCCCGTATTCGAATGAGATTGTACGCGCCTCTGAGATCCAACTTGGTGAAAATGGAGGCACCCTTCAACCTATCGAATAGCTCGGATATTAAGGGTAAGGGGTATCGATTTTTAATAGTAACCGCATTTAAACCCCGATAATCGATGCAGGGTCTTAAGGTACCATCCTTTTTGGCAACAAAAAAGAACCCTGCCCCTGCAGGCGATGAGGATTTCCGGATGAACCCTCTCTCCAGATTCTCTGCTACATACTCCGACATGGCCTGGGTCTCTGGGATGGACAGAGGGTAGGTACGACCCCTGGGTAGAGTTGCTCCGGGGACAAGATCAATAGCACAGTCAAAAGACCTGTGGGGAGGAAGCACCTCAGCTGATTTTTTACAGAACACATCCCGGTAATCGCTGTATGCGGCGGGAAGATCAGAAGAAACAGAAGTGGCAGCAACCGGAAGACTCTCCTTGGGGGTCACCTTGAGAAGACATGACGAGAAACATGAGGAACCCCAGGCCAGGATCTGCCCAGAGACCCAGTCCACATGTGGAGAGTGGAGCTGTAGCCAAGGGAGGCCCAATACAACTGGGGTAGAGGCCTTGGGTAGAATAAGAAAGGATATCCACTCCTGGTGGAGAATCCCTACCGACATCCTAATGGGTAGCGTCTGGAAGCGAATAGGGCCCCCTGGGAGAACAGTGCCATCAATTGCCGAGACTACCAATGGGGTAGTGAGAGGTGAAAGGGTAAGCTTCATAGAAGAAGCAGTTCTCCAATCCATGAAATTGCCGGCAGCCCCGGAATCCAGGTATGCAAGGGTTGACTGAGGAGAAGTGCCTACATGAAGGGACACCGGCAAGAGCAGGCGAGAAGGTGATGTTTCTGGGTCCAATACTCCACCTTCCAAATGTATTAGACCCGAGCGTTTCCCGGACGAAGCGAGCAGGAGTCACGAAAATGACCCTTGCCCCCACAATAGAGGCACAAGCCCAGAGTTCTGCGCCTAGCACGTTCTTCGGGGGTTAGTCTGGTCCGGCCCAGCTGCATAGGTTCTTCAGCAGGTAGAGGATGCTCCACGGAATGAAGGGAGGGGAGCTCAGACTGGCTAGGACCCAGAGAGTGCTGGCGTCTTTTTTCTAAGGACCTCTCTTGAAAACGAATGTCGATCTGGTTGCATAATGAAATTACATCGTCCAGACCGACGGGAATGGCTCTTCCCGCTAATTCGTCTTTCACTCGGTCAGAGAGGCCATGTAAAAAGGTAGCGACCAGGGCCTCATTATTCCAGCTCAATTCAGCTGTGTGGATACGGAACTGAAGAGCATATTGCCCCACTGAACTAGATTCTTGGCGAAGACGTAAGACAGCACTAGCCGCTGAAGAAGCCCGAGCCGGCTCTTCGAAGATATTACGAAAGAGCTTCAAGAATTCGGACAGACTGGAAACCACCGGATCGTTCCTCTCCCACAGGGGGGCAGCCCAGGCCAAAGCTTCACCGGAGAGGAGGGAAATGATATAGGCTACCTTAGCCCGGTCAGATAGGAAGCTTTGAGGCTGAAGCTCAAAATGAATAGTGCATTGGCTGAGAAACCCCCTGCAGGCCTTGGAGTCCCCAGAGAAACGGAACGGAGCTGGCAATCTTAGTGAGTGTGAGGCTGCGACTGGTGCGATAGGTACAGCCGCTGGTTGTACTTGGGGTTGCGGATTCGGGGTTCCCAAGGAGACCTGAAGCTGCTCGAATCGAGAAGCCAGATCCTGGAGGAATCGCATCACCTGGGTCTGATTTGATTCCTGGGTCTCAAGTCTGCGAGCTATGCCCTGCAATGGATCATCCGCGGGAAGCGGGATGTCAGCCGGGTTCATGGCTGATCAAACTGTCAGGGTCACCTGTGGCCAGGTGACAGATGCACACCGTAGGGGGACAGGAGTGCACCGCGAGGTAGTGAACCCTATGGCTGGCTTCTGTGGATAGGAAACTGGGTGGTTGTGGAAAGCGGGACCAGAGGAGCACAACCGGGATCCCAACGGAAGCGAGAGCCAAGATTCCCCAGGGCGCGGAGTCTAAGACCCAGCTGGTCTTCTCCAGGGCCTCTAGTGGTGAGGATGTTACGCTGCAGGCTGGGACCAGGTCGCGGCCCCTGGAGTTTCCTAGCTCACGCCCCGTAGGATAAGGGGAAGCAGCAGCACACGATAGAGAGAACCGAATAACAAGCCGAAGGTCAGGGGCCACAAGCAGACAAGGATAACGAAGAACGAGCCGAAGGTCAAGGGTCACGAGCAGACAGGGATGGTCGGGGACAAGCCAATAACGTAACAGAGAGACAGACGTAGCACACGGCAGGCAGGAACCCAAACACACAATGCCTAACAAACACGTTGATCAGCAAAGCAGGCTTGCAGTGCACAGGTTAATATAGTGTTCAGTGATAGGGCCTGGGGTGGAGTCAGGCTGGGAGGAGATTATAAAGGAAGCCAGGTGAAGGAGGTCTGGTCTCTAGATGAACACATGAGGAGGAAGGTAAGATGGCAGACAGACATTAATGCATATCCATGACACCAACCTGACGAAGGGGAAAGGGTCGGTCATGATTAAATGGACCCCCGAGGCTGAGGCAGCATTCCAATTCTTGAAACAAGCCTTATGTAGCCAGCCAGTGTTGTACTCACCCGACTTCTCTAAAGACTTTGTCGTACAAAGTGATGCGTCAGATGTGGGGTTAGGAGCAGTATTGTCCCAGGTCTGGAACGGGGAAGAGCACCCAGTCATTTACCTCAGCAGGAAGTTGAAGTCCCATGAGGTAAATTACGCCACCGTTGAAAAGGAGTGTTTAGCGGTGAAGTGGGCTCTAGATTCCCTTCGGTACTACCTGCTAGGTAGGCACTTTGACATGGTTACGGATCACGCTCCGTTAAAGTGGATGGCTCAAAACAAGGAAACAAATAGAAGAGTGAATAGGTGGTTCCTGGCCCTCCAGGAATTCAACTTCACAGTAAAGCATCGCCCTGGCGTTCAAATGGGGAATGTGGATGCTTTGTCTCGAGTACATGAATGCCTGATTGCTGGTGTTCCAACCCCGAGGTTAAAACAAGAGGGGGGGGTATGTGACAGCAGGAAGGTAAAGTCACCTGGTTGCATCCAGGGGGGTAGATATATTTTGCCCAGATTCAGGCTTTACGCCGACTTATACAACTAGGTGGAGAGTTGTATAAGGCTAGTGGGCTCATGGATGACTCATACCTCTAGGGAGAGTGTGGGGCGTCGTGCAGACAGAGATGAGGAGACCAGCTGAACCTTGTCAGCTCATTTAGGCCTCTATAAGAACTCCCAGCTTCATTAGATGTTAGCTCATGCCTGGAACCAGACCTGTGTGGACTGTCTAGGGAGAGTGAACCCCTGTGCGGTGAGACAAAGCCTGTGTGGCTATTTGCTTGGACATTTAAAACCAGGGACTTAGGGACTAGGACAGCACTAGGCTGATCCCAGTTGTTAGTTAGGAAACCTGTATGTTTAGTCAGAGGTCAAGTTGACCAGGATTTATTTTATTTATGTTTCTTTTGCTTTGCTGTGTTTTGTCACTGTAAATAGAAAATAAACCGCACCTTTTTGATTTTGAAAACCACAACCTCCGTTTGCTGGGCCTGTTTTTGTCTGGGGAGCCCATCCCGGGGGTCACACACACCCGCTGCCGAGCTAACCCCCTCACACTAGGTATTCCTGCACTATGTATATCAGACGCTGGCGATGGTTGCTGGAACCGATCATACCTTGGGGCTGCGGACTAAAGAATTGTCTGAACGCTTCGGTCAGACGGCCACCTTCCCCACCGCTCCTTCTTTGACTGACCGAAGCCTCAGCAACTCATTGTCCAAGACCAGGAGTTTGTAACCTCCCAGTCTCTGGGAACGCGTTGCACAGACCTTTCTGCAAGGCCTCCCGGAGTTGTCTCATCCTCTGCTCCCTCTGCGACGGTAAGATAAGGTCCGCAACCTTACCCTTGTACCGTGGATCAAGGAGAGTGGCCAGCCAGTAATGGTCCCTCTCCTTGATCCGAAGAATACGAGGATCCTTCCGCAGACTTTGCAGGATCAGGGAGGCCATGCAGCGTAGGTTAGCTGAGGCATTCAGTCCGGAGTCCTCTGGGTCACTAAGGACGACATGATCCACAGCCACCTCCTCCCAGCCACGTACAAGTCCACTGGTTTCTTGGGACTGTAAATCATCCCTAAAAGACTGCTGCTGATGATGCTGAGTGCCAGGCTCCACCTCCATGCTGACACAATCCTCCTCCTCCTCCTCCTCCTCTTCTTCCTGTGCGATGGGTGGGACAGAAGGAACACTGTCTGGGTAAAGGGGGCCTTGAGAGGCAAGGAAGTCCTCCTCTTCCTGCCTCTGTTCTGCCTCAAGTGCCCTGTCCATTATTCCACGCAGCGTATGTTCCAACAGGTGGACAAGAGGTACAGTGTTACTGATGCATGCACTGTCACTGCTCACCATCCTCGTGGCCTCCTCAAACGGTGCCAGGACAGTGCATGCATCCCTGATCATGCCCCACTGGCGTGGTGAAAAAAAAACGAGCTCCCCTGACCCTGTCCTGGTGCCGTAGTCGCACAGGTACTCATTGATGGCCCTCTGCTGCGTGTGCAGCCGCTGCAGCATGGCCAACGTTGAGTTCCACCTGGTGGGCATGTCACATATAAGGCGGTTCTTGGGCAGGTTCAACTCCTTTTGCAGCTCAGCCAGGCGAGCACTGGCATTATAAGATCTGCGGAAATGCACACAGACTTTCCTGGCCTGCCTCAGGACATCCTGTAAGCCCGGGTACCTGCCCAAGAACCGCTGCACCACCAGGTTAAGGACGTGAGCCACACAGGGCACATGGGTCAGTTGTCCCTGTCGGAGAGCGGAGAGGAGGTTGGTGCCATTGTCGCAAACTACCATTCCTGGCTTAAGCTGGCGTGGCGTCAACCACCTCTCGGCCTGCCCCTGCAGAGCAGACAGAACCTCTGCCCCAGTGTGGCTCCTGTCCCCCAAACACACCAGCGCAAGCACGGCATGGCATCTTTTTGCCTGCGTACTTGCGTAGCCCCTTGAACGCCTACGGAGCACCGCTGGTTCCGAGGACAAAGCATAGGAAGAGGCCACGGAGGAAGAAGAAGAGGAGGGGGTGGAGGACAGAGGTGTGTCACAACCAGTAGTAGCATTTTTGGAGGCGTGGCGGTGGAACAACCTCCAACACTACTGCACCTTGTCCTGCATCCTTCCCAGCTGCCAAAAGAGTGACCCAATGGGCCGTGAAAGAAAGGTAACGTCCCTGTCCATGCCTGCTGGACCATGAGTCAGCGGTAATATGCACCTTACCGCTGACCGCCCTGTCCAGCGAGGCCAAGACATTGCCTTCCACATGCCGGTAGAGAGCGGGAATCGCCTTCCGTGAGAAAAAGTGGCGTTTGGGAACCTGCCACTGAGGAACCACACATTGCACAAACTCACGGAAGGGGGCCGAGTCTACCAACTGAAAAGGCAGCAGTTGAAGCGCTAGCAATTTAGCCAAGCTAGCATTCAACCGCTGGGCATGTGGATGGCTGGGAGTGAACTTCTTTCGACGGTCCAGCAGCTGGGGCAGGGAAATTTGCCTGCTAGAATCGGACGTCGGTGTACTGCTAGCAGAGTGGCCGCAAGTACTTGGCTGTGACACACCTAATTCTACACCTTCATTCCTCTCAGTGCAGGTTTCAGAGAGGACTGAAGGTATAGTGGGGTTGGAGATCCCAGCTGATGCGGTGCAAGGAGAGGTCCGCTTTGTTCTTTGGTGTGGGTCTTTAAGGTAGGCTTGCCAACGAGCTGCATGGCAGGTCAACATATGTCTGGTCAAGCATGTGGTGCCCAAGCGGCTGATGTTTTGGCCACGCGATATACGCTTGAGACATATGTTGCAAACAGCAGCTGTGCGATCTGATGCACTCGCCTCAAAAAAGGCCCACACCAAAGAACTTTTTGAATAACGGGCAGAGGCAGCGCCCTGCACAGGCGGAGCTCTGCGGTGTGATTCCGTCGGTGTGCTGCCCTTACGCTGGCCACCCAAGGGCATCCTGCCTCGTTGGAGATGTGCCTCCTCCTCATCCTCCTCCTCCTCCTCCTCCTCTCTCCTATTAGGCACCCACGTGGAGTCAGTGACCTCATCATCCCCTCCCTCCTCATCACTGGAGCAAATCTGGCAGTATGCTGCAGCTGCTGGAACATGACTGCCAGATTGGTGTCCTTCTTGAGCATCCCCTCTCTCTGCTCTCACGCTACTGCCTTCCTCTAGCTGGGTATCATCATCAGACCCTTCGAAACGCTGGGCATCCTCCTGGAGCATGTACCCAACACTGTGCTCAAACAGTTCGGGGGACTCCTCAGGAGGAGGACATGGTGGGTCTAGGGAAGGAGTGACTGATGATGACATTGATACCAGGGAAGAGGACGCTTTGGCAGCTGCTTTGCCAGTACCCTGAGCCTGGGTGAGAGAGGATGAGGAGGATGAGGAGGGCTTGGTCATCCACTCTACCAAGTCTTCGGCATGATGTGGCTCAACATGTCCAGCTGCCAAAAAGAAGGACAAGCGTGTCCCATGGCCATGTGCTGATGACAATGCACCGCGTCCACGACCAGCACTGTTGCCCCCAGACACAGAGCCTGCTTGCCCTCTTTTATTGGCTCCTGACTGTCTGCCTCTCCTTGTTTGCCTTCCAGACATTCTAATGGCCTGCAGGGAGATGGCAAAACCAGCAATAAGGGGTAGCTTCAGGTGTTAATTTTGCAGGAAGCACACTCCGCCCGCTGTAAGTGCTGCAAATGCCTGTCAGTGTAACACACCAGGAAAAAACAGCAATAAGGGCTAGCTTCAGGTGTATACTGTGCAGGAGGCTTAGCAACAATGACACTGACACTGTCCCCTGCCTATCCTTCTCTCTCCCTGCACACAAGGTTTAGCAAAGAATAGGTTACTGACACTCTCGACTGCCTATCCTTGTCTGTCCCTACACACAAGGTTTAGCAATATGGTTCAGCACACTAGGTTTAGCAAAGATTATGACACTGACACTCTCGACTGCCTATCCTTGTCTGTCCCTACACACAAGGTTTAGCAATATAGTTCAGCACACTAGGTTTAGCAAAGATTATGACACTGATACTCTCGACTGCCTATCCTTGTCTGTCCCTACACACAAGGTTTAGCAATATGGTTCAGCACACTAGGTTTAGCAAAGATTATGACACTGACACTCTCGACTGCCTATCCTTGTCTGTCCCTACACACAAGGTTTAGCAATATGGTTCAGCGCACTAGGTTTAGCAAAGATTATGACACTGACACTTTCGACTGCCTATCCTTGTCTGTCCCTACACACAAGGTTTAGCAATATGGTTCAGCGCACTAGGTTTAGCAAAGATTATGACACTGACACTCTCGACTGCCTATCCTTGTCTGTCCCTACACACAAGGTTTAGCAATATGGTTCAGCACACTAGGTTTAGCAAAGATTATGACACTGACACTCACGACTGCCTATCCTTGTCTGTCCCTACACACAAGGTTTAGCAATATGGTTCAGCACACTAGGTTTAGCAAAGATTATGACACTGACACTCTCGACTGCCTATCCTTGTCTGTCCCTACACACAAGGTTTAGCAATATGGTTCAGCGCACTAGGTTTAGCAAAGATTATGACACTGACACTCTCGACTGCCTATCCTTGTCTGTCCCTACACACAAGGTTTAGCAATATAGTTCAGCGCACTAGGTTTAGCAAAGATTATGACACTGACACTCTCGACTGCCTATCCTTGTCTGTCCCTACACACAAGGTTTAGCAATATGGTTCAGCACACTAGGTTTAGCAAAGATTATGACACTGACACTCTCGACTGCCTATCCTTGTCTGTCCCTACACACAAGGTTTAGCAATATGGTTCAGCACACTAGGTTTAGCAAAGATTATGACACTGACACTCTCGACTGCCTATCCTTGTCTGTCCCTACACACAAGGTTTAGCAATATGGTTCAGCGCACTAGGTTTAGCAAAGATTATGACACTGACACTCTCGACTGCCTATCCTTGTCTGTCCCTACACACAAGGTTTAGCAATATGGTTCAGCGCACTAGGTTTAGAAAAGATTATGACACTGACACTCGACTGCCTATCCTTGTCTGTCCCTACACACAAGGTTTAGCAATATGGTTCAGCACACAAGGTTTAGCAAAGAATATGACACTGACACTCTCCCTGCCTATCCTTCTCTGTCCCTACAAACAAGGTTTAGCAAAGAATATGACACTGACACTCTCCCTACCTATCCTTGTCTGTCCCTACACACAAGGTTTAGCAATATGGTTCAGCACACAAGGTTTAGCAAAGAATATGAAACTGACACTCTCCCTGCCTATCCTTCTCTGTCCCTACAAACAAGGTTTAGCAAAGAATATGACACTGACACTCTCCCTACCTATCCTTGTCTGTCCATACACACAAGGTTTAGCAATATGGTTCAGCACACAAGGTTTAGCAAAGAATATGACACTGACACTCTCCCTACCTATCCTTGTCTGTCCCTACACACAAGGTTTAGCAATATGGTTCAGCACACAAGGTTTAGCAAAGAATATGACACTGACACTCTCCCTGCCTATCCTTGTCTGTCCCTACACACAAGGTTTAGCAATATGGTTCAGCACACAAGGTTTAGCAAAGAATATGAAACTGACACTCTCCCTGCCTATCCTTCTCTGTCCCTACAAACAAGGTTTAGCAAAGAATATGACACTGACACTCTCCCTACCTATCCTTCTCTGTCCCTACAGACAAGGTTTAGCAAAGAAAAAATATGACACTGTCCCTGCCTATCCTTCTCTTTCCCTGCGCCGGAACACACTACACGAGGCCACCGCGCTGGCGGCCTTTTATAGTGTGGGGCGTGTACTAAACCCCCTCAGCAATAATTGGCCACAGGCATCTTGCCTGTGGCCAATCATTGCTCTCCTCGCTGCCGGCGCTGTGATTGGCCAAGCATGCGGAATCACAGTGCATGCTTGGCCAATCACAGCGCCAGGATTGCACTGCGATGGCGCAGTGTATTGTGGGCCGTTTGCGTCACTCGAATTTGGCGCGAACGGCCCAAATCGTTCGTTGTTTGCCGAACGCGCGAACAGCTGATGTTCGAGTCGAACCTATGTTCGACTCGAACACCGAGCTCATCCCTAGTGACCACCTAGTGCTGAAAAATACTCACTCACCAGATATAAATGACCTGTTTGTTACAAGAAGGTTACAAAGTGCTTTTGGGTTTAGCTGTAATCTTTCCTCCTGCAGCCCAGATGTCCAGTCTCCCAGGGAACTCAGAAAAGTTTTAAGATCCACAGTCACCTCTCTCCCATGCCAATCATCAAATGTACCAGAAAAAAGCACATAGTGTAGTATTTATTTATAAAGAAATTAAAATTATCACAATCTCAATGTTTCCACTCATGATTTGCAATATGTTGTCCTCCTCATCCTCAGATAGCAGCAATACAGTCATGAAAGGGTGCTCTACGACACAGTTGTGCAACCAATCCTCCATCATTGATACAGGAACGACATCAATCTACATGACAGCAAGCTGCTGTGAGACTGACTATTGCAACATCAACCGGTTCTCAGGTAAGTACTGTAGGCACCAAAGTGTCACTTTGTTAATTGTTTTGAATGTAAATTTTAAAACCCCTGCAACTTACAGTTTCTTTGTCCCTCTGATTCTGGTTTTACTCTATGCCTAAGGGTTTGACATTCCCCAATTCAAGGGCTACTATTTGCGCCTAAAGCTTAGTCTAACCAACCCAAGCCTTTCTCAACCTTTTTACCCCAATTGAAGGAACCCTTAAAAAAAAATTCAGAGCTCAGGGACCCATTGTTAAAATCGATTCAATGGGGGCTAGTGGAAAGAATTCCCCCCTTAAAGATAGGTAAAAAGTTTATTGGGATCATGCAGCTGGCTTTGTTCTTTTTTTATTCCGCAGTGGTGCACAAAAACAAAAACCCGTAAGTGAACAAAAAATGCATGTGAAACACACACAAAAAAGTGCACCTAAGGGTGTGCCTTTGTCCTCCCCCTGAAGGGATAGGACCTTACCCTGAACCCCCCGGGGAGCAAGGCCCCTGATAGGGACAAGGTTAGAACATGGTCCACCTAGCCAAAAGGCCTGGCAGACCCCTCTCCTCTTTGTCAGCCAAAGCTGACCAATGAGTACTCGGTGAGGGGGCTTTCCCGAAGGAACCAGATGGCCACACATCCTCCCCGTAGAGTTCAGGTTAGGCCCATGGACCCACACCCTCCATCCAGTGAAAAAGACACAAACAAAAGTACAAAAAAGTGTCAAACACGAGGGAGGAAAATAAATGGATAAATACATAGTGGCCGTGCAGGTGCACTGGCTAGCCCCTGAGGCCCAGTAACAAAAATGTCTCTGGACTTCTAGCCAAAAGACCTAGTCCGTAGCAGATAATGTTTTTAGTACTTTTGATCACACAGTGGAGTCCCACACCCCAGTGTTAATAAGAGCACATCTGAGGTAACCACTCCAGGTTGGCACAGACACCATGGACTCTCTGCCTTCCCAGCTCATGACCAGACAAGGTAGACCCATTCAAATCATTAGGCACTGGGCCCCCCCAGTCTTCCTGGGGCAATTACTCTCATACCCCACATCCCCCCAATTTTTTTTCCAACAGTTATTAGCCTTCAAAGCCATTATCATGTCAGCAGAGATACTGTACAGCCAGCCATTCCTACCAGAAGGCCAGAATAGCACCCCTACTGGACACTGATAAGAACAGATACTACACTTGAGCTTAGCCAAATGACCAAGAAGCAGGCTGGCTCTACCAAACTGTGTTGGACCTGGAACCATGCAGTCATCATCAGATGGGAGATTGATCCACCACAGCTCAAGGAACCCCTAGCAACTTCTGGAGGAACCCTAAGGTTCTGCAGAACCCTGGAAGAAAATGGCTGGTCTATCCAATTAAAGTGCCTCAAGGTGCTCCCATTGGGTAGGAAGAGTTGAAATATATGGGAGCAATCAGGGCTTGCCCTCAAAGTCGAACCCTAAGCAAGAGAGTAACATCAAGGTCAGAGGGGTATGCAGGAAAAGGTTTTCTGGCTTTAGAGTATACTAAAGACTGATCTAACCCCTATTTCACACCCATAGACGCATAGGTGTGCGCATCCTTTGGCATTAGGGTGTGCACCCCAAAGTTCAAACACACTCTACCGATCACTCACGATGTTCATTCAGAAAGGGAAGGGGCTGGTAAATGGAATATTTACTGGCCCCTTCCCCCACTCATCCTAAAACATCCACAGCAACAACCGGTGGGAGAGGAGGGAAGACGGCAGTGCTGTGGGGGGAAGGAAGGGAGCCAGGTCAGTAGGGGGAATCTGTTCTGCACAGGTTGATTAGGGTGTGCCTGGGCACACCTGGCACACCCTGTACGCACGCCTATGCATAGACGGTTTGCATTTTGGCTAATTCCTGCTGAACTGAAATTCAAGCCATGAGTGACATTACAAGCACCACCTGGCTCCATAAAAGTCAATTTAAAAATCATCTGAGCTGGGTGGAAAAGGATTGCTCAGTGAGTGCATACCATCAGATGTAGTCACTGTTTGGCAATGACATTGTATTCAGGCATCTACGGGTGCTACCTGAATACAGTGGTAGGCAGTCGAGATTCCTCTGTGCATGCTGTTAGCTGCGTTTGGTGGCCCCAACATTGTTCTCTCACCTAATCGAACTGTCTGCAGATCCTGGTACTTGAAGACAGCTGCCATGACTGGTTATGGGGATTACCAGTGACTGCTTTACGGTGTCAAAGTACAGATTTTGCTTTTTGAAAATTGCCAATATGTTCCACAGCCATGTTTGTAAGTTGGGAATCAGAGGGAGCCAGAAATAGGTTAGCACTACATATGACTTTCAAACCACTGTAGCAGCCACTGTGAACTTTGATGTTTGCCCCGAAAAAATTAGGCAATGACAATGTGATCTGTTTTATCCCAACAGCCTCCAAGGTGTTTTCAAACCGCTTGCAATGTAATGTCTGTAATAACTCCATCACTACCTCCACCACCATCACCTGCCCCAATAGGCAGTCCTTATTTTGTGATGAAGTAAATAACAACTGTGTGGATGTCATCACAATGGAAACTAACGGTGAGAAGACTTGTCATCTTAAATATCTATCAATGTATCCATATCTATCTATCTATCTATCTATCTATCTATCTATCTATCTATCTATCCATATACTGTATCCCAACATATATTTCAATTTGATCCCATCTATCTATCTGGGGTCCTTGGTTGAAATCTCGGTCAGGACACTATCGGCATACAGTTTGCATGTTCTCCCTGTGCTTTCATGGGTTTCATCCCATGGTCCAAAGACATGCTGGTATGTTAATTGACTTTTATCTAAAATGGCCCTTGTATGTGTGTACAAATTGGCTATGCACAGAGGTCATCATTTCTTTATCGTACACCACGGGACACAGAGCTAGTCATTACATAATGGGTTAAGGGTCACCAGCGGTGATTGGACACTGGCACAACCAATGGAAGACAGTTCCCCTCCATATAACCCCTCCCATCAGGGAAGTACCTCAGTTTTTTCGCCAGTGTCGAAAGGTGTTGGACGCGTTAGGAGGTGCTAAAGGAAAGCTCTACCAAAGAGACCCTCTGGGGGTAAAAGAGCTATGCTTTCGGATCCATCCAAGACGCCTACAAATGAGCTGAATCTGGATGGGATCCGGGCCTCATCCATGAGGCGTCGCCTGTAATGTCTCTCTTCGGAGGACTGGGCTCTAAGATCCAGCACTTTCGCTATTTCGCTATAAAGTCCTGGTAAGAGTCTTGTACAAGGCCCAGGGGAGAGGTATCCTTTAAATAGGAACCCATATCCCTGAAGGTTGGCACACATAGCCCACCGTGAAGGGTGAAGTTTGGTATCTGTCTGAAATCTTTCAGCAGAAAAACCTGCGGCGTGGATAAGGTGAGATTAGAAGGTCCATAACTAGGTTGGGACCTTTTTCAAAAAGTGGATGTCTTCTTTTTTTCCACCACTGGGGGGAGTAAAGAGCTGAATATACTCACCTCACTCTGTTCAGTGTCGGCTTCGGCGAAGTACACTGCTCGTCACCTCCGCTGCTGAGCTTGCTGGGGCACCCCGATCCTCCTTTCGGTGGCCGACCAGAGACCTGCAGATGCAGGTAAGTGGGAACAAGGGCTGATGAGAGTCCTCTCTCACTATGGCCACCGCCATAGCGCTAAGGGCCGCGCGCGCGGGAGCGCGCTTTATCGGAGGGGGGGGGGGGCGAAGGCGTGCGCGGGCACGTGGCGCGCGCAGGCACAGAAACGGCGCCAAATTTAAAAGACTGTCAGTGTGAGAAGCACTGCAGCAGCAAGCAAGCTCGTTAGTTCTCTTGTTCCTGGCAGAGAAACACAGCAGCTATACAGGGACGTAAGACTCCATGTGGTTGGATTGGGTACTTCCTAGAAGACATCCATGTTATGCATAGTTATGTGTTAAAGGTTGCATACTTAATGTATTTGCTAAACTGAACACGGTAGTATATGCATTTAGGTACCTTGTATTTTGTCTAAACAGTAAGCCTTCCAGGGGAAGTAATACGGACAAAAAGAGATAAGAAAGCACCACCGCCTGAGAGGAGGCTCTAACTGTGCTGACTCGGTACCTTTCTCTCCTGTGTTGCTAAATGCACCTGTTCAGGATGAGCCATTACCTCTGTCAGGTATGGCGGCTTCCCCAGTGAAGCCTGGGCCTGCATATGTCACTGAGGACACTTTATCAGCTGCCCTAAATAATCTGGAGGAAAAAATTGCTACCTTAATCGCTAAGTCCTCTAAAAAGGGACAATAAGCGAAGCAGGTCTCTTCCAGTATTGGACCTCCCTTCAGAAGTACCTGAGGGAGGAGGATGAGGAGGAGGAGGCTACATCAGCAGAGGATGAGGAGCCAGATTTTAAGGTCACAGGTACAATGCTATAGCAGTGCATTTAAGTTAACCTCTGCGGAGGTAACGGAATTACCTGTCTCCTCCCTAGGGTCATTAAGATCCCTGCAAGGTGCATGCTCCTTCCCGGTTCATCCGTTACTAGAGGATCTAATATACGCAAACTGGCAACATCCAGATAAGCGTTTCTCACCTCCAAAAAGGTTTAACATTCTTTATCCTATGGGGGAAATTTTTTTTTTAAAGAAATGGAGCCTGCCTGCGGTAGTTGCGGCTATTTCTTGTGTAAATAAAAACCTGACATGTCCGGTGGATAATGTACAAGGGTTTAAAAGATCCTTCTGAGAGGAAGTTGAAATCCTCCTTCCTTTTGGCCGGCTCAATTACCCAACCTGCAGTAGCAGCAGTCGGTATGTGTCAGGTCATCAGCCAACAGGTAAAGCAGGGGCTGAAGGAACTGCCTTCAGAGCAGGCTAGAAATTGGGAAAATTTGCCTAAAGCCTTATGCTTCACAGTGGATGCCATGAGAGATTCTATCATACAGGCATCACGCCTTACACTCCAGCTGGTACAGATGCGCAGAGTACTTTGGCTTAAGCATTGGTCAGCGGAAACCCCATGCAAAAAGCTGTTGGCAAGTTCCCGTTCCATGGCGAACGCCTATTTGGGGAAGATTTAGAAAAATATATACAGAAGATATCAAGTGGTAAAACGACTTTTACCTGAGAGAAAGAAAAACAAGAGATCTTGTTTTAAACGCTCTCTCTCCCCAGCTCCCGGGAAATCTGACTCCAACCAGTGGCGGCGGCCTGTTTTAGCCGCCCACAAAAGCCAAGGGGCAAGCTCAGAAGAACAAGAAGCCGTGGGGTGCAAGAGCTAATAAGCAAGCCCCCAAAGCCTCTCAGTGAAGGGGCGCCCCCGCTCGGCCGAGTGGGAGGAAGGCTTTGTCAGTTCTGAGCGACTTGGTGGTCAGAAATCCAGGACAATTGGGTAGTATCCACAATATCCTCAGGGTACAAACTGGAATTTCGAGAGATCCCACCTTCTCAATTCCGAGGTTCAAGACTCTCCAAGGATCCACAAAAAAGAGAATCCTTCTTCAAAGGTTTGAATCACTTAATGGCTCAAGGGGTAGTTACAGACGTACCCCAAAAAGAGCGAGGTTCAGGTTTTTACTCAAACCTCTTTGTGATTCCAAAGCCAAATGGAGATGTCAGACCCATCCTGGATCTAAAATCCCTAAATCGGTTCCTGAACGATCGCCATTTTCGAATGGAAACGATCCGATCCGTGGCCGCCACTTTAAAGGGCGGAAAATTCATGGCGCCCATAGATATCAAGGACGCACATTTACACATACCCATCCTCCCCGCTCACCAAAGATTCCTAAGGTTTGCGGTAGAAGATCGCCACTTTCAATTTGTGGCTCTGCCGTTTGGTGTAGCCACCGCGCCCATAGTATTCACAAAGGTGCTAGCTCCTCTGTTAGCAAACCTAAGAACACGGGGCATTGCGGTAACAGCCTATCTGGACGATCTACTAGTAATAGATCAGTCAAAGGAGGGATTGGGTCACGCTGTACACACTACAGTAGGATACCTGGAGCATTTAGGATGGATTATAAATTTACAAAAATCCTCTCTCCAGGCCCAAAGAAGGATAGTGTACCTGGGCATGATCATAGATACAGCCCAAAACGGGGTATACCTGCCAGAACCGAAGATACAGTCTCTGAAAGACCTGATCCACAAGGTCAAAGCAAACAAGAGGCCGTCTATTCGCCTTTGCATGAGACTATTGGGAAAGATGGTAGCCTCCTTCGAGGCGGTCCCTTACGCCCAGTTTCATTCGAGACTACTTCAAGGCAATATTTTAGCTTCCTGGAACAGGAAGAGCCAAGCTCTGGATATACCCATGCGCCTGTCCTCACAAGTACGCCACAGCTTCGATTGGTGGCTAGAAGCCAGGAATTTACGGAAGGGAAAGTCCTTCCTCCCAGTGGCCTGGAAGGTGGTATCTAGGGATGCCAGCCTATCGGGCTGGGGTGCAGTATTCGAGGAGGCTTCTACCCAGGGAACCTGGGCCAAGACTCAGGGGATCCTGCCCATCAATGTGCTAGAGATCCGGGCGGTATATCTAGCCCTCAAAACCTGGACATACAGGTTACAGGGCTACCCAGTTCGGGTTCAATCCGACAATGCTACTGTAGTAGCTTACATCAATCACCAAGGAGGCACCCGCAGTCGGGCAGCCCAAAGAGAGGTGAACCGGATCCTGGCAAGGGCAGAAGAGCATGTACCTTGCCTTTCTGCAATCTTCATTCCAGGGATAGAAAATTGGCAAGCAGACTACCTGAGTCGTCAGCAGCTGCTACCAGGAGAGTGGTCTCTTCACCCCGAGATCTTTCAGGCCATATGTCTGAGATGGGGAGACCCAGATGTAGACCTGCTAGCTGCCAGGTTCAACAAGAAATTGGACAACTTTGTGTCCAGAACGAGAGATCCTCTAGCCTACGGGACAGACGCTCTAATAATACAGACGCTCTAATAACTCCATGGAATCAGTTCTCACTGATCTATGCATTCCCTCCGATCCCTCTTCTACAAAGACTGCTTCGCAGGATCAAGGAGGAGGGAATACCAGTAATCCTAGTGGCCCCAAACTGGCCCAGGAGGCCTTGGTACGCCGAGATTGTAAAAATGGCGATAGGAAGGCCCTGGAAGTTTCCACTTCGACACGACCTGCTGTCACAGGGTCCAGTATTCCACCCTTCCTTACAAAGGCTAAAGTTGACGGCCTGGCTGCTGAGACCCACATTTTTAAAAAGAGAGGGGTCTCTGGTCCGGCTCTTTCTACGCTCATTAATGCTAGAAAGCCAGCCTCCAGACTCATCTATCAGAGAGTCTGGAGAGCATACGTTTCCTGGTGTGAATCCAGATGTTGGAATCCTCAGAAGTATGAAATAAGTAGGATTCTTGCTTTTTGCCAGTTAGGAGTGGATATGAATTTAGCCCTTAGCACCATCAAAGGGCAAATATCGGCTCTATCAGTCTTCTTTCAGAGACCATTGGCATCTCACTCCCTAGTTCGGACATTCATTAAGGGGGGTACTGAGGATAAATCCTCCAGTTAGGACTCCCTTGTGTCCATGGGATTTGAATTTGGTATTGTCAGTGTTGCAAAAGCAACCTTTTGAACCTATTCGCCATATTCCTTTAATTATATTGAGTAGGAAGTTGGCCTTTCTGATTGCTATAGCTTCTGCTAGGAGAGTATCAGAGCTAGCAGCTCTTTCTTGTAAAGAGCCTTATCTAATTTGTCACAAGGACAAAATCGTACTACGACCCCATCCGGCTTTTCTACCTAAGGTGGTGTCGGCTTTTCACTTGAATCAAGACATTGTTCTGCCTTCCTTTTTTCCAAACCCGCGGACGGCGGGGGAAAAATTATTACACTCTCTAGATCTACTGAGAGCGGTAAAGGTGTATCTGCAAGCAACCGCTCAGATACGTAAAACAGATGTTTTGTTTATTTTACCAGATGGGCCCAAGAAGGGCCAAGCGGTATCAAAATCCACCATTTCCAGGTGGATTAGACAAGTAATTATTCAAGCTTATGGTTTAAAGAACAGGACTCCTCCTTTTCCTGTTAAGGCGCACTCTACCAGGGCGATAGGTGCTTCATGGGCAGTGCACCACCAGGCTTCGATGGCTCAGATCTGTAAAGCTGCAACTTGGTCTTCAGTCCATACATTTTCCAAATTCTATCAAATAGATGTGAAAGGACATGAGGATTCCGCCTTTGGGTGAAGTGTGCTGCAGGCAGCAGTATAGGGCTTCTGGTCCGCAAGCGGCCTGTTTTGATCTGTGTCTCCCCCCCTTCATATGAGCATTGCTCTGGGACGTCCCATTATGTAATGACTAGCTCTGTGTCCCGTGGTGTACGATAAAGAAAATAGGATTTTTATAACAGCTTACCTGTAAAATCCTTTTCTTGGAGTACACCACGGGACACAGAGGTCCCCCCCTTCTTATGGGAACCTTACTGCTTTGCTACAAAACTGAGGTACTTCCCTGATGGGAGGGGTTATATGGAGGGGAACTGTCTTCCATTGGTTGTGCCAGTGTCCAATCACCGCTGGTGACCCTTAACCCATTATGTAATGACTAGCTCTGTGTCCCGTGGTGTACTCCAAGAAAAGGATTTTACAGGTAAGCTGTTATAAAAATCCTATTTTTCTGCATGTCTGCCCAGGCCAGACAATTGTATAAGGAAAGAACTGGTGACCTACCTTGTAAACAAATGATCTATCTATCTACACTATATTACCAAAAGTATTGGGACACCTGCCTTTACACACACATGAACTTTAATGGCATTCCAGTCTTAGTCCATAGGGTTCAATATTGAGTTGGCCCCCCCTTTTGCAGCTATAACAGCTTTAACTCTTCTGGGAAGAGGAGTGTGTCTTTGGGAATGTTTGACCATTCTTCCAGAAGAATATTTGTGAGATCAAGGCCTGGCTCGCAGTCTCCACTCTAATTCATCCCAAAGGTGCTCTATTGGATTGAGGTCTGGACTCTGTGCAGAGCAGTCAAGTTCTTCCACCCCAAACTCGCTCATCCATGTTACTCTTTTTGGACCTTGCTTTGTGCACTGGTGTGCAGTCATGTTGGAACAGGAAGGGGCCATCCCCAAACTGTTCCCACAAAGTTGGGAGCATGAAATGTTCAAAATGTCTTGGTATGCTGACGCCTTAAGAGTTCCCTTCACTGGAACTAAGGGGCCAAGCCCAACCCCTAAAAAACAACCCAACACCATAATCCCCTCTCCACCAAATTATTTGGACCAGTGCCCAAAGAAAGGTCCATAAAGACATGGATGAATGAGTCCTGACCTCAAACCGAAAGAACACCTTTTGGGATGAATTAGAGCAGAGACTGTGAGCCAGGCCTTCTCGTCCACCATCAGTGCCTGACCTCACAGATGCACTTCTGGAAGAATGGTCAAACATTCCCATACACACAAACCATTCTATTTCCAATCAGTGCTAGTCCCACAGACACTTCTTACATGGAAATCAATCTGTGTTTAACAGTTCTCTTGATCTAGGTGTTGCATCTCCCTTGTATATCCACTGGGTGGTGGAATGGAATCTGTAACAAATATAGGGAGAAAGAGAGCACACAGCCGCCCTAGTGTGATAAAGTTTATTTAAAATCCTGTATAAAAAGAAAAAGTTACACTCACAAGCAGAGACTTGGTAATAGCAGTTACACCAGCATGTATGCCACCTCTCCCTGCCTGTTCCAAGGACTGGGCTCCCAGACTCAAGGAGCTGGGATGGATGACATGGGATCCTGGCTGCAGCATCCCGCTGAACAGTACAAGGAGCCGCGCATGCGCTCGGATCAGCCGGCACTGCGTGATGTCCATCCCGGTGTTCTGTCAAGTTCTCCAACCCATCAGAAACTCCAACTGCTTAACTTCCGGTTTATTTAAAACCAGCAGTAATTGGAGTTTTTGATGAATTGGTGGTTGGACACAACCCTGGCAACCAAATAGATTCCGGTGCAGGATATTATGAGCAGAGATTCTTACTCCGCTCCGATACTAGCCAACAAAATTGGCGCCTCCGAGGCGGGGACAACTTTGTCCTTGTTAGCCGCTGTGCTGTCAAAACAGCTCAGTCTTCCTGTACTGGACTCTATTCGGTTATCGGTGTTGTGTCCAACCACCAATTCTTCAAAATCTCTGATTACTAAAGTTTTAAATAATCCGGAAGTGACGTGGTTGCAGTTTCTGATGGGTTGGAGATATTGACAGAACACTGGCCGCGATGGGAGGTGGTAAGGGGTGGATCGTCTCCCCAATTGGTTGCTATGACAACATGTTTTGGAGGCGCTGCCTCATTCTTCAGCTGACACCCTTCCTCTCCATAACCACATTATATATGGGACCGAAAACCACTCCCTGGAAGAAATCTTAAAGGAACTAGGTCGGAAACATGGAGTTCACATAATATTAATGTTAAAAAAGGTCGGGTAACCAGCAACCTAACATAAAATGCATTATTCATTACAAATTAATAATTAAAATAATCATATATACTGCCATAAAAATTTATTAAGATCATAACTGCAGTAATATTATTAACAGTACAACTCACATTGAGAATAATCACATTGACAAAAAACACATTAGAAAAAACACATTTGATCTCTACACTCATGTATAATAAACTAGTATTAGAAAATTGTTATATTAATTACAATTTTATATATTTAAAAAGAAAATCGATGTTATTTAGGATTACAATAAGAATTTAATACATTTTAATTGATTTTAAAATTGGACGACCCCAGCCTTTCACTTTTGCATAACACTTTTAAATCAGGGTACCTATCTCCAACTCCTCGTTAAGCCCCTCAGATGTCATACTATTTAAGGTAAATATCCAGAAGGACTCCCGCTTACATAAACGAGTAAACCTTTCGTCTTCTGGAATTGACATTGATAAGGACTCTATACCAAAAAGTTCCAAGCCATCTGTATTACCCCCATGTGTATGTTTAAAATGGCGTGGAACACTATGCTTGTCTATTTTTTGTTCTATAAATCTACAGTGCTCACCAAAACGGGTGTGCATGGCTTGCACCATCCTACCTTCATACAAAAAAACACAAGGGCACCTCAACCGTACACAACAAATTGGGTGCTACAACAAATGAACTGTTTAATATGAAAAATAGGTCCATCTCTGCTGGTAAAGTTTTTTTGGCCATGAGAAATAAACTTACATGCCTTACATTTACTCAGCTTACATTTGTGGCACACTATGATATAAAAAAAATTGGGGAATATTATTAGCCTTAGTAGCATGTTTTTCTCTTATGCGGCTAGGTGCAATGAGACTTTTGACATTGGTGGTCCGTCTGAACACTACTTTGTGTTTTTTGGGAAGAACTCTACCCAACGCTTTGTCTTGTCCCAATATGGGACATGGTTTTTGAACTTCTTTGTTAATGGCCCAATGGCAACATCATGGGGCTCTATTTATTACTAGATTTATTGACCAACATTGTGCCATTAAGAAATCAGTCCAAAAAGCATGGCCCATATTGGGACAAGACAAGACAAAGCGTTGGGTAGAGTTCTTCTCAAAAGACCCAAAGTAGTGTTCAGACGGGCCACCAAAGTCAGAAGTCTCATTGCACCTAGCCGCATAAGAGAAAAACATGCTACTAAGGCTAATAATAATCCCAATTTTTTTATATCATAGGGTGCCACAAAAGTAAGATGAGTAAATGTAAGGCGTGTAAGTTTATTTCTCATGCCTAAAAAAACTTTACCAGCAGAGATGGACCTATTTTCCATATTAAACAGTTCATTTGTTATAGCACCCAATTTGTTGTGTACTGGTTGAGGTGCCCTTGTGGTTTCTTGTATGTAGGTAAAACGGTGCGAGCCATGCACACCCGTTTTGGCGAGCACCGTAGATTTATATTACAAAAAATAGACAAGCATAGTGTTCCACGCCATTTTAAACATACACATGGGGGTAATACAGATGGCTGTAACTTTTTGGTATAGAGTCCATATCAATGTCAATTCCAGAAGACAAAAGGTTTACCCATTTATATAAATGGGAGTCCTTCTGGATATTTACTTTAAATAGTATGACACCTGAGGGGCTTAACAAGGAGATAGGTACCCTGATTTAAAAGTGTTTTGCAAAAGTGAAAGGATGTGGTCCTCCAATTTTAAAATCAATGAAATTCTTATTGTAATCCTAAATAACATCAATTTTCTTTTTTAAATATATAAAAATGTAATTAATATAATAATTTTCTAATACTAGCTTATTATACATGAGTGTAGAGATCAAATGTTTTTTTTCTAATGTGTTTTTTCTCAATGTGGTTTTTCTTAATGTGAGTTGTACTGTTAATAATATTACTGCAGTTATGATCTTAATACATTTTTATGGCAGTATATATGATTATTTTAATTATTAATTTGTAATGAATAATGCATTTTAGGTTGTTGGTTACCCGTCCTTTTTAACATTAATATTATGTGAACTCCATACTTCTGACCTGGTTCCTTTTAAGATTTCTTTCAGAGAGGGGTTTTGGGTCCCATATATAATGTAATTTCGGAGAGGAAGGGTGTTACCTGAAGAAGGAAGCAGCACCCCTGAAACCACTCAGGGAGACGATCCACCCGTTACCACCTCCCACTGCGGCCGGGATTGACGTCACGCAGCGCCATGCGCGGCTCCTTGTACTGTTCAGCGGGATGCTGCAGCCAGGATCCCACATCATCCATCCCCACTCCTTGAGTCTGGGAGCCCAGTCCTTGGAATAGGCCGGGAGAGGAGGCATACCTGCTGATGTAACTACTATTACCAAGTCTCTGCTTGTGAGTGCAACTATTTCTTTTTATACAGGATTTTAAATCAAACATTCCCATAGACATATTCCTAAACCTTGTGGACAGCCTTCCCACAAGAGTTGAAGTTGTTATAGCTGCAAAGGGTGGGCCAACTCAATATTGAACCCAACGGACCAAGACTGGGATGTCATTAAAGTTCATGTGCGTGTAAAGGCAGGTGTCCCAATACTTGTGGTAATATTATCTATCTATCTATCTATCTATCTATCTATCTATATATATATATATATGTCTTCTGAATTTTTGCCTCCAGTGTTTGCTAAGATGAGAGAAGGTGGGCTGAAGGGGCGACTGAACAGAAGAGGTGACACGATCTCCTGTTAGCAGACCTTATACTGTCACGCTATTTGCACTGGAAGTGGATAGGGGAAGAGTTTAGCTACCCTCAGCATTTCTGGCAGGATCACATGGGACAACGCAAGCTTTGCACTGCACAGCTTTCTTTTATTTTTCCCAGTATTATTTTTTTTCAATTTATATATTTTTTTGGCCTCATTTGGCATTTAAAGCACCAACATCTTTGTTCACCGATTAGCTCACCGCATCCTAATTTAACCTCAAATTGTAACGACGGCGGCACCCAGAAGGCTGTTGCATCAAACGCGCCAGCTGCCTCCCTTGTTACATGAAATAAATCCTCCTAACTTCATTTACATTCTGTTTTTTTGATGTTAGCGTCAGAGCTCTCTATCCCATCTCTCCATAACACTCCATGAAATTTAACCGCTGGTTACATATTGCTGTCTGCCACATGGATCGAATGTGGAATACAAATAGCAAAAATTAAAGAGAACCTGTCTTACTTGTTTCAGGTCATTGTCTCATTAGGTGATTAAGTAAGGAAGACAGGGACAGCCTCAAAGCTTTCACTTTAAAAAATGAGTGAATGGCTGCTTTATTTTATTTTCGCCCTGATCGGTTCCATTTATTTGTTTTCAATCTCTTTTTTATTCAGTTTATAAAAACATTTACAAAATACATAAACATACATGTTCATTTTTGCTTTACATTATGCGTCTTGTCCTGCTTTCAAATTACGATCTACAATCTTCTTCCCTAACATCTTCTTACTACATTTACCCCTAACATTCGTACTTCCTTCTCCCGATTCATATTCCTTCCCATTCAAACAATTGCACCAGAAGAAAAAGAAAAAAAAACACAAATTTTAAAAACATTGGGGGGGGAAACCCCCCCCCCTCTCACTCCTGTCCGTTCCTCCCCTCCTTGCTCCCTGGGGCGCGGTCCTCCTATTCATAAGTACTTCATTAAGCTTTTTGAGAGCCGAAATTCTTCCCATTGTTGCCATATTTTGGGCATTTGATTGTTTGTTAACCCTTCCTCCCTGATCTGTTTTTCCATGAATTGTGTTTCATTAATTTCATTTACCCATTCCATTATTGTGGGGCTTTTTGTTTTCCGCCATTTACGGGCTATTGTTGTTCTACCTGCTGTTATCATATGATGAAGTATATCTGTCTTTATAGTTTTTAGTGTCCCTGGGATTATGGATAATATTACGGTATCTATATTTATTTGTATCTCACATTCTGATACCCTCCGATATATCTCCAATATCTTATTCCATAGATCCCTCAACACTTGACACCCATACCATATATATATATATATATATGTTCCCCTGTCTACTAAACATCTCCAGCAGATTTCTGTATTCTATTCATTTATTTTCTTTAGGGTCACTGGGCTCCAATACCACCTCATTATAATTTTGTCATTTCTTTCTTGATGTTTAACTGCTATTGATGTCGTGTGGATTGTTAAGAATGCCTTTTCCCATTCTTTTACTGATATCGAATTTCCTATTTCCTCATCCTATTTTTTCATATATACTAGTTCATTAATAGGGCCAGAGGGGATTAACATTTGTGAGGGGGTTAGCTCAGCAGCGGGTGTGTGTGACCCCCTGGATGGGTTCACCTCACAAAAACAGGCACAGCAGACAGTGGTAGGAGGAAACAAAAGGGTGTGGTTTTATTTGAACTACATACAGACAAAAAAATACAGCAAAAACAAACGAAACAGGAAAATAAATCCTGGTCAACTTGGCCGCTCACTACTAGGGATGAGCTTCGAGTTCGAGTCGAACTCATGTTCGACTCGAACATTGCCTGTTCGCCCGTTCGCCGAACAGCGAACAAATTGGGGTGTTCGCAGCAAATTCGAAAAATCTATGGGAGAAATCTAAAGTGTTAATTATAAAGGCTAATATGCAAGTTATTGTCCTAAAAAGTGTTTGGGGACCGGGGTCCTGCCCCAGGGGACATGTATCAATGCAAAAAGAAGTTTTAAAAACGGCCGTTTTTTCGGGAGCAGTGATTTTAATAATGCTTAAAATGAAAACATAAAAGTGAAATATTCCTTTAAATTTTGTACCTGGGGGGTGTGTATGATATGCATGTGAAGTGGCGCATGTTTCCCGTGCTTAGAACTGTCCCTGCAAAAAATTTCATTTTTGAAAGAAAAAAAGTCATTTAAAACTGACTCGCGGCTATTAATGAATTGTCGGCTCCCGGCAATACATTCAAAAGTCATTGATAAAAAAAAAAAAAAAAAAGCGTGGGGGTTCCCCAGAATTCAATTACCAGGCCCTTCAGGTCTGGAATGGATATTAAGGGGAACCCCGCCGCAAATTTAAAAAAAAATTGACGTGGGGTTCCCCCAAATATCCATTCCAGGCCCTTCAGATCTGGCATGGATTTTAAGGGGAACTCCACCCCAAATTTAAAAAAAAAATGGCGTGGAGTCCCCCTAAAAATCCATACCAGACCCCTTATCCGAGCACGCAACCTGGCCGGCCGCAGGGGAAAAGGGGGGGGACGAGAGAGCGGCCCCCCCTCCCTCCTGAACCGTACCAGGCCACATGCTCTCAACATGGGGAGGATGTCCCCATGTTGATGGGGACAAGGGCCTCATCCCCACAACCCTTGCCCGGTGGTTGTGGGGGTCTGCGGGCGGGGGGCTTATCGGAATCTGGAAGACCCCTTTAACAAAGGGGACCCCCAGATCCCGGCCCCCCCTATGTGAATTGGTAAGGGGTACGTTGTACCCCTACCATTTCACGAAGAAAGCGTAAAAAAATGTTTAAAAAAACACACAAACACCTTGAAAAAGTCCTTTATTAAAAAGAAAAAAAAAACATTCCAGCGGTGAAATCCAGTGTCCCGCGGTGATCCCGATGTCCAGCGCTGTCCTTCATTGGTTGTGCCTGAGCGGACCTGATGGGGAACTCCCTCTCAGTATTTTAAATGTATAGACCCGCCCCTTCTAAAGTTCCCCATCAGGTCCGCTCCCTCGGTATGTCGGACCCGCCTACATCATTGGCTTGAGCGGGGAACTTCCTTCACTGTGTAATTTAAATTTACATAGTGAAGGAAGTTCCCCGCTCAAGCCAATGACGTAGGCGGGTCTGACATACCGAGGAGGCGGACCTGATGGGGGACTGCTCTCACTTTGGTAATACATGTATAGACCCGCCCCTTCTCATGTTCCGCATCTGGTCCGCTGAGCGGACCTGATGGGGAACTTTAGAAGGGGCGGGTCTATACATTTAAAATACTGAGAGGGAGTTCCCCATCAGGTCCGCTCAGGCACAACCAATGAAGGACAGCGCTGGACATCGGGATCGCCGCGGGACACTGGATTTCACCGCTGGAATGTTTTTTTGTTTTTTTTTTTTAATAAAGGACTTTTTCAAGGTGTTTGTGTGTTTTTTTAAACTTTTTTTACGCTTTCTTCGTGAAATGGTAGGGGTACAATGTACCCCTTACCAATTCACATAGGGGGGGCCGGGATCTGGGGGTCCCCTTTGTTAAAGGGGTCTTCCAGATTCCGATAAGCCCCCCGCCCGCAGACCCCCACAACCACCGGACAAGGGTTGTGGGGATGAGGCCCTTGTCCCCATCAACATGGGGACATCCTCCCCATGTTGAGGGCATGTGGCCTGGTACGGTTCAGGAGGGAGGGGGGGCCGCTCTCTCGTCCCCCCCTTTTCCCCTGCGGCCGGCCAGGTTGCGTGCTCGGATAAGGGGTCTGGTATGGATTTTTAGGGGGACTCCACGCCATTTTTTTTTAAAATTTGGGGTGGAGTTCCCCTTAAAATCCATGCCAGATCTGAAGGGCCTGGAATGGATATTTGGGGGAACCCCACGTCAATTTTTTTTTTAATTTGCGGCAGGGTTCCCCTTAATATCCATTCCAGACCTGAAGGGCCTGCTAATTGAATTCTGGGGAACACCCACGCTTTTTTTTTTTTTTTTTATCAATGACTTTTGTATGTATTGCCGGGAGCCGACCATTCATTAATAGCCGCGAGTCAGTTTTAAATGCATTTTTTTCTTTCAAAAATGACATTTTTTGCAGGGACAGTTCTAAGCACGGGAAACATGCGCCACTTCACATGCATATCATACACACCCCCCAGGTACGAAATTTAAAGGAATATTTCACTTTTATTTTTTCATTTTAAGCATTATTAAAATCACTGCTCCCGAAAAAACGGCCGTTTTTAAAACTTCTTTTTGCATTGATACATGTCCCCTGGGGCAGGACCCCGGTCCCCAAACACTTTTTAGGACGATAACTTGCATATTAGCCTTTATAATTAACACTTTAGATTTCGAACGTTCGAGTCCATTGTATTTGATAGGGTTCTAAAGTTCACACGAACATTCTGTCTGTTCGCAGATTCTGGTGCGAACCGAACAGGGGGGTGTTCGGCTCATCCCTGCTCACTACACACGTTGGTGTCCCTAACTAACAACTGGGTACAGCCTTGTGCTGTCCCAGTCCCTAGCTCCCTGCTTTTAGAAGTCTTTAGCAATAACCACACAGGCTCACCGCACAGAGATCACACTCCCCAGACTATCCACACAGATCTGGTTCCAGGTTGGAGCATCTCCCTTAGCATGCAGGGAGTTCTTGTAGAGGCCCTAATGAGCCCACTTGCTTCAGCTGTGCTCATTAACTCTTCCCCTGCAAGACTCCCAGCACTCCCCCTAGTGGTATAAATCGGCATAAAGCCTGAATCTAGGACATATATATCTCCCATCCTGGATGCAACCTGGTGATTTTACCTGCCTGCTGTTACACATTCTATATATTTTATGTACCACACAGATCCTTTACCCTGCTTACCTCCACAAGCAGAATGGGACACACCATGCCACAAGCCCAATATCCTCCTGATAAAAGAGGGTGAGCGGTGTTATCTGTTTTTGGGTTCTGCAGCGAGTTAACTCCTTCTGTTGGTTCTCTCCCCTAGAGTGTAGGGTAAAGTCTATTCTCTCCTTGTATTCAATAAGGCCATTGTCCAGACAGTATTAACCCCAATAAAGAAAGGTTTATTTTTCTTGCGTAGAAACTTGATAGGAAAGTTGGAGATAGAGAATTTAACAGGGAGTTAGGTTCAGGCACGCGGGCGGCACTTAAATGTCAGTTATCAGCCGGTGTAGAGCACGCAACATTAACATTAAATCTCCTAAGGATACTATCGGGATATGAACTTCTGAATCCCAAACTTCCCAGCACTTGTAACACTTGAGACCTTAGGTGCCAGCGGGCACATTACAAGGTTTTTGGCGGCTTATGGAATCCTTCCCTCTGATAGGCAACCAGGCCTATCTGGAGACAGTGACTTCCCTCACCAAACCCTGCGGGCAGGTCCTCCCCTGGTTTCCTCTCCTTCAGAGCGGGTCACCCTCACTTGGGCACCCTGGGACTCCCTTTTCTGGTGTAGGCCTCAGCTAAAGGTGCTGGGCCTACCTGGAACGATGCAGCCTAGGGCCGAAGGTGCCCGGGGCCGAAATATACACACACGTACCCCTGGCCATGAGGGCCACCGAAGGTGGGGTACGCGCCTCGGACCAAGGGGTCCTTTGGATCGCCTCCGAACTCCGGACCTAATGGCGTCCGCCCCTTAAGTACCCTCTCCCAGCATGCACAGCGGGTAGACCATGCCCACTGCACGCCTGCCGAGAGAGGACACCCAATAGCGCTGTAATGCTACCTGTGGTTCAACCTGAGACCTGGGTGACAGTGCCACCCACAGGTCAAAGGGAACTGTACTGCCAGGCAACATCACAACAAAGCAGAAACCAATTTAAATAATTCACACAGCGTTAGCCTAACTATTTGCTCAGGCTACCCCTTAAATTTAGGCATAGCGACCCCAATTATGGGGGGTCCGCTACATTTAGAAAGTCCATTTCTCGGTTTTTGTTTTTCTGTTAACATTTGTTCGAAATCCATTAAAGGTCTATTAATCGAGGATAAATGATTTTGGGATTCTATAAATGTTTTTAGTTGATAATATTGAATCCAGTTTTTTCTATTCCCATTTCCTGCAAGTTTGGGAGTTTGCCATCCACCAGGATTTGGGCCATCCTCGTACCCTCCGTTCTGTTCCACTTCATACATTTTGTAACTCCATTTGCTGGTGGAAATTCAGGGTTGGAGAATAGCGGGATCATTGGTCCTATCATCGTGGATAGCCCTCCCTTTTTTAGAGCTGTGTCCCATATATTTAAAGTAACTGATGACAAAATCGTTAATTCTTTTTTTTTCGGGCTTGTATTGGGGTTTAATCCATGGGAGGGTTTTTAAAGAGACACTGTCATTTTTCCCATTTAGGGTAGTGTGTTTCTAATGTCCACCCACCCACTTATACTTACATTACCTGTAATCCAGCTCCTCTCCTGCCTCCGCTGCAGCCGGCAGTAGATTGCAATGTGTCACCTGTGTTGGAGGCTAGGGGGAGCGGTGACATCACCAGTCCATCATTTGGCAGTGCTCAGGCCTAGCAATTCCATTGGCTTCACCAAAACTGTGACCGAGCTGTCACTGACAGCTCGGGGTCAGTGATCAGGGGCCAGTTTCTGCTGATGTCATCAATGTACAGCCCATCTCAGTGCCACATAATTAGAAGCCTTTACTACTGGCCTTGGGGATTGCGGCCCATTTCAAGCGCTGGCTCCCACTAGGTAACGGTGTTAACATCCTGGTGCCCAGCCCGGGACCCTGGGTATGCATGCCGCTCTTTAGTACTTGTGTGGCCTTGAGAGCCCCAGTAGTCTTTATATTGCTGCTTTTTAAAGACAGTAAAATATTTTATAGACTGGCTTCTAGTAGTTAAATGGCGTTGGTTTTATTTATTTTGCACTATCCTACTTTTTTCTGTGCTATCCCTCCCTTTTCACTTCTTATGTCATTCTTTTGATGTTATTTTATGACTTTTATTGAGAGAAATATCAAATGTGGTAAAAGTCATTTTTAAGGGGATTCAAATTTAGAAACATTGATTTGTAAAGAGATTGAAAGAGCAGTGATATCATGTAGTGTGTCTTCAATATGTAACTGTCTACTGAAGCAAAAGGGCAGTCACCAACAACTCCTAGAGCATGTTCACAGTCTCTGACCATCTCCTACAGCATGTCTACAATCTCTGATCATCCCTTGTAGCATGCCTGTATTCTCTGATCATCTCTTATAGTATGTCTTCAGTCCCTGACCATCACACGTAGCATGTCCTTAGTCTCTGTTCATCTCTTGTAGCATACCCATAAACTTTGACCATCTCTTGAAACATACCCATAGTCTTTGACATCTCTTGAAGCATACCCATAGTCTCTGATATCTCATGTAGCATACCCATAGTCTCTGACATCTCTTGAAGCATGCCCATAGTCTCTGACCATCTCTTGAAGCATACCCATAGTCTCTGACCATCTCTTGAAGCATTTTCATAGTCTCTGGCCATCTCTTGAAGCATACCCATGATCTCTGACCATCTCCTTGAAGCATTTTCATAGTCTCTGACCATCTCTTTGTCAGGAAGGGTGTCATTACTGGGCTTACCTGCTGGTGGCACTGTTGCGTTCTGTACCAGTGGGTGTAGTTCTGGTGGCCACCAGCGGGTGTCTTACCACCAAGACTTTCAACCAGCCATCAGACACACCTGATCTGGGTCTGCTGGACTATATAAGCCCGCCCTTAACCAAGGCTCAAGGCTCCAGAATTCCTTCTGTAAGCCTGGTCCCTGCCTGAACTTGATCCTTTTGCCTGAACCTGATCCTGATCCATTTCCTGCCTTGTCCTGGACTCTGTTTCTTGTATCCTGTCCCTGAGACCTGTCCCCTGATACCGGCTTCCAGCTCCCCCTTGCTGACTGCTCCCAGTACCTGGCCTTCTGCTCCCCTTGTCTCTCGTCCCTGCCTTGTTTATGTATGTGTGTTCCCTTTACTTGTATATATTAGTTAGATAGTTAGATTAGGTGGTTTTGGGGTTTGTTGTGTTCTCTTTGTATTCATTTCTTGTTTATGGTTTGCTGGTGTTTGATTACACGTGTGTCTTTATCTTCAATAAATATATATATTTTCACTTACTCTGTTCCTGATTCCTTAAGTGCAGCCCAACAATCTGATCACCTGTATTGGATGTCTGTGTATTGCATCCCCTTGACACTCTTGTAGCATGCCCATTGTCTCTTACCATTCTTGAAGCATGCCCATAGCCTCTGACCATCTTTCTTGTAGCATGCCTTTAATCTGTGACCATTCCTTGAAGCATGTCCATAGTCTCTGACCATCTGTTGTAGCATGCCCTTAGCCTTTGACGATTTCTTGTATAATGCCCATCGTTTTTTACCATCTCTTGAAACATACCCATAGTTTCCGACCATCTCATGTAGCATGCCCATAGTCTATTACCATCTCTTGAAGCACGAACATAGCCTCTGACCATCTCTTGTAGCATGCCCTTAGTTCGTGACAATCTCTTGTAGCATGCCCATAGTCTCTGCCCATCTCTATAGCATACCTATATTTTCTGACCGTCTCTTGAAGCAATCCCATAGTCTTCAACCATCTCTTGTAGCATGCCCTTAGTCTCTGACCATCTCTTGTAGCATGTCTACAGTCTCTGACCATCTCTTGCAGCAGGGTCTCTAACTCTGCCTTCTTTGGCAGCTTTCTGTAGAGTTACTTTCATTGAATATTGTTTGTGTCCCATTAGTAATATAATTGGCCGCAATAGAGGCTCCCATATGGGCTTCCTGTAAGCCTTAACATTTCAGTAAAGCCTTCATTGCTGGACAAACCAAGTACAACTTCAACCATCAACTCCACCCACCTTACATCATTATGTTTACTAAGGACAATGATTCCCACATGTTATACAAATTCACAAGTGGTTGTTACTTCTATAAATCGCTTATTTCCATCCATTACAGGGTCCTCTCAAATACAAAAATACACCAAAGGCTGCGGTTCAGGAAATATAGGAGATGCGTGCACAAATCTGTTTGCCTACAGCACGGGGACTTATCAGCGATACACCTATTTATCATGCTGCACGGGCAACCTCTGTAACAGTGTTCAAAAATCCAGTAAGTACAATATCACCCAATACTTTTATTGCCATGTTTACAGTACACAGTCAAAGCCCAAAGTCTGCCTGTAATATGCAGGCATGCAATCTTTTACTGGTATATTTATAGTATATGTGTGCTTACCACTCCTTAGATATGGAGACTGAATTAGTTTGCTTTTTCTAGCCAAGAACATTTCTGGCAAGAATAGAAAATATCTCAAAATAGTCACACTAGTTCAAGAGATCAATGACACCCACATCCCATAATAAGGAATTTATGAAGAAGAACTGGAAAGGGGGATTTTAATGGTGACACAGATATACACAGAATTGTTTTTAAATAAAAAAAGGAAATATTTTATTCATTTCAATATTCAAAAGAGTAAACAATGTTGACTCTCAAGGACAGAAAGAACACATATCAAATTGTCACAACACAGTAGAGAACAATATGATGCAAATGAAGCTATATAAAGCTATATAAATGCCTGTTTGCTCAACATGTTTCGCTATATTGCTTCTTCAGGAGCTGTAAGGCATATTTTGGCTACAAAGAAATACAAAAAACAGATATCAACATATACAACAATTTGTTACAGATCATATTAAACATATATGTATAGCAAGAAAATATTAAACAGTAAACAACCAACAGGGCATGTAGCCCCCTGCTCAATGGTCTATGACCTGTAGGTCTCACAGAAGGATGTTTGCAGTTACAATGAAACTCACCTATCATGTGTATGATAAACAAATTTATTAGAATCCCATTGTTCAAGTAACAAAAGCAGAAAAGGTAACATCTAATCCAACAATGGAGATCGCAGGATAAGCACCAGGAAAAAACAGAATGACTCCTAAATAAATATAACAATACAGCAATGAAAGTCAATCCCTCCCAAAAGGTTGCAGGAATATCTCAAAATAGATGAAAACAGATAGAGCAGGGAAAGGGAAAGGGGGGAAGGGATTGTTGGGGCAGGGGAAGGGAGCCTTAGATTACCTTAAGCCAATATCCAGGGAAATGCCCAAATGGGGGTTGTAGCATTATCATGTAGATATATTACAAATAATATGTTCCTAGCGTTAAGCATCCAGGGAAGGAACATACAACTCCCAACAATGCAGCCCCAGATTAAATAAGGCTCACAAGGGGATGAGACCCCATCTAGAAATAAAGGGTATATATAATAAAAATGTAAGGAAGAAACTCCAAACTACATTTAAGAGAACTAAGTAGATGAATGGCTAGTGAGTAACTCTCCATACAAAGGGAGACTTAAAAATCACTTACCAGTAGGCTCACCGACGATGCATTGACAGCGTCCCCCTGCTCCAAACAGGTGCTGTGGTGATTCCACCAACAGTCCTGTTTAAATGGGCTCACCCCTATCCGCCGGCGTCTGACCTCACCAGAGGATCTCAGACGTGAAAAGGACCACTGCGCATGCGCGAACGTCACAGGAGCATGACATCACACGCAAGCGCGCCAAGTCCCAGGCCACAATCTTGGGAAGTCTGTCAACAGAGACAGGCATCCACAAGAGAGGGCAAATCCTGCATTACCGCAAAATAGCCTTGAGTACCTTCTCTGTTCCTTGAATCCCAGGCATAGAGGTCAGGTACGAAGGCTCACTATCCTCCAAGGCCAATGTGGCTCTGGACTGCTCAACACAGGGGAAGCTTTCTAGCGGGTTCATCACCTCCTAAGGGTGCTTTGCTGGCATCTGGCACCACAGTGTGCATGGAGGGGATGTTTGATCTGCTGACATGTAAATTGGTAAATCTGAAGTTGAACTGACATAAGAAGATATGTGCAGCATAAGTCAGGTGGCGGAGCTCTCACCACATGCTGCCTATTCCATATGTCGCCAGGCTATGCTCCAGAATGCAAAAACATTTTTCATCTTTCTTCTGTAAATCACTAATCCCTGATCCCACATGTAATGTAGATGAACAACGGCAGGCATGCTAAAGTCCAGGCTGGATGACAACCATGGCTCCCTCCATAGATACAGTAGAATAAATGAGTGTTGCCACCTGGGGACAGGTAGTGAGCTTTCTGCAGGGTCTTAATGTGGCCACCTAATTTAAGAATTAGTAACTTGCAGTCTATTAAAGTTTTTGTATTAGGGTTCACAAATACTTTATATCAGCTCTGTATGGATTGTTGAATGGGGTGGAGATTATAAATTTGATATGTGTTGATTCAAAGAGGTATGACTAGCTGTATTCCATATTTCCAATTTAAAAATATATTCTTATCCTTAAATTACCTTTCTTTGTCTTTATTTTTTTTTATTTGGTTGCCTGCATTTTTCTGGCCTACCTAGTACTTAACATTTTTATTTTATTTTTTAAATATGTAATTAAAACTATATTCTTTAGTTTTGAAAGGGGCTTAGACCCCTGTAAAGTTTTCTATTTCTATCTGTGTTCCTTGTAGGGTAATTCACTCTTTCCGTGTGTCCTAATGACCATCATCACTGACACAGAATGCAATAGGAAATCCAATATTTTGTTACCAAAACAGGCAGTGAGGGGAATTCTTCCAATAGAGAAACTTGTTCTGGGTACAACCTTCTAAGAGGGGAATTCCCCCCTTCATGGGGAGATTTTCTATCACTTCCTGTTGTGTCTCCAGAACAGGATAGGAAGTAGAAGGAAATCTCCCCAACATGGCACAGACAGCAAAAAATAACCTGATGGGAGTTTTAACTATTCTGTACCCTAATCAGAACCTAAACTAAAATTTGGGCTATACATACACACATGCAAAAGAAGTTTCTGTCATGTCATGCACTGCCACAACTGTTCAGTAATCTATGGAGGAGCAGACTTGTCACCCTAGGCTGCTCTCCTAGTCTGCAAATACCTCTCCCACCTCCATTACATAGGGAGGCATGCTGTAGTTTACAATAGATAGTTTGGAAGGCTGATAAATTTGATCAAGATTTCAGTTCAGTGCACGGGAAATTACAGGGACCCTAGATTTCTGGTAGGATCAACAGACATTTTTCTGCATTAACAGAGAATATGCATAGCCTACAAAGCTAATGCTGTCGCTACATCTAAATACTGGTCAGCTGCAATATAATAGGATTTTTATAACAGCTTACCTGTAAAATCCTTTTCTTGGAGTACACCACGGGACACAGAGCTAGTCATTACATAATGGGTTAAGGGTCACCAGCGGTGATTGGACACTGGCACAACCAATGGAAGACAGTTCCCCTCCATATAACCCCTCCCATCAGGGAAGTACCTCAGTTTTGTAGCAAAGCAGTAAGGTTCCCATAAGAAGGGGGGGACCTCTGTGTCCCGTGGTGTACTCCAAGAAAAGGATTTTACAGGTAAGCTGTTATAAAAATCCTATTTTCTTTATCGTACACCACGGGACACAGAGCTAGTCATTACATAATGGGACGTCCCAGAGCAATGCTCATATGAAGGGGGGGAGACACAGATCAAAACAGGCCGCTTGCGGACCAGAAGCCCTATACTGCTGCCTGCAGCACACTTCGCCCAAAGGCGGAATCCTCATGTCCTTTCACATCTATTTGATAGAATTTGGAAAATGTATGGACTGAAGACCAAGTTGCAGCTTTACAGATCTGAGCCATCGAAGCCTGGTGGTGCACTGCCCATGAAGCACCTATCGCCCTGGTAGAGTGCGCCTTAACAGGAAAAGGAGGAGTCCTGTTCTTTAAACCATAAGCTTGAATAATTACTTGTCTAATCCACCTGGAAATGGTGGATTTTGATACCGCTTGGCCCTTCTTGGGCCCATCTGGTAAAATAAACAAAACATCTGTTTTACGTATCTGAGCGGTTGCTTGCAGATACACCTTTACCGCTCTCAGTAGATCTAGAGAGTGTAATAATTTTTCCCCCGCCGTCCGCGGGTTTGGAAAAAAGGAAGGCAGAACAATGTCTTGATTCAAGTGAAAAGCCGACACCACCTTAGGTAGAAAAGCCGGATGGGGTCGTAGTACGATTTTGTCCTTGTGACAAATTAGATAAGGCTCTTTACAAGAAAGAGCTGCTAGCTCTGATACTCTCCTAGCAGAAGCTATAGCAATCAGAAAGGCCAACTTCCTACTTAATATAATTAAAGGAATATGGCGAATAGGTTCAAAAGGTTGCTTTTGCAACACTGACAATACCAAATTCAAATCCCATGGACACAAGGGAGTCCTAACTGGAGGATTTATCCTCAGTACCCCCTTAATGAATGTCCGAACTAGGGAGTGAGATGCCAATGGTCTCTGAAAGAAGACTGATAGAGCCGATATGTGCCCTTTGATGGTGCTAAGGGCTAAATTCATATCCACTCCTAACTGGCAAAAAGCAAGAATCCTACTTATTTCATACTTCTGAGGATTCCAACATCTGGATTCACACCAGGAAACGTATGCTCTCCAGACTCTCTGATAGATGAGTCTGGAGGCTGGCTTTCTAGCATTAATGAGCGTAGAAAGAGCCGGACCAGAGACCCCTCTCTTTTTAAAAATGTGGGTCTCAGCAGCCAGGCCGTCAACTTTAGCCTTTGTAAGGAAGGGTGGAATACTGGACCCTGTGACAGCAGGTCGTGTCGAAGTGGAAACTTCCAGGGCCTTCCTATCGCCATTTTTACAATCTCGGCGTACCAAGGCCTCCTGGGCCAGTTTGGGGCCACTAGGATTACTGGTATTCCCTCCTCCTTGATCCTGCGAAGCAGTCTTTGTAGAAGAGGGATCGGAGGGAATGCATAGATCAGTGAGAACTGATTCCATGGAGTTATTAGAGCGTCTGTATTATTAGAGCGTCTGTCCCGTAGGCTAGAGGATCTCTCGTTCTGGACACAAAGTTGTCCAATTTCTTGTTGAACCTGGCAGCTAGCAGGTCTACATCTGGGTTTCCCCATCTCAGACATATGGCCTGAAAGATCTCGGGGTGAAGAGACCACTCTCCTGGTAGCAGCTGCTGACGACTCAGGTAGTCTGCTTGCCAATTTTCTATCCCTGGAATGAAGATTGCAGAAAGGCAAGGTACATGCTCTTCTGCCCATGCCAGGATCCGGTTCACCTCTCTTTGGGCTGCCCGACTGCGGGTGCCTCCTTGGTGATTGATGTAAGCTACTGCAGTAGCATTGTCGGATTGAACCCGAACTGGGTAGCCCTGTAACCTGTATGTCCAGGTTTTGAGGGCTAGATATACCGCCCGGATCTCTAGCACATTGATGGGCAGGATCCCCTGAGTCTTGGCCCAGGTTCCCTGGGTAGAAGCCTCCTCGAATACTGCACCCCAGCCCGATAGGCTGGCATCCCTAGATACCACCTTCCAGGCCACTGGGAGGAAGGACTTTCCCTTCCGTAAATTCCTGGCTTCTAGCCACCAATCGAAGCTGTGGCGTACTTGTGAGGACAGGCGCATGGGTATATCCAGAGCTTGGCTCTTCCTGTTCCAGGAAGCTAAAATATTGCCTTGAAGTAGTCTCGAATGAAACTGGGCGTAAGGGACCGCCTCGAAGGAGGCTACCATCTTTCCCAATAGTCTCATGCAAAGGCGAATAGACGGCCTCTTGTTTGCTTTGACCTTGTGGATCAGGTCTTTCAGAGACTGTATCTTCGGTTCTGGCAGGTATACCCCGTTTTGGGCTGTATCTATGATCATGCCCAGGTACACTATCCTTCTTTGGGCCTGGAGAGAGGATTTTTGTAAATTTATAATCCATCCTAAATGCTCCAGGTATCCTACTGTAGTGTGTACAGCGTGACCCAATCCCTCCTTTGACTGATCTATTACTAGTAGATCATCCAGATAGGCTGTTACCGCAATGCCCCGTGTTCTTAGGTTTGCTAACAGAGGAGCTAGCACCTTTGTGAATACTATGGGCGCGGTGGCTACACCAAACGGCAGAGCCACAAATTGAAAGTGGCGATCTTCTACCGCAAACCTTAGGAATCTTTGGTGAGCGGGGAGGATGGGTATGTGTAAATGTGCGTCCTTGATATCTATGGGCGCCATGAATTTTCCGCCCTTTAAAGTGGCGGCCACGGATCGGATCGTTTCCATTCGAAAATGGCGATCGTTCAGGAACCGATTTAGGGATTTTAGATCCAGGATGGGTCTGACATCTCCATTTGGCTTTGGAATCACAAAGAGGTTTGAGTAAAAACCTGAACCTCGCTCTTTTTGGGGTACGTCTGTAACTACCCCTTGAGCCATTAAGTGATTCAAACCTTTGAAGAAGGATTCTCTTTTTTGTGGATCCTTGGAGAGTCTTGAACCTCGGAATTGAGAAGGTGGGATCTCTCGAAATTCCAGTTTGTACCCTGAGGATATTGTGGATACTACCCAATTGTCCTGGATTTCTGACCACCAAGTCGCTCAGAACTGACAAAGCCTTCCTCCCACTCGGCCGAGCGGGGGCGCCCCTTCACTGAGAGGCTTTGGGGGCTTGCTTATTAGCTCTTGCACCCCACGGCTTCTTGTTCTTCTGAGCTTGCCCCTTGGCTTTTGTGGGCGGCTAAAACAGGCCGCCGCCACTGGTTGGAGTCAGATTTCCCGGGAGCTGGGGAGAGAGAGCGTTTAAAACAAGATCTCTTGTTTTTCTTTCTCTCAGGTAAAAGTCGTTTTACCACTTGATATCTTCTGTATATATTTTTCTAAATCTTCCCCAAATAGGCGTTCGCCATGGAACGGGAACTTGCCAACAGCTTTTTGCATGGGGTCTCCGCTGACCAATGCTTAAGCCAAAGTACTCTGCGCATCTGTACCAGCTGGAGTGTAAGGCGTGATGCCTGTATGATAGAATCTCTCATGGCATCCACTGTGAAGCATAAGGCTTTAGGCAAATTTTCCCAATTTCTAGCCTGCTCTGAAGGCAGTTCCTTCAGCCCCTGCTTTACCTGTTGGCTGATGACCTGACACATACCGACTGCTGCTACTGCAGGTTGGGTAATTGAGCCGGCCAAAAGGAAGGAGGATTTCAACTTCCTCTCAGAAGGATCTTTTAAACCCTTGTACATTATCCACCGGACATGTCAGGTTTTTATTTACACAAGAAATAGCCGCAACTACCGCAGGCAGGCTCCATTTCTTTAAAAAAAAAAATTCCCCCATAGGATAAAGAATGTTAAACCTTTTTGGAGGTGAGAAACGCTTATCTGGATGTTGCCAGTTTGCGTATATTAGATCCTCTAGTAACGGATGAACCGGGAAGGAGCATGCACCTTGCAGGGCTCTTAATGACCCTAGGGAGGAGACAGGTAATTCCGTTACCTCCGCAGAGGTTAACTTAAATGCACTGCTATAGCATTGTACCTGTGACCTTAAAATCTGGCTCCTCATCCTCTGCTGATGTAGCCTCCTCCTCCTCATCCTCCTCCCTCAGGTACTTCTGAAGGGAGGTCCAATACTGGAAGAGACCTGCTTCGCTTATTGTCCCTTTTTAGAGGACTTAGCGATTAAGGTAGCAATTTTTTCCTCCAGATTATTTAGGGCAGCTGATAAAGTGTCCTCAGTGACATATACAGGCCCAGGCTTCACTGGGGAAGCCGCCATACCTGACAGAGGTAATGGCTCATCCTGAACAGGTGCATTTAGCAACACAGGAGAGAAAGGTACCGAGTCAGCACAGTTAGAGCCTCCTCTCAGGCGGTGGTGCTTTCTTATCTCTTTTTGTCCGTATTACTTCCCCTGGAAGGCTTACTGTTTAGACAAAATACAAGGTACCTAAATGCATATACTACCGTGTTTAGTTTAGCAAATACATTAAGTATGCAACTTTTAACACATAACTATGCATAACATGGATGTCTTCTAGGAAGTACCCAATCCAACCACATGGAGTCTTACGTCCCTGTATAGCTGCTGTGTTTCTCTGCCAGGAACAAGAGAACTAACGAGCTTGCTTGCTGCTGCAGTGCTTCTCACACTGACAGTCTTTTAAATTTGGCGCCGTTTCTGTGCCTGCGCGTGCCACGTGCCCGCGCACGCCTTCGCCCCCCCCCCCTCCGATAAAGCGCGCTCCCGCGCGCGCGGCCCTTAGCGCTATGGCGGTGGCCATAGTGAGAGAGGACTCTCATCAGCCCTTGTTCCCACTTACCTGCATCTGCAGGTGTCTGGTCGGCCACCGAAAGGAGGATCGGGGTGCCCCAGCAAGCTCAGCAGCGGAGGTGACGAGCAGTGTACTTCGCCGAAGCCGACACTGAACAGAGTGAGGTGAGTATATTCAGCTCTTTACTCCCCCCAGTGGTGGAAAAAAAGAAGACATCCACTTTTTGAAAAAGGTCCCAACCTAGTTATGGACCTTCTAATCTCACCTTATCCACGCCGCAGGTTTTTCTGCTGAAAGATTTCAGACAGATACCAAACTTCACCCTTCACGGTGGGCTATGTGTGCCAACCTTCAGGGATATGGGTTCCTATTTAAAGGATACCTCTCCCCTGGGCCTTGTACAAGACTCTTACCAGGACTTTATAGCGAAATAGCGAAAGTGCTGGATCTTAGAGCCCAGTCCTCCGAAGAGAGACATTACAGGCGACGCCTCATGGATGAGGCCCGGATCCCATCCAGATTCAGCTCATTTGTAGGCGTCTTGGATGGATCCGAAAGCATAGCTCTTTTACCCCCAGAGGGTCTCTTTGGTAGAGCTTTCCTTTAGCACCTCCTAACGCGTCCAACACCTTTCGACACTGGCGAAAAAAACTGAGGTACTTCCCTGATGGGAGGGGTTATATGGAGGGGAACTGTCTTCCATTGGTTGTGCCAGTGTCCAATCACCGCTGGTGACCCTTAACCCATTATGTAATGACTAGCTCTGTGTCCCGTGGTGTACGATAAAGAAATTACATTTTGTTCTTGTGTTTAGAAACACTGCAAGACATGTTCTCTGAGGTATAAGTATATTGTCTGTCTCTCCACAGTTCCCATTCTAACTAACGACAATGGAATTAAGTGCTATGGCTGTAAGGACAATGGGAACAACGAATGCGCGACGGAAAATCAGAAGCTGGTGACTTGCAGAGGCACGCTTCTCCGATGCATGGAGGTCTTCGGTAATTACAGATATATTTATTTTTACACCGTAGTACTTAGAATCAACAAACCCCATTCAAATGCATATTTCAGCTACACCCCCTTGCAAAGCAATTTAATAAAAAATAAAAAAATTCTACCTTTTATACATTGTAACTTTAGTTCTGTTTTTCTTTATTATTTGTATAAAACCTTTTTAAACATTTCATTCATGGTACACCACCTGGATTTTCAAGGTGTGGTTTATAAGGAGGGAGAACGGCAGAAGCTGTTAACTTTCAGACTGTCTCTCTCTGATTAAAACTATTTTGGAACCCTCTGAAGAGAGCTGGGAGAGGGAAGAAGTCACACCTTTGACTGTAAATTTGTCTGTAATTTTCACCTTGAGTCAACTCCCGTTGTACACATCAATAAAACTAATTAACTCAAGTCACTAAATACCTAACCAATTCAAGTGTAAGCAGATCAATATGTGCTAATATACATACTGTATATTGAAATTATTCAAAGAGCTTTCTGTGCCATTAGGGTTTGAGTATACAAAGGCTGGAGAGTTCCCATTCCTGTGTGATTAAGGCTCAAGAGAATAAAAGTCGAAGAATTTCCATTCCTGTGTCAATAGGGCTCAAAAGTATAAAGGTCAAAGAGTTCCCATTCCTGCGTCATTAGGACTCATATACACTGCAGCTGATAACCGGACGTTTAGGAGCAGTTGGGCGTTTTTTTCAACAGCCCCTGAACTCTCCTTAATGTTATCTTATGGGTACATGTACACTAAAGCCCTGTACACACGATAGGTTTTACAGATGAAAACAGTCCGATGGACTTTTTTCATCGGACAAACCGATTGTGTATGGACCCCATCGGTCTTTTTTCCATCGGGGATTAAAAATAGAACATGTTTTAAATTTATCCGATGGTTAAAAAACCAATAGCAAATTACTATCGTCTGTGGGAAACTCCATCGGATAAAAAACCCACGCATGCTCAGAATCAAGTTGACGCATGCTCAGAAGCATTGAACTTCATTTTTCTCGGCTCATCTGAGTGTTTTACGTCACCGCGTTTGGAACGGTCAGTTTTTTGACTGATGGTGTGTAGGCAAGACTGATGGAAGTCAGCTTCATCGGTTTTCTGATGGAAAAATGCATTGGTTTAAAAACCATAGGAAATCCGATTGTGTGTACAGGGCTTTAGTCGTTTGTAGTGGTTTAGAAGCAGTTGAGGTTAGAAGCTATTTTTTGAAAGCAGATAAATCGTATATTAATTAACAAAAAACAAGAGACCTGTGATTTTAAAATAACACCTCTTTCTTATATCCTTCAGACGATCGACGGCGGACTATTATGAAAGGATGCTGTACAGTAGCTTTCTGCTCTTCCACTGACCTGGCGCAGCCCACTGACCCGTCACCGCAACAAACCAATATATCGGAAATCATGTGCTGCGCGGGAAGTTTGTGTAACGACTTCAGCCGAAATAAATCCAGTGATGTCATCACCCCTAGCAGCACTGCCTATAGAAATACAGACTTCAGTATTCTAGCTGTCTTTATATGCGTAATATCTGCTTTTATAGGACACTAGCATTTCTTGCTATCATGTGCTTGTACAAAAAGACTTATTATTTATATTGCTGGATGCTGCGGGCAAGCTGGACATGGACACAAAAAGGCTTCTTGTGATGGGCCTCTTCCTCTTAAACGCAGCACCAGTGTTGTTTTCACCAGGATGCCAGGTGCATCAGAACCTGAAAACCGCCTAATTTAAGTAGACTGCTAGAACCTTCTCCTCAAAGTCCGTATCTAAGAGATGGAATTCCATGCAGTGACTGATGTCCGAAGGTGGACAAGAATGGAAACTGAAGTGGGGCACCACTTCTACGAGGTCCAGAAACAACTTTATTCCAATAAAAGTCAATCTACAGTAGACAACATGCAGTGGTGGACAAGCTCAACAACATGACTAATGTGCAAGTGGCTGCCCAAGTACAAATACTTATTCACTGTGTAAAGGTAGCTTCCTACCTGCCTGTGACCAGTGTCCAGGTCTGATAGCAGAAGGGGTTTCAGCCATACCTCCATGTATAATATATGGGCCCCTAAGTCCTAAAGGGCCCCTGTGTAGCTGCACAGTCTGCACAAATAGTATATCAATATCTGTTTCTGTCCTCATTCGGCTGTGTCTTACTGCATCTCTGCTGTTGGCCAGATGTGAGCCCATTGATTGACAGATGAGGAGAGTTTTGTAAAGAGTGATAAAACACATGATGATATTATTTTCCACAATTTATTGCCACTAGCAATCTTTAAGAGTCTCAAATGCCTACAAAATCCATTTCTTCTCTTAAGCCCTGTACACAGGATCGGTTTTACCGATGTAAACAGTCCGATGGACTTTTTTCATCGGACAAACCGATCGTGTATGAGCCCCATCAGTCTTTTTTCCATCGGTGATTAAAAATAGAACATGTTTTAAATTCATCCGATGGAGAAAAAAAAACGATAGCAAATTCCGATCGTCTGTGTGGAACTCCATTGGAGAAAAAACCCACGCATGCTCAGAATCAAGTCGACGCATGCTCAGAAGCATTAAACTTCATTTTTCTCGGCTCGTCGGAGTGTTTTACGTCACAGCGTTTGGAACGGTCGGATTTTTGACTGATGGTGTGTAGGCAAGACTGATGGAAGTCAGCTTCATCGGAAATCCGATGGAAAAATCCGTCAGATTTTATTCCATCGGAAATCCGATCGTGTGTACAGGGCATTAGAGTCTCAAATGCCTACAAAATCCATTTCTTCTGTTACTGAACTCTGTATTATCCTATGAGCATATACCTATCCGGAATGAAAAGACCTTTCCAAAGGGCAAATAAAATCACATCTTCCATTCACCTGTGGCTCTTCTAAGTGCTGCTCGATGGCGGTTAAATGTAAGGATAAATATAGGCTCCAATTATATGAAGTTTGAATACAGAATTAAATATTATATCTGGTTACTCATACCTACACAATGGATTCTGGAATATCTATCAGGATCTACTGGCTCCGACTGGGAAACAGACCAGCAAGCATGGAGTATGGATTAAGGGAATTATTATTTGTGCTGCAAGTTTCTTCATCAGTCCTGAGTATGACTAGCTGGCTTCTTAAACCAGACAGTTCAAAAGTCCAATGATGAAATGCAAATGGCTGTAACCCATAAAACCAAATGAGATTTCAGTATGCATCATTAAGTTTGCTGAGAGATAACCGAGTTCCATTGTTTTTCCTAAATATTTATTTTCATTGCCTTATTGAATAAGCCTAAACTGTTATGGAGTTAAAGTAAACCTGTGCCATGGATAAGCTAGTCAAAGTAAGAGGTGCATTCCCTTCCTTTTTTATTACTATGGCTTGCCACCCCAATCCTCCACTGGAGCACCATACAGTATAAGAAGAATCACTTCCTTGTGCAGAGCGTGCTTTTATGCTCCCCTTACCCCCTTCAATGAAAAGCAGAACATTGCAAGGTCCAAAAATGTAAAAAATATATAAAATTATAATTTTAATAAATAAAGTATTTAAAAAGTTGCAATTTGTACAGATTGTTTGTAGCAGCTATAAAGGCAAAAAGCAAAACCAAAATCAATAGTTGGAATTTAATAGTGAATGCCATATATTGGCAATTTTATCCATTGTACAATTTTACTGTAAAATTTGTTTTGCTGAACTATTTTTTGTTTTCAGTCTATTTTAAATTATTCGTCTTGTTCTAAATGTGTTGTCAGAAAGATATTTGGGTGTAAGTGATCTCTTAAAAGTGCCTGATTTGCTACTTTTACTCAAAACATTCATTACCTTGTTTCCCTAGAAAAAGCAAAGAGAGGTCAGTCTAACCAACCCGCAGCGCTCACGAGACTTGTAGCCCATTCCTTGAACAGAGCAGGGTTTTGTGCCAAAAACGGTCCATAAGCACCAAAGGGTCTTCTCTATGGAGAAAAATGTATTTTTGAAGAAAACACAAGAGATGTTGCCAACTCATGAAAAAAATGTGCTCAAAGTCAGCAATGTAGACAGTATTAACCACTTAAGCCCCGGACCATTTGGCTGGCCAAAAACCAGAGCCCTTTTTGCGATTCGGCACTGCGTCGCTTTAACTGACAATTACGCTGTCGTGCGACGTGGCTCCCAAACAAAATTGACGTTTCTTTTTTTCCCACAAATAGAGCTTTCTTTTGGTGGTATTTGATCACCTCTGCGGTTTTTATTTTTTGCACTATAAACAAAAATAGAGCGACAATTTTGAAGAAAAAGCAATATTTTTTAATTTTTGCTATAATAAATATCCCCAATTTGTTTTTTAAAAAAGCAAATTTTTTCTCAGTTTAGGCCGATATGTATTCTTCTACATATTTTTGGTAAAAAAAATTGCAATAAGCGTATACTGATTGGTTTGCGCAAAAGTTATAGCGTCTACAAAATAGGGGATAGTTCTATGGCATTTTTATGTTTTTTTACTAGTAATGGCGGCGAGCTGCGATTTTTATCGTGACTGCGACTTTATGGCGGGCACATCGGACACTTTTGACACATTTTTGGGACCATGGTCATTTTTACAGCGATCAGTGCTATAAAAATGCACTGATTACTGTGAAAATGACACCGGCAGTGAATGGGGTTAACCACTAGGTGGCGCTGAAGGTGTTAAGTGTGTCCTAGGGAGTGATTCTAACTGTTAGGGGGAGGAGCTACCAGTGACACGTCACTGTTCCCGATCACAGGGAACATTCGATCAGTGACATGTCACTAGGCAGAACAGGGAAATGCCTTGTTTACAAAGGCATCCCCCTGTTCTGCCTTTGCCGACCGCAATCACGGGCCGCCCGGGAACATCGAGTCCCCGGGACCCGCGAGCGCACTCACGAGGCACGCGTGCACCCGCTGGGCGGCAAATTTAAAGGGACGTACAGGTACGCCCATTTGCCTGCCCGTGCCATTGTGTCAACGTATATCGTCGTGCGCTGGTCGCTAAGCGGTTAAAGCCAGTGGTTCAGAATACCAGTCAAACCATCTTAAAAAAATGCTTATCGGTGCATCCCTAGTTATCAGGCAGCCATCTCCTTGCTAGCTGTATTGCTGGATGGCTGCAGGGGAGGGGGGGGGGTGCCTTGTGTAAATGCTACATGTACCCTGTCCCCTGAGGGACAGAACCCATAAAAAACATTTGAAGTTAGAGCTCTTCCTAAAGCTGAGGTGTGTTCGAGTGGAAATAAACTGTGGGGTGGGGATGGCCATCGGCCAGCATTTGTCTTAATGTGCAAGTATGTACAAGATACACTCTTAACTTTGGGAATGCCCTCCTCCAGTGATGTTGAGCTCCCCACATTCCCTGCCATGTCCTTCTCCTCTTCTTCCAGGTCCATCATCTTCTTGATTCACCAGTTGGGCAGTTACCGATGATGCAAAACAAAACCAAAGAAAATTCCCAGCTTAACTCACCAACCAGTCTGCTTACCAACTGAATTAACCTGTCTAACAGTTTGCATTAAAAACAGAGGTTCCCCTGTTTTTAACGTGTAGCGGGGGTCCTAAATTGAGGTTATATTATGCCAAATTTAGGGGTGACTTGAGTGATAGTTGGCTCAAGTCGTTCAATTACTGGACTCTGCCTTACTGCTGCTTCACCTGGCTTGCAGTTCCCTTAAGTAGTATAGGTGGTGCTGTCACTTGTACTCAGGGTTGAACCACAGATGTTGGAGTGGCGATTTGGTGTCCTCTCTCGGCAGCTGTGCGGTGGATGGGGTCGGCCTGCTGTGCATGCTGGGAGAGGATACAAAAGGGGCGGACACCATTGTTGGGGGAAGTGATCCAGGGGAGTGATCGGTGGAAGTGATCCGGGGACCTGTACCCAAGGGAACCTGTGGGTTCGGGAGTCGAGTGCGTGGCCTTCCAGGCCATGGGGCCACGTACGCCTCAGTCCCAGGCACCTTTAGTCCTGGGACTGCAACTTCAGCCCTGGGCCCAGCACCTTTAGCTGGAGCCCGCTTCGGAAGGAAGAATCTCAGGATGCTGCCTTGCGAGGAGACCCGTTTCTGGAAGAGGAGGCTGGGAGAGGACCATTCCGAAGGACTGGTGAGAGATCACAGTAAAGGAAGGGGCCAAGTAACTCTCCAGGGGAATGTCATCCATCCGGAACCCAGGGGCCTAACAATCTGGACCATCAGGAGGTTTGGGACACTAAGGATACTGTGGTAGAGGATCTCCTAGACGCATCTATTAGGGATCTAGATTGACTGTTCGAGCTGCACGCCCGCTGCTAGCACCATTGGTGGCTATCCGGGTGAGCTATACCCACTCGGGACCGAGTGGAGATGAAGCCAGAAGTGCCTGAATGCTATCTATCTTTCTAACACCTTTCTCTCTTCGTGCAAAGAAAATAAAGCTGTACATTGGAGTGATATACTTGTGTGGACCTTGGAGTTACTTGGGGTATAGAGACTCTGTCCTTACACACTGAGGACAGAAACCAACTTTGTGGAGAACTTCGCTGCAAGACCCATAGGTGAAACAAGTGTGCTTAACCTCTGCAAACCAGAGGGTACAGGCATGGTGGCACCTTGTGCCTTTTCCTCTCATGAGTGAGCCAAAAAGACAGGAGGAAAAGGGTGAGGGCGCTAGAAACGCAAACTGTTAGACAGGTTAATTCGGTTGGTACGCAGACTGGTTGGTGAGTTGAGCTGGGAATTTTCTTTGGTTTTGCTTTGCATGCGTTGCCCTTCCATGTGTTCCTTGATGTGAAGGCCAGTTATAGGTGGGGTCAGGGGTCATTTGTCACTGATGATGTAACTCCCATGAATGTGCGCTGGAGTTGCACTAGCTCTGCACCTGGCTCCATACAGTTGCCAGGAATGTACACTGTACTGGGCATGCACCGTTATCAGTAACAAACATTGCTAGCAGGCAAGTGAAAGACTTTTTTGGCAAATAGGAATGATAAATTCTTTTCCACCCTATGGCCCGACCTGCTGGCAAATGTAACTTTTTACGTTTTTTTCTACTCCCACCTGCTGATTTGGGACATCACATGAAGACCTTGTTAGATGTTACGAAGCTTAAAAATATACCTAGAGTAAAATCTCCAAGATTTTCCACATCCCGGGGAGCCGCAGGTGGAACTAAATTCAACCCGCCATAGAACTGAATGGATGTATGCGGCTCTACTTGAGTAAACGATGCTGCTTTCATGCATCAACAAGCACACGTGCGTAGGATATCTTCATCCGAATATGGAAATTCTTTGTTAAGGGGAAACGTGACATAGGCGCAGTGCGCAGTTCTGTACGTGCCACCTGTAGCTCCCCAGGTGTGGAAGAACGTAAGGATCTTACTCTAGGCTTATTTTTAAGCCTTCAAACGTCCATAACCAACAAAATATTTTATTTATTTTGTACTTAATTATGAACACTTGGCTACATGTCTTTCTGGTTGTACATTTTTGTATATAAGACTGACTAATCAGCTGTGTACAAGGTGTGACACAGAATGTGGAGAGAATTAACAACTCGCCCAGCCCTGGAGATCTGCCCTTTCAGTCTGGTGCCCGCATTGGGGAGACTCGTATTGTACTCCACCTCTACGTTCACAAAACAGTTGTGCAACATTCCTCCGTCAGCAATGGTGGAATGTTCACGTCAATGGCTGACATACCTCTAAAGCTGAACATTTTCAGTGCAGCTCTCGATGTTTTCAACTCAACCGACTGCAAATGTTTGTATTCAAAAATTGCTCCAAACTGTCTATGCTTTGGACTCGATCCCTTTTGTCTGACACAACTGTGTCAGCTATAGTATGGGACCATACAAATACAAAGCACTCACTAAAATGGCCCATTCACTAAAATTTAAAACATACATTTCCAATTGTAAAGATTAATAATTAATAATAAGGATAACCAGCTGCTTTATATACACAATATTACATTTTTTATTGTAAACTTTAAAATATTTTTAACTTTTAAAGTTTACAATAAAAGTATACCGTATATACAGTGGCGTAGCGTGGGTTGTCAGCGCCTGGGGCAGGGCAAGAGATTTGCGCCCCCTAACCCACGGATTTTTAGCACTCTCTGAGTCCCTTCCACTAGTACAGTAGTACTGACCTACACTGACCTACCTGATCACTATACTAACCTACCTGATTCCTACACTGACCACTAAACTGACCTATCTGATTGCTATACTGACCACTACACTGACCTACCTGATTCCTATACTGATCTGCCCTCCTGCTTCCCCCCAGTCTCTGCACGGTCACAATCCCTGGGATCATCATGGATGGTCTTCAGTGTACATTTACTCACTGCTGTGTCAGTGTCACCGCTGGAGCCTAAGCCGGGACTGCACCGCAACTTCTTTCTCATAGTGAAGTGGAAGAGCTCACAGTCTCCTAGACAGCACAGCGCAGGAGAAGAGCTGCAGGTAACCTGCCGCCTGCCACTGCACCCCTCTAAATTTTGCGCCCGGGGCAACCGCCCCCTGCCCCCCCACGCTATGCCACTGCGTATATACTAGAGTATAAGCCGACCCGAATATAAGCCGAGGCACCTAATTTTACCACAAAAAAAATGGGAAAACGTATTGACTCGAGTATAAGGCTAGGGTGAGAATGCAGCAGCTACTGTAAGTGGAAAAGAGGGTCAACAATGCCCATTTTCAGCCTCACTGTGCCCATTTTCAGCCTCACTGTGCTCATATGCAGCCTCACTGTGCCCATTTTCAGCCTCACTGTGACCATAAGCAGCCTCACTGTGCCCATTTCAGCCTCACTGTGCCCATAAGCAGCCTCACTGTGCCCATATGCAGCCTCACTGTGCCCATTTCAGACTCACTGTGCTTATATGCAGCCTCACTGTGCCCATTTTCAGCCTCACTGTGCTCATAAGCAGCCTCACTGTGACCATTTTCAGCCTCACTGTGCCCATAAGCAGCCTCACTGTGCCCATTTTCAGCCTCACTGTGCCCATTTTCAGCCTCACTGTGCCCATATGCAGCCTCACTGTGCCCATATGCAGCCTCACTGTGCCCATATTCAGCCTCACTGCGCCCATATTCAGCCTCACTGTGCCCATAAGCAGCCTCACTTTGCCCATTTTTAGCCTCACTGTGCCCATATGCAGCCTCACTGTGCCCATAAGCAGCCTCACTGTGCCCATAAGCAGCCTCACTATACCTTATCCGCCGTGTCAGTATTGATTAGGAGGGAAGCAAAGCCATATTACGCTGTACATTGTCCCCTCCGATTCACAGCAGGGCTGTGTGTATAGGAAGTCCGCGCCGTCCACGCTGTCCGCACCGTCCACTGTAACAAAGCTCCGCCTCCTCCTCATCAGGGATGGACGAGGAGGAGGCGGGATGGCGCAGACTTCCTTTACACACAGTGCCCCTGTGAATCAGAGGGGACAATGTACTGCGTAATATGGGTTTCCTTCCCTCCTCATCAAGACTGACACGGCGGGAGAGGAAACCTGACTCAAGTATAAGCCAAGGGGGACTTTTTCAGCACAAAAAATGTGCTGAAAAACTCGGCTTAATCTCGAGTATATACGGTATATATCTTTTGTATATCAAGCAGCATTTTTTGGAGGTCCTATGCAAAATGCTTACCATTTAAAATTGCACTTTTATTGTTAACTTTAAAAGTTAAAAATGTTTTAAAGTTTGCAATTAAAAATATATATATTTGTATATAAAGCAGTTGGTTATCCCTATAATGACTCATCTTTAAGATTGGAATTTTATGTATTATGACTTTTTAAATGACTTGAGATATGATATGTGTGGATTATTTGAGATTTATTGTAAACTTTGAAATATTTTTAATTTTTAACGTTTACAATAAAAGTGTCATTTTTAAATGGTAAGCATTTTGCATAGGACCTCTAAAAAATTCTGCTTTATATACAAAGATTGTGACAGCAGGAAGGTAAAGTCACCTGGTTGCATCCAGGGGGGTAGATATATTTCTCCCAGATTCAGGCTTTATGCTGACTTGTACAACTAGGGTGGAGAGTTGTATAAGCCCAGCTGAGGCTAGTAGGCTCATGGATGACTCATACCTCTAGGGAGAGGGCTGGGCGTCGTGCAGGCAGGGAGTTGATGAGGAGACCAGCTGAACCTTGTCAGCTCATTTAGGCCTCTATAAGAACTCCCAGCTTCATTAGATGTTAGCTCATGCCTGGAACCAGACCTGTGTGGACTGTCTAGGGAGAGTGAACCCCTGTGCGGTGAGGCAAAGCCTGTGTGGCTATTTGTTTGGACTTTTACTAAACCAGGGACTTAGGGACTAGGACAGCACCAGGCTGATCCCAGTTGTTAGTTTAGGAAACCTGCATGTTTAGTCAGAGGTCAAACTGACCAGGATTTATTTTGTTTATGTTTCTTTTTGGCTTTGCTGTGTTTTTGTCACTGTACATAGAGAAATAAACCGCACCTTTTGATTTTGAAAACCACAACCTCCGTCTGCTGGCCCTGTTTTTGTGTGGGGAGCCCAACCAGGGGGTCACACACACCCGCTACCGAGTTAACCCCCTCACAGTTGGTGGAGAACCAGTGGCAGTTTTTTTTAAGCCAGCATGGAGGAGATACTGAAACAGCTGGCTCTAGCAAATGCCAATCAACAGCAGACAAATGCAGGTTTGCAAAGGAGCCTTGCAGCCCAGCAGCAAGCTCATCAACAAGCCCAGCAGCAATCTGAGGCCCGCTTCATAGACCTGTTACAGAAGCAAGAGCAGAGACTACAACAAATGGAAGCAGTAATGCAGCAACGTCCGCAGACCAGTGAGGAAAGCCGTCCCACTAATACCGCGTCCTTTGGGGTGAGTCGTTTATTGACAAAAATGACTGGAGAGGATGATCCAGAGGTATTTTTGACCACATTTGAAAGGACTGCTGAAAGAGAAAAGTGGCCTGAGGAGCAGTGGGCTGGACTGGTGGCTCCTCTGTTAACTGGTGAATCGCAGAAGGCTTACTATGACCTAGAGCCTGACCAAGCAAAAGACTATGTGATGCTAAAAGCTGAAATATTGGCAAGGCTGGGTGTCACCCTGGCTGTCCGGGCTCAGCGTGTGCATAACTGGACTTTCCAGCTTGGAAAACCCCCCAGGTCTCAAATGTATGATCTCATTCACCTGAGCAGGAAGTGGCTACAGCCAGAGACTTTGTCCGCACCAGAGATTGTGGAACGTGTTGTAATGGATCGGTTTTTGAGAGCTCTTCCTACTGCCATCCAAAAGTGGGTAAGCCATGGAGACCCAGAGACGGCCAGTGGTCTTGTGGATCGTGTAGAGAAATACTTGGCTACAGAGAACCTGACGGCCTCTTCCAGAGACTCTCGGACTTTCCACCCTAAGACCAGACCATCCCCAGGGGCGGATAAGAGGATTCCAAGGGGTGAGGGTGGAGAGAGTGAGAGGGTGGGAGCTCTACCCAAAGTTTGGCGAGAACAGCCTGGGAAGTCAGGGGCTCAAGAGGCAGCCAAAAGGATTGTTTGCTACCGCTGCCGGCAAGCGGGACATATTGCAGCAAATTGCCCGGTTGTGGAGGAACCCATGCAATGTGACTTTCTGACGGACAGACGTCAGTCGCTGTGTGCGACAGTCGCATGCACTGCCATTCGGGGAACTGAGAAACATTTATGCAAAATGTGTATTAATGGTAGAAATGTTGTGGTATTACTGGATTCAGGTAGCCTTGTGACCCTGATAAAGGCTGAATTAGTTAAAACAGAGGTCTCTGGGAATAGCAAGGTAGCTGTTATTTGTGTGCATGGGGACACCCGAGAGTATCCAGTGACTACAGTGTGTTTCGAGACCCCCAAAGGTACCCTCTCTCATCCAGTGGGGTTAGTATCTCAATTACCGCATGATGCCATTGTGGGAAGAGATTTTCCGAAGTTCTGGGAACTGTGGGATGATCCTGAGCCCCCCACTGGTGCCCCTATGTACCAGGAATGTGATAGCCAGAACTCCTCTGAGAGTGGTGAGGACTCTCCAGAATTTCCCTTGTCAGTATTGGCAGGGGAGACTCAAGAAACTGGAGAGGAGCCCACCTCCTCAGACGAAAACCTACCGTCTGTGGAGTTTTCTGATCTGGAGGTTCACAGGGAAAATTTTGCCACAGAACAGTTAAAAGACCCCGCCCTAATAAAGGCACGGGAAAACGTAGTGGAAATAGATGGCGAGTTAGTGAACCCAGATAATACCTGCACTTACCCATACTTCAGCGTAGAGAAGGACCTACTGTATCGGGTGGCAAAAAGGGCAGAAGAAACCGTTGAGCAGCTTGTGGTGCCCAAACCTTACAGGAAGTTGGTGTTGGAGTTGGCCCATGGGCACATTCTTGGAGGTCATCTGGGGACAGAGAAAACCCGAGAGAGGGTATTACAGAGATTCTATTGGCCTGGGGTGATGAAGGACATAGAAAATTATTGTTCCTCCTGCCCTGTGTGTCAGAGGTCGGCCCCGATGCCACATTTCCGTAGCCCGCTGGTCCCTCTACCCATCATTGAGGTCCCGTTTGAGAGAATCGCAATGGATTTGGTAGGTCCTATAATCAAGTCCGCTAGGGGGCACCAGTACATATTGGTTATAATGGACTATGCCACCCGTTATCCAGAAGCGATCCCTCTCAGAAATACCTCGGCCAAAACCATAGCCAAAGAGCTATCTCTTGTTTTTAGCCGGGTGGGTATTTGTAAAGAACTGCTTACGGACCAAGGTACACCCTTTATGTCCCGGGTTATGAAAGAGCTGTGTAAATTGTTCAAAGTGACGCAATTGCGTACATCTGTGTATCACCCCCAAACCGATGGGCTGGTTGAAAGATTCAACAAAACCCTAAAACAAATGTTGAAGAAAGTGGTGGATAGAGATGGAAAGGATTGGGACTGTCTACTTCCTTATTTGATGTTTGCTATTAGGGAGGTGCCCCAATCCTCTACGGGATTCTCCCCCTTTGAGTTACTGTATGGGAGACACCCAAGAGGGCTGTTGGATATTGCCAAGGAAACTTGGGAAAGTGAGAGTTCTCCCCACAGGAGTGTGATTGAGCATGTCGCCCTGATGCAAGATCGAATTGCACAGGTAATGCCCATCGTGAAGGAATATTTGGCCCAAGCGCAGTTGGCACAGCAGAGAGTGTACAACCGTGGAGCAAAGACCCGTACCTTTTCCCCGGGGGATAGGATATTGGTACTTGTCCCTACGGTTGAAAGTAAATTCCTTGCCAAATGGCAAGGCCCCTACGAGATAATGGAAAAAGTGAGCGAAGTGAATTACAAGGTCAGACAACCAGGAAGGCGAAAGCCCGAACAGATATATCACGTTAATCTGTTGAAAGCCTGGAGGGATAGAGAGTCCCTAGTCGCAGAAACTTGGTCACCAGCTCAAACTGGTTGCGTGATTCCGGAGGTTGGAATAGCAGCCACCTTGTCACAACCCCAACAACAGGAGGTTAAGGAGTTTGTGCTTCGCAACAAGGAGGTGTTCTCTGAGCTGCCGGGACAAACATCTGGGGTAGAGCATGATATTATTACCCCGCCCGGTGAAAGGGTGAAGTTAAAACCCTATCGGATCCCAGAGGCCCGACGGGAGGCAATACGGGAGGAAGTACAGAAAATGCTGAACTTAGGGGTGATAGAGGAGTCCCAAAGTGATTGGTCTAGTCCCATTGTGTTGGTGCCTAAACCGGATGGGAGCTGGCGATTTTGTAACGATTTTCGTCAGTTGAACAAAGTTACAAAATTTGACACCTACCCCATGCCACGTATAGATGAGTTGATCGACCGGCTGGGAACAGCCCGATACATGACGACTCTTGACCTCACAAAAGGGTATTGGCAAATTCCCCTGGCCAAGTCGGCCAAAGAGAAAACCGCATTTGTAACCCCAGACGGGGCGTTCCAATATAAGAGAATGCCGTTCGGGTTACAGAATGCGCCGGCCACATTCCAGCGGAAAATGGACCAGATACTGAGGCCCCATCGGAAGTATGCTGCGGCTTACCTGGATGACGTAATTGTCCATAGCACAGATTGGGCCTCACATCTGCCAAAAGTGCAAGCAGTCCTAGACTCTATCCGGGAAGCGGGGTTTACGGCTAACCCCAAGAAGTGTACCATTGGGCAGGAGGAGGCCAAATATCTTGGGTACACCATTGGCAGGGGAGTGATAAAACCCCAACTCAACAAAGTCGAGGCCATCCAGAGTTGGCCACGTCCCAACAGCAAGAAGCAGGTACGGGCCTTTCTGGGAATCGCGGGTTATTATCGGCGCTTCATTCCCCACTTTGCTTCTAAGGCTGTGCCCCTAACCAACCTGACGAAAGGGTCGGTCATGATTAAATGGACCCCCGAGGCTGAGGCAGCATTCCAATTCTTGAAACAAGCCTTATGTAGCCAGCCAGTGTTGTACTCACCCGACTTCTCTAAAGACTTTGTCGTACAAAGTGATGCGTCAGATGTGGGGTTAGGAGCAGTATTGTCCCAGGTCTGGAACGGGGAAGAGCACCCAGTCATTTACCTCAGCAGGAAGTTGAAGTCCCATGAGGTAAATTACGCCACGGTTGAAAAGGAGTGTTTAGCGGTGAAGTGGGCTCTAGATTCCCTTCGGTACTATCTGCTAGGTAGGCACTTTGACATGGTTACGGATCACGCTCCGTTAAAGTGGATGGCTCAAAACAAGGAGACAAATAGAAGAGTGAATAGGTGGTTCCTGGCCCTCCAGGAATTCAACTTCACAGTAAAGCATCGCCCTGGCGTTCAAATGGGGAATGTGGATGCTTTGTCTCGAGTACATGAATGCCTGATTGCTGGTGTTCCAACCCCAAGGTTAAAACAAGAGGGGGGGGTATGTGACAGCAGGAAGGTAAAGTCACCTGGTTGCATCCAGGGGGGTAGATATATTTCTCCCAGATTCAGGCTTTATGCTGACTTGTACAACTAGGGTGGAGAGTTGTATAAGCCCAGCTGAGGCTAGTAGGCTCATGGATGACTCATACCTCTAGGGAGAGGGCTGGGCGTCGTGCAGGCAGGGAGTTGATGAGGAGACCAGCTGAACCTTGTCAGCTCATTTAGGCCTCTATAAGAACTCCCAGCTTCATTAGATGTTAGCTCATGCCTGGAACCAGACCTGTGTGGACTGTCTAGGGAGAGTGAACCCCTGTGCGGTGAGGCAAAGCCTGTGTGGCTATTTGTTTGGACTTTTACTAAACCAGGGACTTAGGGACTAGGACAGCACCAGGCTGATCCCAGTTGTTAGTTTAGGAAACCTGCATATTTAGTCAGAGGTCAAACTGACCAGGATTTATTTTGTTTATGTTTCTTTTTGGCTTTGCTGTGTTTTTGTCACTGTACATAGAGAAATAAACCGCACCTTTTGATTTTGAAAACCACAACCTCCGTCTGCTGGCCCTGTTTTTGTGTGGGGAGCCCAACCAGGGGGTCACACACACCCGCTACCGAGTTAACCCCCTCACAAGATATATATATTTTTTTTATTGTAAACTTTAAAAGTTAAAAAAGTTTTAAAGTTTAGAATTTTGCATAGGACCTCAAACAAATGTTTTCTACATATTCAAAAACAGCTGTTTTAAATACAAGTGTGTCTATAGCAATGTTTGACCATTCTCGCTCATCCATGTCTTTATGGACCTTGCTCTGTGCACTGGTGCGCAGTCATGTTGGAACAGGAAAGGGCCATCCCCAAACTGTTCCCACAAAGTTGGAAGCATGAAATTGTCCAAAATGTCTTGATATGCTGACACCTTAAGAGCTCCCTTCACTGGAACTAAGGGGCCAAGCCCAACCCCTGAAAAACAACCCCACATCATAATCTCCCCTCCACCAAATGATTTGGACCAGTCCCCAATCAAGGTCCATAAAGACATGGATGAGTGAGTTTGGGGTGGAGGAACTTGACTGGTCTGCACAGAGTCCTGACCTCAACAACTTTGGGATGAATTAGAGCGCAGACTGTGAGCCAGACCTTCTCGTCCAACATCAGTGCCTGACCTCACAAATGTTCTTCTAGAAGAAGATTGGAATTTTATGCATTATGACTTTTTAAATGACTTATTTGAGATTTATTGTAAGCTTTAAACCACTTAAGCCCCGGACCAATACGCAGCATAAAGACCAGGCCCCTTTTTGCGATTCGGCACTGTGTCACTTTAACTGACAATTACGCAGTCGTGCAACGTGGCTCCCAAACAAAATTAACGTTCTTTTTTTCCCTTTCTTTTGGTGGTATTTGATCACCTTTGCGGTTTTTATTTTTTGCGCTATAAACAAAAATAGAGCGACAATTTTGAAAAAAATGCAATATTTTTTACTTTTTGCTATAAAAAATATCCCCAAAAAATATATAAAAAAAACATTTTTTCTCCTCAGTTTAGGCCGATACGTATTCTTCTACATATTTTTGGTAAAAAAAATCGCAATCTGCGTTTATTGAGTGGTTTGCGCAAAATTTATAGCGTTTACAAAATAGGGGATAGTTTTATGGCATTTTTATAAAAAAATAAATAAAAAAATTTATACTAGTAATGGCGGCGATCAGCGATTTTTTTTTTTTTGTGACTGCGACATTATGGCGGACACATCGGACACTTTTGACACATTTTTGGGACCATTGTCATTTTTACAGCGATCAGTGCAATAAAAATGCACTGATTACTGTAAAAATGACACTGGCAGTGAAGGGGTTAACCACTAGGTGGCGCTGTAGGGTTTAAGTGTGCCTAAGGGAGTGATTCTTACTGTTAGGGGGCGTGGCTACGAGTGACACGTCACCGATCTCCACTCTGATTACACAGAGCGGAGATCAGTGACTGTGTCAGTAGGGGAGCGGGGACATGTTGTGTTTACACTAACATCTCCCCGCTCCATCCCTCTGTGAGACGATCGCGGGGATTCCCGTGGCAATTGAGTCCGCGGGACCCGCGGTCCGACTCACGGTGATGACTGCCGGGTTACAAGCGCGCCGCCGGTGGCACGCGCGTGACCACATGGCAGGCAGTTAAAGGGGACGTACAGGTACGTGATTGTGCCTGGACGTGCCATTCTGCCGACGTATATATGACGTGAGCGGTCGTTAAGTGGTTAAGGACCGAGCCTCTTTCTGAGATTTGTTGTTTACAAATTACTTGGAACCCCCAAACATTATATATTTTTTTTTCTGACACCATAGAGAATAAAATGGCACTCGTTGCAATACTTTCTGTCACACCGTATTTGCGCAGCGGTCTTACAAGTGCATTTTTTTGGGGAAAAAATACACTTTTTTGAATTAAAAAATAAGACAAGTTTTTTCTTTTTTTTTTTGTTTTTTTTTCTTTTTGTTACAATAAAAAATTCTATATTTTTGTATATAAAGCAATTTTTCAATATGCAAAAAAAAATTCGTTGGAGGTCCCATGTAAAACGATTACCATTCAAAAATGGTACTTTTATTGTAAACTTTAGTTTAGTTAAAAATTCTTTAAAGTTTACAATAAAAAAAATATATATTTTTGTATATAAAGCAACTGGTTATCCTTTAAATGATTTACCTCTAAGATTGGACTTTTATTTATAATGGATTATGTGTATCAGTTGTAGATTGTAGAAAGTGAGTTTTTGATGAAAGTAAGTTGTTTCAGGTAAACAAAAAAAGTTTTTCACGCACAAAACTTTTGTTTATGAATATGGAAATAAAAAATTGTCGGAGGTCCTATGCAAAATGCTTACCATTTAAAAAGCCATTTCAACCATTTTTAATTCTGCAGGATTTTATCAAATGAATACCTTGTGGTCCTTGTTCAGGCACTTTCTGTTACAGGGTGCCAACTCTGTGTCCCCAACTCCTAATCCCCCCCCCCCCCCCTGCATTGTCACATGCACCTGCCACAGAGGGAACAGGCATGTTCTGCTCTTGTTCAGGCGCTTCCTTGTTATAGGTGACAACTGCCTCCCAATTGTGCCCCTGAGTTGTCACCAGTGCCAGGACAGTGCCATCCAGAGCCCAGGGCGAACATGCCAAACTGCACCCCCCCTTCCCTTAGGGTTAGGGTCAGAGCACCCACACCCCTGCAATAAACCATTGTGCCCAGGGCTGCCGCCCCTCCTGCCCACCCCTTGTCCCAACCCTGGTGGTCACCCTGTAATAAGCGCTTTGAGTGGAGACTATAAGCATGCCGATGGAATGCTCTGCGGTTGTCACCATCATGAAGCCCCCTTCTTTTGCCAATGGAAGAGGCTGTAGGAGATCAGAAGCACTGAGATCCAAAAAAGGATAAAAAAAAAAGTGAAAACTTTGGTCTTATATGCTTTTTAACAAAATCACTCTTATCATGAGCCTATCTTTTTCTAAACTAAACTCCTGCTGGACCCTGCAGGAGGCACTATGTAAATGCTGACTTTCAGAAAGTCGATATGTGTATACGAATTGCCACGCCCTCTTATGTCTCACGTGGCAGTAAGCTGGCCAGGCAGTGGGTGTTGTTATGTCTTTTTCAGACTGGTAGCATTCCTTACTGTCCTTTGAAAAGGGATCCACGTTGGATCGCTTTTCAGAAGGCTGCATTGAAGTGGCTGGCAGGCATTTTCGGTTTCAGACAATTATTTATTTTTTGCTTTTTTTGTTTATACGTTTTTTTCTCAATTTTACATTGCAGGACCGTGCCACGGCTGCAAGCCAGTCGAGCTGTATTCCAGTGCGTTTTCGGGGGAAGGTAAAACCGGGCGTCAGCCACTTGTTTTTACCACCCCCCTGGCCGCCCGCGTAAAAGAGCACTTACATAGGTGGGGTGTGAGGCTTGCCTAGGTGCAAAATGGGGTGCATGCCTCTGGAAGTCCAGCATTGGGGTATGGTTTAACTAAGTGTTTCTCAACTCCAGTCCTCAAGGCGCCCCAACAGGTCATGTTTTCAGGTTTTCCATTATTTTGCACAGGTGATTTGATAAGTTTCACAGCCTTAGTAATTACCACAGCTGTTTCGTCTAAGGGAAATCCTGAAAACATGACCTGTTGGGGCGCCTTGAGGACTGGAGTTGAGAAACACTGGAAAGGTACCATTTGCCAGTTCATCCACAGGGGCTTCATTTAGCACTGCAGCCCACCCCAATGCAGCAATATGGGGTGAATGGGTCACATAGAAACCAATTGACTTCTATGGGCACTTGAATTCATACAAATCACCGCAGCTGAGCGGACGTTGTGTGAAGGAGTCCTGAAGGCCAGGCGAGAAGCATTTTTTTACATGGACAAACTATGTAGGCTTTATTGTCCACCCTTTACACGATAGCACCGGGCATTTCCCGGGCTCTAGTATAAAAGGAAAAGTGTAACCTAATTATTTGTATTTTTTTTTTTTTTAACATATGGCAGAAAAAAATTAAAGATTTTTTTTTTTTTTTGCAATGGGCAATATATTTTTGCCAAAAATAAGTAGCGGGATTTTCAAAAGATTGATGTTTTTGTAGCATTTTTTTTTCTAGTAGGTTTTAGGCCTCATGCCCACGGGCGTTTTTTCAGCCGCGTTTTTGAGCGTTTTTTACAGCTTAAAAACGCCTGTCCATGTTAGTCTATAGCTTCATGCCCACCTAGGCGTTTTTGAGCTGTAAAGAGCATAGGCGTTTGTAAGCTGTAAAAAAAACCCAGGGCCAGTGCGTTCCTCAGCGTCAGAACTAGGCAGGAAAAAACGCGAGCGTCAAAAAACGCGCACTAACGCGCGGTCGCGTTTTTAGCTCCGACGTTTTTTTTTTTTTTTTTTTTTGTTTTTTTTTCAAAAAAAAAAATAAAAAAAAAAAATATATATAACATGGACAGGCGTTTTTAAGCTGTAAAAAACGCTCAAAAACGCAGCTGTAAAAACGCCAGTGGGCATGAGGCCTTAAAATGTTCGATACTCTTATGACGGTGTGTTCTGCATTATGTTGGTCAGCAGCACCCTCTGCTGGACAGTTTTTGCAATGGACAAGCATAAAATTCGCTTTTTAAAAGATAAGCCCCGGTCAAAATTCAAAAACATTTTTCTTTTTTGAACACATAAAATAGAGCTTAAAGTGTTACTAAACCCAGGACTCTGTATTCACTATATCTGGTCTCCCACAGTACACTGAACATGGAAATGCAATTGTTTCAGTAAATATAAACTGCTAAATACCTTTTTCTTATCAGCAGTATATAGCAGTCTTGTGGCTTCTATCAGTGTCTGGTTAAAGCTTGTAGGAGGAGTTTGCATTCTCCTCTGACTGTCCCTTGAGGCTGCAGGACCCCCTGACCCTCTGTCTGGACAGTGCTGATTGGCCCTGTGCTGATCACATGCACTCTCCTAAGAAAAAGAGAAAAACTCTCTAGCAATACACACCAAACTGAGCATGTGCAGAGTGCCCCCAAGGATCTGTTCTATCAGAAGATGGATTGGGGATAATAGAGGGGGGGGGGTTAGAGAAGACAGGATCAAACAGCCTTTTTACACAATGCAGAGGATTAACCCTTTAGTGAGTATAACAAGCATGCTTTACTCCATATACAGACTGATATTACTGTTGTTGGTATAGTAAATTAAGCCTTTTGGGGGGTGGAGGGGGTCGATAGCAAGGAGAAAGATTTGAAGCTCATTTTTATTTTTTTTATTTCTGTTATGCTGTTGGGGAGGTTTACCTTCCTGTCCCAATAATAACAAGTAAGTAGTGTAGGGAAGAATGAGAACTTATGTTAGCCTTTTTATTATTATCTGCTTTCGGTTGGATTTTGGCTTGAGTTCGACTTTAAAAAAAGAAAGTTAAACCTGCTTATATTAACACACTTAGTCCTCAATGTGATGGCCAGGATCATTTAACCCACTTCCCCCTGACCCACCCTCAGCCTGGTACTGGGCGGTAAAAGGAGAAGCAGCACAGTGATGAGCTCATCTCTCTGTCTCCTCCTATCAGCATGCTTCTTGTACGTGAAATAATTGGCCCATTGTGCTGCTTCTCCCTCCCACACTCCAGCCCTGCTGTATGCGGACTCTAAGAAGTGGATACTAGTTCACATTCAGGTACTAACACTGCATGCATTAAAAATAAATGAAATAATTTACTAATGATTACAGCACTGATTTTTTTTGCCTTTTATAGTTTATTGTTAGAGCTCGTTCACATGGGCGACCAGGGGGTGGTAAAAACAGGCTGCCAACACAGAACAATAGATGCACCGCAGTGCTTTGTGCATTGGGCTCTACTGTACAATGCATTGGGAATGGCACTGTGCCGCAAATACAATGAGTGAGTTGCCATGCGTTGTGGTACCACAACGCACAAGTGTGAATGGGCCCTTATACATTAGACACAGAAGCACTGCTTGTTCTAATAGAGATAGAAATAGAGCAGAATGGAGTTCTTTCTGATAAGGAAGGCTGACTGCTTTGTATATTTACCAGTTGTTGTTTTTTTTTCGGCAAGCATAAAGCCCCATACACACGGTCGGACTTTTGGCCAACAAACTTCATTTTGAGCAAGTTGGACCAACAATCCGACCGTGTGTACGCTCCATCGGACAAACTTTTTTTTTTTTTGTTTTCATCGGACAAAAGTTGGGTCTGCAAACGGACAAACTTTTGCCCAACAAAAGTCAGATGGAGCAAAGTCCGACCGTGTGTACAGAAAACCATCGGACTTTTGCCCGATGGACAAAACAAATATTGTTAAAATCAACCAACAATAGCAGAAGTTGACCAAAGGGTGGCGGTAAAGAGCAGAAAATGGCAGAAAAACCACGTGATGTTGGACAAAGTTTAGGGACAAGTTTGCAGAAAAGTCCTGTGGTGTGTATGCTATGGGTGTTCCCAGCTAACTCCGTTCGGACAAAAATCCACGGAAAAGTCCGATGGAAGTCCGACCGTGTGTATAGGGCTTAAGTCTCACTTCAGCGAATAAAACCATGCTGCAAATATGTAAATTGTATAATATGTATGTTGCACTTTACAATAAGTTGTATATCATGTCAACGTTGTATTGCTTGATTTAAAAAATCACATTTTTGTTGCACTGTATAAACACTTCTATGTCCTGATAAATAAAGCTTATAAATGTTTTATTAAAATGACGCATTTTGATATATTTTTTAATGTTTTTCTGTTGAGAATACGTGAAGAGCAACTCCTACCAATGAGCAAAAAAGTAATAATATGATATATTATTATTATATTGTTATTAGAAAAATAAAAATGAAATATTAATCAATACTGCCATCAATGTGCTACGATCCAATAAATAATAAATATTAACCACTTCAATACCAGGCACTTACGCACCTTCCTGCCCAAGCCAATTTTCAGCTTTCAGCGCTGTCGCAATTTGAATGACAATTGCGCGGTCAAACTAATTTTTTATCATTTTGTTCCCACAAATAGAGCTTTCTTTTGGTGGTATTTGATCACCTCTGCGATTTTTATTTTTTGCGCAACGAATAAAAAAAGACCGAAAAAAACAAAAACGTTTTTATTTGTTTCTATTCATTTTTTTTGTAAATAAATACATTTTCTTCTTCAATGACGGGCACTGATAAGGCGGCACTGATGAGGTGGCACCAATGAGGTGGCACTGATGATGGGCACTGATAGGCGGCACTGGTATGCGGCACCGATGGGCACTCATAGGCGGCACTGATGGGCACTCAGGCAGCACTCATAGGCGGCACTGATGGGTACTTATGGGTGGCACTGATGGGTACATATGGGTGGCACTGATAGGTGGCACATATGGGCACTGATAGTGGGCACTGATGGGCACTGATAAGTGGCACTGAGGTACACTGATGAGTGGCACTGATTACTGGTGGGTGGCATTGCTGGGCATCACTGTTTTTATGATCACTATTATGGTGCCAGTCAGTGCCCATTTGTGGGCACTGATTGGCATATGTTGGGCATGTTTTGGAACATGTGGATGGCCATGGGGAATGTACCTGGCCATCCACATGTTCAAGGCTTCCCTGGTGGTCCAGGCGGCTTCCCTGATGGTCCAGTGTGGGCATCCGAGGGGGGGCAGCGCTGATAAACAATAAGCGCGAACCCCCCCTGTCAGGAGAGCCGCCGATCGGCTCTCCTCTACTCGCATCTGTTAGACGCAAGTGAGGAAGAGCCCATCAACGGCTCTTCCTGTTTACATCGTGATCAGCCGTGATTGGACACGGCTGATCACGTGGTAAAGAGCCTCCGTCGGAGGCTCTTTACCGAGAACGGTGTAGCGGTGTGTCAGACTGACACACCGCACCACTGATCGCCGCAATGTGCGCCCCCACGGGCGCACAGCAGCTGTTATCCTGCAGGACGTCAATAGACGCCCGCCCAGTCAGGATAACGCAACCACCGCCCGGCCGTCATTTTGCTATAGGCCGGGCGGGAAGTGGTTAAATAAATTAAATATTATATTAGAGCTTGAATTTCAGCCAGTCCACCAGAGCATGCCCACTGACCAGTCCTGTTGCTGCCCCTTAGATCATGCCAACATGATACAGTTTCTGGAAGTTTTTTGGACCTTGCAAGAACCTCAGCCAATGGAGTCTTCTGACAGCCAATGAGCAGCATCCATATCACCAGAATGCACCATGGATATGGTAAGAAGGGTCCTATTATACATTGCACCAGAATATAGAATACCTGGGACCCCACCTGCCTGGGACCCTGATCACACATTTAGAAAGGTTTAGGTAGATTTAAAAAAAAAAAAAAATCAGTCTGAGAAGATAAAGAGGTGATAGATATATACCGTACACTATATTGCCAAAAGTATTGAGACGCCTGCCTTTACACGCACATGAACTTTAATGGCATCCCAGTCTTAGTCCATAGGGTTCAATTATGAATTGGCCCACCCTTTTCAGCTATAACAGCTTCAACTCTTCTTCACATTGTTACAATAGAGACCTTTTATAATTAGCTACTGTCTTTTGATCTATCAACATTGCTGCTAAAATAAAACCTTGGGGGAACTATCCCATTTTTTTAACTCTTCTGGGAATGCTGTCCACAAGGTTTAGGAGTGTGTCTATGGGAATGTTTGACCATTCTTCCAGAAGTGCATTTGTGAGGTCAGGCACTGATATAGACAAGAAGGCCTGGCTCACAGTCTCCACTCTAATTCATCCCAAAGGTGTTCTATTGGTTTTTTTTAATAAAGGACTTTTTCAAGGTGTTTGTGTGTTTTTTTAAACATTTTTTTACGCTTTCTTCGTGAAATGGTAGGGGTACAATGTACCCCTTACCAATTCACATAGGGGGGGCCGGGATCTGGGGGTCCCCTTTGTTCCAGCGGTGAAATCCAGTGTCCCGCGGCGATCCCAATGTCCAGCGCTGTCCTTCATTGGTTGTGCCTGAGCGGACCTGATGGGGAACTCCTTCTCAGTATTTTAAATGTATAGACCCACCCCTTCTAAAGTTCCCCATCAGGTCCGCTCAGCGGACCAGATGCGGAACATGAGAAGGGGCGGGTCTATACATGTATTACCAAAGTGAGAGCAGTTCCCCATCAGGTCCGCCCCCTCGGTATGTCGGACCCGCCTACGTCATTGGCTTGAGCGGGGAACTTCCTTCACTGTGTAATTAAAATTTACATAGTGAAGGAAGTTCCCCGATCAGGCCAATGACGTAGGCGGGTCCGACATACCGAGGGGGCGGACCTGATGGGGAACTGCTCTCACTTTGGTAATACATGTATAGACCCGCCCCTTCTCATGTTCCGCATCTGGTCCGCTGAGCGGACCTGATGGGGAACTTTAGAAGGGGCGGGTCTATACATTTAAAACACTGAGAGGGAGTTCCCCATCAGGTCCGCTCAGGCACAACCAATGACGGACAGCGCTGGACATCGGGATCGCCGCGGGACACTGGATTTCACCGCTGGAATGTTTTTGTTTTTTTTAAATAAAGGACTTTTTCAAGGTGTTTGTGTGTTTTTTTTAAACATTTTTTTACGCTTTCTTCGTGAAATGGTAGGGGTACAATGTACCCCTTACCAATTCACATAGGGGGGGGGCCGGGATCTGGGGGTCCCCTTTGTTAAAGGGGTCTTCCAGATTCCGATAAGCCCCCCGCCCGCAGACCCCCACAACCACCGGGCAAGGGTTGTGGGGATGAGGCCCTTGTCCCCATCAACATGGGGATATCCTCCCCATGTTGAGGGCATGTGGCTTGGTACGGTTCAGGAGGGAGGGGGGGCCGCTCTCTCGTCCCCCCCTTTTCCCCTGCGGCCGGCCAGGTTGCATGCTCAGATAAGGGGTCTGGTATGGATTTTTAGGGGGACTCCACGCCATTTTTTTTAAATTTGGGGTGGAGTTCCCCTTAAAATCCATGCCAGATCTGAAGGGCCTGGAATGGATATTTGGGGGAACCCCACGTCAATTTTTTTTCAAATTTGCGGCGGGGTTCCCCTTAATATCCATTCCAGACCTGAAGGGCCTGGTAATTGAATTCTGGGGAACCCCTGCGCTTTTTTTTTTTATCAATGACTTTTGAATGTATTGCCGGGAGCCGACAATTCATTAATAGCCGCGAGTGAGTTTTAAATGACTTTTTTTCTTTCAAAAATGACATTTTGTGCAGGAACAGTTCTAAGCACGGGAAACATGCGCCACTTTACATGCATATCATACACACCCCCCAGGTACGAATTTTTTTTGCATTGATACATGTCCCCTGGGGCAGGACCCAGGTCCCTAAACACTTTTTAGGACAATAACTTGCATATTAGCCTTTATAATTAACACTTTAGATTTCGAACGTTCGAGTCCATTGTATTTAATAGGGTTCTAAAGTTCACACGAACATTTTGTCTGTTCGCAGGTTCTGGTGCGAACCGAACAGGGGGGTGTTCGGCTCATCCCTGACTATGTGCAATAATAACACAGTGATAGCACGTGGTAAGTAGGGATGAGCTTCGTGTTCGAGTCGAACATACGTTCGACTCGAACATCGGCTGTTCGATCGTTTGACGAAGATCGAACGATTTGGCCCGTTCGCGCCAAATTCGAGTGACGCGAACGGCCCACAATGCACTACGCCATCGCAGTGTCATCCAGGCGCTGTGATTGGCCAAGCATGCACTGTGACCCCGCATGCTTGGCCAATCACAGCGCCGGCAGCGAGGAGAGCAATGATTGGCCACAGGCAGGATGCCTGTGGCCAATTATTGCTGAGGGGGTTTAGTACACGCCCCACACTATAAAAGGCCGCCAGCGCGGCGGCCTTGTGTAGTGTGTTCCGGAGTAGGGAAAGAGAAGCATAGGCAGGGACAGTGTCATTATTTTTCCTTTACATAATCCTGGATTCCTTGTGTTTAGGGACAGATAAGGATAGGTAGGGAGAGTGTCAGTGACAGTGTGCTATTCTGTGCTAATCCTTGTTTGTAGGGACAGAGAGGTACAGTGAGGGAAAGTGTCAGTGTGCTATTCTGTTCTAAACCAATCTTGCTGAACCATATTTTCAATCCTTGAGTTTAGGGACAGAGAGGTACAGTGAGGGAAAGTGTCAGTGTGCTATTTTGTGCTAAATCTTGTTTGTAGGGACAGAGAGGTACAGTGAGGGAAAGTGTCAGTGTGCTATTCTGTTCTAAACCAATTTTGCTGTTCCATATTTTCAATCCTTGAGTTTAGGGACAGAGAAGGACACTCGTAGAAATTATCAGTGTGCTATTCTGTGCTAAATCTTGTTTGTAGGGAGGGACAGAGTAGTACAGTGAGTGAAACTGACAGTGTGCTATTCTGTTCTAAAACTATTTTGCTGAACCATATTTTCAATCCTTGAGTTGAGGGACAGAGAGGTACAGTGAGTGAAACTGACAGTGTGCTATTCTGTTCTAAACCAATTTTGCTGTTCCATATTTTCAATCCTTGAGTTGAGGGACAGAGAGGTACAGTGAGTGAAACTGACAGTGTGCTATTCTGTTCTAAACCAATTTTGCTGTTCCATAATTTCAATCCTTGATTTGAGGGACAGAGAGGTACAGTGAGTGAAACTGACAGTGTGCTATTCTGTTCTAAACCAATTTTGCTGTTCCATATTTTCAATCCTTGAGTTGAGGGACAGAGAGGTACAGTGAGTGAAACTGACAGTGTGCTATTCTGTTCTAAACCAATTTTGCTGTTCCATATTTTCAATCCTTGAGTTGAGGGACAGAGAGGTACAGTGAGTGAAACTGACAGTGTGCTATTCTGTTCTAAACCAAATTTGCTGTTCCATATTTTCAATCCTTGAGTTGAGGGACAGAGAGGTACAGTGAGTGAAACTGACAGTGTGCTATTCTGTTCTAAACCAATTTTGCTGTTCCATATTTTCAATCCTTGAGTTGAGGGACAGAGAAGGACACTCGTAGAAATTATCAGTGTGCTATTCTGTGCTAAATCTTGTTTGTAGGGAGGGACAGAGTAGGACAGTGAGGGAAAGTGTCAGTGTGCTATTCTGTTCTAAAACTATTTTGCTGTTCCATATTTTCAATCCTTGAGTTGAGGGACAGAGAGGTACAGTGAGTGAAACTGACAGTGTGCTATTCTGTTCTAAACCAATTTTGCTGTTCCATATTTTCAATCCTTGAGTTTAGGGACAGAGAAGGACACTCGTAGAAATTATCAGTGTGCTATTCTGTGCTAAATCTTGTTTGTAGGGAGGGACAGAGTAGGACAGTGAGGGAAAGTGTCAGTGTGCTATTCTGTTCTAAAACTTTTTTGCTGAACCATATTTTCAATCCTTGTGTTTAGGGACAGAGAAGGATAGGCAGGGGACAGTATCAGTGTCATTGTTGCTAAGCCTCCTGCACAATATACACCTGAAGGTAGCCCTTATTGCTGTTTTTCCCATCTCCCTGCAGGCCATCCATTAAAATGTCTGGAAGGCAACCAAGGAGAGGCAGACAGTCAGGAGGCAAAAAAAGAGGGCAAGCAGGCTCTGTGTCTGGGGGCAACAGTGCTTGTCGTGTACGCGGTGCATTGTCATCAGCACATGGCCATGGGACACGCTTGTCCTTGTTTTCGGCAGCTGGACATGTTGAGCCACATCATGCCGAAGACTTGGTAGAGTGGATGACCAAGCCCACCTCATCCTCCTCATCCTCTCTCACCCAGGCTCAGGGTACTGGCAAAGCAGCTGCCAAAGCGTCCTCTTCTCTGGTATCATTATCTTCATTAGTCAATCCTTCCCTAGACCCACCATGCCCTCCTCCTGAGGAGTCCCCCGAACTGTTTGAGCACAGTGTTGGGTACATGCTCCAGGAGGATGCCCAGCGTTTGGAAGGATCTGATGATGATACCCAGCTAGAGGAAGGCAGCAGCGTGAGAGCAGAGAGAGGGGATGCTCAAGAAGGACACCAATCTGGCAGTCATGCTCCAGCAGCTGCAGCATACTGCCAGATTGGCTCCAGTGATGAGGAGGGAGGGGATGATGAGGTCACTGACTCCACGTGGGTGCCTAATAGGAGAGAGGAGGAGGAGGAGGAGGATGAGGAGGAGGCACATCTCCAACGAGGCAGGATGCCCTTGAGTGGCCAGCGTATGGGCAGCACACCGACGGAATCACACCGCAGAGCTCCGCCTGTGCAGGGCGCTGCCTCTGCCCGTCATTCAAAAAGTTCTTTGGTGTGGGCCTTTTTTGAGGCGAGTGCATCAGATCGCACAGCTGCTGTTTGCAACATATGTCTCAAGCGTATATCGCGTGGCCAAAACATCAGCCGCTTGGGCACCACATGCTTGATCAGACATATGTTGACCTGCCATGCAGCTCGTTGGCAAGCCTACCTTAAAGACCCACACCAAAGAACAAAGCTGACCTCTTCTTGCACCGCATCAGCTGGGATCTCCAACCCCAGTATACCTTCAGTCCTCTCTGAAACCTGCTCTGAGAGGAATGAAGGTGTAGAATTAGGTGTGTCACAGCCAAGTACTTGCGGGCACTCTGCTAGCAGTACACCGACGTCCGATTCTAGCAGGCAAATTTCCCTGCCCCAGCTGCTGGACCGTCGAAAGAAGTTCACTCCCAGCCATCCACATGCCCAGCGGTTGAATGCTAGCTTGGCTAAATTGCTAGCGCTTCAACTGCTGCCTTTTCAGTTGGTAGACTCGGCCCCCTTCCGTGAGTTTGTGCAATGTGCGGTTCCTCAGTGGCAGGTTCCCAAACGCCACTTTTTCGCACGGAAGGCTATTCCGGCTCTCTACAGGCATGTGGAAGGCAATGTCTTGGCCTCGCTGGACAGGGCGGTCAGCGGTAAGGTGCATATTACCGCTGACTCATGGTCCAGCAGGCATGGACAGGGACGTTACCTTTCTTTCACGGCCCATTGGGTCACTCTTTTGGCAGCTGGGAAGGATGCAGGACAAGGTGCAGTAGTGTTGGAGGTTGTTCCACCGCCACGCCTCCAAAATGCTACTACTGGTTGTGACACACCTCTCTCCTCCACCCCCTCCTCTTCTTCTTCCTCCATGGCCTCTTCCTGTGGTTTGTCCTCGGAACCAGCGGTGCTCCGTAGGCGTTCAAGGGGCTACGCAAGTACGCAGGCAAAAAGATGCCATGCCGTGCTTGCGCTGGTGTGTTTGGGGGACAGGAGCCACACTGGGGCAGAGGTCCTGTCTGCTCTGCAGGGGCAGGCCGAGAGGTGGTTGACGCCACGCCAGCTTAAGCCAGGAATGGTGGTTTGCGACAATGTGACCAACCTCCTCTCCGCCCTCCGACAGGGACAACTGACCCATGTGCCCTGTATGGCTCACGTCCTTAACCTGGTGGTGCAGCGGTTCTTGGGCAGGTACCCGGGCTTACAGGATGTCCTGAGGCAGGCCAGGAAAGTCTGTGTGCATTTCCGCAGATCTTATAATGCCAGTGCTCGCCTGGCTGAGCTTCAAAAGGAGTTGAACCTGCCCAAGAACCGCCTTATATGTGACATGCCCACCAGGTGGAACTCAACGTTGGCCATGCTGCAGCGGCTGCACACGCAGCAGAGGGCCATCAATGAGTACCTGTGCGACTACGGCACCAGGACAGGGTCAGGGGAGCTCGGGTTTTTTTCACCACGCCAGTGGGGCATGATCAGGGATGCATGCACTGTCCTGGCACCATTTGAGGAGGCCACGAGGATGGTGAGCAGTGACAGTGCATTCATCAGTGACACTGTGCCTCTTGTCCACCTGTTGGAGCACACGCTGCGTGGAATAATGGACAGGGCACTTGAGGCAGAACAGAGGCAGGAAGAGGAGGACTTCCTTGCCTCTCAAGGCCCCCTTTACCCAGACAGTGTTCCTTCTGTCCCACCCATCGCACAGGAAGAGGAGGAGGAGGAGGATTGTGTCAGCATGGAGGTGGAGGCTGGCACTCAGCATCATCAGCAGCAGTCTTTTAGGGATGATTTACAGTCCCAAGAAACCAGTGGACTTGTACGTGGCTGGGAGGAGGTGGCTGCGGATCATGTCGTCCTTAGTGACCCAGAGGACTCCGGACTGAATGCCTTAGCTAACCTACGCTGCATGGCCTCCCTGATCCTGCAAAGTCTGCGGAAGGATCCTCGTATTCTTCGGATCAAGGAGAGGGACCATTACTGGCTGGCCACTCTCCTTGATCCATGGTACAAGGGTAAGGTTGCGGACCTTATCGTACCGTCGCAGAGGGAGCAGAGGATGAGACAACTCCGGGAGGCCTTGCAGAAAGGTCTGTGCAACGCGTTCCCAGAGACTGTGAGGTTACAAACTCCTGGTCCTGGACAACGAGTTGCTGAGGCTTCGGGCAGTCAAAGAAGGAGCGGTGGGGAAGGTGGCCGTCTGACCGATGCGTTCAGACAATTCTTTAGTCCGCAGCCCCAAAGTATGATCGGTTCCAGCAACCATCGCCAGCATCTAATATACATGGTCCAGGAATACCTAGGGGCAAGGTCAGACTTGGACACCTTCCCCACCGAAAATCCTCTGGCTTACTGGGTCTTGAGGATAGATCACTGGCCAGAGCTTGCACAGTATGCAATTGAGCTACTGGCCTGTCCTGCATCCAGCGTTCTTTCAGAACGCACATTCAGTGCTGCTGGAGGATTTGTCACGGATCACAGGGTGCGCCTGTCCACCGACTCGGTTGATCGACTGACTTTCATCAAGATGAACCAGTCTTGGATCACCACCAGCTACCACACACCAGATGCTGATATAACAGACTAATTGATTTTAAAATGTCACATCCCTTCAAGACTGATGCTGATGCTGAGTGCCTGTGCTGTTATGTTGACTGGCTATCCTCCTCCTCCTCCTCAATGATACGATTAACGATGATAGCTTGGAAGATCATTTTGGTTTATGGGTGACGCCACCAGTGGCTAAGGCCCAAATTTTCAGCCCCTGTTTAACAGGGGCGTGTAATTAAAATTTTTGATGCAATACTTTGCAACAGGCCTCATTGCTGTGCTCCAAGTACAGTATCTGTGAGGGGTTGCAGTGTTGTGCCACCAGTGCCTAAGGCCCAATTTTTCAGCCCCTGTTCAACAGGGGCATGCAATTATAATTATTGATCTAATAATTCACAGCAGGGCCCATTGCTGCGCCCACCAAGAGTAACTGTCAGGCCTTACAGTGTTGTGGCACCAGCACCACCATCACCACCACCACCACCACCAAAGGCCCAATTTTTCAGCCCCTGTTCAACAGGGGCATGCAATTATAATTATTGATCTAATATTTCACAGCAGGGACCATTGCTGCGCCCACCAAGAGTAACTGTCAGGCCTTACAGTGTTGTGGCACCAGCACCACCATCACCACCACCACCACCACCAAAGGCCCAATTTTTCAGCCCCTGTTCAACAGGGGCATGCAATTATAATTATTGATCTAATAATTCACAGCAGGGACCATTGCTGCGCCCACCAAGAGTAACTGTCAGGCCTTACAGTGTTGTGGCACCAGCACCACCATCACCACCACCACCACCACCAAAGGCCCAATTTTTCAGCCCCTGTTCAACAGGGGCATGCAATTATAATTATTGATCTAATAATTCACAGCAGGGACCATTGCTGCACCCACCAAGAGTAACTGTCAGGCCTTACAGTGTTGTGGCACCAGCACCACCATCAAAGGCCCAATTTTTACTACCACTGATCAACAATTATATGTTATTACAATTCCTGATATTATACTTGACAGCAGGGCGTTCCAGCACCCACCAATAATAACTGTGAGTGCTTTCAGTGTTGTGCCAACACCAACACCTAAGGGGCCAATTTCTGCAGAGTATATACGGAAGGTCCCTACTTTCAAACATCCAACTTACAAACGACTCCTACTTGCAAACGGAAGAAGACAACAGGAAGTGAGAGGAAATCTACCCCTTGGAAGGAAAATTCTCTCCTTTAAGAATTAATATGGGAGAAAGGTGTCTCCTCTCTACTGATGCTTTATCACCAATCCTTGTTTCAATAAAAACACCACATTTCAAAAACAGTTGTCATTGGGACGCAAAGTGAGGTGAAATGTTCTGAACAGGGGCACAGGCAGCAAAAAAAATGTGACAGGGGTGATAACCGTTCCCTATGTTTTACAAAAAGCTAAAAAAAAGGAATTTGCCATGGAGCTCCACTTAAACAATGCAGCTGTTCAAAATTATAAACAGATTCTACTTAAGAACAAACCTACTGTCCCTGTCTTGTATGCACCGCCTGTATACGGCTGTTCAGAGTATATAGGTCCTTTTTTATTTTGTGTGCAGGGTTCCCTTTAATATCCATACAAGACCCAAAGGGGCTGGTAATGGGCTGGGGTAGGGGTGGGGGGGTTGATGGGGTAGCTATGCCATTTTTCCTATAGATTTTCACCCATATTACCGGGACCAGACATTGCATTAAAGCCGCAAGCAGTTTTAAATGACTTTTTTCCCTTTAGAAATGTTATTTTGTGCAGGGACAGTTCTAAACACGGGAAACACGTGGCACTTCACAGGCATACTTTAGACACCCCCCAGGTACAATATTTAAAGGAATATTTGACTTTTTTTTTCACTTTATGCATCATTAAAATGACTGCTCCCGGAAAACGTCCGTTTTTAAAACTTATTTTTGCATTGATACATGTCCCCTGGTGCAGAAGCCGGGTTCCCAAACTCTGTTTCGGACAATAACATGGATAATAGTCGTTATAATTAGCACTTTAGAATCCGAACGTTCGCATCCATTGTATTTAATAGGGTTCTAATGTTCGTGCGAACTTTCGGTCCGTTCGCGGGTTCTGGTGCGAACCGAACCCGGGGGTGTTCGGCTCATCACTAGTGGTAAGGTAGCGGCTTTACTTTAGGCTAAAAGACATAAGTCAAAACATAACATACAACTTGCCTACAGAGCCCTGCAGCAATAGATATAGTGTACAGTAATAGCACAGCGTGGTAATCCACCACGCGCAGCTATTATTATCTACGCGCCCTGTGGCGCACTAAACAATATTCTACCCCCTCCCTGGTCAGGCCTGACACAGAATTAAACTCACTCTTTTGAATTAGGATTTCTTCGCATGCAAACTTGAAATGGTGGTGCACATTCAGGAACAATATTGTAATCCACAAAGTAGGTTATCACAAGGAACACTATGCCGGAGACCCTTTAACTCTGTCCTGCTACCGGTCTCCAGCGGAACAGCAAACAAATGATCGGTGGGCCAAGGCAATTTTTAGGCCTAAACACAGTACAGCCTATTGAATTGAGCAGGTGCTCGCTCACCACTCCGGACGCGATCCCAGTCCCGGACTTCCACCTGCTGTGTCTCCGCACACAGCGTCTGCAACGATCGGGTCCCCGATCCAACTGATGTCCGCAGTAAACAAAGTCAGATGCCACCCAGGATATGCAGTGGGATGGAAGGCTCTTTGGAAGTTGCGCAAGGCCCCAGGCTTCAGGCCCTGCACTCCAGCAGATCCACACAGGAAGACCAGTCAGCAGCCGCGCGGTGTCCAAAAGAGGCCGAGCTGTTCACGCCTCCTCCTTTTATCTCCCTCCCACAAGTCTCTGCGGTGGCAACATTGCACCCTGGGTGCCAAACGGGACTCTGGGAAATGTAGTCCCGGGAAGTCTTAAAGGAGACCCCGCTACACACTCCCCCCACTTTAACTCTTTGGTCCCCAAAGATAATTTTTAACATACACTACGTACAAATCTAGACAATGCTGTGTACGATGTCGGCAAAGGGAAATCCCACCAAAACTGAGAGGTTGAATTCCTTTGCCCACAGGTCACACTATCATGAGTGGCCTGCCTAACTGTGCCAGAGGACGAGTTGGGGTTGCCCTCCACCAAATGAACAGTGGAGGGAACTGGATGCTCTGTACTCCTCCTTGCAGTGACCACTGTTTCTTCTGAACTCTTCCCCATTTGTGAGTAAGTCAGCTTCTTAGGAGGCCTTATAACTCTTCTGGCTCTTTGCTCTCTTGGGACTTCTGGTTGGGGCACTGTAGGCTCCCCTTCTGAAAGAGATTTGAGGAATTCTGCTGGTTCTGAAACACTTGGTTCAGGGGCCGGGAGGTACATAGAGTCTCTTTGGTCCTCCTCTGAGTATGTGTCACAGGCATCTTCCCAGTAATCTGACAAAGGACTGGATGGAATGAACTCAGTAGCTTCCGCATTCAGTGTTCTGTCTATAGTGTCTCTGGTAGGGGGAAGATCAATAGCAGAAGTTCCTGGAGTTGGGGAAGGCCATAACCAACCAAGTTCCTGTCCCTCATCTTCACTTTGTTCAGAGGTCTCTACATCTTGATTTTGAGAAGACTGAGACCGAGTACTTGGCCTAGGGGTATCCAGAATGGAGTCTGGGCTTGGGGAATCCCTCGCAGGAGGTATCCGAACTGCCTCAGCAAGTGGGAGTAAATGATTTCGGTGCCAGGTCTTCAATGGGCCCACCTTCCCTTCTGGCTTCAACTTATAAACAGGTAGGCCCGGCAGCTTTTTACAAATGACATAGGGTTCAGGTCTCCATCTGTCTGCAAGCTTGTGCTTCCCAGGGACTCCCAGGTTTCGTAGAAGAACTCGGTCTCCAGGTTGCAGGTCCTGGATCCGAACCTTCAGGTCGAAGTTCCTCTTGTTGCGGGCCCCCCTTTGGTCTGAAGCCGCTTGGGCCTGTTCATAAGCCAACTTCAAACTGTGTCTGAGTCTGTCCACATATCCCTTGTGGGATGTGGCTGAGGAATGGTCTAGGGAGGTGCCAAAGGCCAGGTCTACAGGTAACCTTGCTTCTCTTCCGAACATGAGACGGTAGGGGGAGTAGCCTGTAGCATCACTGGTGGTACTATTGTAATCGTGTACTATAGCCGCTATGTGCTTGCTCCAATGCTGTTTCTTCTCGCTATTCAAGGTCCCCAACATATTGAGCAGAGTTCGGTTGAACCTCTCTGGTTGAGCATCCCCTTGTGGGTGGTAAGGAGAGGTTCGGGTCTTCTTGATCCCTAAGGAATCCAGGAGCTTCCGGATCAGCCGACTCTCAAAGTCCCTCCCATGGTCTGAGTGAAGTCGCTGTGGTAGCCCATAATGGATGAAATAGTTCTCCACAAGTACCTTGGCCACCGTGGAGGCCTTCTGATCTTTGGTTGGGAAAGCCTGGGCATACCGGGTAAAATGATCGGTTATCACCAGAACATTTCCTAGTCCACTCAGGTCGGTGGAAAATCAATGCATACCAAATCCAGCGGGCCTTGACTTTGCAGATGGCCCATTGGGGCAGCTTGATGGGGTAAAGTCTTCCGCTGGATGCAACGTGCACATGAATGGCAGTACTCCTTTACTTCAGCCCTCATGCAGGGCCAATACAACCGGCTCCTAACAAGTTGGAAGGTTCTTTCAGCTCCTAGGTGTCCATAATTGTCATGTAGGGCAACCAAGACAGTCTCTCAGTGTTTCTCGGGAAGAAACAGTTGCCATTTGTCTTCCAGGTCATCAGAGGGGCCCCTTCGGTAGACCACTCCCTGAAGCACCTGCAACCTGTCCCACTCTTTCCTTAACAGGCGAGCTTCCTTTGAAGGATGGTGCAGGAGTCTACTTGGAGTCTGATTCTCCAGGGCCTCCAGGACCAATCTCCCCATGGGGTCTTCTAATTGGTCACATCTCAGCTCATTCTTTGACAGTTTTGGCAGATTATCTTCTTCCAACTGGGTTACCCCACAGTATTGCTTGGGAACTCCTACCATGGTAACTCCTATCTCTTCTGCCCTTGAGCCTCCTCTGGCTTGAAGTTCAGCCCCTTGGCAAAGGGCCCACACCCCGTCAGGTGCCACTTGGGTCCAGTCTTCTGTATCACCGGTGGGGGCGTGAGATCTTCTAGATAGGGCGTCTGCGTCTCGATTCCCAGCCCCAGGCCTGTATTTCAGGCTGAAATTGAACCCAGACAGTGCAGCCAGCCATCTATGTCCTGTGGCATCCAGCTTAGCTGTGGTGAAGAGATAAGTAAGGGGGTTGTTGTCGGTTTTCACAATGAATTCTGCCCCATACAGGTAGTCTTTAAGTTTGTCAACTACTGCCCACATGAGGGCCAGGAACTCCAACTTATGAGTGGGGTAGTTCTTTTCAGAGGGGGTCAGACTTCTGCTCACATAGGCAACGGGTCGCAGTTGTCCTTCATGCTCCTGATAGAGCACTCCTCCCAGACCGTCATGACTGGCATCTACGTGGAGTTCATAAGGTCTCTTTGGGTCTGCATAGGCCAAGACAGGGGCGGTGGTTAGGCTTTTTTTTAACATCTGAAAGGCCTCTTCGCACTTTTGGTTCCACTGGTCTTGGACTGACTCTCCCGGCTTCCTGGGACCCGAGTCATCCTCTTCCCCTTCCGTCTTGAGTAGCTCATTCAGGGCAATTCGGGCAAACCCCTCCACGAACCTTCTATAATAGGAACAGAACCCCAGGAAGGATCTGAGTTCTGTTACCATGGTAGGCAGTGGCCAGGAAGTAACTGCCTCCAACTTCTCGGGGTCTGTGGCCACTCCTTCTTCAGACACTATGTGTCCCAGATAGATAACGGAAGATTGGTAGAACCTACACTTCTCTGGCGAAAGCTTGAGTCCCTCCTCACTGAGTCTTCTCAAAACCTTCTCCAGTCTCTCTTCGTGTTCTTCCAAGGTCCTCCCGAAGACAATGACATCGTCTAAGTACACAAGGACCTCGATAAGGTTCATGTCTCCTACAGTCTTTTCCATGAGACGTTGGAAGGTGGCTGGGGCTCCTGACAGTCCCTGGGGCATTCGGTCGAATTCAAAGAACCCCACTGGGGTTATGAAGGCTGTCTTCTCCTTGTCTTCCGGATGCATAGGGATCTGATAGTATCCACTCTTGAGGTCCATCACGCTGAACCACTTGGCTCCAGACAAGCTCTGTAGGGCATCCTCTATCCTCGGAGTGGTGTACTGGTCAGGGATGGTTCTCCTGTTGAGGGTCCTGTAGTCTATACACAACCTCAACGATCCATTCTTCTTTCTGACTACTACTATCGGAGAGGCATAGGGACTTCTAGACTCCCGGATCACACCGGTCCTCTTGAGTTCTCCGAGTTGTTCCCTCAGATCTTCCAGGTCTGCTAGTGGGACTCACCTGACTCTCTCCCTGAAGGGTTTGTCTTCCTCGAGACGGATTCAATGGGTGGCACTCCTCGCACACCCCACATTGAACTCATCTTGAGAGAAGATCTTCTTCCACCTGGTCAACTGGGCCTTGGCTCTCTCTTTCCAAGCCCTGGGCAGGTTTGGGTTCTCCATGGAGAGTTTCTCCCAAACATTCCCTCCTTCACCCGTCTCCTCCACATCCGACAGAGCAACTGGGGTAGCAGGGCTCACCTGGCCCAGCAACATCCTGGCTGGGATCTCCATGGGGCCATCCGTAGTATTCCTGACACTCACAGGTACCTTACAGTGGGCCTTCTTCAGAGCCCTCAGTGGGACCACTTCTGGGATTACTTCTAAACCCAAGTGTTCTCCCCTTGGATTGGGTTCCAACATGACAAAAGGTCCCGGTTGCTCCCAAGTAAGCTTCACAGTGGCTCTGAGACAGGTTACTTCGCCGGGCTGCAACACCACTCCCTTCTTTCCAAGTCTCCAGACCTTCCCCACTCCCTCTTCCGGGGCCTGTTGCTCCAAGACCAACCGCTGGTAGGCTGTCTTCAACATGGGGTGGATCTTGGTGGCCGTGGGGGCTTTCCTGCATGCAAGAGGGGTCAGAAGCCTTCGGACCAGGTCCGTGTTCGTCCCTATTATTAAGGAACTCTTGTTGGCTCCAGGCGGCCGAGGGCACACAACTGCCAGAGTGTCAAACACTTCAGCCTTCCCGGCCACAGATGGGTCGAAGGTCAGTTTTATGGGCAGATAGCCACCATAGGGGAAGCTCTGGGTCCCGATTCCCCATATTTCTAGTTCCTCTATCTTCTTGATGGGCAGGTGGCCTAAGTGTTTGTCAAAAAAGTCCCGGTACAACAGGGTCACCTGCGCCCCAGTATCCAATATGGCTCTTGTGTAGACTCCCTCCACTTGGACAGGTACTATCGGGGAGGGACCCACCAGCTTCTCTGGATATCGCTTTGAAGGGGTCTCCTTACTTGGATCTTTGCATTTCCTTTTTGGACTTTCTTCCTTCCATTTCTCTTTGCACTTAAGTCTCTCTTGGGCCTGGTATGCATTGATTTCCCTCCTTTTAATGGGTGTACAGACCCGCTGAGGGACACTATGCTTTTTTTCTGGGGTGTATTCCCGCTGTGGAATACTGTGCTTCTTCTGAGGAGTTCTGTCCTCTCTTTTCTTGGGCTTCTCAGTCAGTTTGGAGCTCACTGAAGATGATGGGCACCCGGTTGACTCCTTCACCGGGGCCCTCTGGAGTTTCCCGCCGGCTTGCGATTATCTGCTTTCTTTTTCTTGGGACTGGAACATACAACTGCAATATGGCCAAACCCTCCACAGTTAAAACCGATCACATCCCCCCAATCTTGTAGGGGAATGGGCACTGAAGCGTCTGAGAACAACTCCTTCTTTGGTCCTTCTCTCTCAGGAACCTTTGAATCTTTTGCAATCAGGGAGGTCAGCATCTCTAACACCTGAGACATCTGTGATTTTAAAGCGTCTACTTCTGGGTTTCTTTCTTTTGTCATCACTGAGTTGACTATCACTGGTGCAGCAGAGGTATGTGTCTTGATCACTTGTTGATCCATCTGTAGTGACTCCTCATCCCTAATAATCTTTATCAGATCAGAGTAAGTCAGTGACATTCCCCCTCCAGAGGTTTTCAGGTGAAGCCAGACTGGATCTGAGCGTAACGCTCCCTTTAACACTTGCTTCATTCTTGCCACATCTGTGTCTTTGGGCAACATCCCTTTCTTTAACACGATCTTGCAAAGCATCTTGTTTAGTCTTCTCACATACTCTGAAAGCTTCTCATTCAGCTGTTGGAAAGTATGTTCGAATTGGTACACTAGTTCTGTCACCTTTTCTAGCTGACCGAACTCCTCTTGTAACATGGCTAAACAGTCCTGAGCTGTGCAATCAGCATTGCCAAACCGGAAGCTTTTCACCGCTTCTGCTGCCGCGCCTTTCAAGCTTTCTATCACGCGCTGTCTCTTCTGCGCTTCAGGCACCTCCCATGCCTCTACTGCTTGTAGTGCCTGCTCAACCCAGGTATCCAAATCTTCTTCCCCTACAGGGACAGGAAGCTTCCCTGAGAATGTCTTGAGTCTGCGGTAGCTAGCCTCTACATGTACCGTGTTTGTCCTTTGGCACTTTGTCAACAGATCCCCTAGGGCGTTTATTAATTCTGGTCCTATGGTAGTGACCGGTGCCGCCGGGGCCGTCACCCTTTCTCTTCTTTCAGGTGAGACACAGGGTGTCCCTTGTGGTGATCCCGTTGACGATGGCTCTGTCTTAACGGTTATTGCGTGCGCCAACTTATAAGTTCTATTGTCTGGTGCGTGCACACATTTGCGCTTAAAGGTTTCCGGCATTCCGTCCCACCACTCTATCAGCGCATACTGATATGAGATGTTTGGGTCTGACTTCATGTCCATCACCCACGGTGTATGATCTGGGGACAGTGACACCACCAGTTTCTCTACCGTCTCTGTTGACCATTCCTCTCCTGGAAGGCTGATGACCACCGACTGATCTGGTTCTGTCTTAGCTGCCTCGCACCACACTCTAACCTCTGATGGGTCCATGCCGGTACTTTTGGCGTGTTCACCTGCTGTATCAGGATCCCAGACTCGAGAGCCCCCACGTATAGCGCTACCCCCAGTTAAGAGAGCCGCTGGTTTGATTTCGGGCCCTGAGAACAGCTCCACCAACCCCCGGCAATCTTGTCTAGTCTCTTATGGCACAGTTAGTCTAGGGATGTTATCTATCACAATCTATACCTGATTATACACACATCCCAACTTCTCGTGAGATATAAGCACTATGTGCAATAATAACACAGTGATAGCACGTGGTAAGGTAGCGGCTTTACTTTAGGCTAAAAGACATAAGTCAAAACATAACATACAACTTGCCTACAGAGCCCTGCAGCAATAGATATAGCATACACTAATAGCACAGCGCAGTAATCCACCACGCGCAGCTATTATTATCTACGCGCCCTGTGGCGCACTAAACAATATTCTACCCCCTCCCTGGTCAGGCCTGACACAGAATTAAACTCAGTCTTTTGAATTAGGATTTCTTCGCATGCAAACTTGAAATAGTGGTGCACGTTCAGGAACAATATTGTAATCCACAAAGTAGGTAATCACAAGGAACACTATGCCGGAGACCCTTTAACTCTGTCCTGCTACCGGTCTCCAGCGGAACAGCAAACAAATGATCGATGGGCCAAGGCAGTCTATAGGCCTAAACACAGTACAGCCTATTGAATTGAGCAGGTGCTCGCTCACCACTCCGGACGCGATCCCAGTCCGGGACTTCCACCTGCTGTGTCTCCGCACACAGCGTCTGCAACGATCGGGTCCCCGATCCAACTGATGTCCGCAGTAAACAAAGTCAGATGCCACCCAGGATATGCAGTGGGATGGAAGGCTCTTTGGAAGTTGCGCAAGGCCCCAGGCTTCAGGCCCTGCACTCCAGCAGATCCGCACAGGAAGACCAGTCAGCAGCCGCGCGGTGTCCAAAAGAAGCCGAGCTGTTCACGCCTCCTCCTTTTATCTCCCTCCCACAAGTCTCTGCGGTGGCAACATTGCACCCTGGGCGCCAAACGGGACTCTGGGAAATGTAGTCCCGGGAAGTCTTAAAGGAGACCCCGCTACATAAGTATGAACAACGATCGCTCTCCTAACCCAGGCAGTCCCATCCCCAACAGTTAGAATCACTCCCTAGGTAACACAGTTAACACCTTGATCGCCCCCTACTGTTAATCCCTTCCCTGCCAGTGACATTTACACAGTAATCAGTGCATTTTTATAGCACTGATGTCAGGGAATTATCCGCAGAAGGACTGGCAGGTCTCTCCATGTCCAGCAGAATCACGGATCAACAAACGCTATGCGCATGCACACGGGCAAGAACTGTCAGGAATCTACGTTCTCCAGTGCGCATGCGCTAGCACCAGAACGCACGCAATACGTGAGTTACACTAGATGCCCAGTGGCCTATTTAAAGCTTGCTGCAGCAGTCAATAACTGCTGCATGATCTTCAGCCTTCCTCTGATTGTTCCTGAGTTCCTGTTTCTGCTATCTTGAATTACCGTTATCGACCCGGCTTGCTTGACTAGTCTTCTCTGTGTATGATCCCAGCTTGATCCTTGGCTTGTTCCTGTATCCTGCTCCTGTCTGCTGATCCTGTGTATGACCCTGGCTTGTCCCTTGACCTGTTCCAGTGACTCTACCTCTGCTTGCTAACCTGTGTATGACTTCCGGCTTGGCTCCTGACTCCGCCTTTGATTCTCCCTGCTGCACAGCCTCATCTGATACTTCCAAGGTACCCCCGCCCGGAAGTCTACCCTGCTCACCAGCTGATCTCCAGCATCACTTCAGCTTGTCGCAGCTGTCAACCCCTGCCTCTTTGGGTGTAGAACTCCCTGTGCCACCTTCAGGGGGCGCTCTGCACTTAGTCGCAAGGGAAGCCCTCCCAGCACTTCGGTCTCTGGTAAGGTCTGTGACAACTGATCACTGTATAAATGACAATGGTCCCAAAAATGTGTCAAAAGTGTCCGATGTGTCCGCCATAATGTTGCAGTCCCGATAAAAAACGCTGATCACCACCATTACTAGTAAAAAAAAATAATAATAAAAATGCCATAAATCTTTCCCCTATTTTGTAGAGTCTATAGCTTTTGCGCAAACCAATCAATATAAGCTTATTGCGATTTTTATTACCAAAAATATGTAGAAGAATACATATCGGCCTAAACTGAGGAAAAAAATTAGCTTTTTTAAAAAAAAAATGGGGATATTTATTAAAGCAAACGTACAAAATATGTTTTTTTCAAAATTGTCGCTATTTTTTTGTTTATATCGCAAAAAATAAAAACCGCAGAGGTGATCAAATACCACCAAAAGAAAGCTCTATTTGTGGGAAAACAAGGACGTCAATTTTATTTGGGTACAACGTCGCACGACCGCGCAATTGTCAGTTAAAGTGACGCAGTGCCGTATTGCAAAAAATGGCCTGGTCACTGAGCAGCCAAATCTTCCGGGGCTAAAGTGGTTAAACAAAGGGCCAGTTTGCTGTCCTTTAAACTTTAGGGGGCCAGACTGTGGTCATTGGGAGTAAAAAATGTCCCAGTCCCATCTTTGGTGTCAGTGAGAGCATTTGTGCCTCATCATTGGTGTCATTGGGCCCCATTGTCATTGGGAAGAACTGTGCCCCATTGTTGGTGTCATTGGTAGGAATTGTGCCCCATTGTTGGTGTCATTGGGAGAAAATGTTCCCCATCATTGGTGTCATTTGGAGGAATTGTGCCCCCTCAGTGGTGTCACAGCACCCCATTGTTGGTGTCATTGGGAGAAACTGTGCCCCATCATTGGTGTCATTGGGAGGAATTGTGCCCCTTCGTTGCTGTCAGTGAATGAAATAGTGCCCCAAGGGCAAGATAAAAGAAGCAAAGGGCCACATCTGGCCCCCGGGCCGCAGTTTGGAGACCACTGGTGTAGACCAAATGTAGCGAGAATGCACTGCAGCACTGTAGTTGTGGGTTTTAAGTTCTCAGCACTTCCAGGAGGGGAAACGTTGCCTCTGTGTAGGAGCTTCCTGTAATAAAGACTGCTCACTACTGCTCTCTATTTTTGTGCAGGGTGACTGGTCTTGTCTCCACCCTCTCCTGCAGGCAGCCTGTAGTGGGTGTGGCTTACAGCTCTGCTCTCTGCACAGGTTATTGTTGTAATATTATATATAATAATATATATGTAATATTATATAGGTGTATGTATTATATATTGTGTTATATGTATGGCACAATATATTTGTGTTACATACAGGCATTCTAGTTAAACACATCAAAGGGTGTTAGTGGCCAAACAAGGTTTATCAGAGGGGACAGATAATGACTTTGATGTCTTAATCTTTTGCAAGCCTACCTAGGTGTGTGAGGTGGCCTGTTAACCTAATTAAACATTTCAAAGGGTATATTGTTTAGGACCAAAGAAAAGGTATTTATTGATGGTAATTAGACTTGAGGGGGTATTCATGGGAAACCCCCCCTCCAGTGTCAGACCAGTATTTGAGACATTCAAGCTGGCAGTCAGTAGGTCAGTCTTGTCACTCTGCATGGATAAGAAAGCACAGGTCTAGAATATGATCTAGGAGACATGGGACTTTGAAATATATATATACTCTGATTGGATTCGTTGTCATCTGTGCAAGTATTGGACTTTGTTCTGTATTGGAAGTCAATAAAGTGCATTCTCTGGAGAACTTGGGTAATGCTGCGGAACATAACTTATATCATCATACTAATAACTAAACATCAATTATCAACTGGAAACCACTATACTACTTCACTACAGTTATGTACAGTACAGTGATGATGTCACTACTACTTTTACAAGATAATATTTAAGTTTGCAAAGGTCTTTGGTGCACTCTGAGTAGATTTATATATTTTGCGGCTAATAATGAAGATATTCACATAAAAGACTTTGTAAGCGGAGTTCAGCTTTAACAGTTTTTTTCTATAATTAGAGTGGTTTCTGAGTATGCATCACATACACTGCTCACAAAAATTTAAAGGAACACTTTTTAATCAGAGTATAGCATCAAGTCAATTGAACTCCTGGGATATTGATCTGGTCAGTTAAGTAGCAGAGGGGGTTGTTAATAAGTTTCAGCTGCTTTGGTGTTCATGAAATTAACAGAACAACAGGTGCACTAGATGGGCAACAATGAGACGACCTCCAAAACAGGAATGGTTTTACAGGTGGAGGCCACTGGCATATTTTTTCCCTACTCATCTTTTCTGACTGTTTTTCACTAGTTTTGCATTTGGCTAAGGTCAGTGTCACTACTGGTAGTATGAGGCGATACGTGGACCCTATAGAGTTTTCACAGACAGTCCAACTCCTCCAGGATGGCATATCAATACGTGCCATTGCCAGAAGGTTTGCTGTGTCTTCCAGCACAGTCTCAAAAGCATGGAGGAGATTCCAGGAGACAGGCAGTTACTCTAGGAGATCAGGACAGAGATGTAGAAGGTCCTTAACCCATCAGCAGGACCGGTATCTGCTCCTTTGTGCAAGGAGGAACAGGATGAGCACTGCCAGAGCCCTACAAAATGACCTCCAGCAGGCCACTGGTGTGAATGTCTCTGACCAAACAGAAACAGACTTCATGACGGTGGCCTGAGGGCCCAATGTCTTCTAGTGGGCCCTGTGCTCACTGCCTGGCATGAGGAGCTTGATTAGCATTTGCCATTGAACACCAGAATTGGCAGGTCCACCACCGGCATCCTGTGCTTTTCACAGATGAGCGCAGGTTCACCCTGAGCACGAGTGACAGACGTAAAAGGGTCTGGAGAAGCCGTAGAGAATGTAATGCTGCCTTTAACATCGTTCAGCATGACCAGTTTGGTGGTGGGTCAATGATGGTCTGGGGAGGCATATCCATGGCGGGACACACAGACCTCTACAGGCTAGACATAAGCACCCTTACTGCCATTAGGTATCGGGAGGAAATCCTTGGACCCATTGTCAGACTCTACGCTGCTGCAGTGGGTCCTGGGTTCCTCCTGGTACCCGACAATGCCCGGCCTCATGTGGCGAGAGTATGCAACCAGTTCCTGAAGGATGAAGGAATTAATACCATAGAATGGCCCCCAAGCATGTGGGGGGCCATGCAAACTACTAAGTACCATTTTGAGTTGCTGCAATGAAAGTTCAGCAAAAATTAACTAGCCTGCTGCCTATTTTTTTCACTTTGATTTTTGGGGTGTCTTTGAATTCAGCCCTCTGTAGGTTGATCATTTTCATTTCCATCAAACGACGTGGCATCCTTTTGTTCCTAACACAATACCCAGTCCATATCAGTATAGATATAAAAGCATGATATTTTTTCCCCATTAAGATCTGATGTGTTTTCAAAGTGTTCCTTTAATTTTTTTGAGTAGTGTATATGCATTGTGCTTGTCTGCTTTTGAATGATCCACTCTGAGTACTGCTCAGAACCTGATAGCCTCAGATGAACTGCAGAAACCCAATACGGTGTAACTCTGGCGCTGCGGGTGCTCTAATGTGCAGGAGATTGAAGTTCCCGACGTTAGTGACTGGCCTGTTTAGCAAGGACCGCCCACCAATCTCTATTAATCCCATTAGATGGCAGCTACAGTTTTATGACACTATTACGATAGCAGGAGATGGAGGTAATGTTATTATTTAAATCCACTGAACTAATGTAATCTGATTTTGTTGTCTGTTGTACCATAATACTCAGTTCAGGTCATTAATAAATTATTATTAGAATAATAATTTCTGCATGATATTTTGTTCCACAGTATCCCTGAAAGGGAAACTTTTTTTTTTTTAATAAAGTCATCCTACTGTACACAGACGTTGATGGCACAAGGGAAGAGGGGATGCAGTTGGAACTGTAGTCCTTATTTCGGGGTCCCATAGTGCCTTCCTTTGTTGTTGGTTAATAACCCCCCCCCCCCACACCTCTTTAAGCCATTAGTGGTATATTGTTCAAAGATCACCATCGTATGTGATCACTGTAAGGCATAGCTCCCAATTGTCCCGGATTTTGAGGGACTGACCCTGATTTGGAACAAAGTCCCTCTATCGCTCTTCATTTGTCCCTCATTTTGGTCTGATCGATATAATTGTATATAAAATGCACTTTTTATCTTTAAAAAAGTGTTTATTAGTGCTAAACTTTTTTTTCAATTTCTAAATTGCTGCACTTGTAAATTTAAAAAGCCAGTATAAAGTAAAAAGGAATAGTAGTGGTAAAAAAAAGCACTTGTGGGTTTAACTAATTATTTTTCTCGTATAATTGTCCTTTAACTGCTTTCCGCCTGCCGTATAGTCAAGTGATGGGTGGGAGCACTCTCGTTCTGCGTCCTCCCATTCTTGCCATGCATGTGTGCCTTGGGGCGCACAGCACGGGCAATCGGTGGTGCGGTGTGTCACTCAAACACAGCCAATCACTGATCGTGGTAAAGAGCCTATCACAAAGGCTCTTTACAATGTGATCAGCTGTGTCCAATCATAGCTGATCACAGTGTAAGCGGGAAATGCCTGACTTTTAGTGCCCATCAGTGATGCCTTATCTGTGCCGCCTATCAATACTGCATACCAGTGCCCATCAGTGCCACCTATCAGTGCCGCCTATCAGTGCCGGCTATCAGTGCCTATCACTGACACCTATTTGTGCCGTCTATCAGTATCCATAAGTGCTGCCCATCAGTGCCGCTTATCAGTGTCCATCAGTGCTGCCTATCAGTGTCCATAAGTGCTGCATATTTGTGCCTCCTCATCAGTACCCATCAGTGCCACCTTATCAGTGCCCATCAGTGTAGGCCATCAGTGCCCATCAGTGCAGCCAATCAGTGCTCATCAGTGCAACCTATCAGTGCACATCAGTGAAAGAGAAAAATTACTCATTTACAAAATTCTATAACAGAAACAAAGAAAAACATATTTTTTTCCAAATTTTCTGTCTTTTTCGTTTGTTTAGCAAAAAATAAAAAACACAGTGGTACCATTCTATCTGTCTCAAAAAAATTATAAAAATGTTGTTTGGGTACAGCGTTTGGTCTGGGCTGGAAGGGGGTAAAAGTGCACTGTAGGAAAGTGGTTAAGCGGGCGTGGCAGGAGATCCGTCCTATACCTACATACTTTTGCTAATAGGGGTCCCCTCGTTCCCATCTCAAAAAGTTGGGAGGTATGCTGTAAAGGAATAGCTTATGTTGTCCATGGCCCTGCAGGGACTATGCATAGTAGTATTCATTGATGAGCTAAGGTTCAGGTTGAACCTAGTTCAGCCTAAACCCATGGGAAATAAAGGGCATTGTCCACTTAAAGCGGAGGTGCAGCTTCTTTTTTTTTTTTTTTAAAGTCAGCAGCTACTAACAGTGTAGCTGCTGACTTTTAATAAGAACACATACCTGTCCTACTCGCCCGCGATGTCGGTCCTGCCGCAGCGATCGATCGCTGCTGCCAGGCTCCCGGCTCCTCCATCCTGACTAAGGGAAACAGGTAGTGAAGCCTTACGGCTTCACTGCCCGTTTCCTACTGCGCATGCGCCACTCGCACGGCGCTTTGTGAATGTGCGGCTTGCCTCCTGGGATACACACAGTTCCCAGAAGGCAGCGCGCCCCATTCACAAGAAGAGGAAACGGAAGTTCTCAATCCGAGGACAAGGAAGAGGCACAGCAGAAGGCAGATTAGGGGACTTCAGCATAGCAACAGGCATTTCGGGTGAGTATAAATTTTTTATTTTTTTTTCTATTAATTTTTTTCTTTTTTTTTTAGGATTTTTAATGTATTTATTTTTTTTTCTGGGTGGACCTCCGCTTTAAGAGTGAGTAATTAACTATACCCTGCACTCCCCAAAAAAAAAAAAACGTGCTTTAACCTGTATGTAATCTTAGCTGCTGCTACGATGTGCCCCCATTTGGCACAATAACCAAAATGTAAGAAAAGTGAAAAATCAGCGCTTCTATAAATGTTGTGATCTTGTGAAAAAAATAATTAAATATATACAGAAATAATGTCTTCCCAATGTGCATATACTAAAATCCAATATGACATATCCAAACTGTATAGTCCAAAAACCACTATGTATGTAAGTCAGTGCCCATGAGTCCCCAAATGACTTGTGACCTTGTGCCACAGTAACATGATGTGCTGCTTCAATTCACCCTTCACACTTGTGCCATGGTCCTGATTGCCCCCACAGAAAATGCTCACTCACCAGATGCAGTTGACTCCTTAAATTAAGTAGGTCAAGTATGCGCCTTATGCTAAATCAAAATCCAGCACTTCGCCACTTTGGGGAAATCCCAATTAATATATGCTGTCACCTTCATATATAACTCAGACAAAGGGGCAAGAGGTCCACAAAGAGAGTATCATTGTGGAACACATTTATTAAAGGTTTAAAAAAAATATAAAGTATCCATTCACATATTACAGTGCCCCATCCGGTGCCTGGTATAGATGCCGGAACCGCCACTGCTCCCTAGGAGACCAGAGCCAGAGTCCGTTCCACACGAAGGGAGTGACGCCACCGGATGTGACGCAAGTGACCGAAAGTCCTGTTTCTATGCGTTTCGTCAGCTGATGACTTCCAGCGGAAGTGGAAATCATAAACCAGCTATAACGGAATCTAAGTAACTTTTCGTTTATACCTATTGCATACAGACTAGTGTACTTATTAGGAAATGATAGGTAGCGTGTGCATGTGTGCATGTATGCATTGTTTATTGTATTCCTGTAACTGTAAATAGTTTGTATATGTTGTATATGTAGCATCCCTGTTTTGTAAAGGCATATTAGTATACTACTGGGTCATTTCCTTGGCTTTACTGCCAGGAATTAGATAAACAGAAAGAACCAAAAAAACAGCACCACACCCAAAGACTAGATCCCAGAGATTTTTATTCCAAAGTTAAAAAGGCCAACATGTTTCGGGGGCTAGATAAATCCTTCTTCATCAGGGCCTAAAATGTTATGTGAAGAGAGACATCAAGACTTAAACTAGTTTACTTTTTTAGAAAAAAATGTTTTTGGGTGTGATGATATCACTCATCTATCGAATGACTGGTGGCTGTGAGAAACTTCTTCACCCTCCAATGCCATGACTTCACAGTGGGTGTGTTTGGGACTTCCTCTTCTGTATCACAAACAACAAAGGGGTTCCCAGATTGCTGACAAAAATAAAATGGCTACACTGGGATATTACACCCGTGCCTGGATCATGGGGGAAAAAAAACACGCTGGCTGTACATGGCTGTGTTTAGTGATTAGGGACCATTTTAAAACATACATTTTATTTAGCGTTCTTTTCTTTTTTTTACATTTTGTGCTGTTACCTGAAGACATTATTGTGCAGCGTGTCTTCTGTGTGTTTCATGTTGTTTCATTCCGACCCCCACCTCTAAATAATAAATAGTAATGCTCAATAAAACCCCTGAACTAATTGCTAATGATATCATTTTATTGACTGTTGTATGGGACATGACCTCATTAGCAGACCACGTACAGCCAACTACCAGATCAGACGAACAGGACGCTGCCACTTACAGGGATGATATAATGTCAGATAAGATCATGATATGAGAATAACTGGTGATATCATTCCAGTTTAGGCGGAAGCAATGTCTCCACTCTTCCTACATGAGATGCGGTCTCTTATTTTTGGTGGTGTCTCATGTATGAATGGTTATGAGCAAATTTGCTGACATTCAAATTTGGCAAATTTAAAAAAAATATTTCAACAAACTTACATTTTGAACTCAAATTCAGCGATAACCATGACTGCTTGGAGACCACCCACACTGATGCGTTTCAGTGCATCGGGTTTAGTCAGGCGGGGACTACTGTCATGGTAATTGGTGGACAATAGCCTATTGCTGGACAATAAGTCAATTGCCTTGACTTTTTGAATGTCATCGGTGTGCTTTGTGTCAACTATTCCCCCACTGAATTGTTTGTAAGTCAAAAGTCAGTTTTTACCTCTGAAGCAGCCAGCCTGTGTCCAGCGAAACAGGTTATTCCTTTTCATTGTCCACCTCCTCACTCCAATGGTCTGGTGGTCCACTAGGGACTAGGATGTCCAATAGACAAGCTACTTTGGGACTTGGACCAAAACTCATACAGGCACAAAGAACTGATCAGTAGGGATGAGCTTTGAGTTCGAGTCGAACATGAGTTCGACTCGAACATCGGCTGTTCGATCGTTCGACGAAGATCGAACATTATAGGCCGTTCGCGCCAAATTCGAGCGGCGCGTCACGGCCCATTATGCACTGCGTCATCACAGTGCATTGCTGGCTGATGATTGGCCAAGCATGCACTATGACCTGCATGCTTTGGCCAATCATTGCGCCGTCAGCACAGAGAGCCATAATTGGGCAAAGGCAGGGTGCCTTTGACCAATCAGGCTCAGGGGATTAAGTACACGCCCCACACTATATAAGCCAGCCTGCAAGTCGGCTTTGTGTAGTGTGTTGCGGCGTTGAGAGAGAGAGAGAGAGAGAGTGTGTAATTTAATTTAATTTAGATAGATTGAGCAGGCAGGCGATTCAGTTAGCTAGATTGAGCAGGCAGTTGATTCAGTATATTTAGTATATATATGCATTCCAGGCTTTGTATATATATTGTGACAGCAGGAAGGTAAAGTCACCTGGTTGCATCCAGGGGGGTAGATATATTTCGCCCAGATTCAGGCTTTACGCCGACTTATACAACTAGGTGGAGAGTTGTATAAGGCTAGTGGGCTCATGGATGACTCATACCTCTAGGGAGAGGGCTGGGCGTCGTACAGACAGGGAGTTGATGAGGCCAGCTGAAGCTTGTCAGCTCATTTAGGCCTCTATAAGAACTCCCAGCTTCATTAGATGTTAGCTCATGCCTGGAACCAGACCTGTGTGGACTGTCTAGGGAGAGTGAACCCCTGTGCGGTGAGGCAAAGCCTGTGTGGCTATTTGTTTGGACTTTTACTAAACCAGGGACTTAGGGACTAGGACAGCACTAGGCTGATCCCAGTTGTTAGTTAGGAAACCTGTATGTTTAGTCAGAGGTCAACTTGACCAGGATTTATTTTGGTTATGTTTCTTTTGCTTTGCTGTGTTTTGTCACTGTAAATAGAAAATAAACCGCACCTTTTTTTGATTTTGAAAACCACAACCTCCGTTTGCTGGGCCTGTTTTGTGTGGGGAGCCCATCCCGGGGGTCACACACACCCGCTGCCGAGCTAACCCCCTCACAGTTGGTGGAGAATGCGGGCAGTTTTTTTAAGCCAGCATGGAGGAGATACTGAAGCAGCTGGCTCTAGCAAATGCCAATCAACAGCAGACAAATGCAGGTTTGCAAAGGAGCCTTGCAGCCCAGCAGCAGACAAACGCAACTTTGCAACAGAGTCTGGAGGCTCAGCAACGAGCCCAGCAGCAATCTGAGGCCCGCTTCATAGACCTGTTGCAGAAGCAAGAGCAGAGACTACAACAACAGATGGAAGCAGTAATGCAGCAACGTCCGCAGACCAGTGAGGAAAGCCGTCCCACTAATACCGCGTCCTTTGGGGTGAGTCGTTTATTGACAAAAATGACTGGAGTGAGAGCTCTTCCTACTGCCATCCAAAAGTGGGTAAGCCATGGAGACCCAGAGACGGCCGATGGTCTTGTGGATCGTGTGGAGAAATACTTGGCTACAGAGAACCTGACGGCCTCTTCCAGAGACACTCGGACTTTCCACCCTAAGACCAGACCATCCCCAGGGGCGGATAAGAGGATTCCAAGGGGTGAGGGTGGAGAGAGTGAGAGGGTGGGAGCTCTACCCCAAGTTTGGCGAGAACAGCCTGGGAAATCAGCGGCTCAAGAGGCGGCAAGAAGGATCGTTTGCTACCGCTGCCGGCAAGCGGGACATATTGCAGCCAATTGCCCGGTTGTGGAGGAACCCATGCAGTGTGACTTTCTGACGGGCAGACGTCAGTCGCTGTGTGCGACAGTCGCATGCACTGCCATTCGAGGAACTGAGAAACATTTATGCAAAATGTGTGTTAATGGTAGAAATGTTGTGGTATTGCTGGATTCAGGTAGCCTTGTGACCCTGATAAAGGCTGAGTTAGTTAAAACAGAGGTCTCTGGGAATAGCAAGGTAGCTGTTATTTGTGTGCATGGGGACACCCGAGAGTATCCAGTGACTACAGTGTGTTTCGAGACCCCCAAAGGTACCCTCTCTCATCCAGTGGGCTTAGTATCTCAGTTACCGCATGACGCCATTGTGGGAAGGGATTTTCCGAAGTTCTGGGAACTGTGGGATGATCCTGAGCCCCTCACTGGTGCCCCTATGTACCAGGAATGTGATAGCCAGAACTCCCCTGAGAGTGGTGAGGACTCTCCGGAATTTCCCTTATCAGTATTGGCAGGGGAGACTCAAGAAACTGGAGAGGAGCCCACCTCCTCAGACGAAAACCTACCGTCTGTGGAGTTTTCTGATCTTGAGGTTCACAGGGAAAACTTTGCCACAGAACAGTTGAAAGACCCCGCCCTAATAAAGGCACGGGAAAACGTAGTGAAAATAGATGGCGAGTTAGTGAACCCAGATAATACCTGCACTTACCCATACTTCAGCGTAGAGAAGGACCTACTGTATCGGGTGGCAAAAAGGGCAGAAGAAACCGTTGAGCAGCTTGTGGTGCCCAAACCTTACAGGAAGTTGGTGTTGGAGTTGGCCCATGGGCACATTCTTGGAGGTCATCTGGGGACAGAGAAAACCCGAGAGAGGGTATTACAGAGATTCTATTGGCCGGGGGTGATGAAGGACGTAGAAAATTATTGTTCCTCCTGCCCTGTGTGTCAGAGGTTGGCCCCGATGCCACATTTCCGTAGCCCGCTGGTCCCTCTACCCATCATTGAGGTCCCGTTTGAGAGGATCGCCATGGATTTGGTAGGTCCTATAATCAAGTCCGCTAGGGGGCACCAGTACATATTAGTTATAATGGACTATGCCACCCGTTATCCAGAAGCGATCCCTCTCCGAAATACCTCGGCCAAAACCATAGCCAAAGAGCTATCTCTTGTTTTTAGCCGGGTGGGTATTTGTAAAGAACTGCTTACGAACCAAGGTACACCCTTTATGTCCCGGGTTATGAAAGAGCTGTGTAAATTGTTCAAAGTGACGCAATTGCGTACGTCTGTGTATCACCCCCAAACCGATGGGCTGGTTGAAAGATTCAACAAAACCCTAAAACAAATGTTGAAGAAAGTGGTGGATAGAGATGGAAAGGATTGGGACTGTTTACTTCCTTATTTGATGTTTGCTATTAGGGAGGTGCCCCAATCCTCTACGGGATTCTCCCCCTTTGAGTTACTGTATGGGAGACACCCAAGAGGGCTGTTGGATATTGCCAAGGAAACTTGGGAAAGTGAGAGTTCTCCCCACAGGAGTGTGATTGAGCATGTCGCCCTGATGCAAGATCGAATTGCACAGGTAATGCCCATCGTGAAGGAACATTTGGCCCAAGCGCAGTTGGCACAGCAGAGAGTGTACAACCGTGGAGCCAAGACCCGTACCTTTTCCCCGGGGGATAGGATATTGGTACTTGTCCCTACGGTTGAAAGTAAATTCCTTGCCAAATGGCAAGGCCCCTACGAGATAATGGAAAAAGTGAGCGAAGTGAATTACAAGGTCAGACAACCAGGAAGGCGAAAGCCCGAACAGATCTATCACGTTAATCTGTTGAAAGCCTGGAGGGATAGAGAGTCCCTAGTCGCAGACACTTGGTCACCAGCTCAAACTGGTTGCGTGATTCCTGAGGTTGGAATAGCAGCCACCTTGTCACAACCCCAACAACAGGAGGTTAAGGAGTTTGTGCTTCGCAACAAGCAGGTATTCTCTGAGCTGCCGGGACAAACATCTGGGGTAGAGCATGACATCATTACCCCGCCCGGTGAAAGGGTGAAGTTAAAACCCTATCGGATCCCAGAGGCTCGACGGGAGGCAATACGGGAGGAAGTACAGAAAATGCTGAACTTAGGGGTGATAGAGGAGTCCCAAAGTGATTGGTCTAGTCCCATCGTGTTGGTGCCTAAACCGGATGGGAGCTGGCGATTTTGTAACGATTTTCGTCAGTTGAACAAAGTTACAAAATTTGACACCTACCCCATGCCACGTATAGATGAGTTGATCGACCGGCTGGGAACAGCCCGATACATGACGACTCTTGACCTCACAAAAGGGTATTGGCAAATCCCCCTGGCCAAGTCGGCCAAAGAGAAAACCGCATTTGTAACCCCAGACGGGGCGTTCCAATATAAAAGAATGCCGTTCGGGTTACAGAATGCGCCGGCCACATTCCAGCGGAAAATGGACCAGATGCTGAGGCCCCATCGGAAGTATGCTGCGGCTTACCTGGATGACGTAATTGTCCATAGCACAGATTGGGCCTCACATCTGCCAAAAGTGCAAGCAGTCCTGGACTCTGTTCGGGAAGCGGGGTTTACGGCTAACCCCAAGAAGTGTACCATTGGGCAGGAGGAGGCCAAATATCTTGGGTACACCATTGGGAGGGGAGTAATAAAACCCCAACTCAACAAAGTCGAGGCCATCCAGAGTTGGCCACGTCCCAACAGCAAGAAGCAGGTACGAGCCTTTCTGGGAATCGCTGGGTATTATCGGCGATTCATTCCCCACTTTGCTTCTAAGGCTGTGCCCCTAACCAACCTGACGAAGGGGAAAGGGTCGGTCATGATTAAATGGACCCCCGAGGCTGAGGCAGCATTCCAGTTCTTGAAACAAGCCTTATGTAGCCAGCCAGTGTTGTACTCACCCGACTTCTCTAAAGACTTTGTCGTACAAAGTGATGCGTCAGATGTGGGGTTAGGAGCAGTATTGTCCCAGGTCTGGAACGGGGAAGAGCACCCAGTCATTTACCTCAGCAGGAAGTTGAAGTCCCATGAGGTAAATTACGCCACCGTTGAAAAGGAGTGCTTAGCGGTGAAGTGGGCTCTAGATTCCCTTCGGTACTACCTGCTAGGTAGGCACTTTGACATGGTTACGGATCACGCTCCGTTAAAGTGGATGGCTCAAAACAAGGAAACAAATAGAAGAGTGAATAGGTGGTTCCTGGCCCTCCAGGAATTCAACTTCACAGTAAAGCATCGCCCTGGCGTTCAAATGGGGAATGTGGATGCTTTGTCTCGAGTACATGAATGCCTGATTGCTGGTGTTCCAACCCCGAGGTTAAAACAAGAGGGGGGGGTATGTGACAGCAGGAAGGTAAAGTCACCTGGTTGCATCCAGGGGGGTAGATATATTTCGCCCAGATTCAGGCTTTACGCCGACTTATACAACTAGGTGGAGAGTTGTATAAGGCTAGTGGGCTCATGGATGACTCATACCTCTAGGGAGAGGGCTGGGCGTCGTACAGACAGGGAGTTGATGAGGCCAGCTGAAGCTTGTCAGCTCATTTAGGCCTCTATAAGAACTCCCAGCTTCATTAGATGTTAGCTCATGCCTGGAACCAGACCTGTGTGGACTGTCTAGGGAGAGTGAACCCCTGTGCGGTGAGGCAAAGCCTGTGTGGCTATTTGTTTGGACTTTTATTAAACCAGGGACTTAGGGACTAGGACAGCACTAGGCTGATCCCAGTTGTTAGTTAGGAAACCTGTATGTTTAGTCAGAGGTCAACTTGACCAGGATTTATTTTGGTTATGTTTCTTTTGCTTTGCTGTGTTTTGTCACTGTAAATAGAAAATAAACCGCACCTTTTTTTGATTTTGAAAACCACAACCTCCGTTTGCTGGGCCTGTTTTGTGTGGGGAGCCCATCCCGGGGGTCACACACACCCGCTGCCGAGCTAACCCCCTCACAATATATATATTGTGAGGGGGTTCGCTCGGTAGCGGGTGTGTGTGACCCCCTGGATGGGCTCCCCACACAAAAACAGGCCCAGCAGACGGAGGTTGTGGTTTTCAAGATCAAAAGGTGCGGTTTATTTCTCTATTTACAGTGACAAAAACACAGCAAAGCAAAAAGAAACATAAACAAAATAAATCCTGGTCAGCTTGACCTCTGACTAAACATGCAGGTTTCCTTAACTAACAACTGGGATCAGCCTGGTGCTGTCCTAGTCCCTAAGTCCCTGGTTTAGTAAATGTCCAAACAAATAGCCACACAGGCTTTGTCTCACCGCACAGGGGTTCACTCTCCCTAGACAGTCCACACAGGTCTGGTTCCAGGCATGAGCAAACACCTAATGAAGCTGGGAGTTTTTATAGAGGCCTTAAACGAGCTGACAAGCTTCAGCTGGTCTCATCAACTCCCTGCCTGCACGACGCCCAGCACTCTCCCTAGAGGTATGAATCATCCATGAGCCCACTAGCCTCAGCTGGGCTTCATCAACTCTCTCCCTAGTTGTATAAGTCGGCATAAAGCCTGAATCTGGGAGAAATATACCTACCCCCCTGGATGCAACCAGGTGACTTTACCTTCCTGCTGTCACATACCCCCCCTCTTGTTTTAACCTTGGGGTTGGAACACCAGCAATCAGGCATTCATGTACTCGAGACAAAGCATCCACATTCCCCATTTGAACGCCAGGGCGATGCTTTACTGTGAAGTTGAATTCCTGTAGGGCCAGGAACCACCTATTTACTCTTCTATTTGTCTCCTTGTTTTGAGCCATCCACTTTAACGGAGCGTGATCCGTAACCAGGTCAAAGTGCCTACCTAGCAGATAGTACCGAAGGGAATCTAGAGCCCACTTCACCGCTAAACACTCATTTTCAACCGTGGCGTAATTTACCTCATGGGACTTCAACTTCCTGCTGAGGTAAATGACTGGGTGCTCTTCCCCGTTCCAGACCTGGGACAATACTGCTCCTAACCCCACATCTGACGCATCACTTTGTACGACAAAGTCTTTAGAGAAGTCGGGTGAGTACAACACTGGCTGGCTACATAAGGCTTGTTTCAAGAATTGGAACGCTGCCTCAGCCTCGGGGGTCCATTTAATCATGACCGACCCTTTCCCTTTCGTCAGGTTGGTTAGGGGCACAGCCTTAGAAGCAAAGTGGGGAATGAAGCGCCGATAATAACCCGCGATTCCCAGAAAGGCTCGTACCTGCTTCTTGCTGTTGGGACGTGGCCAACTCTGGATGGCCTCGACTTTGTTGAGTTGGGGTTTTATTACTCCCCTGCCAATGGTGTACCCAAGATATTTGGCCTCCTCCTGCCCAATGGTACACTTCTTGGGGTTAGCCGTAAACCCCGCTTCCCGGATAGAGTCTAGGACTGCTTGCACTTTTGGCAGATGTGAGGCCCAATCTGTGCTATGAACAATTACGTCATCCAGGTAAGCCGCAGCATACTTCCGATGGGGCCTCAGTATCTGGTCCATTTTCCGCTGGAATGTGGCCGGCGCATTCTGTAACCCGAACGGCATTCTCTTATATTGGAACGCCCCGTCTGGGGTTACAAATGCGGTTTTCTCTTTGGCCGACTTGGCCAGGGGAATTTGCCAATACCCTTTTGTGAGGTCAAGAGTCGTCATGTATCGGGCTGTTCCCAGCCGGTCGATCAACTCATCTATACGTGGCATGGGGTAGGTGTCAAATTTTGTAACTTTGTTCAACTGACGAAAATCGTTACAAAATCGCCAGCTCCCATCCGGTTTAGGCACCAACACAATGGGACTAGACCAATCACTTTGGGACTCCTCTATCACCCCTAAGTTCAGCATTTTCTGTACTTCCTCCCGTATTGCCTCCCGTCGGGCCTCTGGGATCCGATAGGGTTTTAACTTCACCCTTTCACCGGGCGGGGTAATAATATCATGCTCTACCCCAGATGTTTGTCCCGGCAGCTCAGAGAACACCTCCTTGTTGCGAAGCACAAACTCCTTAACCTCCTGTTGTTGGGGTTGTGACAAGGTGGCTGCTATTCCAACCTCCGGAATCACGCAACCAGTTTGAGCTGGTGACCAAGTTTCTGCGACTAGGGACTCTCTATCCCTCCAGGCTTTCAACAGATTAACGTGATAGATCTGTTCGGGCTTTCGCCTTCCTGGTTGTCTGACCTTGTAATTCACTTCGCTCACTTTTTCCATTATCTCGTAGGGGCCTTGCCATTTGGCAAGGAATTTACTTTCAACCGTAGGGACAAGTACCAATATCCTATCCCCCGGGGAAAAGGTACGGGTCTTGGCTCCACGGTTGTACACTCTCTGCTGTGCCAACTGCGCTTGGGCCAAATGTTCCTTCACGATGGGCATTACCTGTGCAATTCGATCTTGCATCAGGGCGACATGCTCAATCACACTCCTGTGGGGAGAACTCTCACTTTCCCAAGTTTCCTTGGCAATATCCAACAGCCCTCTTGGGTGTCTCCCATACAGTAACTCAAAGGGGGAGAATCCCGTAGAGGATTGGGGCACCTCCCTAATAGCAAACATCAAATAAGGAAGTAGACAGTCCCAATCCTTTCCATCTCTATCCACCACTTTCTTCAACATTTGTTTTAGGGTTTTGTTGAATCTTTCAACCAGCCCATCGGTTTGGGGGTGATACACAGACGTACGCAATTGCGTCACTTTAAACAATTTACACAGCTCTTTCATAACCCGGGACATAAAGGGTGTACCTTGGTCCGTAAGCAGTTCTTTACAAATACCCACCCGGCTAAAAACAAGAGATAGCTCTTTGGCTATGGTTTTGGCCGAGGTATTTCGGAGAGGGATCGCTTCTGGATAACGGGTGGCATAGTCCATTATAACTAATATGTACTGGTGCCCCCTAGCGGACTTGATTATAGGACCTACCAAATCCATTGCGATCCTCTCAAACGGGACCTCAATGATGGGTAGAGGGACCAGCGGGCTACGGAAATGTGGCATCGGGGCCGACCTCTGACACACAGGGCAGGAGGAACAATAATTTTCTATGTCCTTCATCACCCCAGGCCAATAGAATCTCTGTAATACCCTCTCTCGGGTTTTCTCTGTCCCCAGATGACCTCCAAGAATGTGCCCATGGGCCAACTCCAACACCAACTTCCTGTAAGGTTTGGGCACCACAAGCTGCTCAACGGTTTCTTCTGCCCTTTTTGCCACCCGATACAGTAGGTCCTTCTCTACGCTGAAGTATGGGTAAGTGCAGGTATTATCTGGGTTCACTAACTCGCCATCTATTTCCACTACGTTTTCCCGTGCCTTTATTAGGGCGGGGTCCTTTAACTGTTCTGTGGCAAAATTTTCCCTGTGAACCTCAAGATCAGAAAACTCCACAGACGGTAGGTTTTCGTCTGAGGAGGTGGGCTCCTCTCCAGTTTCTTGAGTCTCGCCTGCCAATACTGACAAGGGAAATTCTGGAGAGTCCTCACCACTCTCAGAGGAGTTCTGGCTATCACCTTCCTGGTACATAGGGGCACCAGTGGGGGGCTCAGGATCATCCCACAGTTCCCAGAACTTCGGAAAATCCCTTCCCACAATGGCATCATGCGGTAATTGAGATACTAACCCCACTGGATGAGAGAGGGTACCTTTGGGGGTCTTGAAACATGCTGTAGTCACTGGATACTCTCGGGTGTCCCCATGCACACAAATAACAGCTACCTTGCTATTCCCAGAGACCTCTGTTTTAACTAATTCAGCCTTTATCAGGGTCACAAGGCTACCTGAATCCAGTAATACCACAACATTTCTACCATTAATACACATTTTGCATAAATGTTTCTCAGTTCCCCGAATGGCAGTGCATGCGACTGTCGCACACAGCGACTGACGTCTGTCCGTCAGAAAGTCACATTGCATGGGTTCCTCCACAACCGGGCAATTTGCTGCAATATGTCCCGTTTGCCGGCAGCGGTAGCAAACAATCCTTTTGGCTGCCTCTTGAGCCCCCGACTTCCCAGGCTGTTCTCGCCAAACCCTGGGCAGAGCTCCCACCCTCTCACTCTCTCCACCCTCACCCCTTGGAATCCTCTTATCCGCCCCTGGGGATGGTCTGGTCTTAGGGTGGAAAGTCCGAGAGTCTCTGGAAGAGGCCGTCAGGTTCTCTGCAGCCAAGTATCTCTCTACACGATCCACAAGTTTACCGGCCGTTTCTGGGTCTCCATGGCTTACCCACTTTTGAATGGCGGTAGGAAGAGCTCTCAAGAAACGATCCATCACAACACGTTCCACAATCTCCGGTGCGGACAAAGTCTCTGGCTGTAGCCACTTCCTGCTCAGGTGAATGAGATCATACATTTGAGACCTGGGGGGTTTTCCAAGCTGGAAAGTCCAGTTATGCACACGCTGAGCCCGGACAGCCAGGGTGACACCCAGCCTTGCCAATATTTCAGCTTTTAGCATCACATAGTCTTTTGCTTGGTCAGGCTCCAGGTCATAGTAAGCTTTCTGCGATTCACCAGTTAACAGAGGAGCCACCAGTCCAGCCCACTGCTCCTCAGGCCACTTTTCTCTTTCAGCAGTCCTTTCAAATGTGGTCAAAAATACCTCTGGATCATCCTCTCCAGTCATTTTTGTCAATAAACGACTCACCCCAAAGGACGCGGTATTAGTGGGACGGCTTTCCTCACTGGTCTGCGGACGTTGCTGCATTACTGCTTCCATCTGTTGTTGTAGTCTCTGCTCTTGCTTCTGCAACAGGTCTATGAAGCGGGCCTCAGATTGCTGCTGGGCTTGTTGCTGGGCTGCGAAGCTCTTTTGCAAACCTGCATTTGTCTGCTGTTGATTGGCATTTGCTAGAGCCAGCTGTTTCAGTATCTCCTCCATGCTGGCTTAAAAAAAAACTGCCTGCATTCTCCACCAACTGTGAGGGGGTTCGCTCGGTAGCGGGTGTGTGTGACCCCCTGGATGGGCTCCCCACACAAAAACAGGCCCAGCAGACGGAGGTTGTGGTTTTCAAGATCAAAAGGTGCGATTTATTTCTCTATTTACAGTGACAAAAACACAGCAAAGCAAAAAGAAACATAAACAAAATAAATCCTGGTCAGCTTGACCTCTGACTAAACATGCAGGTTTCCCTAACTAACAACTGGGATCAGCCTGGTGCTGTCCTAGTCCCTAAGTCCCTGGTTTAGTAAATGTCCAAACAAATAGCCACACAGGCTTTGTCTCACCGCACAGGGGTTCACTCTCCCTAGACAGTCCACACAGGTCTGGTTCCAGGCATGAGCAAACATCTGATGAAGCTGGGAGTTTTTATAGAGGCCTTAAACGAGCTGACAAGCTTCAGCTGGTCTCATCAACTCCCTGCCTGCACGACGCCCAGCACTCTCCCTAGAGGTATGAATCATCCATGAGCCCACTAGCCTCAGCTGGGCTTCATCAACTCTCTCCCTAGTTGTATAAGTCGGCATAAAGCCTGAATCTGGGAGAAATATACCTACCCCCCTGGATGCAACCAGGTGACTTTACCTTCCTGCTGTCACAATATATATATATATATATATATATATATATATATATATATATATATATACATACATACATTTTATATATATATATATATATATATATATATATATATATATATATATATATATATATAATCAATACATACTGTGAGGGGGTTAGCTCGGCAGCGGGTGTGTGTGACCCCCGGGATGGGCTCCCCACACAAAACAGGCCCAGCAAACGGAGGTTGTGGTTTTCAAAATCAAAAAGGTGCGGTTTATTTTCTATTTACAGTGACAAAACACAGCAAAGCAAAAGAAACATAACCAAAATAAATCCTGGTCAAGTTGACCTCTGACTAAACATACAGGTTTCCTAACTAACAACTGGGATCAGCCTAGTGCTGTCCTAGTCCCTAAGTCCCTGGTTTTAAATGTCCAAGCAAATAGCCACACAGTCTTTGTCTCACCGCACAGGGGTTCACTCTCCCTAGACAGTCCACACAGGTCTGGTTCCAGGCATGAGCTAACACCTAATGAATCTGGGAGTTCTTATAGAGGCCTAAATGAGCTGACAAGCTTCAGCTGGCCTCATCAACTCCCTGTCTGCACGACGCCCAGCCCTCTCCCTAGAGGTATGAGTCATCCATGAGCCCACTAGCCTTATACAACTCTCCACCTAGTTGTATAAGTCGGCGTAAAGCCTGAATCTGGGCGAAATATATCTACCCCCCTGGATGCAACCAGGTGACTTTACCTTCCTGCTGTCACAATACATATATACTGTATACAGTTCAGCTAGATCTCACTGCAGAGCATTCCTGGTGTACTGTTCCTAATATACTATAATTATACTATATTACCGCTGACTGATGGTCCAGCAGGCATGGACAGGGACGTTACCTATCTTTCACGGCGCACTGGGTGACTCTGCTGGCAGCTGGGAAGGATGCAGGACAGGGTGCAGTCTTGTTGGAGGTTGTTCTGCCACTAGTGGTGATTCTGACACACCTCTCTCCTCCACCCCCTCTTCTTCTTCTTCCTCCATGGCCTCTTCCTCTATAGATTTGTCCTCGGAACCAACGGTGCTCTGTAGGCGTTCAAGAGGCTACGCAAGCACTCAGGCAAAAAGATGCCAGGTGGTACTTGAGCTGATGTGCTTAGGGGACAGGAGCCACACTGGGGCAGAGATTCTGTCAGCTCTGCAGGGGCAGGCTCAGAGGTGGTTGACGCCACGCAAGCTTCAGCCAGGAATGGTGGTTTGTGACAATGGCACCAACCTCCTCTCCGCCCTCCGACAGGGACACCTGACCCATGTGCCCTGTTTGGCTCACGTCCTTAATTCGGTGGTGCAGCGGTTCTTGTGCAGGTACCCGGGCTTACAGGATCTCCTGAGGCAGGCCAAGAAAGTCTGTGTGCATTTCCGCCGGTCATATAATGCCAGGGCTCGGCTGGCTGACCTCCAAAAGGAATACAACCTGCCCAAGAAACGCCTAATCTGTGACATGCCCACCAGATGGGACTCAATGTTGGCCATGCTGCAGCGGCTGCACACCCAGCAGAGGGCCATCAATGAGTACCTGTGCGGCTATGGCACCAGGACAGGGTCAGGGGAGCTTGGCTTTTTTTTGCTTTTTTTGATCAGGGATGCATGCACTGTCCTGTCACCATTTGAGGAGGCCACGTGGATGGAGAGCAGTGACAATGCATTCATCAGTGATACTGTCTCTCTTGTCTCTTGTCTACCTGTTGGAGCACACGCTGCGTGGAATAATGGACAGGGCACTTGAGACAGAACAGAGGGAGGAAGAGGAGGACTTCCTTACCTCTCAAGGCCCCCTTTATCCAGACAGTGTTTCTGCGGGCCCGCCGATCACACAGGAAGAAGACGAGGAGGAGGAGGATTGTGTCAGCATGGAGGTGGAGCCTAGCACTCAGCATCAGCAGCAGTCTTCAAGGAATCGTTTACAGTCCCCAGAAACCCATGGACTTGTACGTGGCTGGGAGGTGGTGGCTGCGGATCATGTCATCCTTAGTGACCCAGAGGACTCCGGACCGAATGCCTCAGCAAACCTACGCTTCATGGCCTCCCTGATCCTGCAAAGCCTGCGAAAGGACCCTCGGATTTGTGGTTTCAAGGAGAGGTATTATTACTGGCTGGCAACCCTCCTTGATCCATGTTACAAGGGTAAGGTTGCAGGACTTATCCAGCCGTCGCAGAGGGAGCAGAGGATGAAACATCTTCGGGAGGCCTTGCAGAAAGGTTTGTGCAACGCGTTTCCAGAGCCTGGGAGGTTACAATTTCCTGGTCCTGGACAACGAGTTGCTGAGGCTTTGGTCGGTCACAGAAGGAGCGATGTGTTCAGACAATTTTTTAGTCCGCAGTCCCAAGGTATGATCAGTTCCAGCAACCATCGCCAGCATCTAATTTACATGGTGCAGGAATACCTAGGGGCAAGAACAGACTTGGACATGTTTCCAACTGAAAATCCACTGGGTTACTGGGTCTTGAGGATGGATAACTGGCCAAAGCTTGCACATTATGCAATTGAGCTATTGGCCTGTCCTGCATCCAGCGTTCTTTCGGAACGCACATTCAGTGCTGCTGGTGGCTTTGTAACCGATCACAGAGTGCGCCTGTCCACCGACTCGGTTGATCTTCTCACCTTCATAAAAATTAATCAGTATTGGATCACCAGCTACCAAGCACCTGATGCTGATGTAACCGATTAATTTTTTTATGAATGAGATCCCTTCAAGACTGCCTATGGTGATGATGATTGCTGAGTGACTATCCTGTTATGCTGAGTGACTATCCTATTCCTCCTCAATGTTCATGTTGATATTTTTGGTTCTGGGCACCAGCACCAGTGCCTAAAGCCCAATTTTTCTGCCCCTGTTTAACAGGGGCGTGTATAATTAAAATTTTTGCTGTAATATTTTGCAGCAGGGCTCCTTCCTGCGCTCAAATAGTGTATCTGTGATGGGTTGCATTGTTGTGGCACCAGCAACAGGGCCTAAGGCCCAAATTTTCTGCCCCTGCTTAACAGGGGCGTGTATAATTAAAATTTTTGCTGTAATATTTTGCAGCAGGGTTCATTCCTGCACTCAAATAGAGTATCTGTGAGGGGTTGCAGTGTTGTGGCACCAGCACCAGTGCCTAAGGCCCAATTTTTCTTTCGGTCCGTTCGCATGTTCTGGATGCGAACCGAACCGGGGGGTGTTCGGCTCATCCCTACTGATCAGTATACTATGGATGCACGCATGCACCATTCATGGAATATACTATACTAAGTTTTCATGTTCAAATTCTGGCTATCCAATACAGGTATGGATTCATTCCTATGAAGTCAAGATGCACATATAGGTATATAGGCTTTGAATAAGTATCCTCCTCTTGACTACAGTATCTCCTTGACATTCCTCTGGGGGGTAGAATTAGTACACCAGACCCAAGGACTTCCTCTTCCTTTATCGACCATTATAAAACTTTGGACTTCTTATCAACTCACTGGATGGGCACATGCTCGTTTATACAGACTACATCTTTGGCAAGCCAGGGTCCAACCCATGACTATTTGTAGGAACACCAAGTCCTTGTACCCCCTTTATTTGTTACATATATGTTGTTATGTGGAGATACTGTATATACAGTGGGGAAAATAATTATTTGATCCCCTACAGATTTTTCCCACAAAGAAATGAAAGGTCTATAATTTTTATCATAGGTGTATTTTAAATGTCAGAGACAGAATATCAACCAAAAATCCAGAAAAAAAAAACACATGACAAAAATCTTATAATTTGAGTTGCAGTTCAATGAGTGAAATAATTATTTGATCCCCTACCAACCAACAATAATTCTGGTTCCCACAGACTGGCTACAATATGTGCTCAAGTAGTCCTATCAATTAAGAAGGTGCTCCTAACGACAACTCGTTATGTGTATAAAAGACACCTGTCCTTAGAATCTTTCTTCCATTCAAACCTCACCATCATGGGCAAGACCAAAGAGCTGTCAAAGGATCTCAGGGACAAGATTGTAGACCTGCACAAGGCTGGAATGGGCTACAGGGCCATCAGTAAGAAGATTGGTGAGAAGGAGACAACTGTTGAAGCGATTATTCGCAAATGGAAGAAATACAAAAGAACCATCAATCGCCCTCGGTCTGGAGCTCCATGCAAGATTTCGCCTCATGGGGTAAGGATGATCATGAGAAAAGTGAGGGATCAGCCCAGAACTACACAGTGAGGAGCTTGTGAATGATCTCAAGGCAATTGGAACCACAGTCACCAAACAAACCATTGGTAACACAATACGCCGCCATGGATTGAAATCTTGCAGCACCCGCAAGGTCCCACTCCTCAAGAAGGCCCATGTACAGGCCCGTCTGAAGTTTGCCAATGAACATCTAAATGATTCAGAGAAGGATTGGGAGAAAGTGCCGTGGTAGAAAAATGCTGACTATAAACAATTTCCCTACAGTCAAGCACGGAGGTGAAAACATGATGCTTTGGGGCTGTTTCTCTGCTAAAGGTACAGGCCGACTTTGCCGCATTGAGGGGCCAATGGACGGGGCCATGTATTGAAAAATCTTGGATGAGAACCTTCTTTCCCCAGCCAGATCACTGACGATGGGTCGCGGATTGGTATTCCAGCATGACAATGACCCAAAACATACCACCAAGGCAACAAAGGAGTGGCTCAAAAAGAAGCACATAAAGGTCTTGGAGTGGCCTAGCCAGTCTCCAGACCTTAATCCTATAGGAATTTTATGGAGGGAGTTGAAACTTCGAGTTGCCAAGCAACAGCCAAGAAACCTTAAAGCGGGTTTCCACCCGCGATTTTTTTTTCTTTTTAAAGTCAGCAGCTACTAACAGTGTAGCTGCTGACTTTTAATAAGGACACTTACCTGTCCTACTTGCCCGCAATGTCGGCCACCCGACGGCGATCGATCGCTGCTGGCAGGTCCCGTCTCCTCCATCCTGACTAAGGGAAATAGGCAGTGAAGCCTTACGGCTTCACTGCCCGTTTCCTACTGTGCAAGCGCCACTCGCACGGCGCTTTGTGAATGGGCGGCTTGCCTCCTGGGATACACACAGTTCCCAGAAGGCAGCGCGCCCCATTCACAAGAAGAGAAAGCGGAAGGACATAATCCGAGGCAAAGGAAGAGGCAGATTAGGGGACTTCCGCATAGCAACGGACATTTCGGGTGAGTATAATTTTTATTTATTTTTTCTATTCATTTTTTTCTCTTTTTTTAGGAATTTTAGTATAATTTTTTTTGGGTGGACCTCTGCCTTAAAGATTTAGAGAAGATCTGTAAAGAAGAGTGGACCAAAATCCCTCCTGAGATGTGAGCAAACCTGATCACCAACTACAAGAAACGTCTGACCTCTGTGCTTTCCAACAAGGGTTTCTCCACCAAGTACTAATGCCGCGTACACACGATCGATTTTCTCGACGGTGAAAACACCGTCGAGAAAATCGACGGGAAAAACGAGGAAACAGCTTGGTTCCCTACACACGGCCGTTTTTCCTGACATTTTTTTCTTGATCGAGAAAAACGACCATGTGTGGGCTTCCTATGGGAAAACTGCCGCGGAAAAAAATTACGGGAATCACGACGAGAAAAATTAGAGCATGTTCTAATTTTTCTCGTCGTGATTAATGCCATTTTTCCCGCCGGGAAAAATGACAAAAAGCCCACACACGGTCGTTTTTCTTGTTAAAAACAAATTAAAAAAAAATTCCCGATGGGAAAAATTATCGTGTGTACGCGGCATAAGTCATGTTTTGCTTGGGGACCAAATACTTATTTTACTCACTGAACTGCAACTTAATTTATAGCATTTGTTTTATGTGTTTTTTCTGGATTTTTGGTTGATATTCTGTCTCTATCGTTTAAAATAAACCTATGATACAAATTATAGACCCTTCCTTTCTTTGTAATTGGGCAAACTTACAAAATCTGCAGGGGATCAAATAAGTATTTTCCCCACTGTATATGCACTATGGGTACAATTTACATTAATGTGAATTAGGTGGATGAATGTTTTAGGTGAGTGTGCAGAAGTTTCTTTTGGTACCATTTGAAAAATTCATATATTTACATGTTTGATACAATTAATACAATTATATTCTATTGAGCCCAGGAAATTGAAGTATAAAGTGATTTATCTATTTGGAGGTGGTTGAGCTAAGTCAGGTTTTTATTCAATTCAGTTTTTGCAAGTCAAAATATAAATTTGAAAAAGTCAATTGAAATCAAACTCTAGATAGAAATTCAGATCAGTTTTGAGTTTGAAATGAAATTTCAACATTGCCTGTTTCAAACAGTAGCTACCAGGCCCCTCATTCTTCATCTTAGATCAGTACTGGTACTTAAAGTGGAACTTCAGTCCACCTTTCAAGTGTCTCGGCCCAGTTCCTGGCACCACTATTATGGCACATGCACATAAGTGCCAACGGGACCTGCTCAGCCTTCAGGTCCTGGCAGAGCCCTTGGCACATCTGCGCACGCGCAGGTGATTTTCCACGCGTTTACAACGACAGGGAGGGTTTTGGACTTCTCTGATAGCCGTCTTTACACTTGGGGAGATGGTTGGGGAAACCAGGGCATGTGTTGCTGTGCCGCAAGGCTCCCTTAGGACCTAAAGGCCTGCGACACACCTGCGCACTTGCAGGGAACAAAGAGGAAAGTAAAAAAAAAAATTTGCCCAGGCAAGAAGAGCGTAACTGCTGCACAAACAGATGATTTAGTTCAATAAATACCGGTAGTAATAACGATAACGTCAAATTGTAAGAGATGGAGGGGGGAGTAGGCAGCATGGCATAATACGACCTTTGGGTCCACTTTAAGAACTTTTAGGTTCTTAATGCTGTAGTAAAAATACAGTGGATTGCAAAAGTTCCAAAGGCAGCTCCTAAACCACAGACAACATGTTAGGGGACCTAAGGGCCCATTCACATCATTGTCAACTCATGTTATGCCATACATTAACATGTGTTGCGTTAAGGCAGCCCATTCCTTTGGTACAAGGTGTATTGGCATGCAGTGTTGGTCATCTTACTTTAAAAATTTAATTAGTTAAGTTACAAATTACTTCTCCCAAAAAGTAATTGCGTTAGTAACTCAGTTACTACATTGCAAAAGTAAGTAGTTACTGAGCAAAGTAACTGTGACTTTTTTTTAAATATTCTAAAGGCAGTGGCAGTGGTGGTGTACTTGGGGGGTGGCAGCGGTAGTACTTGGGGGGGCGGGTGGCAGCAGTGATGCCATCCTCTCCCACCACCACCTCTGCCTCTTACTGATCCCATCCCCCACCACTGACCTCATCCCTATCCTCCCCATCACCTCTGTTGTAGAAGTAATGGGGGGGGGGGATAGGGATGAGATCAGTGGTGGGGGGATGGGATCAGTAAGAGGCACAATGGTGGAGGTTGGCATCGATTGCTCAGCTCTGTCACTTGATTGACTTACCGTTGGTGTCACCTGGTGGTGTCAGCTGTTCAGCTGACTTCATTTTTCAGTGTCCGCTCCGCCTCCCTACATTCTCTCTCTCAATAGGCGGGGTGGGATGGGGTGGTCCAGAGTCTCTCTCTCAGCCTGTCTTCTCAGCTCAGCGGGCTAAAGCCCCCCTCCCCGCGGCAGAACGAACGGCCAGGCAGCGCGGCCATGGCGGGCCTCCCAGTACCACACAGCACAGCCATAATGGCGGGCCCCTCACACTGGCAGACGGGCGGGCGGTGGGCCCCCCTGAACCTGAAGTGGCGAAACTGCTATTCTACAGACTACAGTACCGCGGACAGCGCCGGAATTACACCAGGGCTTGACAAATTTGCTTGGAATCTAGGAGCCAGCTAAAAAAGTTAGGAGCCAGGAACGCGCCCTGTCCCGCCGAGCTTGCGCGCAGAAGCGAACGCATACGTGAGTAGCGCCCACATATGAAAGCGGTGTTCAAACCACACGTGAGGTATCGCCGCGATCGGTAGAGCGAGAGCAATAATTCTAGCCCTAGACCTCCTCTGTAACTCAAAACATGCAACCTGTAGAATTTTTTAAACGTCGCCTATGGAGATTTTAAAGGGTAAAAGTTAGTCGCCATTCCACGAGCGGACGCAATTTTTAAGCGTGACATGTTGGGTATTAATTTACTCGGCGTAACATTATCTTTCACAGTATAAAAAAAAAACTGGGCTAACTTTACTGTTGTCTTATTTTTTTTTTTTTTTTTTAAAAGTGTATTTTTTCCCAAAAAAGTGCGCTTGTAAGACCGCTGCGCAAATACGGTGTGACAGAAAGTATTGCAACGACCGCCATTTTATTCTCTAGGGTGTTAGAATAAAAAATATATATAATGTTTGGGGGTTCTAATTAGAGGGAAGGAGATGGCAGGGAAAACAGACAGGGAAACTCCACTAGCATTGCTGGTTGCAATACCAACGGCCACCACACGATGGCGCTAGACCACAGAAGGAAGCATAGGCCTGCAGAAGGCCGCAAAGCCGTGGCCTCAATTACTGGCCGGCGTGGTCCGACGCGATCCCGTGGCGCGGAGGGGGGGGCACGAAGACACAGGATACCCCAGCTGTGCCCCCAGGCGCCAGGTCGCTAATTCTAGTCGCAATGGCGACCTGGCGCCCGGGGTTTGTCGAGGCCTGAATTACACTACTGTCATCTAGTGGCGGTAGATGTAATTGCGGTAACGCCGCCCAAGTAATGGGAATTGCGTTACCATGAGGGGAAGAGTAATCAGTTAGATTACTCGTTACCCTCTAAAGTAACTGCGTTAAGTAACTCCGTTTATTTTAACTCAGTTACTTACATCACTGTTGGCATGATATTCAGAATGAATAGTGCTGCATGTCAGGATGTATAAATAGGTCAAGCACAAAAAAGATGAGTCTGCAAGGCAGTCAGATGGAAGTTATTTTGATTCATAAGAGATTGGTAGCAAACTCATTTTGGAAGCAAATCTCCCTTCTTCAAGGCTTCAGATTTTGGATGCGCCGTCTACGAATGCTGCGGCAGTGGTGGCGATAGTCTGAAGACTTTTGAATGTCTACACAAGGGAGGCTTTTACAGGTAAATAACCGACACAAAATATGCATGTATTGGGACACCTGCCTTTACACACACAATAACTTTAATGAAATCCCAGTCTAAGGCCCCTTTCACACGGAGGTCCGTTCAGGTCCGCCTGTCAGTTTTTTAGGAGGACCTGAAACGGATCCTCCATGCACCCCTATGGAGGCACGGATGTCAGCGGAGACATGTCTCTACGGTCCGTCGTCATCCGATTCCCCATAGGGGAGAGCGGCGCTCTGACAGGGCGGTCCCTGCACAGTGTGCGGGGACCGCCCAGTCATCCGTCGGCTCAGCGGGGATCAACGGAGCGATCCCCGCTGAGCAAGCGGAGCTTCACGGGGCGGATCTGCACGGATCCGCCCCGTGTGAAAGGACCCTTAAGCCTCATACACACGATCGGACTTGCATCCGACTTTTCCGTGGAATTTGGTCCGAAGGGCGTTGGCCATGAACTTGTTCTGCATACAGACGGCCCAACATTTTCAGCCAACATTCACCAAACCACGTGGTTTTTCAGCTCTTTACCGCCACCCTTTGGGCAAGTTGAAGTTCTGCTATTGTTGTCTGATGTTTAGCATTGGTTCCGAGCATGCGTGTTTGTATTTTGGATTTTAGTTGGACGGACTTGCGTACACACGATCAGATAAACCGACGTAACGGATTTATTGCCCAACAATTGGTAAGCATGAACAGCCAACTTTTGTTGTCATTAATTAAGCCAACAATTGTCTGATGGAGCATACACACGGTCGGATTATACGACTCAACACGTCCATCAGACAATTATGGCCATAAAGTTGGATCGTGTGTCCGGGCCTTTAGTCTGTAAGGTTCAATATTGAGTTGGCCCACCCTTTGCAGCTATAACAGCTTCAACTCTTCTGGGAAGGCTGTCCCCAAGGTTAACCACTTAAAGACCAAGCCTATTTTTCAAACTCGGTTTTTGCAAGTTAAAAAAACAAATTCTTGCTAGGAAATTACTTATAACCCACAAACATTATATATTTTTTTCAGACACCCTAGAATAAAATGGCGGTCGTTGCAATACTTTATGTCACATTGTATTTGCGCAGTGGTCTTACAAGCGCAATTTGTACACTTTTTACACTTTTTTTAATTAAAAAATAAGACAACAGTAAAGTTAGCCCAATTTTTCTTTATATTGTGAAAGATAATGTTACACCAGGTAAATTGATACCCAACATGTCACGCTTCAAAATTGCGCCCGCTCGTGGAATGGCGACAAACTTTGACCCTTAAAAATCTCCATAGGCGACGTTTGAATATTTCTACAGGTGGTTACCAGTTTTGAGTTACAGAGGAGGTCTTTTGTTAGAAGTATTGCTATTGTGGCGATACCTCACATGTGTGGTGTGAATGCCGTTTTCATACGCGGGCGCAACTAACGTATGCGTTCGCTTCTGCGCGCAAGCTCTGTGGGACATGGCGCTTTAAAAAAAAAAATCGTATTTATTTTCCTTTTTATTTTTACACTGTCCTTTTAAAAAAACATTTTTAGTTCACTTTTATTCCTATTACAAGGAATGTAAACATTCCTTGTAATAGAAAAAAAAGCATGACAGGTCCTCTTAAATGTGAGGTCTGGTGTCAAACAGACCTCAGATCTCACATTTACACTTAAATGCAATAAATATATAAATAAATAAATAAATGTCTTTTTAAAAAAAATGAAAAAATAAAAATAAAATCCCCTTTAAAACCATTGGGCGGAAGTGACATTTGACGTCGCTTCCGTCATCCAATGTTATGTAGCCAAGTGGGGGCCATCTTTTCCTCACTCCGCTCCATGTCTCAGAAGGGAGAGGACCCGATCGTCTCCACCGCTACCGACGGCTCCGGTAAGTGGCGATGACTGGAGCACGGCAGGGGGGCCCTCTCCCACCCCCAATTAAAGTGATTTTGTGGTGAATCTGCAGCAGAGACCACTTTTATCAGAAAGAGAACCGTCCGCCGTTTAAGAATATACTGGGGTTATGGCAGCTATCTGCTGCCATTAACCCGGTATTCTACATCAAAGTACTGACGTATAATGACGGCGGGCAGTCCACAAGGTTTAGGAGTGTGTCTATGGGAATGTTTGACCATTCTTCCAGAAGAGCATTTGTGAGGTCAGGGACTGATGTTGGAGGAGAAGGCCTGGCTCACAGTCTCTGCTCTAATTCATCCCAAAGGTGTTTTATCGAGTTGAAGTCAGGACTCTGTGCAGGCCAGTCAAGTTCCTCCACCCTAAACTCGCTCATCCATATTTTTATGGACCTTGCTTTGTGCACTGGTGCGCAGTCATGTTGGAACAGGAAGGGGACATCTCCAAACTGTTCCCACAAAGTTGGGAGCATGAAATTGTCCAAAATGTCTTGGTATGCTGACGTCCTAAGAGTTTCCTTCACTGGAACGAAGGGGCCAAGCCCAACCCCTGAAAAACAACCCCACACCATAATCCCCCCTCCACCAAATGATTTGGACCAGTGCACAAAGCAAGTTCCATAAATACATAGATGAGCGAGTTTGGGGTGGAGGAACTTGACTGGCCTGCCCAGAGTCCTGACCTCAATCTGATAGAACACCTTTGGGATAAATTACAGCGGAGACTGTGAGCCATGGCCTTCTCATCCAACATCAGTGCCTGACCTCACAAATGCGCTTCTGGAAGAATGGTCAAACATTCCCATAGACACCCTCCTAAACCTTGTGGACGGCCTTCCCAGAGGAGTTGAAGCTGTTATAGCTGCAAAGGGTGGGCCAACTCAATATTGAACCCTACGGACTAAGAGTGGGATGCCATTAAAGTTCATGTGCGTGTAAAAGCAGACGTCCCAATACTTTTGACAATATAGTGTATAATCTTATGGGAAGATTGTTGTTGAAATGAATAATCTGGTGACAGGGTCTCTTTAATAAATATCAATGATTAACTGCTTGCCGACTGCCTCAAGCAGATATACGTCAGCAGAATGGCACGGGCAGGCAAAGCAACGTACAGGTACGTTGATTTGAATCTGCCGCCTAGCGGGTGCGCGCGCGCCGCGGTCTCCGTGACCGCGCCTGCGGGACCCACAGACTCGATGTCCGTCGGTGTCCCGCGATTGTGTCACGGAGAGGCAGAACGGGGAGATGCCTGTGTAAACAAGGCATTTCCCTGTTCTGCCTAGTAACATGACACTGATCATCTGCTCCCTGTAATCGGGAACAGTGATCAGTGTCGTGTCACTTGTAGCCCATCCCCCCCACAGTTAGACACACTAGGACACACTTAACCCCTTCCCCGCCCCCTAGTGTTAACCCCTTCACTGCCAGTGTAATTTACACAGTAATCAGTGCATTTTTATAGCACTGATCGCTGTATGAATGACAATGGTCCCAAAATAGCGTCAAAAGTGTCCGATATGTCCACCGCAATATCGCAGTCACAATGAAGATCGCTGATCCCCGCCAATACTAGTAAAAAAATAATAATAATAAAAATGCCATAAAACTATCCCCTATTTTGTAGACGCTATAACTTTTGCGCAAACCAATCAATGTACGCTTATTGCGATTTTTTTTACCAAAAATATGTAGAAGAATATGTATCGGCCTAAACTGAGGAAAAAATTTGTTTTTTATATATTTTTTTTCAATATTGTTGCTCTTATTTTGTTTATAGCGCAAAACATAAAAAACCGCAGAGGTGATCAAATGCCCCCAAAAGAAAGCTCTATTTGTGGGGAAAAAAAAGGACGTCAATTTTGTTTGGGTACAACGTCGCACGACCGCGCAATTGTCAGTTAAAGCGATGCAGTGGCGAATCGCAAAAAATGGCCTGGTCATTTAGCAGCCAATTCTTCCGGGGCTGAAGTGGTTAAAAGGATTTTCAGCGGTTGTCACATGTTTTATCAACCCCAATGCAGCCGTTTTTCGCCTAAAGAAGTACTGGGGAAGTACAGAGGCTGCCATTGAAAATGCCAAATGCCTGGCTCTTGTAGCTTTAGTATTTTATGAGTAATTGACCCAAAATAAGTATGACAGGGTAAGTCAGAAGCCCTTATCTATATGGCAGCCAGTCCACAAGCATTTTCAAAAAGAGAAATCGGCAAGAGCAGCCCCGGTATTTAGGTAAGCATGGTAAAATTCATATATTTTTAGGCACAGAATTAAAAACAGTGCCGTAAATTGTCCAAAGGGCACCTGTCCTATTTCTGTTCTGCTAATACTGGGTCTCTTTCTGTGACTGCTGTGAAGATTCGGTATCTTAGTGTAGCACTTACCCCCATTTAAGGGACCGGACTGGTTTTTGTTTTTCTTGGGTCTGCAGCAATTACCTCTCCAGAGTGGATCCTTTACCTCCGTTGTCTAGGCAAACAATCTCCAGGAATAAGGCCAATGTCCACACTTGACTAAAACCTAATCAGCAAGGCTTTATTCTTTTTCTCTTTGAGTCAACTTGAATAGAGAGAGCAGGAAGTTGAAAGAAAGTAGAAGGTTCAGGCACGCAACACTTAAGTTCAGTATCTACACTCGTCGCCACTCAAGCCTGAGTGGGTATTGCCATAGTTGCCAACAGTCACGGATTGGCCGGGACATTCCCGGGATTCAAACCCTTTTCCCTGATTTATTTTGTCCCGGCCAATCCGGTTTTTCCCGGTTTCCGCGATTTTGGTCGCCACGGGCCGCCGCCGCTAGAGGTCCACGGCTTGCGGAGACAATGTCTCCGCCGCCCGCCATTTTCAAGAAGACCAAAACACGGATGTAGTACAATAGAAAATAAAGCTGCTGCGGCGCCGCCCACACCCCGCGCCTCCCCGGGGTGGGCGGCGCCGCAGCAGCTTTATCTTCTATTGTACTACATCCGTGTTTTGGCTGTTTGGCTGGCCGGCTGGCCACCCCCCCCCCCCCCCGCCCCACTGCAGGTCTGTCTGTAATGAAAAGGGGCGGGGTGGGCGGCGCCACAGCTTAATTTTTTTTTTGCAGCCACGCTGTCGGCTCCGCCTCTATTTTGTTCCCCCTCGGGGAAGGGGAAACAGTAATGGCGGCCGAAAACAGTAATGGCGGCCGAGACAGGAGACACCTGTGGTTAAGGGGGGACTCCGCTGGGGACGCCTGTGGTAAGGGGGGACTCCGCTGGGGACGCCTGTGGTAAGGGGGGACTCCGCTGGGGACGCCTGTGGTAAGGGGGGACTCCGCTGGGGACGCCTGAGGTAAGGGGGGACTCCGCTGGGGACGCCTGAGGTAAGGGGGGACTCCGCTGGGGACACCTGAGGTAAGGGGGGACTCCGCTGGGGACGCCTGAGGTAAGGGGGGACTCCGCTGGGGACGCCTGAGGTAAGGGGGGACTCCGCTGGGGACGCCTGATGTAAGGGGGGACTCCGCTGGGGACGCCTGATGTAAGGAGGGACTCCTCTGGGGACACCTGATGTAAGGAGGGACTCCGCTTGGGACACCTGATGGCATCTGGTGGCAGGCGACATGGCAGGTGACACACTCGGGGCTAACACTGATTCTGCATTATGGTGAGTTGAATGATTTCATTTTATATTAAAATGTAATAATAGAAATAATGCACTTCAGTCATCCTGACACCATAACAACAATGGTGCCGAGATGATTGAAGATCTAACACCAGATGTTTGGATTATCTTTATCTGTTGATTGTTAAACTCTGGAATACACATATTTCTATTGTGGTGTAGGATCTGGGCCTGCTGTCCCTCCATCCTTCCTTCTCTTTCCTTCCCTCCCTCTTTCTTTCTCTCTTTCTTTCTCCCTCCATCCCTCATTCATCTCAGACTCTAACCACACACCCTTTGAGCCACGCCCATTTAAGCCACCCCCGCTACCCGAGTAAACCACGCCCCCATTTTTCGCGCTTCACGCGCCGCTTTTTTCTCCTGGGGTATAACACACCTACAAACTAATGCCCTGCCCCCTAATTATAGCAAGGCTCTGCCTACATGCGAAAAAGTGTCCTGGATTTTTTTTTGCAATGTTGCCAACTATGGGTATTGCTCACCCGGATAGTCCCTTTGAGAGCAGTCCTAGCAGCCGGGATGGAGCACGGATATCAGAGACGGTGAATCCCCCTTTAGGCAAGCCTCCAGGCTTCTCCACGAGACAGCAGTACCGTCGCTAATCTCCGCCGGGACCGATCTTCCCCATGACCACTTTTCCTAAAGCTGGGCCCCCTACAAACGGAGCTGGGCCCACGATGCAGCAACAGAACCTCGGGCTGAAGGTGCCCGAGGCCTAAACACACTCGCGCACCACATGCCATGCAGGCCACGAGGCACACTCACTGGACCAGAGGTCCCCCTGAATGCCTGGGGTCCCCCTGGAATCGCCTTGCGCCAAATGGCGTCTGCCCCTTTTGCACCCTCTCCAAGCAATTACAGTGGGTAGACCACGCCCACTGCACAGCTGCCGAGAGAGGACACCCAAGGTGCTGTGATACCCCCCGTAGCTCAACCCATGCCGGCGGTGACAGTGTCACCTACAGGCAAAGGAGAACACTACTGCCAGGCAGTATCACACCCAGAGCAGAGCAAAATTGAATCATAAATTGGTCTGAGCCCAACTACTGGCTCAGACTGCCCCTAAATTTACACATAGCGCCCCCAAATATTGGGGGGGGGGCGCTACATTAGTGTACTTGGTCATGTGACCACACATTGCTTCCTCTACGAGCATCTGGGTGTCTGTATACTGGTTGCGTTATAAATGAGTTAGCCGGTAACTCTGGAATACTGAGCTATTAAGTGACAGAGAGATCTGAGCTGACTGCATTCTCTGCTATATATTGATCCCTGCAGAGAGAAGACGATTTCCTGTCCACCACACCCCTATGATGTACAGCAGAGGCGAACACATTTGCATGCCATTGCTACCCTCACACGTCTATACCAACGTTACCTGGCAAATGTGCACATGTATCCCTATGGGGGAACCACCTGTCCTGGCAATTGGGAAAACATTTGTGTATAGGCACCTTAACCACTTGCTTACTCTGCACTTTTACCCCCTTGCTGCCCAGGCCAAATTTCAGCTTTGAATGACAATTGCGCGGCCATGCTACACTGTACCCATATGATTTTTTTTTTGCATTTTTTATAAACAAAATAGAGCTTTCTTTTGGGGGTATTTAATCACCACTGGGTTTTTTTATTTATTGCTAAATAAACAAAAAATACAGATTTTTTTTTTTTTCATAGTTTGATATACAATTTTGCAAACAGGTAATTTTTTTCCTTTACTGATATGCGCTGATGAGGCTGCACTGATGGGCACTGATGAGGCGGCGCTAATGAGGCTGCACTGATAGGCAGCACTGAAGGGCACTGATAGGCGACACTGAAGGGCACTGATAGTCGGCACTGATAGGCGACACTGAAGGACACTGTTAGGCGGCACTGATAGGTGGCACTGATAGGCGACACAGAAGGGCACTGATAGGTCGCACTGATGGGCACTGTTAGGCGACACTGATAGGTGGCACTGATAGGCGACACTGAAGGACACTGTTAGGCGGCACTAATAGGTGGCACTGATAGGCGACACAGAACGGCACTGATAGGTCGCACTGATGGGCACTGATAGGCAACACTGAAGACCACTGCTAGGCGGCACTGAAGGGCATGGTTAGGTGGCACTGAAGGACACTGATAGGTGGCACTGATAGGCGACACTGAAGGGCACTGATAGGCCTCACTAATAGGCACTGATAGGCGGCACTAATGGTGACTGATATGCAGTTGACTGACGAGGAGTCACTGGGAAGGGCAATACGGTTGGAAGCCGTTGCTCCATGTGACTCTGATAGCCTAGAGTCTAGAATGGTAAGTGGGTTACCTTAAGGCTCTGTCCTGGGACCAATTTTGTTTAATTTATTTATAAATGATATAGAGGGTGGGATAAATAGCTCAATCTCAGTGTTTGCTGACGATACAAAAATAAGTTGGGCAATAACATCACAGCAGGATATAGAAACCTTATAATAGGACTTGAATAAATTAATGGAGTGGGCAACTAAATGGCAAATGATGTTTAAACATTGAAAAATTTAAAGTAATGCACTTGGGGGATAAAAATATAAATGCAGGTTACTCACTAGGGGGAGAACATCTGGGGGATTCCAGGATGGAGAAGGATCTGGGGGTCCTAGTAGAATACAGACTGAGCAATAGCTTGCAATGCCAAGCTGAAGCAAACAAAGCCAGCAGAATATTAGCATGCATAAAAAAGGGGATATACTCCAGAGATAAAACTATAATCTTGCTACTTTATAAAACTCTGGTTCTGGAGTATTCTGTCCACTTCTGATCTCCAATTCTCAGGAAGGGTGCGCTGGAGGTGGAGCGAGTCCAGAGAAGGGCAACAAAATTAATAGAAGATCTCAATTACAAGGAACGACTACAAGCACTAAATGTAGGGGTGCAACGGATCAAAAACTCACGGATCGGATCGATCCTCGGATCAGAGCCACAGATCGGATCATTTTCGGATCGGCAAAAAAAAAAAAAATTACTAATATCCACAATCTCCCCCACTGTAATATCCACGTCATCCCCCCCACTGTAATATCCACAATATCCCCACTGTAATATCCACAATCTCCCCCTGTAATATCCACAATCTCCCCACTGTAATGGGCATCTCCCCCACCTAATTTAATCTCTCCCACCGGCCAGTTCAGATCCACGAGCAGTGACGGTGAGGGGTGATGACGTCAGCGCACACAAGGCAGCCGCCGCCGCCGCCGGGTGTACCAAGATGGTTGCGGCTCCGGAGCTAGGCCGAAACCGCGGCCTTTCCTAAGGCCGAGGCCGCGGATCACGTGGTGATCCGATCTGAACAGGGTGACCCGTTCGGATCACGGATCACCGCCGATCCGTTGCAGCACTAACTAAATGTATTCTCCCTGAAGAAGAGACGCTTGAGAGGAGATATGATAGTGATATAAATATCTCAATGGTGATCCCAGCGTAAGTATGAAACTATTCAGTCTCAGGGAGTGTAAGAGGACAAGGGGCCACACAATGAGATTGGAGGAGAAGCGGTTTAACCTTAAAGTAGAGGAAAGGAAAAACGTACCGCTCAAAAGCTTGAGAATTCACCAAATAGCTGCTTCCGCCCGGTCACTCACACAGGTGCTGGCTCTGCACTGATGCATGGGAGAAAAAGAAACCCTGGACTGCCGCACTCTGTATAGACAGTTATTTATTCCAAAATTTCAGGTAAAAAATCCAAATTCAAAATAAATCCATAAATCCAAAACAACAAATAGCTATGAGTAAGCGTCAATTCGTGACGTGAAACGCGTTAGCCACCCTTCCCTGCATGCACACCATCTGCATTTGTTGTTTTGGATTTATGGATTTATTTTGAATTTGGATTTTTTACCTGAAATTTTGGAATAAATAACTGTCTATACAGAGTGCGGCAGTCCAGGGTTTCTTTTTCTCCTTAACCTTAAAGTAGATGTAAACCCGAATTTTTTATTTTATTTTGCTGTCACAATGTAGAGTATAAGATTTCCTATCATTTGTGCCAGGTCTTGCCACAAAGAGTTAATCCAGCTCTGAGCAATCCTCTTTTATTGTTCAGTGAGATAAAACGGACAAACAGAGTTCCTTGTCCGTTTTGCCCCCTTGCTTTGAGTGACAGGTTATTTACATATCTCGTGCACTAGCTTTAGACAGGCATTATTTTTTAATTCCCACCCCCACTCCTTTTCTGAAGTCATGTGGTTACTTTTCTGGATTTTGAGTGGATGTTAGTGATCATAGCAGAAGGAATACACAGGAGAAAATGCATGTTGACAAGGGGGGTGTAGAGGTGGGCGGGGAGTCTACTGACATCACGACTCCACCCACCGAGCTCCAGACAACCGATCCACCCACAGAATCTTCAGTTTTTCAGTTCTTATAACAGACAGAGGGGAGACATTTGACAGATAAGGATACATGCAGAAGGCATCTATATCCTTATAGATCACCACTATGGCAGTAGTTTAGAAAGGATGAGAGTGGGTTTACACTTTAAGCTGCGTAGGGGGTTTTTCACTGTCAGGGCGGTAAGGATGTGGAACTCTCTTCCACAATCGGTGGTGTCGGCAGGAAGTATGGATAGTTTTAAAAGACTCTTATACAGGGATATGGGAAATGATTATCTACATGAACACACACATACCAACACAGGTTGAACTGGACAGACTATTGTCTTTATTCAACCTTACCAACTCTGTAACTATGATATTTTAAGTAAGTGTAATACAAAGGATTCACAGAGAACTGTGGGTTACCTATAGAGACAGCACAGCAGGACAGTAGTTTGGTTTGAAGCTCATTTTGCCTTATTAAAATCCCAGACTAAGCTGAGTTATAAAAAATGACTCATTGCTCTGATGGCTCCCTTGAGTTCTGTTATCAACGAAGAGACAACAGCCTGACCCACTGGCTGGAGAGAAGAGTACATAATACACGTATATGTCCAAAGGTGTGTACAACCCTCCAAATGATTGAGTTCAGGTGTTTTCAGTGAAGGGTACAGCTAATCCTACAACATACAAAGGCATTTTAGACAGTTGTACACTTGCAACCTTGTAACAGTTTGGGGAAGACCCTTTTTCTGTTAAAATATGACGGTGTCCCTGTTACAAAGCCAGCCTAATAAAGATATGATTTGATGAGTTTTGCGTACAGCAACTCAAGTGGCCTGCCCAGAGCCATGGAATCAACTCTTCTGAACACCATTGGAATGAATAGAAAAGGCGGTTGTGAACCAAGTCTTCCCATGCAACATCCGTACCTAACCTAACAAAAGCTTGACTAGGGTAGTTCAGATAACATACCACCCAACCCAAGTATGTACTTACCTCCCATCCTACTAACCCCCCAGTAAGGACACTGACACCATGTTGGATTTAAATGGCCTTTTATTAACACAAAAACATATTAAAATAAACTTTTGTAATGCTCCATCTTTTAGTTGAACAAAAAGATTGCAGATCCTTGACGTCATCAAAGTTTTTTGAATCTGTGGTACCTAGGTTAGATTCTGTCCCCAGCCGCAACACCGCCTCGAGGACTACTAACTGACCACAGACCCCTACCACCTTAATAACCGGTAGTCTAAACTGAACTAGACAAACCAGGAGGACTCCATACCTGGGACGGGTCCCCCACCATTTTATCAAATACCTCATGTATTTGTAACCCTCGTCAAGGACCCCAATCGCCATTGGCGACCACATACCCCCCGAATACTATAATATTAGGGCGAGAGGGCGGGGCAATTCACTACCGACTTCTTCCAAAACTGATGCCTGCTTACTCCACCCACAATAACTTATACCGCTCCTCCCCATCCTGCACCAAAACTCCACCAATCAGGTAAGGGCCAGCTAATTTCTTCAAAACAGTAACCACCCCTTCTTTGATTTGTTCCCCTCCGTCAGTTCCTTTCACCCTGTCATGTATGCCCTCCGCTTACACTGCTTTCCAGCTCCGTACATGTCTTTCTTGGCTGAACAGCCACAAATTCCCACAGACACACTCCAAAATCTTGTAAAAAGCCTTCCTAGAAGAGTGGAGGCCACATAGCGGTGACAACTTCATATTAATGGCCACGGTTTAGGAACGGGTTGTCCAGTGATCTCCTATAGGTGATCAGGTTTCCATAAATGAGCTATATATTGTATTAATATGCAATGCAACAAAATAATTACTATGTGTAGTGGTACCCCCGTAGGGGCTGCTAAGTGATGTCGCCCACCTATCACCCTGCCCAGCCCGGCATTCACTTCTCAGACACTGCAAGACAATGAACAGTCCATAAGCTTTGTTTTTGTATTTTATTGAGGGGATTGAACTTGGATGGGGTAAAGGAAGTATGGGATGCCCAGTATAATTAGAATAAATGCTCGGGACAACTTATATACACTCTGGTATATACACGCCTCTCTTCCACCAGCACAACTCTTGCTGCAGACTATCACTCCTCAGCTCCTCCTGCACTTTATTTGCTTAAGCTTCCAGGCAGAGATAGCACTGCGTGGTTAGGCCTGACGCTGCCCCAGCCAGACCTTAGCAGCTCCACCTCTCCTCTCCTCCTCTCTTCCCAGCCCTTTCTAAAAAGAAGAGGGAGGTCTCAGTGATGCTGCCTGTGAGTCACTAGCTGCTACCCTGAGCCACTCCCAGCCCAGACCAAATCAAAACAAACAGGCCCTGCTGCCAGCCAGGCCTGCCTAAATTTGCCTAATCCTCATCAAAATCCTCACTCTTGCACCTATCTACCTAGAGGGTGTTACACTCACCCCCCACCAAAATCCACCTAGTACCTTGGCTGGGAAAATTGAAAAATGGCTCCTGGTCCCAGGGGCAAGGGCATCCCATAAGATAAGTTGGAAGGGGAAAAAGGAGATAACTTGGTTGGGGATAATGTACAAATAAATCCATACAAATGTAGCAGTGACCCCCGAAGGAGCTGCTGGTTTGATTTGGGCCTGCACTCTACCAAAAACCCCACTAACTTGGCTCAATCCCCTTGGCACAGCTGTGGTGCAATTCAATACAATACAATATAAGACAATGCAAAGTACCTGTATTGTAACCCCAGGATCCACTGGCTCCACCTGGTGGGAGAAAAACAATACTCCACACAATTGGGGCACTTAACCAGAAGTATACTTTACTGTAAATTGTGATAAACAGATGAATACAATTCTTGTACTGTCACCTTAACATAGAACGACAGGACAATGAATATGAACAACAATTTTACACAGTGAAACTACAAGGGAGCTCCCCCTACTTTTATAGCTAGTAGCGAGATCTCATTAAAAGTACAGTCTTTAATCTTCTTGTCTTCTGCTAGCTATGATGGTTTCTTATAAATTGTAATCCAAAAAGGTAAAGAAATTAGGATTGACTTAAAGGTGATCCTGTTACTGTTTCTATAAATGTTCCAGAAAGTGTTTCCTTAAGTATAGTACAAAGCTTAAAGTGGTTGTAAACCCACTTTTTCAACTTGCACCTACAGGTAAGCCTAGATTAAGGCTTACCTGTAGGTGCAAGAAATATCTCCTAAACCTACACGGTTTAGGAGATATTTACTAAAATGACAAGCGCCGCTGTCTACGGCGCATACGCGCCGTAGACAACGGCGCATTCATGGGGTTAATCCCATTCACATACTCGGCTACTTCCCAGCAATCGCTGGGTGTAGCCGAGTGGGACGCCTCCCGCACGCATGTGCAGAGTGACGTCTCCGCCACTCCGGCCAATCACAGCGCCGGAGCGGCGCTGTGATTGGCTGGTGCAGCGATACCCGGAAGTAACATTCCGGCTATCGCCGCAGTGATGTCTGCGGCTGAACAGAGGGACGAGGACGGCTTCGGGGGCCCCGATCTAAGGTAAGTGGAACATAATGAGTTATTATGCTAGTCATAATAGCTCATTATGCCTTTCTCTTGCAGGTGGGCCAAAAAAAAAAAAAAAGTGGGTTTACAACCACTTTAAGATGCAATAAGAATTAGGCCTTATGTCTGCCTGGTGTCAGTTACTGTAATCTTCCTCCGTGGGACTACAGGTCCCAGCGAAATCTGTATATGAGTCTGACTGGATGCAAATGTATAATAAAACTGTGGGCCGTAACCCGCTCACCAACTGGATTGGAAGCTCTGTATAGTAGCTCTGGTCTGGTGTTTGTGGCTTGCTTCAATGCCGACCGGCTCCGCTGGGTGAATCAGGTCCTCTGATGCTCAGACGAGTGTCTCTAGATCTTCCCTATCCGGTCACTGTGTCTCTTATCCCGTCAGATCGCTCACACAGTCTGTTAGAGTTACGCTCCGCCATGGCTGTAGGCCGCTCCTTCTGGAAAACCTCCTCACAGGTCCTCACAGGCAGGCCATGCGTCCAGTAGAGCCCTAAAATGGCCACTCTGGTTCCTTTTATATCCTACCCAGCATGCACTGCTAAAGAAAGTGTTCATGGGCAGGTCACCGAGTCTCCTGGGTAACAAGGGTCAGCCTTCCAATCAAAACAAACAGTCATTTCCTGTTTAGTCCTTTGTGCTTCTGGTGTAAAAATCATAGATGTGCATTACCAGTATTTGCTCACTAGATGGCTCCAAATACTGAACCATAGCAATGTCCCTAGACTTTGTATTTTTTATTTTTTTTATTTCAAATATAGATTTTTATTGAATTTTTTCAGAAATGAGCAGGGTCAACAAATATAACAACATTTACAAAATATGTGGTTATTGCTTCTTTAAAGTAGTAAACAGAGGTATCTAGCATAAATTAAGCTAAACATATAACATAACATTTTGTCACACTGCTACCTTAACCTGTGTCTCCTACTTCCTATCACCTTATATAATGAAGCTCCACTGCTCCATTCCATATACTTTCATTTAAAAAAAAAAACCCCCGTCCCCGGAAAACAAAACAAAAAAAAAAGGGGGGGGGGAAGAAACAAGGAGATGAAAAAAAAACCTCTCCTACAAAAAGATTCAGAAAGGAAGGAGGGCAGTATTCAAGGATGGCCCCCGGAAATATATCGTGCTGTCCAACCACGCATCCACCACTTCTCCTGACTTCAATTCATATAAATGCTTTATAGCCCTAAGAGAGCTTTACCTTCTTCCGAGTGAATAAACAAATTCCAAGGAGTCCATATCTTTCTATATACCTCCTGTATATCAGTTGATGTTGTGACAGGGGTCACTTTGGGCACAGGGTGAGCAAGAAAATAATGGACATTAAGAATATGTCTTGGATTGCTTTAAAATGGGACAGTGATATTTTTCCACAATATTCCCCAGGATATCTGTAAAGAACTATTTACTGTTTGATTATGAACTCAACAGGTTAACTGAAAAATGACTCCTTCATGATGTTGGGACACATATTGTTAGATGCTAATGTCACCACATCCAGCCCCCACCTGTGTCTGCTAAGATGTCAGATGTGTATTGGGAGATAGTGAGGCTAGCCTAAAGGTCATGTGTCTGAGTCATCAGCTGTAGTTAATTAGCTCATGTAAATTAGGTCTGGTCAAAGGTGTATTGTCTGAGGAGAATGTAAGAACCTCCTCTCTGTGTGTATAAAACTGGGAGTTTGTCAATAAAGATGGTTAGACAAGTTGGAAACCTCAAACAGAGTGGTTGTCTCATTTGTGGAGGGAGAAGTATTTGTATGGGGTCTTATTCGGCTGGTTGGAGTGTCTGGTGGCTGTCGTGTGGTTGGAAAGGGAATATCCTAACGGCGTTAACCCCTTTCATACTTGGGATACTTACAGATGTCAAAATCAAATCTTCCATCCTTCTAATATCTTCCACCTTCCTCAGCCACATTGCTGTGGTTGGTGCAGTCTGTTGTTTCCACAACAGAGGAATGCAGGATTTAGCTGCATTTAGTAGGTGGCATAAGATGGACTTTCTATAATTTTTTATTCACAGAGTAGAGACATGCAATAAAAAAAGCGCCGGATCATTCGGAATTTGAAGGTTGGTAAATTCCTGAGAAATATTCCGAACCATTGTCCAAAAAGCAGTCAGTTTAGAGCAGGGGTCTCAAACTGGTGGCCCTCCAGCTGTTGTGAAACTACAAGTCCCATGAGGCATTGCAAGGCTGACAGTTACAAGCATGACTCCCACAGGCAGAGGAATGATGGGACTTGTAGTTCCGCAACAGCTGGAGGGCCACTAGTTTGAGACCCCTGGTTTAGAGCATGTCCAAAATATATGTAGAATAGTCCCTCTATTTGCACCACATCGCCAGCAATGTTCTGGTGTAACAGGAAACATGATATGAAGTCGACTAGGTGTCATATACCATCTCGTCAATATCTTATAATTAGTCTCCTGTATCTTGGTACAAATTGAGGATTTAAAAGAGAGACTAATCATAGCTTGTATTTGTGCTGTAGTAAACGTACGATGCAAATCTAGACCCCATTTTAATATACAAGTAAGCTCTGGCTGTTCCCGTGGGGAGTTAAGTAACGTATACGTCCTAGAAAGGACGTGAGATAATGGTTCTATTCCAGAGCAATACTCCTCAAATAGGGTTAATTGCCTAGTATATGCCTGCGGATATGGTATAGTCTGAAGGAAATGGTGTAACTGGACTGCATTCCAGAATGTAAGTCTATAGGGGCCTGCAGGATTCATCAACTCCTCTATAGTAGGCCATCTATCTCCTATCACAAACTGTGATGCAGTAATTTGCTCAGTCTCACGTAAAGTCAAAAATTGTGTGATTGGGAGCCCTGGGAGGAATTTAGGGTTCCCAATAATCTGAGTTAAATGAGATGTCTTGGTCGTTTGCTCTGCATGTATAATAACCTGTGAACATTGTTTCAGGGTGTTCCCTATCAAAGGATGTGATTTTAAATCTGACAGGACAAAGTCCCAACACCATAGCGCCCTCCCCAAAGGTATGGAGGATTGATGTTGTTCTATTTGCACCCATAGCTTCAAATCACTATGACGTTGCCAGTCTATTACTCTTCCAAGATTGACTGCTTGGTAATATCTCCGAATGTCCGGCAGCCCTAGGCCACCATAATGTTTTGGGAGAGTTAATAGGGTACGAGAAAGGCGTGGTTTCTTGTTAGCCCAAACAAATCGTGTAAACATTGCCTGTACTTGCTTAAAGTAGGAGGTCGGTATCCGTATTGGTAGAGCTTGAAATAAATATAAAAATTTTGGTAAAATACACATTTTTATTAAATTAGATCTACCGAACCACGAATGAAGATTTTTATGCCACTTCTCTAATAATAATCTAGCCTTTATGAGCAAAGGGGGGGAATTTAATTCATAGGTACGGGCTAGATTTGCTGGAATGTTTGTACCTAAATAATTCAATGCTGCTGTAGTCCACTTAAAGTGGAAACCACCTCGTACTTGGGCAAGAATTCGCGGTGGCAACGCCACCCCCATCGCCTCTGATTTTGAAAAATGAATTTTCAAATTAGATAAGGCACCATATAAATCAAATTGTTTAATCAGGTTAGGTAATGATACTGCTGGGTTAATTAATGAAAATAACATGTGCGGTCGGATTTGAATATATTCTGACTATCTGGCTCATCATCACTTCCCATAGTCCAATATGTCTAAGTACGGAGAACATGAATGACCAGTTTACCCGATCAAACGCCTTCTCTGCATCGGCGTTTAATAATACACATGGGGTTTTCGTGGACTGGGTCACATGGAGCAGGTTCAGCACTTTAGAAGTGCTGTCCCTTGCTTCCCGCGCAGGAATAAATCCTACTTGATCTAAGTGAATTTGTTTTTGTAAGTGACTTGTATAGACTTTGTATTAAGGTATGCAGATATATATCAATATGCAAGGATGGTATTAAAATATGCAAACACACATCAACATGTAACGATGTCCCCGCTACACAAAAATATATAAAAAAATATCTGGCAAGTATTTACAACATGTACATATTAACACATTCCTACCTACAGATCCATGCAGCTAACAGTCATATAACATGTAGCGGGGTCCTCAATTTAGGGGTAGTGTTTGAGTGGTAGTTATGCTCAAACACCTAAATTGTTAGGACATTATCAACCATTTTTGTCTGCAGGAAGAGTATCGGTGTACTGTTCCCTGTGGCCTGCAGGTGGCACTGCCATGGTGGGCCAGAGTTGAACCGCTGATACAGTGCTGTGCCTTGTGTGTCCCCTCTCGGCAACCATACAGTGGGAGTGGTCAGCCTGCTGTGTATGCTGGGAGAGGATATAAAAGGGGCAGACGCTGCCTGTTCAGGGTTTGTTCGTCGTTGGGAGTCCTACTCCCAGGGAGTGTGTGTTCCTGTCCAACCTGGGCACCTTTGGCTCAGGGGCGGTGGTCGGTGAATCAGTCCCAGGCACCTTTAGCCCTGGGGCTGCAACTAAAGGCCTTAGGCCCAGCACCTTCGGCTGGGGCCCATCAAGGATCGAGGAATCTCAGGGTGCCGCCTTGCGAGGGGACCCGCATCTTAGACGAGGAGGCCGGGGAAAGACCGTTCCGAGGGACTGGTTAGAAGTCACAGTGAAGGAAGGGGCCCGGTAACTCTCTGGAGGGATGTCTTCTCCTTACAAAGAGGCCAAGCTTTGAAAACCAAGTTCACCAGGTCTGTGGCAGAGACCAAGTGTACCAGTTTGTGTAGTGATTGTGCGGTTAGTTCGAGTACCATTTTTTTGGTTGCTAGTCCCTATCTAGGGAGACTATCCAAATGGGCTAAGTCTGCTTGAGAAGCCAAGCAGTGAAGTGTATTATGTTTGTGCCTGACCTCTCCCACACCTTGTGCTCTCCTGTTCTCTCTCCAACCTTTCCTATCAGAGACTGTCTTTTAAAGAGAAATAAACTCTACGTTGGAGTTACGGCTAGTGTGGACATTGAAGTCATTGGGGGAAATAGAGACTTGTCTTTATTGACTATAGAGATAAGAACCATTCTCTGGAGAATCTGGCTGTGGAGACCCAGCACAACACCGCCCAACCTCTTCACACAGGAGGGTACGGGCATATAGAGCTGGGTGAGCCCTTTCCTCCTGCGAGGAGCCGAAGACAAGGAGGAGAGGGTGGTAAGCGCTATAAACACAATACAGATTTAGAGCCAGATCATCTCTTCCTTAAGAGAGATATTTTGCTCGCAGAATCTTGTCTCATGCCAGAGCGGGGTGGACAGCCGTTTCATCCCAGTAGATCCTAAAAGAAAACAAAAACACCACAGCATCCTAAACTAACATCTATCTATACATTTTATACAGTATTCTGTCAGTAGGGGGTTATAACCTGCTGACAGAAACATCAATACCAAAAACCATTTGCATTACTTCAGCATACATTTTTTTCTTTCTTGTTCTGTCAGGAGGGGGTTATAACCTGCTGACAGAACCAAGTGGGGAAGAAAAAAATAAAATAAAGGAATAGCAGTGGACAATTCTCTTTGGAGTTCCTGGTGGGAGGGGCCCCTCCCTGGACTAATAGGCTCCTTAAAGAGTTTGATTCTAGAATCAGTACCCACCCTCAGTGTCCTTGCAATCAGGGAAAGGTTCATTCATTGGGCACAACCAGGGTGGCAGGTTGGTCTGATCCTGCAGAAAGTCAGGAAGAAAGGCACATTCTGCTACCCTCCAGCAGTTCATGCGGCACATTTTCATGGTAAGCTGTACTCTCCAATAGGGATGAGCTTCGTGTTCGAGTCGAACATAAGTTCGACTCGAACATCGGCTGTTCGATCGTTCGACGAAGATCGAACGATTTGGGCCGTTCGCGCCAAATTCGAGTGACGCGAACGACCCACAATGCACTACGCCATCGCAGTGTCATCCAGGCGCTGTGATTGGCCAAGCATGCACTGTGACCCCGCATGCTTGGCCAATCACAGCGCCGGCAGCGAGGAGAGCAATGATTGGCCACAGGCAGGATGCCTGTGGCCAATTATTGCTGAGGGTGTTTAGTACACGCCCCACACTATAAAAGGCCGCCAGCACGGCGGCCTAGTGTAGTGTGTTCCGGAGCAGGGAAAGAGCAGCATAGGCAGGGACAGTGACATTTATTTCTTTCTTGCTTAACCTGGATTCCTTTAGTTTAGGGAAAGAGAAGGATAGGTAGGGAGAGTGTCAGTGTGTTTTACTGTTCGAGTCCTTGTTTCTAGGGACAGGGAAGGACAGTGAGTGAATTCTCCTTGTGCTATAGTGTGCTTTAAAAAAACATTTTTTCTAGGGACAGAAAACTCTAGGTAGGGAGAGTGTCAGTTTCTTTCACTGTGCAAGTCCTTGTTTCTAGGGACAGGGAAGGACAGTGAGTGAATTCTCCTTGTGCTATAGTGTGCTTTAAAAAAACATTTTTTCTAGGGACAGAAAACTCTAGGTAGGGAGAGTGTCAGTTTCTTTCACTGTGCAAGTCCTTGTTTCTAGGGACAGGGAAGGACAGTGAGTGAATTCTCCTTGTGCTATAGTGTGCTTTAAAAAAACATTTTTTCTAGGGACAGAAAACTCTAGGTAGGGAGAGTGTCAGTTTCTTTCACTGTGCAAGTCCTTGTTTCTAGGGACAGGGAAGGACAGTGAGTGAATTCTCCTTGTGCTATAGTGTGCTTTAAAAAAACATTTTTTCTAGGGACAGAAAACTCTAGGTAGGGAGAGTGTCAGTTTCTTTCACTGTGCAAGTCCTTGTTTCTAGGGACAGGGAAGGACAGTGAGTGAATTCTCCTTGTGCTATAGTGTGCTTTAAAAAAACATTTTTTCTAGGGACAGAAAACTCTAGGTAGGGAGAGTGTCAGTTTCTTTCACTGTGCAAGTCCTTGTTTCTAGGGACAGGGAAGGACAGTGAGTGAATTCTCCTTGTGCTATAGTGTGCTTTAAAAAAACATTTTTTCTAGGGACAGAAAACTCTAGGTAGGGAGAGTGTCAGTTTCTTTCACTGTGCAAGTCCTTGTTTCTAGGGACAGGGAAGGACAGTGAGTGAATTCTCCTTGTGCTATAGTGTGCTTTAAAAAAACATTTTTTCTAGGGACAGAAAACTCTAGGTAGGGAGAGTGTCAGTTTCTTTCACTGTGCAAGTCCTTGTTTCTAGGGACAGGGAAGGACAGTGAGTGAATTCTCCTTGTGCTATAGTGTGCTTTAAAAAAACATTTTTTCTAGGGACAGAAAACTCTAGGTAGGGAGAGTGTCAGTTTCTTTCACTGTGCAAGTCCTTGTTTCTAGGGACAAAGAAGGAAAGTGAGGGGAATTCTCCTTGTGCTATAGTGTGCTAAAGCATTCCTCATCAACCATCTTTGAAATCCTTGTTTTTTGGACAGTCAGGGAAATTGTCGTTGTGCTATTCTGTGCAAAAGCAATCATCCTCAACCATATTTAGAAATCCTTAAGTAAAGGGACAGAGAAGGACACCTGAAGGTAGCCCTTATTGCTTTTTTCCCATCTCCCTGCAGGCCATCTATTAGAATGTCTGGAAGGCAAACAAGGAGAGGCAGACAGTCAGGAGGCAATAAAAGAGGGCAAGCAGGCTCTGTGTCTGGGGGCAACAGTGCTGGTCGTGGACGCGGTGCATTGTCATCAGCACATGGCCATGGGACACGCTTGTCCTTCTTTTCGGCAGCTGGACATGTTGAGCCACATCATGCCGAAGACTTGGTAGAGTGGATGACCAAGCCCTCCTCCTCCTCCTCATCCTCTCTCACCCAGGCTCAGGGTACTGGCAAAGCAGCTGCCAAAGCGTCCTCTTCCCTGGTATCAATGTCAGACTCATCATCAGTCACTCCTTCCCTAGACCCACCATGTCCTCCTCCTGAGGAGTCCCCCGAACTGTTTGAGCACAGTGTTGGGTACATGCTCCAGGAGGATGCCCAGCGTTTCGAAGGGTCTGATGATGAAACCCAGCTACAGGAAGGCAGTAGGGTGAGAGCAGACAGAGGGGATGCTCAAGAAGGACACCAATCTGGCAGTCATGTTCCAGCAGCTGCAGCATACTGCCAGATTGGCTCCAGTGATGAGGAGGGAGGGGATGATGAGGTCACTGACTCCACGTGGGTGCCTAATAGGAGAGAGGAGGAGGAGGAGGATGAGGAGGAGGCACATCTCCAACGAGGCAGGATGCCCTTTGGTGGCCAGCGTAAGGGCAGTACACCGACGGAATCACACCGCAGAGCTCCGCCTGTGCAGGGCGCTGCCTCTGCCCGTCATTCAAAAAGTTCCTTGGTGTGGGCCTTTTTTGAGGCTAGTGCATCAGATCGCACAGCTGCTGTTTGCAACATATGTCTCAAGCGTATATCGCGTGGCCAAAACATCAGCCGCTTGGGTACCACATGCCTGACCAGACATATGTTGACCTGCCATGCAGCTCGTTGGCAAGCCTACCTCAAAGACCCACACCAAAGAACAAAGCGGACCTCTCCTTGCACCGCATCAGCTGGGATCTCCAACCCCACTATAACTTCAGTCCTCTCTGAAACATGCACTGAGAGGAATGAAGGTGTAGAATTAGGTGTGTCACAGCCAAGTACTTGCGGCCACTCTGCTAGCAGTACACCGACGTCCGATTCTAGCAGGCAAATTTCCCTGCCCCAGCTGCTGGACCGTCAAAAGAAGTTCACTCCCAGCCATCCACATGCCCAGCGGTTGAATGCTAGCTTGGCTAAATTGCTAGCGCTTCAACTGCTGCCTTTTCAGTTGGTAGACTCGGCCCCCTTCCGTGAGTTTGTGCAATGTGCGGTTCCTCAGTGGCAGGTTCCCAAACGCCACTTTTTCTCACGGAAGGCTATTCCGGCTCTCTACCGGCATGTGGAAGGCAATGTCTTGGCCTCGCTGGACAGGGCGGTCAGCGGTAAGGTGCATATTACCGCTGACTCATGGTCCAGCAGGCATGGACAGGGACGTTACCTTTCTTTCACGGCCCATTGGGTCACTCTTTTGGCAGCTGGGAAGGATGCAGGACAAGGTGCAGTAGTGTTGGAGGTTGTTCCACCGCCACGCCTCCAAAATGCTACTACTGGTTGTGACACACCTCTCTCCTCCACCCCCTCCTCTTCTTCTTCCTCCATGGCCTCTTCCTGTGGTTTGTCCTATGAACCAGCGGTGCTCCGTAGCCGTTCACGGGGCTACGCAAGTACGCAGGCAAAAATATGCCATGCCGTGCTTGCGCTGGTGTGTTTGGGGGACAGAAGCCACACTGGGGCAGAGGTCCTGTCTGCTCTGCAGGGCCAGGCCGAGAGGTGGTTGACGCCACGCCAGCTTAAGCCAGGAATGGTGGTTTGCGACAATGGCACCAACCTCCTCTCCGCCCTTCGACAGGGACAACTGACCCATGTGCCCTGTGTGGCTCACGTCCTTAACCTGGTGGTGCAGCGGTTCTTGGGCAGGTACCCGGGCTTACAGGATGTCCTGAGGCAGGCCAGGAAAGTCTGTGTGCATTTCCGCAGATCTTATAATGCCAGTGCTCGCCTGGCTGAGCTGCAAAAGGAGTTGAACCTGCCCAAGAACCGCCTTATATGTGACATGCCCACCAGGTGGAACTCAACGTTGGCCATGCTGCAGCGGCTGCACACGCAGCAGAGGGCCATCAATGAGTACCTGTGCGACTACGGCACCAGGACAGGGTCAGGGGAGCTTGGTTTTTTTTCTCCACGCCAGTGGGGCATGATCAGGGATGCATGCACTGTCCTGGCACCATTTGAGGAGGCCACGAGGATGGTGAGCAGTGACAGTGCATGCATCAGTGACACTGTACCTCTTGTCCACCTGTTGGAGCACACGCTGCGTGGAATAATGGACAGGGCACTTGAGGCAGAACAGAGGCAGGAAGAGGAGGACTTCCTTGCCTCTCAAGGCCCCCTTTACCCAGACAGTGTTCCTTCTGTCCCACCCATCGCACAGGAAGAGGAGGAGGAGGAGGAGGAGGAGGAGGAGGAGGATTGTGTCAGCATGGAGGTGGAGGCTGGCACTCAGCATCATCAGCAGCAGTCTTTTAGGGATGATTTACAGTCCCACCCATCGCACAGGAAGAGGAGGAGGAGGAGGAGGAGGAGGAGAAGGAGGAGGATTGTGTCAGCATGGAGGTGGAGGCTGGCACTCAGCATCATCAGCAGCAGTCTTTTAGGGATGATTTACAGTCCCAAGAAACCAGTGGACTTGTACGTGGCTGGGAGGAGGTGACTGCGGATCATGTCGTCCTTAGTGACCCAGAGGACTCCGGAGCGAATGCCTCAGCAAACCTACGCTGCATGGCCTCCCTGATCCTGCAAAGTCTGCGGAAGGATCCTCGTATTCTTCGGATCAAGGAGAGGGACCATTACTGGCTGGCCACTCTCCTTGATCCACGGTACAAGGGTAAGGTTGCGGACCTTATGTTACCGTCGCAGAGGGAGCAGAGGATGAGACAACTCCGGGAGGCCTTGCAGAAAGGTCTGTGCAACGCGTTCCCAGAGACTGGGAGGTTACAAACTCCTGGTCCTGGACAACGAGTTGCTGAGGCTTCGGCCAGTCAAAGAAGGAGCAGTGGGGAAGGTGGCCGTCTGACCGATGCGTTCAGACAATTCTTTAGTCCGCAGCCCCAAAGTATGATCGGTTCCAGCAACCATCGCCAGCGTCTGATAAACATGGTGCAGGAATATCTAGGGGCAAGGTCAGACTTGGACACCTTCCCCACCGAAAATCCTCTGGCTTACTGGGTCTTGAGGATGGATCACTGGCCAGAGCTTGCACAGTATGCAATTGAGCTACTGGCCTGTCCTGCATCCAGCGTTCTTTCGGAACGCACATTCAGTGCTGCTGGAGGATTTGTCACGGATCACAGGGTGCGCCTGTCCACCGACTCGGTTGATCGACTGACTTTCATCAAGATGAACCAGTCTTGGATCACCACCAGCTACCACACACCTGATGCTGATATAACAGACTAATTGATTTTAACATGTCACATCCCTTCAAGACTGATGCTGATGCTGAGTGCCTGTGCTGTTATGTTGACTGGCTATCCTCCTCCTCCGAGTCCTCAATGATACGATTGATGATGATAGCTTGGAAGATCATTTTTGTTTATGGGTGCCGCCACCAGTGGCTAAGGCCCAATTTTTCAGCCCCTGTTTTACAGGGGCGTTTAATTACAATTTTTTTAGCAATAATTTGCCATAGGGCTCATTGCTGTGCTCCAAGTACAGTATCTGTGAGGGGTTGGAGTGTTGTGGCACCAGTGCCTAAGGCCCAATTTTTCAGCCCCTGTTTAACAGGGGCGTGTCATTACAATTTTTGAAGCAATACTTTGCAACAGGGCTCATTGCTGTGCTCCAAGTACAGTATCTGTGAGGGGTTGTAGTGTTGTGCCACCAGTGCCTAAGGCCCAATTTTTCAGCCCCTGTTTAACAGGGGCGTGTCATTACAATTTTTGAAGCAATACTTTGCAACAGGGCTCATTGCTGTGCTCCAAGTACAGTATCTGTGAGGGGTTGTAGTGTTGTGCCACCAGTGCCTAAGGCCCAATTTTTCAGCCCCTGTTCAACAGGGGCATGCAATTACAATTCTTGATGTAATAATTCACAGCAGGGCCCATTGCTGCACCCACCAAGAGTAACTCTGAGGGCTTACAGTGTTGTGGCAACGCCACCACCACCACCACCACGAAAGGCCCAATTTTTCAGCCCCTGTTCAAAAGGGGCATGTAATTACAATTCTTGATCTAATAATTCACAGCAGGGCCCATTGCTGCACCCACCAAGAGTAACTCTGAGGGCTTACAGTGTTGTGGCAACGCCACCACCACCACCACCACGAAAGGCCCAATTTTTCAGCCCCTGTTCAAAAGGGGCATGTAATTACAATTCTTGATCTAATAATTCACAGCAGGGCCCATTGCTGCACCCACCAAGAGTAACTGTCAGGGCTTACAGTGTTGTGGCACCAGCACCACCATCAAAGCCCCAATTTTTACTACCACTGTTCAACAATTATATGTAATTAAAATTCCTGATATAATAGTTGACAGCAGGGCGTTCCAGCACCAACCAAGAGTAACTGTGAGTGCTTACAGTGTTGTGCCAACACCAACAACTAAGGGGCCTATTTCTGCAGAGTATATACGGCAGGTCCCTACTTTCAAACATCCAACTTACAAACGACTCCTACTTGCAAACGCAAGAAGACAACAGGAAGTGAGAGGAAATCTACCCCTAGGAAGGAAAATTCTCTCCTGTAAGAATTAATATGGGAGAAAGGTGTCTCCTCTGTACTGATGCTTTATCAGCAATCCTTGTTTCAAGAAAAACACCACATTTCAAAAACAGTTGTCATTGGGACGGAAAGTGAGGTGAAATGTTCTGAACAGGGGCACAGACAGCAAAACAAATGTTACAGGGGTGATAACCCTTACCTATGTTTTCCAAAAAGTTTAAAAATAGATTTTTGGGCTGGAGCTACACTTCAACAATGTACCTGTTCAAAATTACAAACAGATTCTACATAAGAACAAACCTACAGTCCCTGTCTTGTATGCACCGCCTGTATACGGCTGTTCAGAGTATATAGGGCCTTTTTTATTTTATGTGCGGGGTTCCCCTTAATATACATACAAGACCCAAAGGGGCTGGTAATGGGCTGGGGTGGGGGGGGGGGGGTCATGGGGTAGCTATGCCATTTTTCTTAAAGATTTTCATCCATATTACCGGGACCAGACATTACATTAAAGCCGCAAGCAGTTTTAAATCGCTTTTTTTTCCTTTAGAAGTGTCATTTTGTGCAGGGACAGTTCTAAACACGGGAAACACGTGGCACTTCACAGGCATACTTTAGACACCCCCCAGGTACGATATTTAAAGGAATATTTGACTTTTTTTTTTCACTTTATGCATCATTAAAATGACTGCTCCCGAAAAACGACCGTTTTTAAAACTTCTTTTTGCATTGATACATGTCCCCTGGTGCAGAACCCGGGTTCCCAAACCCTTTTTAGGACAATAACATGCATAATAGTTGTTATAATTAGCACTTTAGAATTCGAACGTTCGCATCCATTGTATTTAATAGGGTTCTAATGTTCGTACGAACTTTCGGTCCGTTCGCGGGTTCTGGTGCGAACCGAACCCGGGGGTGTTCGGCTCATCACTACTCTCCAACAGTCTCTTCAAGTATCCCATCCAAGTTGGGGAGTGGTCAGGGCTCTTTAGAACACCCAAGGCAGCTCTACCTCTCCTCTCTCCCTCTCTTCCCAGCCCTTACTAGAAAGAAGAAGGAGGTCTCAGTGATGCTGCCTATGAGTCACCAGCTGCTATCCTGAGCCACTCCCAGCCCAGACCAAATCAAAATAACAGGCCTGGCTACCAGCCAGGCCTGCCTAAATTTGCCTAATCCTCACCAAATTCCTCACTCTAGCACCTACCTACCTAGAGGGTGCTACATATGCAATGCAATAATTCTTTTTTTTTAGTTCTGCCCAAAATAAACAAATTAGGAGGATATACAAAACTCTACTTTCTGTTAAAGGGTTATTAGCTGGCATTTACTGAAGCAACAGCAGAGCAGTACACATGGCAGTTAGATTATTTGAAATGCTGAGCACACTTTGTGGGGAAGAGCTGTTCATTTCTATTAAACTATTAATGCTGCGTGTACCCACATGGCATATGCCACATCCCATTCATTTCCTGGAGCAATGAGAAGACAGCTTGGGTGTGGCACTTCATTATTTGGCCAGCAAATCACCAATATACAGTTAAAGGCTTTGCGAGATAAGTGCTTTGCATGTCTCATGCCCTCCCTTCTCTCCTCTGGAAATCATGCCCAATCATCTTCCCTCCTCTGCACTGGACAAGCCAGCACGGCATTGCAGCAGCCCTATGTATATATACAGCTAAAGCAGGGGTCTCAAACTGGTGGCCCTCCAGCTGTTGCAGAACTACAATTCCCATGAGGCATTGCAAGGCTAAACAGTTACAAGCAGGACTCCCATAGGCAGAGGCATGATGGGACTTGTAGTTCCGCAACAGCTGGAGGGCCGCAGGTTTGAGACCCCTGAGCTAAAGTCATACACAGATGTCAACACTGCCTGTAGGGTTAATAGCAGCTCTGTAGCCAGACTATTGTCATAGAAGCATAGAAGTGCGATGGCAGAGGTAGACCAAGTGGTCCATCAAGCCTGCTTCTTTTTTATAGTTGTTTTTTTTATTTATTTATTTTTGAAATCATTATTCTGAGCGTAGAGCTACCTATGTTTGTCCCAAGTATTTTAAATTCACTTACTGGTGAGTAAAGCTGGCCATATATGGCCAGAATTTCAATCCATGTATGGCCGTCCTCGGTTGAGAGGAGTTGCTCTAGTGATCGACTCCTCCCAAATGGGACTGTAGGTATATTTTTGCTCAACCAGCCGTTGCAGCCAACCGGTTGCGACAATGATCAGTGTATTCTGGCGGCAGAGGAGTCCCACTGCCAGAATACAGTAACGCAACATTGGGATTTCCCCATCCACCTCAAATGTGTGGATGGGGGAATCCATCTTTGTCCAGCTTAACTCAATTCTACCTCTTATAACAAGAACATACCCAAACCTATTGCTCCACTCCAGACTTGCTCCTTTAATCCCACACAGACAACCTGGGTGCTGGCTCCCACAGTCCATCTCCACTCTAATGCCTTGTACACACAATAGAAATTTCCGATGAAAAAAGTCAGACGGAGTTTCCATCGGAATTCCATCGGAATTTAAATATAGAACCTGTTCTATTTTCTTCCGATGGAATTCCGATGGGAGTTTGGTCGGAAAAAGGTCCGATCGTGTGTACACGGCATAAGTCTTTGAAAAATGCAAGCCGCGCTTCAAAACTTAACTCTTCTTCCTGTATTTAATTTGTCCAAAAAAAAAAGACTGCATTGATGTCTCCACCTGAAACCAACCTATCTTGATGCGTTTCACCACTGCTGGCCCAAGCCAGCAGTGGTGAACTGTCTATGGCCGGCCTTAGAGAAGGAGGAGTAATCTTCATGAAATTTCCACCTACCAGTGTAACTATGAACGCTCAGGCAAATTGAGGCAAATTGCTTTATGTCTGAAGCTGCTCCTAAAGAAATCATTTGGGATATAATACCTTCAAAAGCCTATATACTTTATACCTGTGAGCAACTTTTTTTTGTTTTGTTAAAGTGTTTTTCGACCACAATCTTTAGGTTGATGCTCAATGCTCTGGACTGAGGGAAACATATATCCACGTTTCACTGTAAACCAAAAAAATGTACACCTGTGCGTGCTACTTGTCCTGAGTGCTAGTCTCGCACTAATAAGTGGAAACCCATTTGCATGGTTCCCAATTGTGTGATCATCATGACAATCAGGTGTTCACATGAAATTTGTTTACAAACAAACCTGCCAGCCATAGCTGCCACTGTGGATTACAGAGTGTAAAAAATGTTTTTTTTATTTTTTATTTAAAATTGCTAATGAAAAATAACAAAATAAAATATGGGATACAGTGTCTTGAAAAAGTATTCATACGCCTTGAAATTTTTTAAGTTTTGTCATGTTTTAACCAAAAACGTAAATGTATTTTATTGGGATTTTATGTGATAGACCAACACAACGTGGCACATAATTGTGAAGTGGAAGGAAAATTATAAAATGGTTTTCCAAATTTTCTACAAATAAATATCTGAAAGGTGTGGCGTGCATTTGTATTCGGCCCACATTACTCTGATACCCCTAACTAAATCTAGTGGAACCAATTGCCTTCAGAAGTCACCTAATTAGTAAATAAAGTCCACCCGTGTGTAATTTAGTCTCAGTATAAATGCAGCTGTTCTGTGAAGCCCTCAGAGGTTTGTGAGAGAACTCAATTGAGCAAACAGCATCATGAAGGCCAAGGAACATACCAGACAGGTCAGCGATAAAGTTGTGGAGACGTTTAAAGCAGGGTTAGGTAATAAAAAAAATCCCAAGCTTTGAACAGCTCATGGAGCACTGTTCAATCCATCATCCAAAAATGGAAAGAGTATGGCACAACTGCAAACCTACCAAGACATGGCCGTCCACCTAAACTGACAGGCCGGGCAAGGAGAGCATTAATCAGAGTAGCAGCCAAGAGGCCCATGGTAACTCTGGAGGAGCTGCCGAGATCCACAGCTCAGGTGGGAGAATCTGTCCACAGACTATTAGTTGTGAACTCCACAAATCTGGCCTTTATGGAAGAGTGGCAAGAAAAAAAACATTATTGAATGAAAGCCATAAGAAGTTCCGTTTGCAGTTTGCGGGAAGCCATGTGGGGGACACAGCAAACACGTAAAAAAAAAGGTGCTCTGGTCAGATGAGACCAAAATTTTACTTTTTGACCTAAAAGAAAAACGCTATGTGTGGCGGAAAACTAACACTGCACATCATCCTGAACACACCATCCCCACTGTGAAACATGGTGGTGGCAGAAGTGTTGGCAACCGTCAGTATTTTTACTGGCAGCCAGTAAAAAACAGGCAATTTTCTCCTGCTAGTAAATGCCAGTTAAAGTAAAAGGTTGCCAGTAAAACATATGGCTGTGACTCTTAGCTTGGTCCGGAGGCGGCTGAGACCATCCGAGTGCCTGCTACACTGTGATCAGACAGCTCTGGTGGAGGCAGTGCCTTAGCATGTCGTGTGATGTCATGGTGCAATGGAGCCAAGCAGAGAGGCCAGAGCCTCGTGTGCGGGTCTACAGTATGGGAGCAAATCAGGCTGGGACAGGGACCATCAGTGCTGCTTACACTGGAGTTGACTGGAGGATCCACTTGGTTTGGAGAGAGACTGCCTCTCTGACTCGGGAGGGAACGTGTTGTGTCGGTGAGGTCTCATCATCATCTGTGCTGCTGCACACTGCTGTCAGTGTCACTGTGAGAGTTAATTTTATGTGTGTGTTTATCATTTCTTGCCCTCCTGAGTCCTGTCCCTATTTTCTTGCCTTATTATCTACCTTAAATCATATTGCTATTTGCATATTGTATTTGTTTGTAGCCTAAATACTGTAATTTTGTAACTTTTGAAAATGTCAGTAAAAACGTGGCTGTGCCAGTAATTTCTGGTGTTGTGTCAGTAAATTTCAATCTGGTAGGTTGGCAACACTGGGTGGCAGCATCATGTTGTGGGGATGCTTTTCTTCAGCAGGGACAGGGAAGCTGGTCAGAGTTGATGGGAAGATGGATGGAGCCAAATACAGGGCAATCTTAGAAGAAAACCTTTTAGAGTCTGCAAAATATTTGAGACTGGGGCGGAGGTTCACCTTCCAGCAGGACATCGATCCTAAACATACAGCCAGAGCTACAATGGAATGGTTTAGAATAAAGCATATTCATTTGTTAGAATGGCCCAGTCAAAGTCCAGACCTAAATCCAAATGAGAATCTGTGGCAGACCTTGAAAGATGCGGTTTACAGACGCTCTCCATCCAATCTGACAGAGCTTGAGCTATTTTGCCAAGAAGAATGGGCAGAAATGTCACTCTCTAGATGCGCAAAGCTGGTAGAGACATCCCCAAAAAGACTTGCAGCTGTAATTGTAGTGAAAGGTGGTTCTACAAAGTATTGACTCAGGGGGGCGCTATACAAATGCTCGCCACACTTTTCACATATTTATTTGTAAAACAATTTGAAAACATTTGTAATTTTCCATCCACTTCACAATTATGTGCCACTTTGTATTGGTCTATCACATAAAATCCCAATAAAATACATTTACGTTTTTCGCTGTAACATGACAAAATGTGGAAAATCTCAAGGGGTATGAATACTCTTTCAAGGCACTGTATATATGAAGCAGTGCACCAAATAAAACCCTTATATGTCCTTAACCTCCATGCTGCCTCCTGGCAGCCCTTTATGTGGGCTTAAATGCAAGGTGGCAGTGAGGCTTCTCTATCACATGATTGCTGTGATCAACTTTCACAGTGGTTATATGACCCCCTGGCTCCCTCCTGTTCAGAGGCCATGACCGAGAGCTCGGTCAATGTGCCGGGAGCACCCAGTGAGCGTGCTTTTAGCACAGAACCTCAGACCTTCATGAACACATAGCTGGGTATTAAAGTCCACTTTTTATGCCGCCTCATATGTGCATTATGTGGTCAGCAACAGGTTATGAAACAATGTGAAGTTATATATGTAGGCAACTTCGGGGGTTAATGGACCCATTTTGATGCTGATAAAATTGTGACCAGAAGGCTTTAAAGCCTTCTGGTCACAAAATGGTTGAAGTATCACTGCATGGTCACTTACAGAAAATACCCGTGTAGCGGGGTCCTCAAATTGATGGGATACACCTGGGGAATAGTGTGACCCAGGTGTATAATTGTGTTAGGGTTCAGACCCCTTTTTGTTTCGTGGAGGATTGGAGGATGTAGTATTCTCCTTTGCCTGTGGGTGGCGGGGTACCCACAGGCTTCAGGTAGAATCATCTCCTGCAGTGCTCCCTGTTTTGTCCCTTCCCGGAGATGGTATGGCTGGGGCGGGGAACCCGCCGGGCCGTTGATGGGAGGAGATAAAAGGGGGAGACGCCCTTACCACGAGGTCTTGAGGAGAAGGAGGTCCTCGGAGGAGGAGGGTTGCGGCCCGCATCCAGGGCCCTCGGGCCTGGGTGCTGGAGATCCAGGAGTCTGGTCCAGGTGCCCATGGCCTGGTCCGGAGTCATGTTGGCGTCCATCCCAGGCACCTTTAGCCTGGGGTGAGGTACTATCAAGGAGGCCTGGGGCCCAGTACCTTCGACTGGGTCCCGCTAGGGTGGACTGTCTGAGGGTCCCTGAGCGGAGGGACTCGTATCTGAGGTGAGGAGGCCAGAGAGGTTACCCACTGGAGACCCGGAGCAGCACCAACCCGGTGACAGTGGGCCTCTGGGAACTCTCTTGGGAGGACACATCCCCCTGATAGGGGCCACAGCGTATCGAAGAGGGCTCCATTGCTGTTCATAGGGGTTGCTGGAAGAGACCCCATCTTTACTTAACCTTTAGGAAGTGCCTCGATCTGCTCGCCCCACCGTTGGCAAGGTTATAGGTCCCAACCAGTTTGCTGCGTAAGAACTGTTTATTGTGCTTTGCTTATTGGAGTGTCAAATAAACAAGTGTTGGACCTTTCTCCGGTGTGTGAACTCCAGTTACTGGAAGCAAAGGGGAGGCTGGTGAGCTTGCAATTACAGACTCAGTGCATTCACAGAACACACCGGCCCGAGGAAACATCAGTAAGTGGCCTTCACCTCCCTACTACAATGGGGAGGACATGGGCCGTGGCGCATCTCACTCTCACAACCCAGGAACCCCTAGACATGAGTTGGTGTGCAACCGCAGAGAAGATGGAGAGAGGGTGAGGCCGCTACACGTGGGGGCTCGTCAGTCCGGGATAGAGTGTGTTCTAAAGATGGACTTGAGAATGTCTACGTTTGAACTTTGCTGCCCAGAGGAGTTCCGAGCAGATCGGCCATATTACTGGCCAAAGTGCGTCCCTGCTCGGAGTTGTGGAAATGACCCTAACACGGGAAAGGCCCATGCGGAGGAGCGGAAAAAGGGAGAGGTCCAGCCGTGTGACGTACTACACGTGGGGACTGTTAACGCACTGCGCCACGAGGCACCCCATGGTGACATCGTTCGTGGGCGGAGTCAAGAGGAAGCCCGCGAAAATGTACAGCTCATGGGAGGAGTCTGGCCAAGTGTGGGGATACACGTGGAGACTCCGGCGCGGGGTCAGTGCATGATGGAGCAGCAGATAGTCGGGATGACCTCAAGTGCCCCGTGGATTATGGTTCCTCACCCCACGAGAATGACTTCCTTTGCTGCCCCCATCACAGACACGGGGATAAGACTTAGGCCCCGAGGGCGGTTGGCTCTGTACACTTGCAGAGACACGGAGGCCCTCGGTGTGATCTGTCCCGGCTGTTCGGGACTGGTGGTCACCCTGAAGCCATTCGGGCGATGTGAGGAGTGCAGAGAATTCCTTTTTGAGGTCGAGTCGTCCACAGCAAGGCCCCGGGCCCTTCGCCTCAACCACCTCACGGGTACCGCTACTCCGGAAGGGGAGATCAAGGCCTTTGTCGGGGTTCCCGTGCGCGCTGACCAGGGCGATGGACTGCCCAACAGAGAAAAATCCGAGGATGCTGCCTCGGTCGCCACAAGTTCTCTGCTCCCACCCCCGAAGAGGAAAGTTGGCCTAGTACAGGCATCCTATGGACGTGGTCGAGCTTCACCCCGCTGCTTGCCTGGCCTGGATGGCGCCGGTCGAGAAGGAAGTCCCGGACATCCCAGTCCTCTACAAGGGTCAGGTGAGCCAGGGGCTGGGACTGTGGTGGTGGTTGGAGGTGTCGGGGGCCCATTGGAGGTGGAGCCCCCCAGGGAGGATGGTTCTGTGTCCACCGGAAGGTATCTGCCTGCGGAGATGTATGACACCTCCGACCTAGAGTCGCTGTCTGACTGCGGAGATGATGGCGAGATAGACGAACTGTTCAGCCGCAAGGGCTGGGATAGAATGCCACTTCTTGCTTCCCGTGCGGTACGGGATTCACCTATGTACACAGGAGACAGCACACCTCGGGTGGAAGACCCGCAGCTTACGAGGGAACCTACCCCTCCACCGGTGTCCTCACCTACTGTTACCTCACCTGCTTTGGTTGTGGGGACACCCCGCGCTTCTCTGAGAGCACCGAAAGTCAGTTTCAGGGAGCTGGTAAAGGCACCTCGGCATCCGGAAGCTATTGTGCTGCCTGGAACTGGAGAGAAAGCCACTATGCCACCTTTGGCCCGCTTGCAGAGACTGTTTTGCCACAAAGTAGCTCGGGAATATGGGTGGGAGTACCCGTATCTGCCCCGGGACTTGCTGTTTGAGGTGGAAGTCTGGAGAGCAAGATGGTATGACGAGTTTGTGTGGGACAAGTTGAAGGTGCCTCATGCTCGCAGGTACCTGGAATGTGTGCCGGCAGTGTCTAAGAGGTTTGAGGACTGCAGAGCTGAATGGAAATTGGGGCGCCATATCCATGCTGACAAGGTAGTCATTTGCAGAAGAGAAGGAGAAGATGTCGAGTATTCGATAGAGGCATTTGACAAACACCTGAAACCCCTGTATCTGCCGGATCCAAAGTTTTACTTATAGGAGAAAAGAACTCCTGTTTATTTCCTTTGTGCACTTGAACTTTCTGGAAGAGCCATTCCCAGACACCCAGGACTGTGCCCTGCTTTTGTGTTTATTTGGGCTTTTCTTTTTCTCATTGGAGACTTGGGGCTGTTGTGTTTTTTTGTGTTCCCCCTTTTCTTCATGTGCCAAAGGCAAGGACATTTGGGAATAGTGGCAGAGTAGGGAAAAGCTGGAAGAACGAAGACTCGTTGAGTGTCATGACCGCGGCGTTGTCACCAGGTGGCAGTGTTGCGCAACAAATGTTTGAAAATGTTTCACCCACACATCACCTTGCTTGTTGGAGTGAGTGGGTCTCTCGGCTGACGGGCCCACTCATGCCAAATGACAAGAAATTATGTTAGGATGTTGTTTTTTTTCTTTCCCCTGCAGGAGAATCGTCAATCAAGACCATTGAGAGTGGGTGGCTCTTAGACAGTGTGGGAGAGGGGTTGTGATTATGCAGATGTTTAAAGTGTTTTATGACATAAGTTGTTTTATATGTTCCCCATTCCCTGAGCAGGTCTTGGCACTTGGGAAAAATTTAAAGGAACTGCCTCAGGGGTTTCACTCCATGTCACCACTTTATGGGAGGCATGGGTGTGCACCTGACGCTGGGGACCAGCGTCAAATCACAGGGGGGAATGTGTAGCGGGGTCCTCAAATTGATGGGATACACCTGGGGAATAGTGTGACCCAGGTGTATAATTGTGTTAGGGTTCAGACCCCTTTTTGTTTCGTGGAGGATTGGAGGATGTAGTATTCTCCTTTGCCTGTGGGTGGCGGGGTACCCACAGGCTTCAGGTAGAATCATCTCCTGCAGTGCTCCCTGTTTTGTCCCTTCCCGGAGATGGTATGGCTGGGGCGGGGAACCCGCCGGGCCGTTGATGGGAGGAGATAAAAGGGGGAGACGCCCTTACCACGAGGTCTTGAGGAGAAGGAGGTCCTCGGAGGAGGAGGGTTGCGGCCCGCATCCAGGGCCCTCGGGCCTGGGTGCTGGAGATCCAGGAGTCTGGTCCAGGTGCCCATGGCCTGGTCCGGAGTCATGTTGGCGTCCATCCCAGGCACCTTTAGCCTGGGGTGAGGTACTATCAAGGAGGCCTGGGGCCCAGTACCTTCGACTGGGTCCCGCTAGGGTGGACTGTCCGAGGGTCCCTGAGCGGAGGGACTCGTATCTGAGGTGAGGAGGCCAGAGAGGTTACCCACTGGAGACCCGGAGCAGCACCAACCCGGTGACAGTGGGCCTCTGGGAACTCTCTTGGGAGGACACATCCCCCTGATAGGGGCCACAGCGTATCGAAGAGGGCTCCATTGCTGTTCATAGGGGTTGCTGGAAGAGACCCCATCTTTACTTAACCTTTAGGAAGTGCCTCGATCTGCTCGCCCCACCGTTGGCAAGGTTATAGGTCCCAACCAGTTTGCTGCGTAAGAACTGTTTATTGTGCTTTGCTTATTGGAGTGTCAAATAAACAAGTGTTGGACCTTTCTCCGGTGTGTGAACTCCAGTTACTGGAAGCAAAGGGGAGGCTGGTGAGCTTGCAATTACAGACTCAGTGCATTCACAGAACACACCGGCCCGAGGAAACATCAGTAAGTGGCCTTCACCTCCCTACTACAATGGGGAGGACATGGGCCGTGGCGCATCTCACTCTCACAACCCAGGAACCCCTAGACATGAGTTGGTGTGCAACCGCAGAGAAGATGGAGAGAGAGTGAGGCCGCTACACCCGCATTGTAAAAGAAAATGTTCTATACTTATGTAGCGCCCTGCTCCCAATGACTGGACGCTATGTTTCAATTTAGAGGGTATCTGAGCCAGTAGTCAGGCTCAGATGTAAATAATTGATGTTAAATTAGCCTCTGTTCCGGCTATGGCTGTGTTGGAAAATTTCCCACTGTTTGCCTGTAGGTGGCGTTACCCCCTCAGGCCAGTGTGGAAGATTGACAGGCCAGAGTGTATTGGGTACCTTCCCCCTAGAACAGTTCAGTGGGCGTGGTCTACCCGCTGAGCATGCTGGGGAAGGGTACTTAAGGGGCAGACGCCATCTTTTGGGCTCCTTCGTCCCCTCTCGGCCCTCCTGGCGTGAGGGGGTATTGTGTGATTCTTGGCCTTGGAATCATGCTGGTCCGAGGCCGCAACTCTGACAGGCCCAGTTATGCTGACTGGGTATGTATTTTGAAGGGAATCCTGTGCTGTCCGTCCCTAGAGAGGAAGCCACTCAATGGAGGAAACCAGGGGAGGACCTGTCCTGGAAAAGACCAAGCGGAAGACTGGTGTCTTGAAGTCTTGAGGAGGGCCTGGTAATTCTATTGGAGGATACACCACAACTAAAAGTCACCTTGCAGTCTGCCGGGTCGGCTTAAAGGCTCTTGACTGCTTGGCTGGAAGTCCTGGCGTTGAGTCCTGTGGCAGAGGATCCCGGACTATCCAAATTCTGTGCACCGCCAGTCTGTGGCAGAGACTGGTCCTAACTTAAGCCCTGTACACACGATCGGATTTCCTATGGTTTTTAAACCGATGGATTTTTCCATCGGAAATCCGATGAAGCTGACTTCCATCAGTCTTGCCTACACACCATCAGTCAAAAAACCGACCGTTCCAAGCGCGGTGACGTAAAACACTCCGACAAGCCGAGAAAAATTAAATTCAATGCTTCTGAGCATGCGTCGACTTGATTCTGAGCATGCGTGGGTTTTTTGTCCGATGGAGTTCCACACAGACGATCGGAATTTGCTATCGTTTTTTTTTTTCCCATTGGATAAATTTAAAACATGTTCTATTTTGAAACACCGATGGAAAAAAGACCGATGGGGCCCATACACGATCGGTTTGTCCGATGAAAAAAGTCCATCGGACTGTTTTCATCGGTAAAACCTATCGTGTGTACAGGGCTTAAGTGTTCGTGCATCATACCGGCTGCTAGGCCAGGTGAGAGGGGCCTATCCGGGTGAGCAATACCCACTCCAGGGAGAGTGGTAAATGACTGTATTTTTGGAGGAGTTCTCCCCATTGTACTGTACCGTATGCCTGAACCTACCCTTTCCCTTTCACACTTCTATATGTTTATGCAAAAAGGAAAATAAAACCTCACTGCTTAAGGTTTTACATCTTGTGTGGACATTGGAGTTTTCTACAGACTTTCTTCCCCTAGACAACGAATACTGAGGTAACGTGCAAATCCCAAAATTAAACCAGCAGCTCCTACGGGGGTGTGCTACACTTACCTTTCTGGTGGTCTTGAAATGCCACCACTTCAGAGCTCCCGGGGGTGCGAATACCTGTTCCTTCCACTGTATGCAGTGGTTTCTTCTTCTCGTATGTCATTGCATGATAGATTAGCCACCAGGAGGAACCATTGCATGTGGCAGAGGGAGATGGTATTCAACCCATCCAACTGGTTAAATACCTGCAGCAGCTGGAGAACAATGAAGCAGCAGCATTTAAAATGGGCTGCCAGATAGGTAAGTGTACTGTATTCTCTTTTTTAGGACTGTAGTGATGTGGTCACTTTAAGAAAAGACATAAGTTATCAAAGGTTGGGTGGAAATATAAAGACCTTCTAATCTTCTATGTTGGATGTAGGCAATATTGGCCCTTCCTATGGTAAACTACAAATCTCATCATGCCTCTGCCTCTGGGAGCCATACCTGTGGCTGTCGTTGTTTCAATGCCTCTTGGTATTTGTAGTTCCACAAAAGCTGGAGTGTCGAGGTTGCCTACCCCCATCCTAGTGTAGCACCACCCCCGTAGGAGCTGCTGGTTTAAATTTGGGCCTGCCGTTACTTTACTGTTCTGTATGCTTGTCTCAGGGGTTCTCCTTGAAGAGTTGTCCAGAAGAAAGTTTGCACCAACGCAAAGTTTCTTTCAAGGGTTTTATTGGTTAAAGTTTCCAACAGAGGGGGTTGAAGGGATGGGGAGGATTCAGGTACCTTAATTGCGGATCACAGGAATTTTCCTAGGTCCAGAGGAACAGCTGTCTCCACGCTGGACTCAGCAACCACTGGATAGGCCCAATCTCACCGGCCTAGCAACCGATGTATAGCTCGATCACATATAGTCTCTGCCACAGACTTGGTGCAAATAGAACAGTCTCTGCCACAGAATTGGTGTAAATAGAACAGTCTCTGCCACAGAATTGGTGTAAATAGAACAGTCTCTGCCACAGAATTGGTGTAAATAGAACAGTCTCTGCCACAGACTTGGTGTAACCCTTCCCTGGGTTACCTTCTGAATAAAAGAACACAGCTCTCAGTGCCAGGATCTTCCAGCCGTTCCGGCAGCACTGTGAGGTAGACTGTGATCCAGATACATCCTCCAATTAAGTCCTCAATTGCTTGGTCCCTTCCCGCAGGTGACACAGGATCATCCCTGGATCAGTAGGCTCCCAGTAACTCCTGGGTCCGCATCTCAGCAACGGAGCCTCAGGCCAACGTGGCCCCGAGGCGGAAACTGCTAGCACTTCCCTCAGGTCAGGATTGGGGGGGGCGCTGCCCACCACCAACGAACGACGACCCCACAAAATGGTGTCTGCCTCTTACGTACCCTCTCCCAGAATGCACAGCGGGTTGACCACGTCCCTGAGCCGCTTCTGAGAAAGAGATACCCAATGCATTCAGCTTGTTGCCTTTCCAATCCTGACCAGTGGTGACACCCACTGTCAGGAGGAAAATCATGCAACCAGCTGAACTAAAACAGAGTATAATTTGAAACACAATCCTTCTGAGCCAAACTACTGCTCAGACAATTATAATTTTAAACACACAGTGCCCACTCATTGGGAGCAGGGCGCTACATAATCCCCTCGCCGCAAAAAGACGATGTCCCCATCGTCGAGAAAAATATGACCCTCAGTCCTGAGGGTTAGTTACCTGAGTCCAAAAAAACTTGGATGGGGAAGGGAAAGGTGGGGGTAGCAAGAAAAATATAAAAGTTAACATAAACACACAGTAATCAAATCACTATACATTACAATGTTCCTATCTATCTCTATCTAACCCATCCAGCTCTGTAGTAGTCTGGCAGGATAATGCAGAGTACCTGAAAAACAAAACAGCATACACAAGCAAAAATGCAAAACATTGCTGTACAATCAGGAAGCAAAGCCTTACTTCCTGAGAAATAAAACTTTTTTTCCTATATATATATATATATATATATATATATATATATATATATTTCTCTTAGTGCAAAAGAGTTATGTAGCTAAGTGCAGAAAAGTCCAGCTTCTGCTGAGCACATCTCCGCCACCTAGTGGTCGAAGAAAATCATAGCAAAGTTCCTTTTCGGTACAAGTACTGGACCGGGTAGAGAATCTTGACTCAAAGTTTCCAATGCCCTAGCACTAACTAGCTAGTTACCCCAAGTCCTTCAAAGAAGAAAAATAAAATAAAATCTTCTCCCTTGCAAAGTGACAAAAACTGGAACAGTCACTATAGAGGATCACCAGTAAAAGCAAGGGTCAGGCAGGGTTAGTGATTTCCCTTGTTTGTCCACTGTAGTAACAAAATAGAAGTAGTCTTCCTTTCCAGGCCGGCAGATGAATACCTTGTCCGCATAGATGTGCCGACCATAGCTCCACAGCAACAAACTGAAGCGTTCATCCATGGTAAAGGAATGGCCTACTTTCCGGAAAGGTTTAGGTACTTCAAGGTAGTCCCACACAGCTTCACTGTACCATTACGCTCTATTGGCCTCAATCTCTTGCATGGTTTCCCTGGGAACATAGGGGAACTCTAGTCCATACTCCCTGGCTACCCGTTTGTTTAGCAATATTTGTGATCGGGCAAGCCTGGGCAAAGATCTGGTACTTCCATATCCAGGCGGTATACAAGAAACTGCGGACTTGTGCACCATGCGATTTGCAGACAGTTTTCCTGACCCATATGAATTGGTAACCTTAGGCAGGACTTCACTAGTAACAACCGGGGCTTCCACTCTGGGTGTTGTCTCCCCGAAATCCATGGCCGTCAACTCCGAAAGACCATGTATTGAGGCAACATCCTCCATGTTGCTCCACAACAATTCTTGAGACATGGACTCAAACAAGTAATCGTCTCCAGCATCCGACAGAGAGTCTAACTCAGAGTCTTCCAACTCTTCTGCCGGCAAATAGTTGCACACAGTCTCAGGCACTTTTTCCCCAGATGTCTTACCGGTTCCTGACGTGGACCTCCCAGGGACATCATCTCTCTCGGGGTCTGGTTCCGGTATTCTCTGGGGTGGACCTCTACCGCGGCCGTGGGAGGCCTTCACGTATCTCACCTTCTTCTGGACAGGTGCGGCGAAGATAGGTGCAGCAACGGTGGATACAGATGAAGTAACAGTGGAAGTAGCATCCGCTGGTAACCCACTCACAGTGGCAACAGTAACATCCCCTTCAGGATTACTCATAGCAGCAGATGCGGCGGGAACGGGCCGGACAATTTGGTTGAAGGCAGCAGCTTCTCCTGTCACGTTGCCCGTGACTCAGTCCACTTGGTAAGCGCGGGGTGGCATGGTGGGTTGCTCCACAGAAAACAGGTACTCCCTGCATCGTAAGCATCGAACAAAAGGACAGGGGTGCATAGCCAGTCCATTAAACCTGTTACACAGCATACCCAAGGCCTCCACACCCTCGATCGTGTAGAGCATGAACCGCCCATGTGGCCTCAATCGGATGCCAGTGTCCATCAGCACGGTTCCCGGCAGCATGGTATTTGCAGCGGTACCCACAGGAAGCATCCTGGGCCCAAAAGCAGACTGCAACGATAACACTGAAGACATGGCGGTGCTCCATTTCTCTAAGTGCTGGACACACATGTGGCGTCTCACGCAGCAAGCAAGCGGGAACTCCTCCCACTTACTTTTCCTGACACGTAGCTCGCAGGCTTTTTCTTGTTGACTCTGCCCACGGCCCACGCGGCCAGAAAGTGATCGAAAATTTCTTCCCCGTTTTAGCACAGTCCTTCTCCCTGTAGAATAGGTCCCAAATGAACAGTCAATTTTAGTTGCGAAAGGTAACGGCAAATACCGGACGAGCCCCCACATGTAGCACTACCCCCCCGTAGGAGCTGCTGTTACCTTACTGTTCCGTATGCTCGTCTCAGGAGTTCTCCTTGAAAAGTTGTCCAGAAGAAAGTTTGCACCAACACAAAGTCTCTTTCAAGGGTTTTATTGGTTAAAGTTTCCAACAGAGGGGGTTGAAGGGATGGGGAGGACTCAGGTACCTTAATTGCGGATCACAGGAATTTTCCTAGGTCCAGAGGAACAACTCTATCCACGCTGGACTCAGCAACCACCGGATAGGCCCACTCTCATCGGCCTAGCAACCAATGCGTAGCTCGATCACATATAGTCTCTGCCACAGACTTGGTGCAAATAGAACAGTCTCTGCCACAGACTTGGTGTAACCCTTCCCTGGGTTACCTTCTGAATAAAAGAACACAGCTCTCAGTGCCAGGATCTTCCAGCCGTTCCAGCAGCACTGTGAGGTAGATTGTGATCCGGATACATCCTCCAATTGAGTCCCCAATTGCTTGGTCCCTTCCCGCAGGCAAGGCGACACAGGATCATCCCTGGATCAGTAGGCTCCCAGTAACTCCTGGGTCCACATCTCAGCAACGGAGCCTCAGATCCCAACCGCCGGGCCACTACGACAGCCGCAGAAACCCATCTGAGCTCCTGGGCAGGAGGGTGGGAAGTTTCCTCCTTATCCGACGAGTTCCAAATGCCTGGAGTAATCCTGATCCCACCTTTACCACACACAAGCCCCTCCTAATTTTTCAAGCCCACCAATCCTGGTATGTAACTTCCTGTCACCATACTGTGATTAACCCTCTATATGCCAGCTTACCCTGCTACCCAGTCATGCCAGCCCTACGCTTATGTTTTTTTTATTTTTTTATTTGCTTCAGGCTTTTCTATCCACCGTGATCACCTGTTGTAACCCTGAAAAGACTGAACCACCGTGCTACGACCATGTGCATTGCACGAGGTTGCAACGCGGCCTGATTCACTTGAATGACTCAGGTTCGCTGGTAGTACTGCTAGCTGAATGTGACACAGTCTTTAAAGTGGTTGTAAACCCTAGCAAAAAATAAATAAAAACCCTGCAAGACAAAGGCATAATGAGCTAGTATGCATAGCATACTAGGTCATTATGAATTACTTACCTTACATTGAAGCCCCCGCAGCGGTCCTCGTACCCCCCTCTAGCTGGCGACATCTCTCCCGGAGGTTACTTCCGGGTATCGCGGCTCCGCCGCATTGCTTCAGTTTGCTTTAGTGCGCATGTGCCGATGCTCACATGCAGGGGACAGGGGGTATCTCCTAAACCGTTCAGGTTTAGGAGATATCCAGGGTAGCTACAGGTAAGCCTTATTATAGGCTTACCTGTAGCAAAAAGTGTGTTGCAAGGGTTTACAACCACTTTAAGGTGGCCGCAAAGCATTGAGGCCATGCCATGCATACAGGCCTGAGTGGCTGCATGCCCTTCTTTAGGTGGGGCAGCACTGGGGTCGTTGGTTTGAATAACAACCACGGCACTACCTGCCTGCAGTTTGCATGTTCTCCCTCTGCCTGCATGTATTTCCTCCTACACTCCAAAGACATGTTGGTAGGTAATTAGCTCTTGTCTAAATTGGCCCTAGTACGTATGTACAGTTGTGTGAAAAAGTATTTGCCCCCTTTCTGATTTTTTCTTTTTTTTGCATATGTGTCACACTTAAATGACTCAGATCATCAAACAAATTGTATTTTTATACAAAGATAACCCGAGTAAATACAACATGCAGTTTTTAAATTATGGTTTCATTTATTAACCACTTCAGCCCCGGAAGAATTGGCTGCTCAATGACCAGGCCATTTTTTGCGATACGGCACTGCGTCGTTTTAACTGACAATTGCGCGGTCGTGCGACGCTGTACCCAAAAGAAATTGACGTCCTTTTTTTCCCACAAATAGAGCTTTCTTTTGACGGTATTTGATCATCTATGCGGTTTTTATTTTTTGCGCTTTGAACAAAAAAAAGCAACAATTTAAAAAAAAAACACACTATTTTGTACTTTTTGCTGTCATAAATAGCCCCAATTTGTTTTAAAAAAAGCTAATTTTTTTCCTCAGTTTAGGCCGATATGTATTCTTCTACATATTTTTGGTGATAAAAATCGCAAAAATCGTATATTGATTGGTTTGCGCAAAAGTTCTAGCGTCTACAAAATAGGGGATAGATTTATGAAATTTTTATTATTATTATCTTTTTTTTTACTAGTAATGGCGGCGATCTTCAAATTTTATCGGGACTGCGACATTATGGCGGACATATCGGACACTTTTGACACATTTTTGGGACCATTGGCATCTATACAGCGATCAGTGCTAAGAAAATGCACTGATTACTGTAAAAATGTCACTGGCAGGGAAGGGGTTAACACTAGGGGGCGATCAAGGAGTTAACTGTGTTCCCTATGTGTGTGTTCTAACTGTGGGGGATGGGACTGACTATAGGAGATGAGAGATCATGGTTTCCAGCTCGTAGGAACTCACAATCTCTCTCTCCTCTCCTCACAGAACTGGGATATGTGTGTACACACACGTCCTTGTTCTGTCTCTTGTGCCCGTGATCGCTCGTGGCCAGCGGTCATCGCGACCGCCGGTCACGAGCATCGGAACCCCCGCTGTGCAGCAGGTACGCGCGCGCCTGCTATCTCGCTTAAAGGGACCGAAGTACAGCTACGACGGTTCGCGGGATCCTGCCGACCTGCCGCAGTATAATGACGGCGGCTGGTCAGCAAGCGGTTAAGGCAAAAAAGCTGTCCAAACCTGCCTGGCTTTATGTGAAAAAGTAATTGCCCCCTAAACCTAATAACTGGTTGTGCCACCCTTGGCAGCAACAACTGCAATCAAGCATTTACGATAACTGGCAATGAGTCTTTCACATCGCTGTGGAGCAATTTTGGCCCACTCTTGTTTGCAGAATTTTTTTAATTCAGCCACATTGGAGGGTTTTCCAGCATGAACAGCTTGTGTAAGGTCACGATACAGTATCTCAATTGCATTTAAGTCTGGGCTTTGACTAGGCCACTCCAAAACCTAAAATTTTGCTTTGTTTGAATCATTTGGAGATGGACTTGCTGTTGTTTCGGATCATTGTCCTGCTGCATAACCCAAGTGCACTTGAGTTTGAGGTCACAAACTGATGGCCGGACATTCTTCTTTAGTTCCCTCAATTATGGTAAGTTGTCCAGGTCCTGAAGCTGCAAAGCAGCCCCAGACCATCACACTACCACCACCATGTCTGACTGTTGGTATGATGTTCTTGTTATGAAATGCTGTATTAGTTTTATGCCAGATGTAACGGGACGCACACCTTCCAAAAAGTTACATTTTTGTCCCATCAGTCCATAGAAAATTTGCCTAAAAGTCTTGGGGATAATCAGGATGTTTTTGGTAAACACAGGGTTCTGTGTTGGGACCAATCCTGTTTAATTTGTTCATAAACGACCTGGAGGATGGGATAAACAGTTCAATCTCTGTATTTGCAGAGGATACTAAGCTAAGCAGGGCAATAACTTCTCCGCAAGATGTGGAAACCTTGCAAAAAGATCTGAACAAATTAATGGGATGGGCAACTACATGGAAAATGAGGTTTAATGTAGAACAATGTAAAATAATGCATTTGGGTGGCAAAAATATGAATGCAATCTACTCACTAGGGGAAGAACCTCTGGGGGAATCTAGGATGGAAAAGGACCTGGGGGTCCTAGTAGATGGTAGGCTCAGCAATGGCATTCAATGCCAAGCTGCTGCTAACAAAGCAAACAGAATATTGGCATTAAAAAGGGGATTAACTCCAGAGATAAAACTATAATTTATCCGCTCTACAAGACTCTGGTCCGGCCGCACCTGGAGTATGTTGTCCAGTTCTGGGCACCAGTCCTCAGGAAGGATGTACTGGAAATGGAGCGAGTACAAAGAAGGGCAACAAAGCTAATAAAGGGTCTGGAGGATATTAGTTATGAGGAAAGGAAACAGAAGGAAGTTGTGGGACTTTAAATGAAGCAACACTGCTAAGTAGAATGAATCAATCAATGTAAGCATAGTTTAATGAGTACAAAAGGAATACATACATCATGAGATAGCAAAAAGCAATTATAATGAATTGTAATAATATAATCATATAGTTAATAATATAATTATTAAACAATAATAATAAGATGATTATCTCAACATAATACAGAATACTATACATGGGGTAAGCAGACCGAAATTGTAATAGTAATAACATATAAACAATGATGGATTGATACATGATGATAGGCTATAGAAGGGTAGAGATAATAAAACATGAACACTGTGACATTGCATCGTTAAAATCTCTACGCGTTTCGTGGTTACATTACCACTCGTCAGGAGCAGATGCTAGATGTATCTATAATAAAATAAAATAGTTAGATTGGTATATTGGTAAAAATTATATATATAGAATATACAGAGAAAGGAGGGAAACCTTCCGAACACTCTCACCTCATTGTAGTATGATAGTATATTGTTGATAATATTAATGATGAAAGGGGTAAGTTTAATATAGATTGCCTCATATAAAGTCCCAACCTTTTAGTTATGAGGAAAGGTTGCGAGCACTGAACTTATTCTCTCTGGAGAAGAGACGCTTGAGAGGGGATATGATTTCAATTTACAAATACCATACTGGTGACCCCACAATAGGGATAAAACTTTTTCGCGGAAGGGAGTTTAATAAGACACGTGGCCACTCATTAAAATTAGAAGAAAAGAGGTTTAACCTTAAACTATGTAGAGAGTTCTTTACTGTAAGAGCGGCAAGGATGTGGAATTCCCTTCCACAGGCGGTGGTCTCAGTGGGGAGCATCGATGGTTTCAAGAAACTATAAGATAAGCACCTGAACGACCACAACATACAGGAATATACAATGTAATACTGACATATAATCACACACACAGGTTGGACTTGATGGACTTGTGTCTTTTTTCAACCTCACCTACTATGTAACTTTGTATGTATGTACATTACTTTGTTTCTAATCTGTTCTTGAATTTTTTTAGATTGTGGCATTTTCTGATCTGTTAGCGTGCTTCACTTTGTCAGACAGCTTCTATTTATGTGATTTCTTGATTCAACAGGACTGGCAGTAATCAGGCCGGGGTGTGGAAAGTGAAATTTAAATCAGCTTTCCAAAAAAATGTGGTTAATCACAGTTCATTCACGATTCAGCATGGGAGGGGGCAATTACTTTTTCACATAGGGCCAGGCAGGTTTGAACAGCTTTTTTCCCTTAATAAATGAAATAATAATTTAAAAACTGCATCTTGGATTTACTCAGGCTATCTTTGTGTAATATTAAAATTTGTTTGATGATCTGAATCATTGAAGTGTGAGAAATATGCAAAAAAAAATAAAAAATCAGGAAGGGGGCAAATACTTTTTCATGAAAAAAAGAGAGATTCGCCCTTGGGACTTTGAGTGAGGTGAGCACTGTTAGGCCAATAAAAAAATCGCAAGAATAATTGCAGTGTATATTTATTCAGGTAAAAAGCAGTACATACATTAATGTCATGACCATGGGCCAATTCATACAAAATACAAGACCAATATAAATTAGGTAAATGATATTACGAGTATCTGACAGTAATTATGTAAACACATAGGCATCAAAAGTAACCCGACGCGTTTCGCGAGGCTTGGCTCGCTCTTCAGGGGTGGATGCACGTAGTGTACCTAAAATGAGAGTGATATAGTATAAAGCATGATATGAAGGCACAGGGGGGGGGGGGGCCTTGAATATGGAAAACCCCATATTCACCACTGGACATTGCCAAAAGACAGCGGGGGTGAAGCTCAAACGGCGGCAGAGACTGTCTCACCAGGGAGCTGAGGAGGCGGAGCCAAACAAAGCTCCAAAACGGAGTCAAACGGAAGGAAGGCCCAGCATGGATGGAATAGGTGTAACCCCAAGAGTGTCAGTGAATCCAAGAGGAATGTTGGCTCTAAATATAAATATGTATATTGAATAATTAAAATATGGGAGTATACGAGTATATGGTAACATATGTGTCTTTGCATGTATAAAAGACATGAGCCAAGAATGGTTAGAGTATGGAGACTGAGGGGGAGAGTAAAAAAATATACCAGATTGACTAGTATGATTAAAGAAAGATCAGAGAGGAAAGTAATAAGTGAAAGAGAGTGTGAATGGAATGAAATACAGGTGTGTAATGAGGACTGTGATGAGAAAACAAGTTGCATGTAAATGCTTGCAGCGAGTAATGTATAAACATATAAAAGTATACCTTGGTGAAGTAGGTCTAAGAGTAGTAAATTCCAAGGGAAGGACCTGCACTTGTGTGTCTGTCCTCAGTGAAAGAAAGCAAACAATGAGATCCATGCTGTGCAAACCTCCAATATATACCCCTGAAGGGGCCCGAGAGGCTCCGCCTCCAACACCATGTGCAAATGACCAGCAAACGAGTGCCTAAACCCACCAACCATCAAAAAGGCGGTGTGTGAGCCAAGACACTCCCAGGACCATCTTGATGGTAGTAATGCCTGCAGCCACAGCGATGCTGCAAAATCGCAGACATCGCGCGGCCGACGCATTAACATGGTGCCGATGTGCAAGTGGCCCCGTCCGCTCAAAAAGGGCAGGCGGGGACAGCAGGGGACAAAGGTCCCCCTTATAATGCACATCGCAGCTCCCAGGGAGAAATGAAGTAGCACCGCCGCCAACAGAGAACACCACACCAGCTGGATTGGGATAAAAGTCCAATGCGAGATGTTATTGGATATGTTGGAATAACAAATGGCTAGTGCATGATAAAAATGTAAAATCCATACATATATGTATGTTTTTGTTTTTATTGGCGAGTGTGACCACAGACCAGTTTTGGGCTATTGGGTGTCTTCCACCCGGGTATCCTTGAGACAAAAGAAAAAAGAAGGGTCTGGTGTCACCAGTGACACACCTCCATCCCTGAATTTCATGAAAAAAAGAGAGATTCGCCCTTGGGACTTTGAGTGAGGTGAGCACTGTTAGGCCAATAAAAAAATCGCAAGAATAATTGCAGTGTATATTTATTCAGGTAAAAAGCAGTACATACATTAATGTCATGACCATGGGCCAATTCATACAAAATACAAGACCAATATAAATTAGGTAAATGATATTACGAGTATCTGACAGTAATTATGTAAACACATAGGCATCAAAAGTAACCCGACGCGTTTCGCGAGGCTTGGCTCGCTCTTCAGGGGTGGATGCACGTAGTGTACCTAAAATGAGAGTGATATAGTATAAAGCATGATATGAAGGCACAGGGGGGGGGCCTTGAATATGGAAAACCCCATACTCACCACTGGACATTGCCAAAAGACAGCGGGGGTGAAGCTCAAACGGCGGCAGCGACTGTCTCACCAGGGAGCTGAGGAGGCGGAGCCAAACAAAGCTCCAAAACGGAGTCAAACGGAAGGAAGGCCCAGCATGGATGGAATAGGTGTAACCCCAAGAGTGTCAGTGAATCCAAGAGGAATGTTGGCTCTAAATATAAATATGTATATTGAATAATTAAAATATGGGAGTATACGAGTATATGGTAACATATGTGTCTTTGCATGTATAAAAGACATGAGCCAAGAATGGTTAGAGTATGGTCCTGGGAGTGTCTTGGCTCACACACCGCCTTTTTGATGGTTGGTGGGTTTAGGCACTCGTTTGCTGGTCATTTGCACATGGTGTTGGGGGCGGAGCCTCTCGGGCCCCTTCAGGGGTGTATATTGGAGGTTTGCACAGCATGGATCTCATTGTTTGCTTTCTTTCACTGAGGACAGACACACAAGTGCAGGTCCCTCCCTTGGAATTTACTACTCTTAGACCTACTTCACCAAGGTATACTTTTATATGTTTATATATTACTCGCTGCAAGCATTTACATGCAACTTGTTTTCTCATCACAGTCCTCACCACACACCTGTACTTCATTTCATTCACACTCTCTTTCACTTATTACTTTTCTCTCTGATCTTTCCTTAATCATACTAGTCAATCTGGCATTTTTTTCACTCTCCCCCTCAGTCTCCATACTCTAACCATTCTTGGCTCATGTCTTTTATACATGCAAAGACACATATGTTACCATATACTCGTATACTCCTATTTTTTAATTATTCAATATACATATTTATATTTAGAGCCAACATTCCTCTTGGATTCACTGACACTCTTGGGGTTACACCTATTCCATCCATGCTGGGCCTTCCTTCCGTTTGACTCCGTTTTGGAGCTTTGTTTGGCTCCGCCTCCTCAGCTCCCTGGTGAGACAGTCGCTGCCGCCGTTTGAGCTTCACCCCCGCTGTCTTTTGGCAATGTCCAGTGGTGAGTATGGGGTTTTCCATATTCAAGGCCCCCCCCCCCCCTGTGCCTTCATATCATGCTTTATACTATATCACTCTCATTTTAGGTACACTACGTGCATCCACCCCTGAAGAGCGAGCCAAGCCTCGCGAAACGCGTCGGGTTACTTTTGATGCCTATGTGTTTACATAATTACTGTCAGATACTCGTAATATCATTTACCTAATTTATATTGGTCTTGTATTTTGTATGAATTGGCCCATGGTCATGACATTAATGTATGTACTGCTTTTTACCTGAATAAATATACACTGCAATTATTCTTGCGATTTTTTTATTGGCCTAACAGTGCTCACCTCACTCAAAGTCCCAAGGGCGAATCTCTCTTTTTTTCATGAAATTCAGGGATGGAGGTGTGTCACTGGTGACACCAGACCCTTCTTTTTTCTTTTGTCTCGCAAATACTTTTTCACAACACTTTATATGTATGAATGTGAGTTAGGCCAGCCATAGACAGTGAGAATTTCGAAAGAAATTGGACGATTTCTCAATTAACACAGACCACAGGTGTGTGCAGCCTATTGCATTAGGTTGCGCACCCCAAAGCTCAAACACAGAGTTAGTGGCTAGGGGTATGCACGTGCCATGGCTGTGATGCTATGCCATGGCAGAAATTCTAGAGAGCAAAGCAATATATTTCAGAGTTTTGATTTTTTTTTTTTTTTTTTTTTTTAAATTTTACAGGCTTCATATTCATTCACAAACTAAAGCATAGTAAACACAGTTTACTATACTTCAGTGATGAATGGAAACAGGAGTGACTGGTACCGATCGCTCGTTTTGTTTACTTAGGAAAGAAGGGGCCAGTAAATAACATATTTACCAGCCGATCCCCCTAATCCCCCTTCAGAGCAGCTGGAGGAAGGAAGATGAGGAGGAGCTGGCAGTGCTGCAGAGGGAGGAACAAGAGGATTGGTATCTGCAATAAAGCATTACAGCCAGTTCTCTTGCTGGGCAGGTGCCAGAGCCCCCCCCCCCCTTTTGAACTGATAGGACCTGGGCCCGGTACAGGAGGACCAGCTCTGCTGCCTTATCAGTGACCCTGGCACACAGGGTGATTAGGGTGTGCCCAGACACACTTGGCACACCCCCTGTGCACACCTATGACACAGACAGTGTTGACAATCAGCAATTGCCAATGATTATTGCTAGTGGCTTTAGCAGCTGCTATTGATAAACGCAAGAAAAGCCGGCAGGCTGGTTGTACCCAAGTTGACCGATCAACTTGGTACATTCAGCCTGCCCATTAACGGTTGGAATCTTGGAGATTCGAGCCATGTATGGCCGGCCTTAGGGACCTTCGATTGTAAGCTCTTCACGGGCAGGGACTGATGTGAATGTGTAAATTGACAGCGCTATTTAAGTACCAATAATAAATAAATACTAGCAACAACTTACAAAGCCATCCACAACTCAGCCCCCACCTACATCACTAGCCTAGTCTTAAAATACCAACCTAATCATTCTTTTCATTCCTCCCACGATCTCCTGCTCTCTAGCTCCCTCATCACCTCCTCCCATGCTCGCCTCCAGGACTTCTCCAGAGCCTCTCACATCCTATGGAACTTCCTACCCTATTCTATCCAATTATCTCCTACTCTGTTTGCTTTTAGGCGATCCCTGAAAACCCTCCTCCTCAGAGAAGCCTATCCTGCCTCCACCTAACAACTGTACTTTGATTTTCTACTCCACCCCCATAGTTATTATCTTTTGTATCTGTAGCAAGGTCCCAGGCCTCCTTCGGTCTAATGAGAACCTCCAGGGCCAGAGATAGCTGATATCCTTCTGTATATGGTGGGTTGCATGGCATAGTGGGTGTAGATTTATTGGGCGCCAGACACTTCTTGAATGCAAAAGTGATTTTATTTCTCTTAACAGAACTTTGGGAGAGAGGGTTAGGGCCAGGTCACGCTTAGGTAGTTGCAAGATTAATTGGCAGACTCCGAGACTTCAACAGGAGGACAGCCATGCAGGGAAAGGCATCCAGCAAGACACCACTTGCACATGTATAGGAATGGTGTCTCCTATGGCAACAGGCACCTTCCTAACAAAGTGTAATGCCGCGTACACACGACCGTTTTTAATGTCATTGAAAAAAACTGTATTTTTCTCGACGTGATTTTTCGTGTTTCCTCTCAAGCCTGCCTTGCCTACACACTATCGTGAAAAAAAATGTTTGAGTAAAGCGCGGTGACGTCCAACACGTACGACGGCACTATAAAGGGGAAGTTCCATTCGGATGGCGCCACCCTTCATGTTAGTAAAGTTTGATAAGAGACGATTCGTGCTTTTCAGCCTCGTGCTTTTCAGTCCGTTACAGCGTGACGAATGTGTTATCTCCATTACAAACGTTAGTTTTACCAGAACGAGCGCTCCCGTCTCATCACTTGATTCTGAGCATGCGCATTTTTTTCACGTTGTTAAAGCCCACACACGGCCGTTTTTCATGACGAGAAAAACGACGATGTAAAAAACGACGTGAAAAATTAGAGCATGTTCCAATTTTTCTCGTCGTGATTCTCTGCATTTTTCTCATTGGGAAAACTGCTGGAAAGCCCACACACGATCATTTTTAATGACCATTTTAAACAATTTCATTTTTCTCATCATTAAAAAACGGTCGTGTGTACGCGGCATAACAGTTCTTTCGCTTCCACTACAATCACTTCTTGTAGTTCTTCAGCCCACTGAGCTCCCGGTCTCTCACTAGACCCTCTGATTCACTGCCACTAAATTCCTTGAGCTCCTCCAATCTTCACGGTAGTATCTTCCTCAAGTGTCACCCCCACCTCTCTGCTGGGTCCCTAGCTTAACAGTCCAGATACTTATCAAGCTTCACCCCACTGGTCTGCTCGGTCCCTGGATTGACACACAAGGTTGCTCTGCAAGTGTTCACTCCGCTGGTTGGGTCCCTGGCTTGACACCCACTCAAGTTTCCCAATTCTTCATCATCCCCGTTGGTGAGAATACTGCTCCTGTACTTGCTTCAGTTACTCACTGTGGTCCCTGGTAATAAGGCGGCTGGTCACTTAGTGCCGACAGCTTCCCCTCTACCTCCGACCACGACAGGTTCACCGGCCAGCAGAACCGTCACTTCTGGTTGGACTGCAAGCCGCAATCCCAACCCTGCGCTGCTCTCCTGCTTCTGGATAATCCCTCAGACAGCCTAACAGCCAGATGTGCCTGGAATAGGCCCAAACTCCAGCCTAGCAGCCCGGGCATTACAACACACATCCACCCAGACAGCCGTCCAGGTGGCACAGAACGCCGATCACCTGACTCCACCCAAATATATAGGTTCTCTCAGCAGGCCAAGGGATCCAAGAAAACCCATGCCCATTGGCTGGGATACCCCATATACCCATAACCTGACCTTGCATTGCCCTTCTTTTATCTAATGTCACCAGGTACCGGCCACCTAGCGGCAAAAGAGTGATGTGCAGCAATTACAGACTTAGAGTGAAATCAATTGATCCTCAACAATTAGCCAAGGCAGCTATACCTAGCAGGTAAATGTAGGAGCAACACCAGGGTGCTACATCTCACTTGACCCTCCCTCCTAGATTGTAAGCTCTAAAGAGCAGGGCCCTCTGATTCCTCCTGTATTGAATTGTATTGTAACTGTACTGTCTGCCCTCATGCTGTAAAGCGCTGCGAAAACTGTTGGCGCTATATAAATCCTGTATAATAATAATAATTAATTAATTGATAAATAAATGAGCCCTAAGGAAGGGCTTCTTTTATATTCAATTTACGTCATCTAGACAGTTCCTCTTTAAACTGCCTTGCAACTGCCTGCCGCCTCCATTGCTATTTTCACGCAAGAGGTAAACCCCACCATTTTATCTCATTGCTCAGCAGAACCCTGAGACTGCTCCTCTGTGCTAACAAAGGCACTGAAACCGTTAAGTTTTATTTTTTGGTAATAAAATAAAGTCCTCCTGACAGCCTTTGAATGGGCGACAGCGGCAGCGAAAGAGTTATTATCCGAATGCGCATAAGAAATAAGGGGGTCTATCGTTCTTAAAACTGGGGCAAGTCCACCACCCCCACCTTTTTTTTGTTATTCTGCCGTGACAAAATCCCGAGGGTCTCGTGGAGGGGGTCGTAAAGTAATCCAGGCCCGATGATTCTGCTACTAAGACGGTTTTGCATTTTGTAAAATGACGCACAAATCTTCCTCTGACCGAAATCTTATTGGTCTGCTCCCCCCCTCCTCCTCCCCTGTTCTGCCTGTACAAAATCTGTTCTATCTCCCCCCTTGCATTCTGCGTATAAAATGCCACACCCTTTAGGATGGGATGATCGAGAGCATTGAAGCAGCTTCGCAGTAACCCAAAGCTCTGCAAGCACCATGGCTGCGTCTGTGACCGTGCTCTGGCTGGTAGCTGCTTTTCTGGGAGGAGGTGAGGACTTTTTTTGCTAGCTGAACATCCATCCATCCATTAATGTCTGTTCCTTCTGTAGGCACCTGCATGCATCGTACAATATAAATCACCTACAGCATGCACCTGACTACGACATCTGCAGGAATCTTAAATGAATCTGTACAAATTATTGATTAATGCATCGACAATAGGAGTCGACCTCCAATCCCAAACCCACCCCCCCAAAAAAACAACAGGTTAATCCAGTGCATACATTGTTCAGTGTTCTCAACCCAAAGCTACTATTAATGCAGAAGGAAAAAAAAGGTTCTTTATAGAACTGATCATTGTATTTCAAAAGAATACAGGCATGATTATATAAAACGAATAAAAGATCACAGAGAAACAACTGTTAGCAAAGTTTTAAGGGCCATTCGTTACATTTTGAACAAAATTTGGTCACATAATTTTTTTTTTAGCACGAGGGGAAATTTTTGTAACGCATCCTCCGACCACGCCAGTTGTTGCTGATTCCCTTTGAAAATGGTAGCGGTTATGGGTGGCGGTTTTTTTTTTATCATTGTGGCATGGGCAGTGCAAAAAATGATTTTTTTTGCATTGGGGGGGGGGGGGGGTAATCGCAGCTGGAATAATCACTGAATATAACTGCAATTTTATATATCTATCTATTATACATAGTAAGGTTTGCACAGGAAATGGTAGCTGGAATAATCAATGAATATAACTGCCATTTTTTATATTAATATATTATACATAGTAAGGTGTGCACAAGAAATTGTAGCTGGAATGATCACTGAATATAACTGCCATTTTTTTATAATAATATGTTACGTATAGTAAGGTATGCACAAGAAATGGTAGCTAGAATATTGTTGAATAAAACTGCCATTTTTTTAATAATAATATATTTTGCCTAGTAAGGTTTGCATGAGAAATGGTAGCTGGAATATTCACTGAATATAACTGCCAATTTTATATATCTATTATACATAGTAAGGTTTGCACAAGAAATGGTAGCTGGACTAATCAATGAATATAAATGCCATTTTTTATATTAATATATTATACATAATAAGGTTTGCACAAGAAATGGTAGCTGGAATAATCACTGAATATAACTGCAATTTTTTATATCTATCTATTATACATAGTAAGGTTTGCACAAGAAATGGTAGCTGGAATAATCAATGAATATAACTGCCATTTTTTATATTAATATATTATACATAATAAGGTTTGCACAAGAAATGGTAGCTGGAATAATCACTGAATATAACTGCAATTTTTTATAATAATATATTATGCATAGTAAGATTTGCACAATAAATGGTAGCTGGAATAATCGTTCAATATAACTGCCATTTTTTATATTAATATATTACTCATAATAAGGATTGTACAAGAAATTGTAGCCTGAGACCTGCTCCACCCACCATGCTGATGGGGCATGCTGCGACCTGTAGTTCCTGCCCAAAAACACACAGTCAAGTGGAAGGAAAAGGATAAATGGGTGTTGCCTGGATCATATTTTACCTTACCCTGTGGTATCTTGGAACGTAAAATGGCAGTTGGGATCTTGTTGCTTTGGGCACCCCCCCCCTTTTTTTTTTATTACAACATGATAAAACAGTTCAAGGAACATACAATAGGATCACGGAAGGTACAATAGGATCAAGGAAGTTACAATAGGATCGAGTTAAATCAGTCAAAGGAGCTTACAATCTAAAGTGATGAATTTGTGACAGCCAGAGCCAAGGGGATCTGTAGGGTGGGTGATGACGGGAGGCTTAGGGTTATTATTTAGGTATTTAAACAAATAGGATCAATTAATCTACAATAGGATCAAGGAATTTACAATAGGATTGAGTGAACCAGCCAAAAGAGCTTGCAATCTAGGTGATGAACAGGTGACAGGAAGAGCCAAAGGGATCTGTAGGATGGGTGAAGAAGGGAGGCTTAGGGTTTTTTATTCAGGCATTGAAAAAAAATTAGGATCAAGGAAGGTACAATGAGATCAAATGAACTGGTCAAAAGAGCTTACAATCAAAAATGATGAACTGGTGACAGGAAGAACCAAAAGGATCTGTAGGATGGGTGACGATGGGAGGCTTAGGGTTATTATTCAGGTATTGAAAGAAATAGGATCAATGAATCAACAAGAGGGTCAGGGGACTTACATTAGGATTGAGTGAACCGGTTAAATGAGGTTACAAACTAAAGCAATGGACAGATGACAGCAAGAGCCAAAGGGATCTGTAGGATGGGTGACGAAGGGAGGCTTAGGGTTATTGATCAAGTATTGAAAAAAATAGGATCCATGAATCTACACTAATATCAAGGAATTGCAATAGGATCGAGTGAACCAGTCAAAGGAGCTTGCACTCTAAAGTGACAAACAGGTGACAGGTAGAGCCAAAAGGATCTGTAGTGTGGGTGACGATGGGAGGCTTAGGGTTGGTATTCAGGTATTGAAAGAAATAGGATCTATGAATCTACAATGGGATCAAGGAATGTACAATAGGATCAAGTGAACCGGTCAAAGGAGTTTACAATCTAAAGTGATGAACATGTGACGGGAGGAGCCAAACGGATGGGTGACAATGGGAGGCTTAAGGTTATTATTTAGGTTTTGAAATAAATAGAATCAGGGAACATATAATAGAATCAAGGATTGTACAATAGGTTCAAGTGACCCACTCAGCTTACAATCTAAAGTGATGAACAGGGGACAGGAAGAGCCAAAGGGAACGTAGAATAGGTGATGATGGGATGCTTATTATTCAGGTATTGAAAGAAATAGGATTTATGAATCTACAATAGGACCAAAAACTGTACAATAGAATCGAGTGAACCGGTCAAAGGAGCTTGCAATCTAAAGCGAAGAACAGGTGGCAGGAAGAGCCAAAGGGATCTGTAGGATGGGTGACGATGGGAGGCTTTGGGTTATTATTTAGGTTTTGAAATGAATAGGATCAGGGAACATACAATAGGATCAAGGATTGTACAATATCATCAAGGAATGTACGATAGGGTCAAGGAATTTACAATATGATTGAGTTAACTGGTCAAAAGAAGCTAACAATCTAAAGTGATGAACAGGTGACAGGAAGAAACAAAGGGATCTGTTAAACGGGGGATGATGGGACGCTTAAGCCCTGTACACACGATCGGTTTTACCGATGAAAACAGTCTGATGGACTTTTTTCATCGGACAAACCGATCGTGTATGGGACCCATCGGCCTTTTTTCCATCGGTTTAAAAAAAATAGAACATGTTTTAAATTTTTCCGATGGATCAAACACCGATAGCAAATTCCGATCGTCTATGGGCAAGTCCATCGGATAAAAAACCCACGCATGCTCAGAATCAAGTCGACGCATGCTCAGAAGCATTGAACTTCATTTTTCTCGGCTCATCGGAGTGTTTTACATCACCGCGTTTGGAACGGTCGGTTTTTTGACTGATGGTGTGTAGGCAAGTCTGATGGAAGTTAGCTTCATCGGATTTCCGATGGACAAAACCATCGGATTAGAATCCATAGAAAATCCGATCGTGTGTACAGGGCTTTAGGCTTATTATTCAGTTATTGAAAGAAATAGGATCAATGAATCCACAATGGGATCAAGGAATGTACAATAGAATCGAGTGAACCTGTCAAAGGAGCTTACAATCTAAAGTGATGAACAGGTGACCGGAAGAGTCAAAGGCATCTGTAGGATGGGTGACGATGGGAGGCTTAGGGTTATTATTTAGGTTTTGAAAAAAATAGGATCAGGGAACATACAATAGGATCAAGGATTGTACAATAGGTTCAAGTGACCCTCTCAGCTTGCAATCTAAAGTGAAGAACAGGGGGCAGGAAGAGCCAAAGTGATCCGTAGGGTGGGTGACGACAGGAGGCTTGTTATTCAAAGAAATAAGATCTATGAATCTACAATAGGATCAAGGAATGTACAATAGGATTGAGTGAACCGGTCAAAGGAGCTTACAATCTAAAGTGATGAACAGGTGACAGTAAGAGCCAAAGGGGATCTGTAGGATGGGTGACGATGGGTTATGATTCAGGTAGCTGGTTCCGATCCTGCTTCCAAGTTTGTAAGTGCGCAGTTTTCAGTGTCTGGGTTATGTCTGGTTGTGACGCACATCGAACAGGCTTGCTGTATGTCCTCACTGCAGGGATACGGAAAATGAGACAGATTATCACAGAGAGAGCGAGGGAAAGAAATAGAGAAGGGGGGGAGATACAGACAGGGTGATAGGGAGAGACAAAGAGAATCCAAGGGGCAGACATACAGAAATGGACATATACTGTATATATCTATATCTATCTATATATACACACACACACACAATATATATATATATATATATATATATATATATAAAAAACATGATATGACATAATGCAAAAATATGCCACCCACATATTAGACAGCCAAGATCCCCATCCCTAATCGGATGTGCCGAGTACATGAAAAACCGCACCCCCCCTTCCCCGGGGACTGCAGGTAGATGATAACATCTAATTGAGATCTCATCCCCCAAAAGACAGCCCGCTGACCTCACAGCCATTAGCGAGATAGCAAATGGAAAATCATTTGGCAATAAACCCCAGTCAGGCTGATAGAATAATTGACTTGCTGAAACGGTTCCAACTGCAGACCGGCTTATTTTATTATTTATTGTTCTGCGTTGGCTACTTTACACGTTTTTTTTTTTTTTTTTTAACTGTTTTAATTCAATTATGTAGAAATAGTTTGGGAGCTGAACTCCCAAAAATACATAATCATTGTAAGAATTAATGCAGAGAGACTAAGGCACCTGTATCAGCCTTTTATAGTCCCTGTACAGTAGAGCTAAGACTGGAAGAGGGGGGGGGGCAGCACAAGGAGCCAATGAGTTCACTATTATAAAAGATTTCGATAGCGCCAATAGTTTGCACACAATACAATATAAATTGAGATGGTACAGCTACAATACAATTCAAGACAAGGAGGGTTTGGAGTTCATGTGCCATCAAGAAGCATGCGGAGAAGAGAAGAAAGCACAGTGACAGAGACATGAGCTCATCAATGGGCTGAGTCACATTTCACTGCCCAGATGCAGGCTGGGGCGGGTCCAGGAAAGCCTGAGCTCAGAAGAAGTGAATTCAATTTTTTTGACCATCAGACTGAGGACACCCTGTGGCAGAAAAAAGTACTGCAGAGGAAAGCTCTGGACTAAAGATGAATATTTCAGCGAAAGATGGTTTTGTTATGTTACCTTGTAATGGTCTATTTATCTTTATCTTGTTGTTTTTGGCTGCAATTCGTCTTATAAAAGTATAAGTTCGCTGTGCGCATGGGTTGCATGCAGCTGGTGCAATTTAACATTTAGCAATAAGTGTGGACAATACTGCACAGCAAGGAGGTGGGTCCATCACGCTCACCCCTAATGCAGGTGGTCAGACACTATAGCTGGCTTTGTGTTCTTCACATATAGCAGCCCCCTTTCCCATTAGGCAAGCAGGCCTACTGGTACTCAGTTGCCCCCAGGACTTATACACAATGCTCTAGTGCCTGGCCACCATGCCAGGGCAGGAATCAACTAAGCAAAGCAAGCAGGTACTTGTGGTTGGAAGACAGGCAAGGTTCAGAATAGTCCGGGTCAATGTCCGAAGTCAAAAGGCAGGCAGAGTTCAGGGAATAGTCTATATCCAATCCAAGGTCGTCAACGAGGTAATTCAATCTAGCAGAGCAGGGCAGACAAACAGGGAGTTTGTTTGAGGTATTACACACCCTATCACAAGCATGAGACTGCAGGCTTGGCTGGCTTAAATAAGATTTGGTCTCCACCCAGAGACTGGCCACATTAATCATCTTGCAGGTGGACAGACAGACAGGGAGAATGCCACAGCTAAAACTAGGATGCTGGGATGAGGAGCAGGAGTACTCGATGCTCCTGACAGGGTCTTCTTTACTGCACCAATGAGGAGAGGAGGTAAAGTTGGAAGGAAAAAAAAAAACGTAGTCCCCATAAAAGCTGTTTTAAGGGGCCACCCAGGTCTGACATTTTAGTATTGGGTGGGTGGAGGTAGCTTAGCTTGTGAAAAAGTTTCTTCTGAAGGTGAAGACTTCTGCACTTGATGACCCACCTGTAGCCTCCAAAGCAAAGGGGCTCTCACTTTCCGTGTTGGAATTGAAATGCAGAAGACTATGGCTATGGAGGACCCATACCAGGACCTCAGGAGTCACGCAACCCTTTTTCTCATATAAGTAAGGAGAAAGAAGAGTAACATTAGAAGAAGAGGGGAGAAGATAGCAAGAGGTAAGGGGGTGGGAAGTAAGAAAAAGTTTAGGGGATGTGGGGAATAAAAGGTGGGAAGGGGGGAAAGGAGGGGTTGGCTGGAGTGGTGCTCAGCAGCCTGTGTTGTTAGATCCCCTCTAAGTGACCATTAGAGGTACAATAAGCGATGATCAAAGGACGTTGGATGAAAGGCCTTGAGGGGTCCCAGATATTATGTTATTTGGCTATTGAGTTTTGTAGATGTGCCGTTAGTTTTCTTGACCATGGTCCAATGCATGCGAGATTTGATCTCAGCAAAGGGTATGTTTCTTGTTAGTCAGGCCTTTACCACTACTTGTTTTTCAGCCGTAAGAACACGAGTCATTAGGTCAAATTAAGTTCTGGAGCGCCCCTCAGGTTTGCAATTGAGTAAGGCGGGTTGGCGTTTTTTTTTTCTTTGCAGGTAAATAATAGATTCCAAGCAGAAGCAACATGCCAATATTGAGTTCTTGATGAAGGAGCGGTGCAGGCTGTCCGACATCCACAGAAGGCTACAGAATGTTTACAGAGATGACACCATTGACAAGATTCACTAATGAAAAGACATTGCTCTTGTCAGTGGTGACATTCCTGTAAACATTCTGTAGACTTCTGTAGATGTCTGACAGCCCGCATCCCTCCTTCATCAAGAACTCAATGACGACATGTTGCTTCTGCTTGAAATCCATTAATTACCTGCAATGATAAAGAATATGAGTTACTAGAGGAAGAGTTGGTCTAACAACATGTGAAAATTTGAATGACCGACGTAAGTTAATAAAAAAGTTATGCCCACTTTTGTGTATGTCTTTGGTACTTTGGTCGCTGAATCATTGACTAGCTTTTAAATTTGCTTAGAAACCTAAGTGAGGTCCTGAGGTCCTCCATAGCCATAGTCTCACTCCTCCTGCTGCTCTAATTCCAACACTTAAGCCTCATACACACGACCGAGTTTCTCGGCAAGAACCAGCAAGAAACTTGCTGGCAGAGCTTTCTTGCCGAGTAAATCGGTCGTGTGTACGCGGCTTTCAGTTTTCTCGCCAAGAAAACCGACAAGAATCACGACGAGAAAAATAGAGAACCTGCTCTCTATTTTCTCGTCTGGTTTCTCGTCGGCCTGTTTCTCGACGAGAAACCCGAGTGTGTGTACACTTACCTGTCGCCGTGGAAACCCGCGCATGCTCAAAATGACTTTGACGCATGCGCGGTAGCTTCCTAGGCATAGGTAGGGTGTAGCAAGATGGCGGCGACAGCATCGAATGTGACGAGCGCACGCTCGTCGTAGTCGATGACGTCACCGCGTTCGCTCCATTCAAAGAACTGCGGGTTCTTTGAATTGAGTGTGTGTACACTCGGCCGGGACAAGTTTCTTGTCTAAGAATCTCGTCAAGAAAAACAACGAGTTTTTTCCTGATGAGATTCTCGGCCGTGTGTACGAGGCTTTAAAGTGAGAGCCCCTTGCTTTGGAGGCTACAGGTGGGTCATCAAGTCAGAAGTCTTCACCTTCAGAAGAAACTTTTTCACAAGCTAATCTACCTCCACCCACCCAATACTAAAATAGCAGAGCTGGTGGCCCCTTATGCCGTGTACACACGATCGTTTTTTCCGATGAAAAAAAAATAGAAGATGTTTTCAATTTTACCGATGGAAGAAAACTGATAAGAAATTCCGATCGTCTGTGGGGAACTCCATCGGAGAAAAAACCCACGCATGCTCAGAATCAAGTCGAGGCATGCTCAGAAGCATTGAACTTCATTTTTCTCGGCTCATCTGAGTGTTTTATGTCACGGCGTTTTGGACGGTCGGAATTTTGTCTGATGGTGTGTAGGCAAGACTGATGGAAGTCAGCTTCATCGGAATTCCGATGGAAAAATCCATCGGATTTTATTCCATCGGAAATCCGATCGTGTGTACAGGGCATTAAAGAGATTTCATGAGGACTACCTATGTTTTTTTTTTCTTACAAATATTCTTCCTCTCCTCATTTGTGCAGCAAATTAGAGTCAGGCCTCGTACACACGGGCGGGAATCCCGTCGGGGAAAAAAACGTCAGTTTTCCAGACGGGATTCCCGGCAAGCTTGCCTTGCTCGCCGAGTGTACACACGGCCATTCAAAAGAACCGCCGTTATTTTGAATGGCAAAAATGCGGTGACGTCATCGACTACGACGAGCCGGCGCTTGTCACATTCGATGCCGTCGCCGCCATCTTGCTACACCCTACACTACTCTTGTATGCTACCGCGCATGCGTCAAAGTCTTTTTGAGCATGCTCGTGGTTTACCTGGACAAGGTAAGCATACAGACGACCGGGTTTCTCGGCAGGAAAACTCTGCCGAGAATCCGGACGAGAAAAATAGAGAGCAGGTTCTCTATTTTTCTCGTCCAGATTCCCGGCAGTTTTTCTGCCAATAAACCATACACACGAATGGTTTTCTCGGCAAAAAGCTCTCCCAGCTGTTTTCTTGCCGAGAAAACTGGCTGTGTGTATTCAACTCCGCTTCCGAAAAGGTTTTATCCTCTTCATAACCAGGCCATTTTTTGCTATTCAGCACTGCGCTATTTTTAACTGGTACTTGCACGGTCATGCAACGCTGTACCCAAACAAAATTTGTATAATTTTTTTTTCACACAAATAGAGCGTTTGTTTGGTGGTATTTGATCAACACTGGGTTTTTATTTTTAATTATATAACAGAAAAAAGACTGAAAATATAAAACATATTTAATAAAAAAATAAAATAAATTGAATTTCTTCATTACTTTAGGCCAAAATGTATTCTGCTGGTAAAAAAAACAAATCCCAATAAGCGTTTATTACCGTATATACTCGACTATAAGCCGACCCGAATATAAGCCAAGGCACCTAATTTTACCACAAAAAACTGGGAAAACTTATTGACTCGAGTATAAGCCTAGGGTGAGAATGCAGCAGCTACTGTAAGTGGAAAAGAGGGTCAACAATGCCCATTTGCAGCCTCACTGTGCCCATAAACAGCCTCACTGTGCCCATAAGCAGCCTCACTATACTTACAGTAATCAGAGTACTCTCCATGACAGAAAAGAGGACACAGCCTTGCATTCTTTGAGTTCAGTTCATTTAGAAAGTCTGACATAGGTGTATCGCCCATCCCAAATGGTTGGGACGCTGTTTAAATTTAGAGGGATGTCTGAGCCAGTAGATGGGCTCAGATGGTTGATAATTACATTCAAATTCGGTTCTGTCTCAGTTATGGTTTGCCTGGTAGTGATTTCCCTTTTTGCCTGTAGGTGGCATTACCACCTCAGGCACCTGTTGGAACACAGGCAGATCATGGTACATTGAGTGGCCCTTCTCGGCAGTGGTATAGTGGGAGTTGTGAACCCGCTGTGCCTGCTGGGAGGGCAGACGCCATTCATTGGGGTCGGTTCCCTTCCGGCGCGAGGTATGTGTGTGTGGTCCTGGTCTCGGGGCCACGTTGGCCCGAGGCTGCATCGCTACATAGTAGGCCCAGCTAGTCTGGCTGGGGCCTATATCTGGAGAGGGGATCCCAAGCTGTCCATCTAAATGGGGAGAAAGGAATCTTAATGGAGAAGACCAGGGGAAGACCTGCCCTGGAGGAGACCGGCACAACACTGCTGTCTCGGGTGAGGCCTGGCAACTTCATTAACCACTTGTCCCCCGCCCACTGTCAATAGACGGCGGGCGGAGGATACTCTCGTTCTGGGAGGACGTCATATTTAAAACGAGCTAGGAGGCGCGCGCGCGCGCACGCCGCGTTCACAAGGCCCAGGTGCGCGTGCGCGCCGGCCGCGATTGCCGCCGGGCACCCGCGATTGCCCGGGAAACGAGCAGGAAAGTGGATCTCTGTGTGTAAACACAGAGATCCACGTCCTGTGAGGGAGAGGGGACCGATGCTGTGTCCCTTGTACATAGGGACAACCATCGGTCACCTCCCCCAGTCAGTCCCCTCCCCCCACAGCAAGAACACTTTGAGGGAACATATTTAACCCCTTCCCGCCCCCTAGTGGTTAACCCCTTCCCTGCCAATCACATTTATACAGTAATCAATGCATTTTTATAGCAGGGATCGCTGTGTAAATGTGAATGGTCCCAAAAATGTGTCAAAAGTGTCCGATGTGTCCGCCGCAATATTGCAGTCACAATAAAAAAATCGCAGATCGCCGCCATTACTAATAAAAAAAAAAAATGCTATAAATCTATTCCCTATTTTGTAGACGCTATAACTTTTGCGCAAACCAATCAATACGCGCTTATTGCGATTTTTTTTTTTTTTACCAAAAATATGTAGAAGAATACGTATCGGCCTAAACTGAGGAAAATTTTATTAAAAAAAAAAAAATGGGTATTTATTATAGCAAAAAGTAAAAAATAGTGTTTTTTTTCCAAACTGGACGCTCTTCTTTTGTTTATAGCACAAAAAATAAAAACCGCAGAGGTGATCAAATACCACCAAAAGAAAGCTCTATTTGTGGGAAAAAAAGGACGCAAATTTCGTTTGGGAGCCACGTCGCACGACCGCGCAATTGTCATTCAAAGTGTGACAGCGCTGAAAGCTGAAAAATGGCTTGGGCAGGAAGGGGGTTTTCGTGCACAGTAGGGAAGTGGTTAAGGAGGGATCCATTACGTTACAAGCCCTGCAGTTCGCCGAATTGGCTTAAAGGCTCTCCAAACTGTACGGCTGGAAGTTTGGGACTTTGAAATCCTGTGGCAGAGGGTTCCGAATCCCGGACTATTCACTTTGTTCAAATTTAAAGAGGTCTGTGGCAGAGACCTACTTCATTCTGGGCAGTCTGTGGCAGAGACTGCCCTGTTGCTGATTCGTGTGTCATCCCGGCTGCTAGGCAATGTGAGAGGGGACTATCAGGGTGACCAATACCCACTCTAACATTGAGAGTGGTGAGTGACTTTGTACTCATACCTTTGTCAACTTTTAGTGGCGAGTGCCTGAACCTTCCCCTACTCTTCTATACCTTCTACTTCTCAACGTTCAATGCATATGAAAAATAAAGCCTTAAGCCTCGTACACACGACCGAGTTTCTCGGCAAGAACCAGCAAGAAACTTGCTGGCAGAGCTTTCTTGCCGAGTAATTCGGTCGTGTGTACGCGGCTTTCAGTTTTCTCGCCAAGAAAACCAACAAAGAATCTCGACGAGAAAAATAGAGAACCTGCTCTCTGTTTTCTCGTCGGGTTTCTCGTCGGCCTGTTTCTCGACGAGAAACCCGAGTGTGTGTACACTTACCTGTCGCTGTGGAAACCCGCGCATGCTCAAAATGACTTTGACACATGCGCGGTAGATTCCTAGGCATAGGTAGGGTGTAGCAAGATGGCGGCGACGGCATCGAATGTGACGAGCGCACGCTCGTCGTAGTCGATGACGTTACCGCGTTCGCTCCATTCAAAGAACCGCGGGTTCTTTAAATCGAGCGTCTGTACACTCGGCCGGGACAAGATTCTTGTCCAAGAATCTCATCAAGAAAAACAACGAGTTTTTTCCTGACGAGATTCTCGGCCGTGTGTACGAGGCTTAACTGTTTGAGGTTTTACATCTGTGTGGACATTGCATTACTACAGACTTTCCTACCCGGACAACGAAGCTGAAGAGGTAACGTGCAAAATCCAAATCTAACCAGCGGCCCTGAAGGGGGTATTGCTACATCGGTAACCTCTAACAGTAATTGACAGCACTCAAGGTTATAAATACAGGGTAAATGACCTCAACACATGCACAGGAACCCAGTAATATAATATTGTGACAAGATTCCACAGGGAGTTGCAAATGAATCTTTTACTAAAGATTTCAGATAACAGAAAAAGCACACAAAGATAATCTTATGCCGCGTACACACAACCGTTTTTCATGACGAGAAAAATGTCATTTTTTTATTTGGTCATTAAAAACGATCGTGTGTGGGCTCCAGAGCATTTTTCACGACGTGAAAAATGACCATTAAAAATTTGGAACATGCTCTAATTTTTCTCGTGGTTTTTCTCGTCATGAAAAACAGCCGTGTGTAGGCTTTAACGACGTGAAAAAAAAATGCGCATGCTCAGAAGCAAGTTATGAGACGGGAGCGCTCGTTCTGGTAAAACTAGCGTTCATAATGGAGATAGCACATTCGTCACGCTGTAATGGACTGAAAAGCACGAGGCTGAAAAGCGCGAATCGTCTCTCAACAAACTTTACTAACACGAGATCAGCAAAAGCAGCCCAAAGGGTGGCGCCATCCGAATGGAACTTCCCCTTTATAGTGCCGTCGTACGTGTTGTACGTCACCGCGCTTTTCTCGAGCATTTTTTTCCACGATAGTGTGTAGGCAAGGCAGGCTTGAGAAGAATCACGTCGAGAAAAACGTCGTTTTTTTCAATGACATTAAAAACGGTCGTGTGTATGCGGCATTACAGTATTACCACCTACATCAGAAACCTGCAACACTTCCACATGACATACTCTTGGAAATACAAATTGCCATAACATTTGTCATGAACCTGAAGCAGAAAAAGTTTGCGCCATCCATGCCGTCCGCGCCGTCCATGCAGTCCGCGCCGTCCATGCCATCCATGTAGTCCGTGCCGTCCACTGTAACAAAGCTCCGCCTCCTCCTCGTCACGGACGGACAAGGAGGAGGCGGGACAATGTGGACAGCATGGACTTTCATATACACACAGCGCCGCTGTGAATCAGGGGAGAATGTATGCCATAGTCAAGTTTCCTTCCCTCCGCATCAAGACTGACACGGCGGGAGAGGAAACCTGACTCGAGTATAAGCCGAGGAGGGCTTTTTCAGCACAAAAAAAATGTGCTGAAAAACTCGGCTTATACTCTAGTATTTGGTTTGCATGAAAGTTATAGCGTCTACAAATGAGGGTATATACTGGGATCTTTTTTTTTTTTTTTTTATACTAGTAATGGCGATGATCAGCGACTTCTAGTAGAACTGTGGGGCGGACAATCTGACTGACACTGGGTGGGAACTGACAAAATTACACTGAAATCACAAGTGACCCTAATACAGTGAACGGTGCAAATACTATACACCATACCTCCCAACTTTTTGAGATGGGAAGGAGGGACACCTATCAGCAAAAGTATGTAGGCACAGGACACACCCCCTGCCACGCCCCCCCCCCTTTAAAGGAGAATTCTATAAAAAAAAAGATTAGTTAATCCACAAGTGCTTATTTCTACCATTACTATTCTTTTATACTGGCTTTTGAAATTTACAAATGCAGCAATTTAGAAATTGGATGAAAGGTTTAGCACTGGGAAACACTTTTTGAAAGATAAAAAGTGCATTTTATATACACAACTATATAGATCAGAGCAAAAAGAGGGACAAATGAGGGGGAAAGAAGGAAAGAGGGACTTTATTCCAAATCAGGGACAGTCCCTCAAAATCAGGGACAGTTGGGAACTATATATACACTGTCACTGTACTAATGACACTCGCTGGGAAGGGGTTAACATCAGGGGCAATCAGAGAGTTACCTGTGTGCCTAGCAAGTGCAATGTGTGTAGTATGTGCTGCTTTTACTAAGCATTTTTTTTTTTTACAGGGAGTAAAAACAGTCAAAACAGCCACATCACTGCTCTCCATAGAGAGTCCTGTGTTGTTTACCAACACAGAGATCTCTTCTGTCATTCGCTCAGCTGATTAGCAGGTCCCGGCCATAAATCATTGGTCAGGACCCGCTGATCGGCTTGTTCTGTAGTGAATGACAGCACAGCCGGGGCGGCTGGCACACACGCACGCCCCCTACCTAGAAATGCCTCATCATGTATACTGTGTATATATATATATAAAAAAAAAAGTCTGTGGTCAGGTCCAGAATCTAACAATTGAATATGAAGGCCCCAACATCCCCTAATTTATGAATAGAAAGCAGTTTTTGGAGAGATTTGGGACTTTATGGGTTCATTACAACATGAATATCACACAATATGTGTTAAGAAATACTTTTATTTAAATAAGAATACATTTAAAATCATTGCATACATAACATGCGCATCCGGTTGTGTAAATGGGACGTGTTTGTATGATGTTAAATTGCTTTTTCCACACTTGATTTTTCCACATGTTCGCCATATGGCTTCTTCAGGAAGGGCGTGGAATCTCATCTACTAAACAAATAAACACATACATCAATAAAGTACATTTCACATACAGGTTGTTCAGTACCTAGGGTTGCCACCTGTCCAGGATTCACCCGGACAGTCCAGGTTTTGAATTAAGGCCCCATGCACACGAGACGCTGTTATTTGCTGTTAAACGCGCGTTCAGAGGCAGTTGGACGTTTTTTTTCAACTGCTCCTGAACCCATTCAATGTTATCCTATGTGTCCATGCACACATTCTAGTTTTTTGGCGTTTACAAGCAGTTGCGTTTAACCTCGTTTTTCCAGAAGCAAAAAAATGGGTTCAGACGCAAACGTTTTCCACGTCTCAGACGCGAAACACTGCTAAACGCAGTACCGGCGTTTTGCCGCGTTTGCAAAGGTGACCTATTTTTTTACATTAGAAATCTCAAAAATGATGGCAAATGATGAAAAACCATTAAAAAAAAATAAAAAAAAAACTGTAATTGCTTGCATTGCACTGTAGACAATCCACAACTTGTGGCAGGTAACGTGGCCAGGTGACGTGGCAGGTGACGTGGCAGGTAGACAATCCACAAATTGTGGCAGGTGACATGGCAGGTGGACAATCCACAACTTGTGGCAGGTGACGTGGCAGGTGACGTGGCCAGGTGATGTGGCAGGTGGACAATCCACGAATTGTGGCAGGTGACGTGGCCAGGTGATGTGGCAGGTGACGTGGCAAGTGGACAATCCACAACTTGTGGCAGGTGACGTGGCAGGTGACAATACACAACTTGTGGCAGGTGACGTGGCCAGGTGACGTGGCAGGTGGACAATCCACAAATTGTGGCATGTGACGTGGCCAGGTGATGTGGTAGGTGACGTGGCAAGTGGACAATCCACAACTTGTGGCAGGTGACGTGGCAGGTGACAATACACAACTTGTGGCAGGTGACGTGGCCAGGTGACGTGGCAGGTGGACAATCCACAAATTGTGGCATGTGACGTGGCCAGGTGATGTGGTAGGTGACGTGGCAAGTGGACAATCCACAACTTGTGGCAGGTGACGTGGCCAGGTGATGTGGCCAGGTGACGTGGCAGGTGACAAGGTAGGTGGACAATCCACAAATTGTGGCAGGTGATGTGGCCAGGTGACGTGGCAAGTGGACAATCCACAACTTGTGGCAGGTGACGTGGCCAGGTGATGTGGCCAGGTGACGTGGCAGGTGGACAATCCACAAATTGTGGCAGGTGACGTGGCCAGGTGATGTGGCAGGTGACGTGGCAAGTGGACAATCCACAACTTGTGGCAGGCGACGTGGCCAGGTGATGTGGCAGGTGACGTGGCAGGTGGACAATCCACAAATTGTGGCAGGTGACGTGGCAAGTGGACAATCCACAGCTTGTGGCAGATGATGTGGCAAGTGATACGCTAAATACAAGTACACTGCTGCTCTCTCAGCTGCTGGTCTCCCAAAATGGCTAAAATGGTTAAATAATACTGTGGGTCTTATGATATTTCTTAACTAAACGCCTATAGACGCAAACGCGGTAAAATGCGGTAAAACGCTGCTAAAATCGCGGCAAACAGGCGTTTTTAGGGCGCCGGTTTTAGCCTTTAAAAACGTGTGTTCAGCAGAGTTTGCACCGGCGTCTCGTGTGCATGGGGCCTAATAAGGAAATGAAGGTGCGCCAAACTAAGTGCAGTATAAAAGTTTTAATGGCAAATTAATAAAAAACAGCCAAATGGCTACTCACAAGATGGTGAATAATAAAAGGCATGTATAGGGTTATTGGTGGTCCGGTGTCATCTATGGCGGTCTTCGGGGGAGATGTAGGTCCCAGATGAGGAGGTAGCTGAAGGCAGGTCTGCGGTGTCAGCAGAGAATGTCTGGGCATCAAGGTGCTGAAGGCCGTGTGTGATGTTTCCCATTGGTCCGTTCCTTGCATTACGTCACTTTCGGTCCGACGGCACGCTGCGCTCCACACTGAAGCGCACGCTGAAGCGCATCCTCCTGGTCCTTCCTGCATCACAGAAGGGAAACATCAAAAGCTTCAAAAGCCCCCTATAGTTATCAGTTTAGTGTTACGGAGGAGGTCTTGTGTTAGAATTATTGCTCTCCCTGTGGCGTGTGTGGCGATATGAAGAATGTATATCGCAGTCGACGTTTTCACGCGTAGGCACCCCCGCCGCATAATTTTTTTCATTCATATGTGCGTATATGTGGGGGTGGGGGCCTCAAAAAAAATTTCGGGGGGGGGGGGGGTGTCTTTTATGTGCTTGGGTGTAACTTTTTTTGTTTTTGCAAAAAAAATTTTTTTCATTAACTTTTTTTTATTTCATTACATAGGGGACAAAAAGTCCCCTATGTGATACTTTTTAGGTGACATGTTCTCTTTAATGAGACATCCGGGGTCTAAAAGACCCTGGATGTCTCCCCTGTGCTGTACTAAATGTTTTGCAATGCAAATCGCATTGCAAAACGACCTTTCCTGGCTAAGCGAGCCGGGGACACAGAGAGCTTGACAGCGAGAGACGTCACTTTCTGGGTCACAAAAAGATGGGGAGGAGAGTGGACATGTGTCAACTCTTCTCCTTCCCCACCACCCGCCATGGAGCTCCCAGGCCCGCCGATGGGCAAGCGGAGCCCGGAAAGCATTGCGGGGTGCGGTAGCGGGGCACCGGTACCGGGGGTGTGTACCAGGAGTCTGCCTGTCAATTTCACACACAATATCGGAGGGCTGCAGCCACTGGATTGTGTGTTAAACCCCCCCCCCCCCCCGCTGTCAGGTCCGTACTACGTACACACCTGGCAGCAAAAGGGTTAACAGCAAGAGAAAAATAAAATTTGACTTTAAAAAAATAAAATAAATCATTTTTTTAAGCTCGAGAACCGGAAGTGGCGTTGAAGGTCGCTTCGGTCCTCCAAGGGCATAGAACTCAGTTGGGGCTATCTTACCATCACTCGACTTCTTACCTATCCATCAAATGGTTCGGAACGCTTCCGGGTCTACCGACGGCTCTGGTAAACCCGGAAACCGACCCGAAAGCGGTGGGAGGGGCACCTCTTCCACCGCCTCCAAAAGTGATCCTGTGGCGACTCCGCCACCAGGATCACTTTTAGCAGATGCCGAATCACCCACAGTAAAAAATGATACCAGCGTTATGGCAGCTAGCTGCTGCCATAACCCCATATTAAACTTCATATTAATGACGTATGTGTATATATATATATATATATATATATATATATATATATATATATATATATATATATATATATTTTGGCCCTGGTCGGTCAGCAAGTGGATAAGCAGGAGGAGCTTCTAGTCCTCTGCTGCTGGTCACATGTTCAAAATAAAAGAGCCTTTGGAATACAAAGTAAAATGTTAATAAATAACATCAATAAACTGTTTTAACCACTTCAGCCCCGGAAGATTTGGCTGCTCAATGACCAGGCCATTTTTTGCGATACGGCACTGCGTCGCTTTAACTGACTATTGCGCGGTCGTGCGACGTTGATATAAAATTGACGTCCTTTTTTTCCCACAAATAGGACTTTCTTTTAGAGCTTTCTTTTGAGGGTATTTGATCACCTCTGGGGTTTTTATTTTTTGCGCTATAAACAAAAGAAGAGCGACAATTTTACTTTTTGCTATAATAAATAACCCAATTTTATTTTTTCCTCAGTTTAGGCCGATATGTATTCTTCTATATATTTTTGGTAAAAAAAAAAAATGCAATAAGCGTATATTGATTGATTTGCGCAAAAGTTATAGTGTCTACAAAATAGGGGATAGATTTATGGTATTTTTATTATTATTATTTTTTTACTAGTAATGGCGGCTGATCTGCGATTTTTAATCAGGACTGTGATATTGCGGCGGACAGATCGGACACTTTTGACACATTTTTGGGACCATTGACAATTTTATACAGTGATCACTGCTATAAAAATGCACTGATTACTTTATAAATGTCACTGGCAGGGAAGGGGTTAACACTAGGGGGTGATCAAGGGGTTAACTGTGTTCCCTCACTGTGTGTGTTCTAACTGTGGGGGGGATGGGACTGACTAGAAGAGATGACAGATCAGTGCTCATAATCAGTATGAACACACGATCAGTCTCCTCTCCCCTGAGAGAACCAGGATCTGTGTGTTTACACACACAGATCCCGGTCCTTGCTCTGTCATGAGCGATCGTGGGTGCCCGGCGGTCATCGCGCCCGCCGGGCGCTCGCATCAGCTCTAGCGGCAAGCCGTGGCGTGCGTGCCCCTTAGTGGCCAAAAGGCGAAGCGACGTAAGGTAACGTCGTTTCACCCAGGGGAGCCAACCTGCCGCAGTAAAACTGCGGCGGCTGGTCCTAAAGTGGTTAAATCGGCATACAAATATATATTTGAAATTCAATTTTTATTTTGTTGTGGAAATAACGTGGAGTGGGCAGATTTCTGCCAGGCACAGGATGTGTCACGCCCCTCCAGCCTGTGTCTTAGAATATGAGGGAGGTGAAGCCTCAATTAATCTACATGTAATATCCCACCCCTATTGTGTTTAGCTGGTTAGTGAGCATGGAGGGGGAGGAGGGAGGGGAGTGGGCTGTCATGTACCACTGTGTATACACCCACATGTGTGACTCTATAGTCACATGGGCTGCTCAGATGTGATAGGGAGGAAATGCTCAGCATAGAAACTCACTGAGAACTTGAGCATGTGCAGAGCTGCCAATACTGCTCTGCAAAATCCCCAACTGAATTGGGGGCATGGACAGAAGGGGGAGATAGAGAGCAGCAGGATCAACCAGGTTTTTTGTAGAATGCAGAAAACAAATCTTATAGTGACAGAGTGAGTATGAGCAGCATGTAATACACCACTTATTCAGAGTTTTTTTATGATGTGGGTTTAGTGACACTTTAAGACCTGCTTGATTGCTATAGGTTAGTGTTATTTTTCTTCTTGTATTGTCCCTGGAATTATTGCTCTCATTCCACCCTGCACAGCGATACAACACATGTAGTGCAAGCAAAGTTTTCACACATCAGCGCCCCCACTGGAGTGTTTACATTCGCGTGTGTGGATACAGGGGGTGGTCTCAATTTTTTTTTTTAGGGGGGGGGTGTTTGTACAAGTGCCTAGGTGTACCCTAATTTTTGACACTTTATTTTTTTTTTACTAAAACTATTTGTATCACACAGAGGACAAAATGTGATAACCTATTATATATAAGGCTTTTAAAAAGTGTCGTCTATGAAAAATGTAGGATACTGAAGTTCGTTCTCGTCTTGCAGGCATGCGCAATTTTAAAGCTTGACATGTTGGGATATCGATTTATTCAGCACAACTTCATCTTTTATATTTTACAAAAAATGGGTAATATTTACAGTTTGTGTGCCCTAAAATTTAAAGAGGAAGTAAACCCTCACAAAAAAAAAAAAACACCCTGCAATGGAAAGGCATAATGAGCTAGTATGCATAGCATACTAGCTCATTATGAATTACTTACCTGAGATCGAAGCCCCCGCAGCGATCCTCGTTCACCTCCGCAGTCGCCGCCATGATACCCGGAGTGACTTCCGGGTATCGCTGCTCCGGCGCTGTGACTGGCCGGAACAGCGATGACGTCACTCCCGCATGCGCGCGGGAGCTGGCAGTGACGGCATGATCGCCTCCTCTAGCGGCACGCTCAGTGCGCCTGCGCCGTTGTCTATGGCGCGCATGCGCCGTAGACATCGGTGCCCGTTTTTTGGGAAAATATCTCCTTGACCGTGTAGATTAAGAAGATATTTCTTGCACCTACAGGTAAGCCTTAATCTAGGCTTACCTGTAGGTCTGATGCCGCGTGCACATGACCGTTTTTCCTGTCATGCAAAAAAACAACGTTTTTCTCGACGTGATTCCTCTCAAGCCTGCCTTACATACACACACTCAGGGAGAAAAAAAACGCTTGAGCAAAGCGCAGTGATGTACGAAATGTACGACGGCACTATAAAGGGGATGTAGCGGGGGTCTAAATCTAGGGGGTACACCTGGGTGGTAGTATGACCCAGGTGTGTATAAATCATAAGAGGATTTGGACCATTTTTCAGTCGTGGAGGACTTTGGTGGTGTACTATTCTCCTTGGCCTGGGGTGGCGGTGTTACCACAGGTCGAGGTAGAATCACTGTCGCAGTGCTGTCCTTTTTGTCCCGTTCCGGCGGTGGTACAGCGGGGGCGAATAACCTGCTGTGGCGTCACGGGAGGAGATAAAGGGGAGAGACGCCCTCGCCACGAGGACTTCTGCATCCGGCGCCCAGGCACCTTAGGCCTGGGTGCGGTCGGTCCGGAGTTCCAGCCCAGGCGCCCATGGCCTGGTCGGAGCAGTGTTGGCGTCCATCTCAGGCACCTTAAGCCTGGGGTGAGGTACTACACCAGAGGCCTGGGGCCCAGTGACTTCGACTGGGCTCCGCAAGGGCGGATGAGTCCGAGGGACCCTGAGGTGGATGGGGCCCATGTCTGAGGTGTGGAGGCCGGAGAGGTTACCCGTCTGAAGAGTCCGGAGCAGCATCAACCCGGTGATGGAGGGGCCTCTGGTAACTCCCTTGGAGGGACATCTTCCCCCTGACAGGGGCCACAACGCAGCGAAGGTACTCCAATTCATGTTCTTCAGAGTCGCTGGTAGAGATTCATACGTTTCAAGTTCCTCTCTCTAGCCAATGGCTATAGCAACCGCTGGTGAAACCACAGTGGTTTAGTTTATCATTAGGACAGTGCCTCGACCTGCTCACCCCACCGTATTGAACTGTTTATGGGTCCCAACCAGTCGGCTGACTAAGAACTGTTTAATTGTGTGCTATAATAAACAAGTGTTGGACCCTTATCGGTGTGTGGTACTCTGGTTAATGGGAGCGAAGGGAAGTGTCAGCACAGAAGGACTTGGTATTCCTGCAGAAACACACAGGCCCGAGGAAAAACAATAGGTACTGGCCTTCACCTCACCCGCTGCAATGGGGAGGACATGGGCCGTAGCGCATCTCACCCTCATGTACAATATACCCCTAGAAAAGAGCTATCGGAAACCCGATTCACATGAGGAGAGAGTGGGGCGGCTACAGGGAAGTTCCATTCAAATGACGCCACCCTTTGGGCTGCTTTTGCTGATCTCGTGTTACTGCGTGTTAGTAAAGTTTGGTGAGAGACGATTCGCGCTTTTCAGCCTCGTGCTTTTCAGTCCGTTACAGCGTGCCGAATGTGCTATCTCCATTTCAAAAGCTAGTTTTACCAGAACGAGCGTTCCCGTCTCATACTTGTGTAGCGATACCTCCAACTAAGGAGGCCGCAGAATTAGATTTTGGGCCCTGAGTGCAGCTCCGCCAACCCCCGGCAATAGGCTCTATCCCCTTCTGGCACAGCTAGTACTAACAATCAATGATATGTCCTATGCAATAGAATAACTAAGCAAGGACACAGTAATGAATTGTAATAGGTAAGGTGTTTTACTCATCAATTCTCAATATGAATAAAAGGGGTAACAATAATCACAGTTCTAAACAATCACTCCTAAGGGCAGCGTCCTGCCACTCTAACACACTATATAGTAACACACGCTACAAGTGCGCCATACGGGCGACCGTTAACTAAGTGCCCTATGGCGCAGCAATCAAACACGCTAGAATCCCCACCAGGCCTGGTTCTAATATTTAGCTTAGTCCTTCTTTCTTCACCGGCAGGTCTGTAATGGTGGTGCACTTAAACAGAGTATAACTTTGTAATCCAAGGGGTATGAAAATAACTTGTAGGCCACGGCAGTCTATAGGCCTATACACAGCAACAGTATCTAAGCTGGGCTTATGCCCTCTCACCCGCCGGACTACGGATCCAGTCCGGGAAAACCTCCACCGGCCGTGTCACACACTCTCGATCTCTCCAACGATCGGGTCCCCGATCCGACAAGGCGGTAGCTCACAAAGTCAGATGCCACCCAGGCTCGCAGAGGGGAGGATGGAAGGCTCTTCGGTGCAGAGCAAGGCCTCAGGCTTCAGGCCTTGCCCCTCCGACACATCCGCACAGGAGGATCCGTCCGTGAAGTCTCGTGTCGCCAAAGAGACCGAGCCCGGCCCTGCCTCTTCCTTTTATAACCCCTCCCATGAGTCTCTGCGGTGGAACGTCACAACAAGAATGGGGTTATGGGTAATGTAGTTTCTTCCCAATATAGGGGAACACCCCGCTACACACTCCCCCCACTTAAACTCTTTGGTCCCCAAAGATAAATTTTAGCAACAACTATATACAACATTGGACAATTCTGAAAACGATGTTGGGATAGGGGATTCCCACCATAACTGAGGGGTTGAATTCCCTTGCCCACAGGTCACATTATCTTGGGTGGCCTGACTAACTGTGCCAGAGAGTGAGCTGGGGTTGCCCTCCACCAAATGGACAGTGGAGGGATCCGGAATCTCAGCATTTCTCCTAGCAGTGACCACAGAGTCTTCCGAACTGTTCCCCATCTGGGGGTAGGTCAGCTTCTTAGGAGGTTGAATGACTCTTCGAGCTCTTTGCTCTCTTGGAATCTCTGGCTCTGGCGCCTCAGGCTCCTCTTCCTCGGAGTAACTATCATGGGCATCTTCCCAGTAATCTGTTGAAGGACTGAAAGGGATGAATTCTGTAGCCTCTGGGTTCAGCGTTTCATCTGTGGTATCTTGGGTGACTGGAAGATCTATGATAGAAGTTCCTGGAGTTGGGGAAGACCACAGCCAATCAAGCTCTCCTTCTTCATCTCCACTAAGTTGGGAGGCTTCTCCATTTCCAGCTCGGGAGGTCTGTGACCGAGTGTGCGGTCTAGGAGTATCCAAGATAGAGGCCGGTGCAGGGGAGTCTCCCACGGAAGGTATTCTAACTGCCTCCGTCAGTGGGAGCAGGTGGTTTCGATGCCATGTCTTCAGTGGGCCTACCTTTCCCTCTGGCTTCACCTTGTAGACAGGTAGGCCCGGCAACTTCCTGCAGATGACATAAGGTTCAGATCTCCATCTGTCTGCAAGCTTGTGCTTTCCGGGGACTCCCAGATTGCGCAACAGTACTCGATCCCCGGGCTGTAGGTCTTGTACCCGGACCTTCAGGTCGTAATTTTTTTTATTCCGAGCTCCCCTTTGATCTGAGGCCGCTTGAGCTTGTTCATAGGCTACTTTCAGGCTGTGTCTGAGCCTATCCACATATCCTCTGTGAGAGGTGACGGAGGAATGGTCCAGTGAGGTGCCAAAAGCCAGGTCCACCGGTAGTCTCGCTTCTCTCCCAAACATGAGTCGATATGGGGAATAGCCTGTAGCATCACTGATGGTGCAGTTGTAAGCATGTACCATGGCTGCTATGTGTTTGCTCCAATGTTGCTTTTTCTCGCTTTCCAGAGTCCCCAACATGTTGAGCAGGGTTCGGTTGAACCTTTCCGGCTGAGCATCTCCCTGAGGATGGTAAGGTGTAGTTCGAGTCTTCCTGATTCCCAACGAATCCAAGAGCTTCCGGATCAGCTTACTCTCGAAGTCCCTCCCTTGATCTGAATGGAGTCTCTGTGGCAGCCCATAATGGACAAAATACTTCTCCATAAGTACCTTGGCCACGGTGGAGGCCTTCTGATCTTTGGTGGGGAAGGCCTGGGCATACCGGGTGAAATGGTCGGTTATCACCAGAACATTTCCTAGTCCACTCAGGTCGGGTTCGAGGCAGAGAAAGTCAATGCACACCAGGTCCATAGGCCCTTGGCTCTGTAGATGGCCCATTGGGGCAGCTTGATGGGGCAAAGTCTTCCTCTGGATGCATCGCGCACATGAGTGGCAGTACTCCTCTACCTCTGCCCTCATGCAGGGCCAATAGAACCGACTTCTGACAAGTTGAAAAGTCCTTTCAGCCCCTAGGTGGCCATGATTGTCATGCAAGGCCATCAAAACAGTCTCCCGATGTTTCTCTGGGAGGAACATCTGCCACTTATCTTCTGAATCATCAGAGGGGCCCCTTCGGTAGACCACTCCCTGATGCAACTGCAACCTATCCCACTCCTTCCTCAGTAGGCGAGCTTCTTTGGAGGGTTGACGCATGAGTATGTTTGGATCCTGATTTTCCAAGGCCTCCAGGACCAATCTCCCCATGGGGTCTTCCAATTGGTCACACCTTAATTCCTTTTTGGACAATCTTGGTAGGTTGCCCTCTTCCAATTGAGCTACTCCACAGTAGTGTTTGGGGACTCCCACCGTGGTAACTCCTATTTCCTCTGCTCTGGAGCATCCTCGGGCTTGGAATGCAGCTCCTTGACAAAGGGCCTGCACACCGTCCGGTGCCACTTGGGTCCAATCTTCTATTTCAATGGTCGGGGAATGAGATCTTCTGGACAAGGCGTCTGCGTCTCGATTCCCCACTCCTGGTCTATACTTAAGGCTGAAGTTGAATCCAGACAGTGCGGCTAGCCACCTGTGTCCAGTGGCATCCAGCTTGGCCGTGGTGAACAGGTAGGTAAGGGGGTTGTTGTCGGTCTTCACAGTGAACTCTGCTCCGTACAGGTAGTCTTTGAGCTTGTCTACTACCGCCCACTTGAGGGCCAGGAACTCCAGCTTGTGAGTGGGGTAGTTCTTCTCAGAGGGGGTCAGGCTTCTACTCACATAGGCAACAGGCCGCAATTGCCCCTCATGTTCTTGGTAAAGTACTCCTCCCAGACCGTCGTGACTAGCATCCACGTGCAGTTCATAGGGTTTGGTTGGGTCTGCATAGGCCAAGACTGGTGCAGTGGTCAGGCTCCTCTTCAATTCCTGGAAAGCCTCTTCACACCTCTGATTCCACTGATCTCTGATGGACTCTCCTGGCCTCCTGGGCCCCGATCCATCCTCCTCTCCTTCAGTCTTGAGCAACTCATTCAATGGTCTAGCAATTCGAGCAAATCCCTCCACAAACCTTCTATAGTAGGAGCAGAAGCCCAAGAAGGATCTGAGTTCTGTTACTGTGGTGGGCTGTGGCCAGGAGGTAACTGCCTCCAATTTCTCAGGGTCTGTGGCCACCCCTTCTTCAGATACTATGTGCCCCAGATAGTTCACAGAAGACTGGTAGAACCGACACTTCTCAGGCGAAAGCTTAAGTCCTTCCTCACTGAGTCTTCTCAACACTTTCTCCAGCCTCTCTTCATGTTCCTCCAAGGTTCTCCCAAAGACAATGACATCGTCTAGGTATACAAGGACTTCGATCAAGTTCATGTCCCCTACTGTCTTCTCCATGAGACGTTGGAAAGTAGCTGGGGCTCCAGACAGACCTTGGGGCATCCGGTCGAATTCGAAGAACCCCACTGGGGTTATGAAAGCTGTCTTCTCCTTGTCTGCTGGGTGCATCGGAATCTGATAGTACCCACTCTTGAGATCCATAACGCTGAACCATTTGGCTCCAGACAAGCTCTGTAGGGCATCCTCTATCCTCGGAGTGGTGTATTGGTCAGGTATGGTTCTCCTGTTGAGAGTCCTGTAGTCTATACAGAGCCTCAATGATCCATTCTTCTTTCGGACCACTACTATGGGAGAGGCATAGGGGCTTCTGGACTCCCGTATCACACCAGTCCTCTTGAGTTCTGCAAGTTGTTCCCTCAGATCCTCCAGATCTGCTAGCGGGACCCGCCTGACTCTCTCTCGGAAGGGCTTATCTTCTTGGAGGCGGATCCGATGGGTGGCACTTCTTGCACACCCCACATCAAATTCATCCCTAGAGAAGATCTTCTCCCATCTATTCAACTGGGCCTTGGCTCTCTCTTTCCAAGCCCTGGACAGATTCGGGTTTTCCATGGTCAGCTTCTCCCAAACATCCGCTTCTTCACCTGTCCTCTTCACTTCTGACAGGGTAACAGGGGCCGCCGGGCTCACCTGGCCTAGCAACATTCTGGCTGGGATGTCCATGGGGTCTTTGGTAGTATTCCTAACACTCACTGGAACTCTATAATGGGCCTTCTTCAGGACCTTCAGCGGAATCACTTCCGGTATCACCTCCAGGCCTGAGGATTCACCCCTTGGGTCTGACTCCAGCATGACTGTCAGGGTCACCTGTGGCCAGGTGACAGATGCACACCGTAGGGGGACAGGAGTGCACCGCGAGGTAGTGAACCCTATGGCTGGCTTCTGTGGATAGGAAACTGGGTGGTTGTGGAAAGCGGGACCAGAGGAGCACAACCGGGATCCCAACGGAAGCGAGAGCCAAGATTCCCCAGGGCGCGGAGTCTAAGACCCAGCTGGTCTTCTCCAGGGCCTCTAGTGGTGAGGATGTTACGCTGCAGGCTGGGACCAGGTCGCGGCCCCTGGAGTTTCCTAGCTCACGCCCCGTAGGATAAGGGGAAGCAGCAGCACACGATAGAGAGAACCGAATAACAAGCCGAAGGTCAGGGGCCACAAGCAGACAAGGATAACGAAGAACGAGCCGAAGGTCAAGGGTCACGAGCAGACAGGGATGGTCGGGGACAAGCCAATAACGTAACAGAGAGACAGACGTAGCACACGGCAGGCAGGAACCCAAACACACAATGCCTAACAAACACGTTGATCAGCAAAGCAGGCTTGCAGTGCACAGGTTAATATAGTGTTCAGTGATAGGGCCTGGGGTGGAGTCAGGCTGGGAGGAGATTATAAAGGAAGCCAGGTGAAAGGGCTCAGGCCTCTAAGATGAACACATGGGAAGGAAGGTAAGCTGACAGACAAACACTACTGCATATCCATGACAGTACCCTCCCTCTTATGGGCCCTCCCCCGCCTGGACCCAGGCTTAAAGGGAAATCTCTGATAAAACCTTCTCAACAGATGAGGTGCAGCGACATCAGATGCAGCGATCCAAGACGCCTCCTCAGGACCAAAACCTCTCCAATGCACAAGGTACTGAAGAATGCCTCTGCAGAGCCGAGAATCCAGAACTTGTCTAACCTCGTACTTAAGATTATCCTCAGAGACCGAAAACGAGGTAGGGAGATGACAAGAAGATCTATTGAGGACCAAAGGCTCTCTAGGAATAAGCAAGGGCATGAGAGGATCAACAGGAATCTGAGGAGGGTCCCCTAGACCCTTAAAGGGGAACTGGTCATCTTGCACAGGACCATCAGACTGGGCAGATGTCAGTGGAACCCTGAAGTCAGGTTGGTTAGAAGGTGACATGTCGCCGGAGTCAAGCTGAATAGCTGAAGGACAAGCAGAATGTCCCAAACAAGAAAAAGTAGGAGGCTCACTGGGCATGGGCTGGACTGGCATAACTAGTACAGAGGCAGAGTGAATAGCTGAGTCAGGTGTAGCGACTACCTGAATCGCATCGCAAGACGTAGCGACTGCAGGACTTGTAGACAAGCTAGCCTGGCTGTGCGTCCAAGGGTGGTTAGGGACAGAGAAATGTAAATGGTTATGCAACCTGGAATGAATGACCGGCTCAGATTCACAGGGGGCAACCTTGGGTAGGCAGGACGAGGAACAGGAGGGACCCCAAGCCAGGATCTGTCCAGTAGTCCAGTCCACATGAGGAGAATGGAGCTGTAACCATGGGAGACCCAAAATGATAGGCGTTGAGGCCTTGGGTAAGATAAGGAAGGATATCCACTCCTGGTGGAGTGTCCCTACCGACATCTTAACAGGGAGGGTCTGGAAGCGGATAGGTCCCCCTGGGAGAACAGTACCATCAATCGCCAAGACCACCAATGGCGTGGTGAGGGGCAAAAGAGTAAGTCTCATGGACGATGCGATTTCCCAGTCCATGAAATTACCAGCGGCTCCGGAATCCAGATATGCTGAGACCGAATGAGAAGAAGCACCAACATGAAGGAACACAGAAAGCATAAGACGAGAAGGGGAAGGTGATATTTCTGGGTCCAATACTCCACTTTCCAGATGAAGTGGACCCGAACGTTTTTCTGGACAAAGAGAGCAAGTGTCACGAAAATGACCTTTGCCCCCACAGTAAAGACACAGACCAAGAGTTCTGCGCCTAGCACGTTCCTCGGGGGATAACCTGGTCCGACCCAGCTGCATGGGTTCCTCAGCTGGTAGGAGATGCTCTACGGGTCGAAGAGAGGGGAGCTCAGGCTGACTAAGAACCAAGGAGTGCTGGCGTTGCTTTTCTAAGGTCCTCTCCTGAAAGCGAATATCGATCTGGTTACACAAGGAGATAACGCCGGCCAGATCAGTGGGGATGGTTCTTCCTGCTAATTCATCCTTCACTCTATCAGACAGGCCATGCAAAAAGGTTGCGACTAAGGCCTCATTGTTCCAGCTCAACTCAGCCGACAGTATGCGGAAATGAAGGGCATACTGTCCCACAGAAGCAGACTCTTGGCGGAGACGTAAAAGGGCGCTGGCCGCTGAAGAGACACGAGCCGGTTCTTCGAAGATATTCCGAAAAAGTTTCAAGAAGCCAGACAGGCTAGAAACCACTGGATCATTCAGTTCCCACAGAGGGGCTGCCCAGGCTAAAGCTTCACCAGAGAGGAGGGAAATGATATAGGCTACCTTAGCCCGATCAGACAGGAAGTTTTGGGGCTGGAGCTCAAAATGAATCGTGCATTGGCTAAGGAACCCCCTGCAAGCCTTGGAGTCCCCAGAGAAACGGGACGGAGCTGGCAGTTGTAGTGAGTGTGTGGCTGCGACTGGTGCAATAGGTGCAGCCGCTGATTGTATTTGAGGTTGTGGATTCAGGGTTCCCAAGGAGGCCTGAAGCTGCTCGAAGCGAGAAGCCAGATCCTGGAGGAATCGCATCGCCTGAGTCTGATTCGATTCCTGGGTTTCAAGTCTGCAAACTATGCCCTGCAATGGATCATCCGCGGGAAGCGGGATGTCAGCCGGGTTCATGGCTGATCAAACTGTCAGGGTCACCTGTGGCCAGGTGACAGATGCACACCGTAGGGGGACAGGAGTGCACCGCGAGGTAGTGAACCCTATGGCTGGCTTCTGTGGATAGGAAACTGGGTGGTTGTGGAAAGCGGGACCAGAGGAGCACAACCGGGATCCCAACGGAAGCGAGAGCCAAGATTCCCCAGGGCGCGGAGTCTAAGACCCAGCTGGTCTTCTCCAGGGCCTCTAGTGGTGAGGATGTTACGCTGCAGGCTGGGACCAGGTCGCGGCCCCTGGAGTTTCCTAGCTCACGCCCCGTAGGATAAGGGGAAGCAGCAGCACACGATAGAGAGAACCGAATAACAAGCCGAAGGTCAGGGGCCACAAGCAGACAAGGATAACGAAGAACGAGCCGAAGGTCAAGGGTCACGAGCAGACAGGGATGGTCGGGGACAAGCCAATAACGTAACAGAGAGACAGACGTAGCACACGGCAGGCAGGAACCCAAACACACAATGCCTAACAAACACGTTGATCAGCAAAGCAGGCTTGCAGTGCACAGGTTAATATAGTGTTCAGTGATAGGGCCTGGGGTGGAGTCAGGCTGGGAGGAGATTATAAAGGAAGCCAGGTGAAAGGGCTCAGGCCTCTAAGATGAACACATGGGAAGGAAGGTAAGCTGACAGACAAACACTACTGCATATCCATGACAATGACAAAGGGACCAGGCTGTTCCCAAGTAAGCTTCACAGTGGCCCTGAGACAGGTTACTTCACCGGGCTGCAACACTACCCCTTCTCTTCTAAGTCTCCACAACTTCCCTATCTCCTCTCCAGGGGTCTCCCGCTCTTGGACCAGCCGTTGGTAGGCTGTCTTCAGCATGGGATGGATCTTGGTAGCTGCTTGTCTTTCTTCCGTCACTAGAGGGGTCAGGAGTCTTCGGACCAGGTCCGTGTTCGTCCCTATTATAAGGGAATTCTTGTTGGCTCCAGGCGGCCTAGGACACACAACTGCCAGGGTGTCAAACACTTCGGCCTTCCCAGCCACGGATGGGTCATAGGTTATTTGGACGGGAAGGTAGCCGTCGTAAGGGAAACTCTGGGTTCCAATTCCCCATATTTCCAGCTCCTCTATCTTCTGGATAGGCAGATGACTCAGGTGCCTGTCGTAGAAGTCCCGGTATAGTAGGGTCACTTGTGCCCCGGTGTCCAGGAGGCCCCTGGTGTAGACTCCCTCCACTTGAATGGGCACTATAGGGGATGGGCCTACCAGCTTCTCTGGATATGGTCCGGCAGGAGCTGCCTTCTTCAGACCTTTTCCCTTTGGACTCTCTCTTGTCCTATTCCCTTTGGACTTGAACCTTTCTTGAGCCTGGTATGCACTGACTTCCCTCCTTTTAATGGGTGTAGGAACCCGCTGAGGTGTACTATTATTTTTCTTGGGTGGGCACCTCCTTTGGGGGGTGCCGTGCCTCTCCTGAGGGGTCTCCCCCCTTCTTCTTGGAGTATAGCTTTGTTGAGGGGTATTACGTTTCCCCTTTGGTGTTCTATCTCTCTTTTTGTTTTTCTTTGCATTCAGCTTGGAGTTTACTGAAGATGGTGGGCACCCGGTTGACTCCTTCACCGGGGCCCTCTGAAGTTTTCCCGCCGGCTTGCGGTTGTCTGGTCTCTTCTTCTTCGGACTAGAACATGTGGCTGCAATGTGGCCAACTCCCCCACAGTTGAAGCAGACTATATCTCCCCATTCTTGTAAAGGTTCGGGTGCTGAGGCAATCGGGAACAATTCCTTCCTTGGACTTTCCTTCTTCTTGGGACACTCTGTGTCTTTTGCTATCAGAGAGGTCAATATCTCTAATACCTTGGACATCTGAGTTTTTAGGGTGTCTATCTCCGCCTCTCTTTCAGGGGTCATCACTGGATTGACCAGCACCTGTGCGGGTACAACACTTGTCTTATCCTTCTGCTGGTCCTGTTGCAGCGCCTCCTCATCTCTGATAATTTTTATTAAATCAGCATAAGTCAGCAACATTCCTCCTCCCAAGGTTTTCAGGTGCAGCCAGACTGGATCGGAGCGTAGCGCTCCCTTTAAGACTTGCTTCATTCTTGCCGCATCGGCATCTTGGGGCTTCATCCCTTTCTTTAACACAATCTTGCACAGCAGCCTGTTTAGCCTTCTGACATACTCGGAAAGTTTCTCCTCCGGTTTTTGGAAAGTGTGTTCAAACTGGTAGACCGTCTCTGTCACCTTGTCTAATTGACCAAACTCTTCCTGCAGCATAGCTAGACAATCCTGCGCCGTGCACCCTGCATTCCCAAACCGGAAACTTTTCACTGCTTCTGCTGCTGCACCTTTAAGGCTTTCTAACACTCGCTGCCTCTTCTGTGCCTCCGGCACCTCCCATGCCTCCACTGCCTGTAATGCCTGTTCCACCCAAGTATCAAAATCTTCTTCCCCTGCCGGGACAGGGAGCTTCCCTGAGAATATTTTTAGTCTCCGGTAGCTAGTTTCCACATGCACCGTACTTGTCTTCTGACATTTGGCTAGCAAATCCCCTATTGCATTTATCAGTTCTGGTGATATAGCAGTGGCCGATGCAGGTGCCACCGGAGGTGGCGCCCTGTCTTCTCTTTCAGGTGTAGTTCGGGCCGCAGCCTGTGGCGATCCCGTAGGGGATGGTTCCCTTTCTACAGTTATTGCGTGCGCCAGCCTAAATGTTCTGTTGTCTGGCGTCCGCAGACACTTGTGCTTACAGGCCTCTGGCATCCCGTCCCAATATTCCACTAATGCGTATTGATATGAGATGTTTGGGTCTGTCTTCATGTCTATCACCCACGGTGTGTGATCTGGGGACACTGAACTCAGCAGTTCCTCTACCGTCTCACTTGACCATTTCTCGCCAGGAAGGCTAATGGCTATCGACTGTTTTGGCTCTGTATTAGCGGCTTTGCACCACTCTTCTACCGCTCTTGGATCCATGGGGTCCATGCCGGCACTTCTGGCGTTCGCTTGCTGCATCAGGATCCCGGACGAGAACCCCACGTGTAGCGATACCTCCAACTAAGGAGGCCGCAGAATTAGATTTTGGGCCCTGAGTGCAGCTCCGCCAACCCCCGGCAATAGGCTCTATCCCCTTCTGGCACAGCTAGTACTAACAATCAATGATATGTCCTATGCAATAGAATAACTAAGCAAGGACACAGTAATGAATTGTAATAGGTAAGGTGTTTTACTCATCAATTCTCAATATGAATAAAAGGGGTAACAATAATCACAGTTCTAAACAATCACTCCTAAGGGCAGCGTCCTGCCACTCTAACACACTATATAGTAACACACGCTACAAGTGCGCCATACGGGCGACCGTTAACTAAGTGCCCTATGGCGCAGCAATCAAACACGCTAGAATCCCCACCAGGCCTGGTTCTAATATTTAGCTTAGTCCTTCTTTCTTCACCGGCAGGTCTGTAATGGTGGTGCACTTAAACAGAGTATAACTTTGTAATCCAAGGGGTATGAAAATAACTTGTAGGCCACGGCAGTCTATAGGCCTATACACAGCAACAGTATCTAAGCTGGGCTTATGCCCTCTCACCCGCCGGACTACGGATCCAGTCCGGGAAAACCTCCACCGGCCGTGTCACACACTCTCGATCTCTCCAACGATCGGGTCCCCGATCCGACAAGGCGGTAGCTCACAAAGTCAGATGCCACCCAGGCTCGCAGAGGGGAGGATGGAAGGCTCTTCGGTGCAGAGCAAGGCCTCAGGCTTCAGGCCTTGCCCCTCCGACACATCCGCACAGGAGGATCCGTCCGTGAAGTCTTGTGTCGCCAAAGAGACCGAGCCCGGCCCCGCCTCTTCCTTTTATAACCCCTCCCATGAGTCTCTGCGGTGGAACGTCACAACAAGAATGGGGTTATGGGTAATGTAGTTTCTTCCCAATATAGGGGAACACCCCGCTACACTTGATTCTGAGCATGCGTGTTTTTTTTCCCCTCAGAAAAGCATACACACGAGCGGTTTTCGCGTTGATAAAAAGGACGATGGGGAAAACAACGAGAAAAAATAGAGCAGGTTCTAATTTTTTTGTGGGCAGTTTTCTCGTCGAGAAAACTGCTATGGAGCCTACACACGACCGGTTTTCACGACCAATCTAAAAAATTGCAGTTTTCTCGTCATGAAAAACGGTCGTGTGTACGTGGCATAAGTGGTCTGTAAAGCCGTGTACACACGATGGACTGTTTTCATCGGACAAACCGATCGTGTGTGGGCCCCATCGGTCTTTTTTCCATCAGTGTTTAAAAATAGAACAGGTTTTAAATTTATCCGATGGTTAAAAAACCGATAGCAAATTAATATCATCTGTGGGGAACTCCATCGGATAAAAAACCCACGCATGCTCAGAATCAAGTCGACGCATGCTCAGAAGCATTGAACTTTTTCTCGGCTCATCGGAGTGTTTTACGTCACGGCGTTTGGAACGGTTGGTTTTTTGACTAATGGTGTGTGGGCAAGACTGATGGAAGACAGTTTCATCGGATTTCCGATGGAAAAAACCATTGGATAAGAATCCATAGGAAATCCGATTGTGTGTACGAGGGCTTTAGGGTTTACAACCACTTTAACTTTAGTTTAATGTTTATTGAAAATTTGCTCTTGATAAACCGTTGTGTGAGACAACGAATCGGAACTAGCACTATTTTATTCTCCAGGGTGTCTGACTTCAGAAAATATATAATGTTTGGGGAGTTTATAAATCTTTAGGCCTAAAACTACATGTGTGCAAAACAAATCACCAAAAAACACCTCTGGGCAAAGTAATGCACTAAAGCCCCTACCAGCCTGCCCCAATTTACGCACCTACTCTCAATAGTTGATATAATTAAACATATATTTATTTGTACTTTCAATAAAATCGATTTGAACTACTTGTCTACTAGTAGGTACATTTACCCCCTTCCTGCCCACTCTTTGAGAGCCAGTACACACCACATGCAGTCCAGTGCGTTTTATTTTTTCTGCATCAGAAACACATGGCTAGTAGGTTATATGGTTTCCAATGGCATAGTTCACACCAGTGCAGTCAGTTTCAGAAAAAAAATATATATTTTTTATTTTTTTTAAGTCAGCAGCTACAAATACTATAAATTCTGACTTTTAATAAAAGGACATGTAGCGGCCTCACTCTCTCTCCATCTTCAGCGGTTGCACACCAACTCATGTCTAGGGGTTCCTGGGTTGTGAGAGTGAGATGCGCCACGGCCCATGTCCTCCCCATTGTAGTAGGGAGGTGAAGGCCACTTACTGATGTTTCCTCGGGCCAGTGTGTTCTGTGAATGCACGGAGTCTGTAATTGCAAGCTCACCAGCCTCCCCTTTGCTTCCAGTAACTGGAGTTCACACACCGGAGAAAGGTCCAACACTTGTTTATTTGACACTCCAATAAGCAAAGCACAATAAACAGTTCTTACGCAGCAAACTGGTTGGGACCTATAACCTTGCCAACGGTGGGGCGAGCAGATCGAGGCACTTCCTAAAGGTTAAGTAAAGATGGGGTCTCTTCCAGCAACCCCTATGAACAGCAATGGAGCCCTCTTCGATACGCTGTGGCCCCTATCAGGGGGATGTGTCCTCCCAAGAGAGTTCCCAGAGGCCCACTGTCACCGGGTTGGTGCTGCTCCGGGTCTCCAGTGGGTAACCTCTCTGGCCTCCTCACCTCAGATACGAGTCCCTCCGCTCAGGGACCCTCGGACAGTCCACCCTAGCGGGACCCAGTCGAAGGTACTGGGCCCCAGGCCTCCTCGATAGTACCTCACCCCAGGCTAAAGGTGCCTGGGATGGACGCCAACATGACTCCGGACCAGGCCATGGGCACCTGGACCAGACTCCTGGATCTCCAGCACCCAGGCCTGAGGGGCCTGGGTGCGGACCGCAACCCTTCTCCTCCGAGGACCTCCTTCTCCGCAAGACCTCGTGGTAAGGGCGTCTCCCCCTTTTATCTCCTCCCATCAACGGCCCGGCGGGTTCCCCGCCCCAGCCATACCATCTCCGGGAAGGGACAAAACAGGGAGCACTGCAGGAGATGATTCTACCTGAAGCCTGTGGATACCCCGCCACCCACAGGCAAAGGAGAATACTACATCCTCCAATCCTCCACGAAACAAAAAGGGGTCTAAACCCTAACACAATTATACACCTGGGTCACACTATTCCCCAGGTGTATCCCATCAATTTGAGGACCCCGCTACAGACACTCACCTGTCCAAGGCTCCAGCGCCATCCTCACCGGACCCCCAGCATGTTTAGAGTAGGAACCTGGCTGTGACTCCTTGTGGCTGTACAGCCGGTTCCCCACTGTGCATGAGCACGCTGCGCTGCACCCTGTGAATGGTCCCACAGCAGTTCTGGATGCAGTTCTAAACTTAGCCTTAGTGTATTTGTGGGTGTTCTAGACCAGGGGTCTCCAAACTGCGGCCTGCGGGGCAGATGTGGCCCTTTGCTTGCTTTTATATGGCCTTTAGGGTACTGTTCCTTCCACTGATATAAGGCACTATTCCTTCCACTGACACCAACAGAACAACGAGGCCCCATTCCTTCCACTGACACCAACAATGAGGCCCCATTCCTTCCACTGACACCAACAGTGGGGCACTATTCCTCTCACCAGACATGTACTGGCCATCAGGACTACCGGGAGTTTCCCGGTGAGCCGATGGCTCAGTGGGCCGGTCAGGTGCAGTCCTGAAGCCACTCCTCTCTGACAGTGAGTGATCACAATTTCACTCCTGTCATTAAGGAGCAGCTGCCGACACTTGCTGGAGAGAGGATTGGGTTTTCTGCTCCCTCCAGCCTGCAGGGGGAGATAGACAGCCGGCAGACTTTCCTTCCTCTCTCCCCTTATCACGTGTCACTTATCACATGACTGGAGAGAGGAGAAACTGCCTTCAGAACTGTGAGTACACTCTGATGTGAAGGCGGCTGCTGATGGGCACACTGATATAAGGGGGTTGCTGATGGGGACAGTCAAAATAAAGTAGGCCAGTATGGATGAAGTCCAGGGCCAAATTTTTGTCCCAGTCCAGCCCTGCCTCTCACTGAAACTAATGATGGGGCATGATTCCTTCCAATGACACCAAGAATGGGGTACAAGTCCTCCCCACTGACATCAATGATGGGGCATGATTCCTCCCACTGATACCAATAATAGGGCACGATTCCTCCCACTGACACCAATAATGGGGCACGATTTCTCCCACTGATACCAGTAATAGGGTACGATTCCTCCCACTGACACCAATGATGGGGCATGATTCACTGATATCAATGATGGGGCACAATTCCTCCCTACTGACCCCAATGATGGGGCACCATTCCTTCCACTGACACCAAGGATGGGGTAGGAGACCCCCCCACTGACATAAATGATGGGGCACAATTCACTGACACCATTGATGGGGCACGAGTCTGCCCACTGACACCAATGATGGGGCACTATTCCTCCCACTGACACCAATGATGGGGCACTATTCCTTTCCCTACTGACTATGGGAGCTATGTAATTTACATACTGCCATTGACCCCTAATCCCGAGGCATTTCTTACCCCACTGTCACTGGAACTACTGACCCCAATGATGGGGCACTATTCCTTCCACTGACACCAAGGATGGGGTAGGAATCCCCCCCCCACTGACATCAATGATGGGGCACGATTCACTGACACCATTGATGGGGCACGAGTCTTCCCACTGACACCAATGATGGGGTACGATTCCTCCCACTGACACCATTGATGGGACACGAGTCTTCCCACTGACACCAATGATGGGGCACTATTCCTTTCCCTACTGACTATGGGAGCTATGTAATTTACATACTGCCATTGACTCCTAAGCCCGAGGCATTTCTTACCCCACTGTCACTGGGACATTTTCTACTCCCACTGGCCACAGTCCGCCCCTCCTAAATTCTGAAGGATGATAAACTGGCCCTTTGTTTAGAAAGTTTGGCGGCCCCTGTTCTAGACTACAAACTAGTCATTTCATGCAGTCCAAGTCCATCCAGAATGCCCCCCACCAATAATAAGAGCGCTAATGATATATTTATCTCTACCCATAATGCTTTACTCTGATCTACATTCACCAGATGGCGAGCGCCTCTTCAAAGTGAGATCAATACATTGCTAAAAGGAATGTGATGTCAGTTCTCTGCGTTCTCTTTCCAAATCCCCATCGGACCTCAAGGCTGCTTCACATTACATGTTTTCAGCATTAGCGGGCGATCGCTGTTTGAAGGACAGTTTATGACGCACTCGCCAACATCGAGGTGACACTTCTGGAAGCAATTTGATTTAATATTGAAGTTAAATCTGCTTATATTTTGCCTTCCCTGGTTCCTCCCGCTCCCCAACATGCGAATGGAAATTTTAAATAAAACCTTTCCATTTTCATTACATGCCTTATTTTAGACCCAATGACATTATCACTGGGTCTCTGTGCTTATCTATGCAATGCAGGCAGATCATAAGTTGTACCTGTTTATCTGCAGTCTTCTCTTCTCTATATCCATTCATAGTCCAGAAGTCCAGAACAGCACCTCTTAGCTCCAGAAGGCGGGGGGGGGTGACAATCTGAAGATTAAGGAGGGTTTCCTTTATATGCTGGCAGCAGCCAAGACTCTTTAACCACTTGCTAACCGTGCTATAGCCAAAAGACAGCTACAGCGCGGTTGTCCAGTTCTCAGAGGGTGTCAATAGACGTCCTCCCAGAGCCCTGCCCTCTGTGCGCTAGCTGATCACAGATTGGGGTAAAAGGCCAATCATAGCTGATCACATGTACACAGACTTGCTGGTTCGACATCGACAGACACAGTGTGGGAGGAAATAAAAGCTGTGAACCGGCAAGCCTGTACCTTACAGCACATTGTTTACACTGATAATCAGGGCACTGGTCATCAGTGCAGCCCCGTCAGTGCAGCCTATGAGTGCCCATCAGTGCAGCCTATCAGTGCCATCTATCAGTGCCCACCCACGCCGTCTATCAGTGTTTCCTCATCAGTGCACATCAGTACAGCCTATCAGTGCCACCTATCAGTGCCCACCTATGCCGTCTATCAGTGTTTCCTCATCAGTGCACATCAGTACAGCCTATCAGTGCCATCTATTAGTGCAGTCTCATCAGTGCACATCAGTGCCTCCTCATCAGTGCACATTGGTGCAGCCTATCAGTGCCTCCCCATCAGTGCAGCTTCATGAGTGCACATCAGTGCAGCCTCATCAATGCCATCTATCAGTGCCTCCTCATCAGTGCAGTCTATCAGTGCCCATTAGTGCCGCCCATCAGTGCCTGCTATCAGTGCAGCCTCATTAGCTCACATCAGTGAAGAAGAAAAATTACTTATTTGCAAAATTTTATAACAGAAACTAAGAAAAAGGTTTTTGTTTAAAAAATGTCATTATTTTTTTTGTTTGTTTAGCAAAAAAATAAAAACCCAGTGGTGATTAACCACTACCATACAGGGCTTTTTATACCACTTCCATACCAGGCCTATTCTGGCACTTCTCTCCTACATGTACAAATCATCATTCTTTTACTAGAAAATTACTCAGAACTCCCAAACATTATATAGATGTTTTTTAGCAGACACCCTAGGGAATAAAATGACGGTCATTGCAACTTTTTATCTTGCACGGTATTTGCGCAATAATTTTTCAAACGCCTTTTTTTGGGGAAAAAAATGGTTTCATGAATTAAAAAATAACAAAACAGTAAAGTTAGCCCATTTTTTTAGGAAAATATGAAAGATGATGTTACGCAGAGTAAAAAGATACCTAACATGTCACGCTTTAAAATTGCGCACACTCATGGAATGGTGCCAAACTTCAGTACTTAAAAATCTCCATAGGCGACGCTTTGAAATTTTTTACAGGTTACCAGGTTAGAGTTACAGAGGAGGTCTAAGGCTAGCATTGTTGCACGCGCTCTAACGCACACGGCAATACCTCACATATGTGGTTTGAACAGTGTTTACATATGCAGGCGGGACTTACGTGTGTGTTCGCTTCTAAGCGCGAGCTATTGGGGACGGGCGTTTTAAAAATATATATATATATATATATATATATATATATATATATATATATATATATATATAATTTTTTTTTTTTACTTATTTTTACTTTTTTTTTTTTTTTACACTTTTTTTTTTTTTTGATCACTTTTATTCTTATTACAAGGAATGTAAACATCCCTTGTAATAGGAATGTGTGTGACAGGTCCTCTTTATGGAGAGATGCGGGGTCAATAAGACCCCACATCTCTCCTCCAGGCTGGAAAGCATGAGATCGGTGAAAAAAATTTCACTGATCTCATACTTACAGCCGCAATAGCGGCTTTGTTTACATTTGAGGACCCGGGCGTGACGTCATCACATCGCGCCCGGGCCTCCGACGATCATAGAGATGACTGGTGACCATCTGGTCACCAGTCATCTCTATGCTCGTCACGTGACCCACCGCCGGCGCCGGACGATTCTCTCCGGGTCCCCGATCGCACGGGAGAGCCCGGAGAAGCACCGGATGGCGGCGGGAGGGGGGGGCATCCCCTCCCGCCGCCTATAAGAACGATCAAGCGGCGGAACCGCCGCTATGATCATTCTTATGGTGCGCAGGATCGCCAGCACTACAAAAGGATATCTGAATGATGCCTCTAGCTGCAGGCATCATTCAGATATCCCCCTACAAAGCCAGAACGTCATATGACGCCCACCCAGGATGGGAGAGAGGGTTCCTGCCGGCATCATTTGACAATGGCCCGGTATGGAAGGGGTTAAATACCACCAAAAGGAAGCTCTATTTATGTGATAAAAATGTAATTTGGGTGCAGCGCTGCAGGAAGGGGGTGAAAGTGCCCGGTATTGAAGTGGTTAAAACTTCTGGACTCCAGAACCCAAAACCGGGAGCTAAAAAACCAACAAACATTTTCTCCGCTCAGGATTGACATTATGGAGCACGTCAACCTGCATTCATGAGAAGCCTGTGTGGTCTTTAATCCCACTAATAATACAGTGACGGGATACAGCACTGGTACAAGAGGTAGATCAATAGATAGATAGCCAGACAAAGGGGTAGATCACTACTAAAGGCAAACAAACTGTGCACTCATTTTCCCCAGAGCTTAGAGAATGTGGTAAAGCACTGCTTATTTCCGCCATCCAATCATGTTTTTTTTTTTTTAAATGCAGTTTTTTTTTTCCCTTGCACCTGTGACCTGATTGGGTATTTTTCACAAAGTGAAGAAAGATAGATAGATACACTATATTACCAAAAGTATTGGGACACCTGCCTTTACATGCACATGAACTTTAGTGGCATCCCAGTCTTAATCTGTAGGGTTCAATATTGAGTTGGCCCACCCTTTGCAGCTATAACAGCTTCAACTCTTCTGGGAAGGCCGTTCACAAGGTTTAGGAGTGTGTCTATGGGAATGTTTGACCATTCTTCCAGAAGCTCATTTGTCAGGTCAGGCACTGATGTTGGAGAGAAGGCCTGGCTCGCAGTCTCCGCTGTAATTTATCCCAAAAATGTTCTATCGGGTTGAGGTCAGGACTCTGTGCAGGCCAGTCAAGTTCTTTCACCCCCAAACCCGCTCATCCATGTCTTTATGGACCTTGCTTTGTTCACTGGTGCGCAGTCATGTTGGAACAGGAAGGGGCCATCCCCAAACTGTTCCCACAAAGTTGGGAGCATGAAATTCTCCAAAATGTCTTGTTATGCTGACACCTTAAGAGTTCCCTTCACTGGAACTAAGAGGCCAAGCCCAACCCCTGAAAATCAACCCCACACCATAATTCCCCCTCCACCTAATGATTTGGACCAGTGCACAAAGCAAGGTCCATAAAGACATGGATGAGCGATTTTGGGGTGGAGGAACTTGACTGACTGCACAGACCTCAACCTGATAGAACACCTTTGGGATGAATTAGAGCGGAGACTGCGAGCCAGGCCTTCTCATCCAACATCAGTGCCTGATCTCACAAATGCACTTCTGGAAGAATGGTCAAACATTCCCATAGACACACTCCTAACCCTTGTGGACAGCCTTCCCAGAAGAGTTTGTGTGTGCATGTGTATGTATACTGACAGTGTCAATAGAGCAATAGACGGTGTCAATAGGGTAGTGGACGGAGTCAGTCGTTTTTATTTTTGTTATTTTATTTATTATCTTTTACAATTTTTTTATTTTTTTTTACTATTTGATTAGAAGCCCTGTTAGGGGGTCTTGGGGGAAAAAAATCAGGGGTCTAAATGGGGAATCTGCACCACATGGGGTGATTAGGGTGTGCCCAGGCACACCTGGCATACCCTGTGCGCACGCCTATGAGATAGAGAGATAGATAGGTAGATAAAGATATGTATGCATATAAATGAAGGGTGGAAATTTCCTGTCCTCTATAACAATTACTTTACTAAAGAACACCACAGTCTGGATTTCCCTCTGGTGCTGACTTAGTTCAGTGTGTTCTGTGGTCAGATCACAAGGACGGTGTACATCACAGCCTGTTCCTGATTTATCCTCTAAAAATAGTCATTGTACACCAGATCTACCAAACATGAAACAAGGACATTAGAGGTGAAACTCATCTCCCGACACCTGCGTGATGCTATAGTGCAGGGATATGCAATTAGCGGACCTCCAGCTGTTGCAAAACTACAAGTCCCATCATGCCTCTGCCTCTGGGTGTCATGCTTGTGGCTGTCAGAGTCTTGCTATGCCTCATGGGACTTGTAGTTCTGCAACAGCTGGAGGTCCGCTAATTGCATATGCCTGCTATAGTGTGTGAGCAAAAACAGAGCCCATCAGCAAAAAGGGGACTTGATTAATGACATTAAATACCTCCTGTGTACCTAAAGTAGAACGTTAAAGTGGTTGTAAACCCAGATTAAAAAAAAAAACCTGCAAGACAAAGCCATAATGAGCTAGTATGACTAGCATACTAGCTCATTATGCATTACTTACCTTAGATCGAAGCCGTCCTCATCTCCCCCTCCGGCCGCCGACATGGCTCTGGACGGTTACTTCCGGGTATCCCCGCTCTGGCGCTGTGATTGGCCGGAGTGGCGAAAACGTCACTCCGCGCATGCGCGCGGGAACTGTAAAAGCCGGCGCTATCGATTCATAAAACCGGCATTTACAGTGCGCATTTACATTTACAATGCGCCGTAGACATCGGTGTACTATTTTTGCCAAATATCTCCTAAACCGTGTAGGTTTAGGAGATATTGCAAACACCTACAGGTAAGCCTTAAAGGGGTTGTAAAGGTTTTTTCTTTTTTTTTCTAAATAGGTTCCTTTAAGCTAGTGCATTGTTGGTTCACTTACTTTTTCCTTCGATTTCCCTTCTAAATATTTTTTTTCTTTGTCTGAATATCTCACTTCCTGTTCCTCCTCAGTAAACTTCACACCATCATCTGAGCCGTGGTTAGTCAGCCAGAACAGCTTACTGAGGAGGAACAGGAAGTGAGAAATTCAGACCAAGAAAACAAAGAAAAAAAAAAAAATTAGAAGGTAAATCGAAAGAAAAGGTAAGTGAACCAACAATGCACTAGCTTAAAGGAACCTATTTAGAAAAAAAAAAACAACCTTTACAACCCCTTTAATCTAGGTTTACCTGTAGGTGCAACTAACACCAGAGGGTTTACAACCACTTTAATCATAAAATGAAGTCCCGCTAGATCACTTCAGGCTGGCCCCTTTTGCAGATATAGCAAAATATGTAAAACATTAAAATTAAGTGCCTATACTGTCTAAAATCCAGTAATACACTGTCTCACCCTGCTCTGCACATGCTCAGTTGCTCTCTGTTTTTAGGCACTGTGACGAAAATGTAGAGGCTGATCTGTTGACACCCCAAATATTTACTGCTGCTCAGGAGCTCTGGGCCTAAGCAAAATGGCAGCCTGCAGCAAGAAGCAACGGGAGCAATGCTGGAGGCAATTTGCAGCACACACTAATATTGGTAGCATAATTATTCATGTGGAATGTATGTTCCTTGCTAAAGAAACATACTCTGGTAAACCCTCTGGTGTTAGTAAAAAATATAGTTTTTTTTTAAAAAAATTGACGGTCTTTGTTTATAGCGCAAAAAAAAAAAAAACTCTATTTGTGCTGGAAAAAAAAGGACATCAATTTTGTTTGGGTACAACGTCACGCGACCACGCAGATGTCAGCTAAAGTGACGCAGTGCCGTATCGCAAAAACGGCCTGGTCATTAAGGGGGCAAATCCTTCCGGTCCTGAAGTGGTTAAATTAGCGCAGTGTTGAATAGCAAAAAATGGCTTGGTCATAAAGGAGGTAAAAGCTTCTGGAGCTGAAGTGGTTATAAGGTGTTGCCGTGTTTTGGTGAAAATCCTAAAAGAGAAGAGCACAAATATTGTGTGCGCTTGTGTGTATTTATATACTTTTATATATATATATATATATATATACTTATTTTTAATATGTAAATTTAAATGTTCACAGAGGCAACTATATATATATATATATATATAAGGTTTATCCTTACTTATACTTAAATTATAATGTAATTCTTGTCTGTGCCACCATCTTGCTGTCTATCAGATTTCACCTCACTTTCAGTCAGGACTAAAAGCAATTGCTTCCTGTCCTGACAGGAAGTGGGGGGAAATCTGCTAGAACAGATCAGGAAAGGGTCAGGTTTTTTTTTTTTTCTTGCTGTCTGTGACCCTGTCTAGCAGATTTCACCTCACTTTCTGTCAGGACTAAAAGCAATTGCTTCCTGTCCTGACAGGATGTGAGGGAAATCCGCTAGACAGGGTCACAGATAGCAACATGGTGGCTTCAATTATAATTTAATTTAAGTACAACTAAAGATAACGTTTTTGTTTTTTGTTTTTAATGGAGTGGAGAGGAATTACAACACCTGTCAGATTTTGATTGCTGGTTGTGATTCACCCTCTCTATTTATTCTGGTGACTGTTATCAAGAAAATCCCAAGTATTGGGTTGTTACCAGAACAGGAATAGAGGGGCAGTCTTAAAATTGAGACACTAGCTCTGTTGACAACCAGGGATTCCCTCATTTTGGAGGGTTTTTCTCTCACTTCCTGTTTTGGCTATGGGACAGGAAGTGAAGGGAAATCCCACCAATGGGACACAGCTTTCCTGTTTCTTGTTAACAACCTTGTAAATGGTTCATACATACCAACTTTGTTTGTTTTTCAGCTTTCTCCCTGACTTGCTATCACTGTAGCGCCATTACTGGAGACTGTAACATAAACGAGAAGCCCTGTCTAGCACCGCATGACACATGTTTTACTACGCTCACCGAAATTCAGCAAGGTAAGTTGATCTGCACAAAAGGAGATTAAAAGAATCCTAGAATCCACGTTGTAACCCCTACCCCCAATAAAGCCTTTTCATATTTTTGTACCTTAAGCCGTTGTTGACCCGCCATTTTTTGCTTTCTGGGAACCCCCTTGTCCCCTCCAAACCATTTTTTTCATAGAGTTGATCTAGACCCCTCCCCCCCATCCAACACACGTTATAATTTGTGATTGTGAGGACACAGACACCAAAAAAACTCAACAAGGTTTCTGATCATCTACTCAACTCACGGCTGCGGAGAGAAGATGCCGAACCTGGAAGATGCAGACAAGAAAAAAACAGCAGCGGGGGACGAAGCAGTAATGGGGATCGCAGAGTCAACAGTGCTGGAAAAGGATAGTGGCAGTTCGGCCACATTTGTTCCGCCCCTTACGACCAGAGGGGATCGTACACATCCCACGGCAAATTTCACTCAGCTTTTCAAGTCTGACAGGCGGCACTGCCTGTCAAACTCGCCCATTGAAGTCATTGGGACAGTGCAGTGGGGGAGCCAATGCATTTCGGGAGTTCAAACACTCCTCCTTTATCAGGGCCAATGTATTAGGGAACCTCAAAAATGTCTAGACCCAACTCGGATTGCAATGATAAGTGTATTATTTATTGCAGGTATTTATATACTGCGTTGTCATTTTATGCCTACTGCACATTTACATCAGTCCCTATCCTCAAGGAGCTTACGATCAATGGTCCCTATCTCACATTCTTATACATTATTGGGCTAATTAACCTACCAGAATGTCTTTGGAATGTGGGAGAAAACCGGAGCACCCGGGAAAAACCACCACAAGCACATGGAGAGCATGCAAACCCATGTAGATACCAGTGGTGGCTGGTGGTCAATATTTTCGGGAGGGGGCAACAAACAGACCTGGCCCCCTTGCTCGCAACAAGACACCCCCCCCCCAGTGTGCGTGCGGCTCTCGATCCACTCGCACTACATGGAGATTATGGGCCGGGGGCATGGATTAAGGGGAGGCGGCACCCCTAATGGAACAGCCACCACTGGTAGGTAGTGTCCAGGCCAGGATTGGAACTGAGGACCTTAGATGTGCCACTCGCTAATCCAATCCTACCACCAGGTGTTTTTGCAGCGTGGACTGTCTGAAATCCCAAAAGTTGGCTCTCTGAATATATAACAGGAAACATTTGGGACTCTATGGCCATTGGTTGGCCATGGTTGGTACTGTTTCTTACATATTTTGACTTCTCTCAAGACCCCCCCCCCCCTTTCTTTTGTGGGGGGGTCTGGTACATGTTAGCATCCTAACTGAAGCGATTTTAAGGTATGTATACTGTAATAAAAAAAAAATTTGGTTCCAGTGGAAGGAGGGGCTTCAGGGTGCAAAAAATGGAAGTTGGGGGGTAATCTAAGATCTTGAGGGTATATATAAAAAAAAATCACTGTGTGAATGCCTCAGGCAAGTCATGAATAAATGCCATAATATAGAAAATGAGGGATTTTGGGGATTTTAAAGGTGCAAATTTGCAACACAGTTATAATGAAAAAATATTATTTATTACTGGTTTAAAAATGACATAATCAGAATATGAAAATCGAATCATACAGTACAGTTGAAAAGTGCAGACTGAACATTTCTCTACATGTTTCGCCATGAGGAGTTGCTTCCTCAGGAGAAGTTATTTATCAGGCACTGTAAACACTAAAAATAGAAAAAGATCTTTTTAGAACAACACACAAAAATCATAATAACAATATAACAGTGCCTGATAAATAAATTATCCTGAGGAAGCTACTCCTCGTGGCGAAACATGTAGAGAAATATTCAGTCTGCCCTTTTCAACTGTACTGACGATTAGATTTTCATATTCTGATTATGTCATTTTTAAACCTTTTAATAAATAATATTTTTTCATTATACCGTAACTTTGTTGCAAATTTGCACCTTTAAAATCTCCCTAATTTTCTATATTAACCACTTGCTTACTGGGCACTTAAACCCCCTTCCTGCCCAGGTCAATTTTCAGCTTTCAGCACTTTTTTCCTCAGTTTAGGCCGATACGTATTCTTCTACATATTTTTGGTAAAAAAAAATCGCAATAAGCGTTTATTGATTGGTTTGCGCAAAAGTTATAGCGTCTACAAAATAGAGCATAGTTTTATAGCATTTTTATTAATATATTTTTTTTTACTAGTAATGGCGGCGATTAGCGATTTTTATTGCGACTGCGACATTATGGCGGACACATCAGACACTTTTGACACCATTTTGGGACCATTGTCATTTTTACAGCGATCAGTGCTATAAAAATGCACTGGTTACTGTAAAAATGACACTGGCAGTGAAGGGGTTAACCACTAGGTGGCGCTGAAGGGGTTAAGTGTACCTAAGGGAGTGATTCTTACTGTGGGGGGAGGGGACTGACTGGGGGAGGTGACCGATGGTTGTCCCTATGTACAAGGGACACGCCATCGGTCTCCTCTCCCTGACAGGACGTGGATCTCTGTGTTTACACACAGAGATCCACGTCCCTGTCTCTGTAAATGCCGATCGCGGGTACCTGGCGGACATCGCGGCCGCCAGGCACGCGCATCGGCACCCACGTGACGCGGTGGGCACAGAAGTTCCCCGATGAGCGCTCGGGGAATGAGGAAAGGGGAGGATGTCAATAGACGTCCTCCCGGCATTCTAGGTCCGCGCTGTAGCCGTCATTCGGCTATAGCGCGGGCCTCTAGTGGTTAATGTTTTCTCAAGGGGATGTGGTGCTGTATGAGATTCAGATGATAAGCAATCATTTTTCTCAAATGCAATAGTATGTTAATTTCCTATGACCATCAGCTATATCTAGTGGTCATAATGCGGTATTTTCTTGATTGAGGTATTTCAGGAAAATACCGTATTATGGCCTCTAGATGGAGCTGACGATGGTAGGAAATAAACATATTAGGTACCAATTATTCATTTTATAAACAAGGCCCCTAGAAGTTGGGTTTTAAACCCCCTTGAATCAGTTGCATATATGCTGAGGCTAACGCAGGGTAAAAAAATATTTCTTGTTCTGTGTTTTTGACAGACAAACCAAAGCTGCCCAACAAACAACTGGTGAAATTATGCGGAGAAAAGAAGTTCTGCAATCAAAGTTACAGCATGTCTTTCAACAGCACCAAGTTATATGCGTCAATCACATGCTGCGAATCAGACAAGTGCAAAACAAACATGCCTTCAAGTAAGTCTGAACGGAAGGATATTTTTATTTTTTTAGCTCTTATAGTTCTGATCCTAAAAATTCCACTGTAAAGAATTCAAAATATTAGAGCAGAGGTCGGCAGCCTTTTCCACATGAAGTGTCACATTCTCAAGCATTAGACACCCGGGGCGTCAGTGAATGTAGATTGTTGTCAACTCTTTGAATGCGTAGTTGTATGGCTAATGGCAATCTCTGCTCATTCATTATTTTATACTGTGAAATTAGTTTACATGCCGTTAGCAGTACAACTTCAGTGCATCCGGAAAGTATTCACAGTGCTTCACTTTTTCCACATTTTATTATGTTACAGCCTTATTCCAAAATTGATTAAATTCATTATTTTCCACAAACATCCTACAACAATACCCCATAATAACAACGTGAAAAAAGTTTGTTTGAAATCTTTGCAAGTTTATTTAAAGTAAAAACCAAGAAAATCCCATGTACATAAGTATTCACAGCCTTTGCCATTAAGCCTCGTACACATGGCCGGTTTTCTCGGTAAGAAAACTGCTGGCAGAGTTTTTTGCAGAGAAAACCGGTCGTGTGTATGGTTTCTCGTCGAGAAAAACTGCCGGGAATCTCGACGAGAAAAATAGAGAACCTGCTCTCTATTTTCTCGTTGGGGTTCTCGTCGGACTGTTTCGCGACGAGAAAACTGTGTGTGTGTGTGTGTGTGTGTGTATGCGGCTACAAGCTTACCTGTCCTCCGGTAAGCCTGCGCATGCTCAATGAGACTTTGACGCATGCGCGGTAGCATACAAAGGTAGTGTAGGGTGAAGCAAGATGGCGGCGACGGCATCGAATGTGACAAGCGCATGCTCGTCGTAGTCGATGACGTCACCGCGTTCTTGCCATTCAAAAGAACGGCAGTTCTTTTGAATGGCCATCTGTATGCACAGCTTAGCAAGAAAAGCTTGCCAGGAATCTCGTCAGGAAAAAACAACGTTTTTTTCCTGACGGGATTCTCGGCCGTGTGTACGAGGCTTAACACTCAAAATTGAGCTCAGGGGGCATCCTGTTTCCACTGATCATCCTTGAGATGTTTCTACAACTTGATTAGAGTCCACCTGTAATAGATTCAGTTGTTGATTGGACGTTATTTGGAAGCACACACACCTGTCTATATAAGGTGCCACAGTTAACAGTGCATGTCAGAGCACAAACCAAGCCATGAAGTCTGTAGACCTCCGAGACAGGATTGTATTGAGGCACAGATCTAGGGAAGGGTAAAGAAAAATGTCTGCAGACTGCAGCATTGAAGGTCCCAGTGAGCACAGTGTCCTCCATCATCCGTAAATGGAAGAAGTTTGGAACCTCCAGGACTCAGCATTTCTTTGTGGAGAGAGGAGAAACTTCCAGAACAACCATCTCTACAGCACTCCACCAATCAGGCCTGTATGGGGGAGTGGTCAGACAGAAGCCACTCCTCAGTAAAAGGCACATGACAGCTCTCCTGGAGTTTGCCAAAAGGCACCTGTAGGACTCTCAGACCATGAGAAACAAAATTATCTGGTATGATGAAACAAAGATGGAACTCTTTGGCCTGAATGGCAAGTATCATGTCTGGAGGAACCCATCATCATCTGGCCAATACCATCCCTACAGTGAAGCATGGTGGTGGCAGCATCATGCTGTGGGGATGTTTTTCAGTGGCAGGAACTGGGAGACTAGTCAGGATTGAGGGAAAGAGAAATGCAGCAATGTACAGAGACATCCCTGATGAAAACCTGCTCCAGAGCGCTCTGGACCTCAGACTGGAGCCAAGGTTCATCTTTCAACAGGACAATGATCCTAATCAGCCAAGATAACCAAGGAGTGGCTACGGGACAACTCCATGAATGTCCTTGAGTTTGCCAGCCAGAGCCCAGACTTGAACCCGATTGAACATCTCTGGAGAGATCTGAAAATGGCTGTGCACGGACACTCCTCATCCAACTTGATGGAGCTTGAGAGGTCCTGCAAAGAAGAGTGGGAGCAACTGTCCAAAAATAGGTGTGCCAAGCTTGTAGTATTATATTCAAAGACTTGAGGCTGTATGTGATGCCAAAAGTGCTTCAACAAGTATTGAGCAAAGGATGTGAATACTTATGTACATGGGATTTTTTTCAGTTTTTATTTTTAATAAATTTGCAAAGATTTCAAACATACTTCGTTCACGTTGTCATTATGGGGTATTGTTTTTAAAATTTTGAGGAAAATAATAAATTTAATCCATTTTGGAATAAGGCTGTAACATAACAAAATGTGGAAAAAGTGAAATGCTGTGAGTACTTTCCGGATGCTCTTGTACAGAAATTGATTAACTGTTGCAAGCACGAAACATGTGCAGTCCGAATGTATGAACTTAAAGTCTTATGCCTCGTATACACGACCGGTTTTCCCGTCGGGAAAACTGCCATGAGAGCTTTTGGCCGGGAAAACCGGCCGTGTGTATGCCCCATTGCAGTTTTCCCGACAGGAAAACTGCCGGGAAAAAAAGAGAATTGCCTAGTACACACGATCGGTTTTCCCGGCGGTAAAAAGTCTGCCAGGAAAACCGAGAACCTGCTCGGTAACTTTACTTTTTCCCCCTACACACGGCCGGGTTTCCCGAAGGAAACTGCCATGAGAGCTTTGGTCGGGAAACCCAGCCGTGTGTCTGCTCCACCGCAGTCTTTTCCCATAGGAAAACTGCTGGATTAAAAACCGACGGGAATCCCGGCGGGAAAAAAGAGAACATGTTCTCTTTTTTTTCCGGCAGTTTTCTCGTCGGGAAAATTGCGATGGAGAATACACATGGCCGGGATTCCCGGCCAAAAGCTCTCATGGCAGTTTTCCCGTGTGTACAAGGCAAACCAGCTCTCTTTTTTCCCGCCGGGATTCCCGGCGGTTTTTAACCCAGCAGTTTTCCTATGGGAAACACTGCGATGGAGCATATACACACAGCTGGGATTCTCGACCAAAGCTCTCATGGCAGTTTTCCTGTCGGGAAACCCGGTCGTGTGTAGGGGGAAAAAGTTACCGAGCATGTTCTCGGTTTTCCCCTCTGGTTTCCCTGCGGACTTTTTACCGCTGGGAATCCCGTACGTGTGTGATCTGCCTCAATGCATGCACTTCAGACCTCAGATCAGCCCCAATGCATGCATGTTGGACCTCAGATTAGTCCCAGTGCACACAATTGAGACCTCAGATCAGCCATAGTGCATGTTCGTCAGACTTCAGATCAGCCCCAGTGCATGCACTTCAGACCTCAGACCAGCCCCAGTGCGTGTGCTTCAGACCTCAGACCAGCCCCAGTGCGTGTGCTTCAGACCTCAGTTCACCATGCTCCATCCCTCCACCTGGCTACACCCCTCCTATCCACCTGGCTCCATCCCTCCACCTGGCTACACCCCTCCTATCCACCTGGCTCCATCCCTCCACCTGGCTACACCCCTCCTATCCACCTGGCTCCATCCCTCCACCTGGCTACACCCCTCCTATCCACCTGGCTCCATCCCTCCACCTGGCTCCACCCCCCTCCTATCCACCTGGCTCCATCCCTCCACCTGGCTACACCCCCTCCTATCCACCTGGCTCCATCCCTCCACCTGGCTACACCCCCCTCCTATCCACCTGGCTCCATCCCTCCACCTGGCTACACCCCCCTCTTATCCACCTGGCTCCATCCCTCCATCTGGCTACACCCCCCTCCTATCCACCTGGCTCCATCCCTCCACCTGGCTACACCTCCCTCTTATCCACCTGGCTACACCCCCCTCCTGTCCACCTCACTCCATCCATTCACCTGGCTACACCCCCCCCCCTCCTGTCCACCTGTCTCCATCCTCCCCACACCTTGCTACACCCCGCTCCTGTCCAACTGGATACATCCCTCTACCTGGCTACACCTCCCCTCCTGTCCACCTGGCTCCATCCCTCCACCTGGCTACACACCCCCCTCCTGTCCACCTGGCTCCATCCTCCCTCCACCCGGCTCCATCCTCCCTCCACCTTGCTGCCCCCTTTCCTGTCCACCTGGCTATTGCCTCCCTCCACCTGGCTGCACCTCCTCTCCTGTCCACCTGGCTCCATCCCTCCACCTGGCTGCACCCACCCTCTCTTGTCCACCTGGCTCCATTCCTCCACCTGGCTGCACCCCCTCTCCTGTCCACCTGGCTGCACCCCCTCTCCTGTCTACCTGGCTGCACCCCCTCTCCTGTCTACCTGGCTGCACCCCCCTCCTGTCCACCTGACTGCACCCCCCTCCTGTCCACCTGGCTCCATCCTCCCCCCACCTGGCTGCACTCCCTCCTGTCCACCTGGCTGCATCCCCCCTTTCCCGACCACCTGTCTCCATACCCTTACCTGGCTAACCCACCTCTCCTGTCCACCTGGCTTAATCCTCCCTCCACCTGCCTGCACCCCCTCCTGTCCACCTGGCTGCACCCTCCCTCTCCCGTCCACCTGGCTCCATCCCCTTACCTGGCTGACCCCCCCTCTCCTGTCCACCTGGCTCCATCCTCCCTCCACCTTGCTGCACCCCCCTCTCCTGTCCACCTGGCTCCATCCCTCCACCAGGAGTTCTGGTGTTAAAATATTGAATTCATTTTGATATATATTTTTTTTTTTTTAAGGGGGGGGTGGGTGCAAGTAGCTGGTCTCGCCTAGGGTGCAAAACAGTCTTGCACCAGCCCTGAAGACAGCATAGCATGTCCACCCAGGCATGCATGCTGGGGGTTGCTGATATCTGTAATAGAAGCTGGTGTCATAGCTCCCAACTGTCCCTGATTTGGAGGGACTGTCCCTGACTTGGAGCAATGTCCCTCTTTCCTCCTCATTTGCCCCTCATTTTGGTCTGATATATATAGTTGTATATAAAATGCACTTTTCATCTTTCAAAAAGTATTTCCCAGTGCTAAACTTTTTATCCAAAATCTAAATTGCTGCATCTGTAAATTTCAAAAGACAATATAAAGGAATAGTAGTGGGGAGAAAAAAAAACCCTTGTGAGTTTAACCAACCTTTTTTTTTTTTAGGTTAATTCTCCTTTAAGGGGGCGTGGCAGGAGCGTGTTCTATATCTACATGCTTTTGCTAGTAGGTGTCCCTCATTCCCATCTCAAAAAGTTGGGAGGTATGGCTGGTGTGCATGGCTGCTCCTTGGCCTTGTTCTATCCAAGTCAAGAATGTCTGAATCAGAAAGAAAAAAAAATGATTTGGCTCCCACAAACCAGTAGAAACTTTGCTTCTGTACTCCAGGTGTCAGTCAAGATGATGAACCGTTGGGAGCAGAAACAGACAAAACACGACTTCTTCTGATGCCTTATTACCTTAAAGCCCAACTGAGCTCTTAAGCCTCGTACACACGGCCGAGAATCTCGTCGTAAAAAACACGTCGTTTTTTTCGACGAGATCCTTGGACAAGAAACTTGTCCCGGCCAAGTGTACACACGCTCATTTCAAAGAACCCGCGGTTCTTTGAAGGGAGCGAACGCGGTGACGTAATTGAATACGACGAGCATGCGCTCGTCACATTCTATGCCGTCGCCGCCATCTTTGTACACCCTATCCTATGCCTAGGAAGCTACCGCGCATGCGTCAAAGTCATTTCGAGCATGCGCGGGCTTCCCGGAGGACAGGTAAGTGTACACACACACAATTTTATCGTCGAGAAACAGGCTGACGAGAATCTCGACGAGAAAATAGAGAGCAGGTTCTCTATTTTCTCGTCGAGATTCTAGTCGGTTTTCTTGACGAGAAACCATACACACGAACAAATTTCTCGGCAAGAAATCTCTGCCAGCAAGTTTCTTGCTGGTTCTTGCCGAGAAACTCGGTCGTGTGTACGAGGCTTTAGTTTAAATCAGCTAGCTACACTCCACATGCATCAAAACATGCATCAAAACAAAAGGTGATCAATGCCTTACAGTTTGTTATCTTGAGAAATCAGCCACAGCCTGAGTAGAAAAGCCTGTCCGTTGCACTTCTCTATCTTGCCCAATCAGAGAACTCTTTTCATTCATTGAGAAAATGCAAAGCATTCTCTGAATTGCACCGTGCCAAACAGCCGACCTCTGCAGCAGGGTAGCTTCTTGGCACGCTTGGAAGCTAGTGGAGTGTGGAGATCACTGTAATTTCCATTTTATAGAACAGTGGTCTCCAAACTGTGGCCCTTTGCTTGCTTCTATCAAGCCCTTGGGGCACTATTTTCATCCACCATTACTAACAATGAGGCAAAATTCTCCCCATTGACACAAATGAAGCAGCAGAATTTCTCACAATAACACCAGAAATGTGTCTCTATTCCTCCCAATGCCACCAAATATGGTGTACCTTATCTTTGGTGTAATTGGAAGGAATAGTGCCCCATCATTGGTGTCATTGTGAGACATTCTGCCCCTTCATTGGTGTCCGTGGGGGGGACTTTGCCAATTTGGAAAGAATTGTGCAATTCCTCCCAATTGCACCAACAATGGGCCCCAATGACACCAGTGATGGGGCACAATTCCTCTTAATGATACCAACAATGAGGCGCTATTTCTCCCACTGACACCATTGGCATTGTTTACTCCCACTGACGCCTGGACCTTTACCAAAGCTCCCAACTGTCCCTGATTTCGAGAGACTGTCCCTGATTTAGAACAAAGTCCACCTGTCCCTCTTTTTTCCTCATTTGTCCCTCATTTTGGTCTGATCTATATAGTTGTATATAAAATGCACTTTTTATCTTTCAAAAAGTGTTTCCCAGTGCTAAATCTTTCATCTAATTTCTAAATTGCCGCATTTTTACATTTCAAAAGCCAGTATAAAGGAATAGTAGTGGTAAAAAAAAGCACTTGTGGCTTTAATCTTGTTTTTTTGTATAATTCTATTTTAAGAGGGTGTGGCAAGGTGTGTGTCCTATGCTAAACACTTTTGCTAATAGGTGCCCCTTGTTCCCATCTCAAAATGTTTAGAGGTATGCTTTTCTATTCCCAATGGCAGCAATCTGGCCCCCCTTAAGTCTGAAGGACAGTAAACTCGCCCTCTGTTTAGAAAGTTTGGAGACCCCTGTTCTAGAGGGATCCCAGAGGTATGGTATATGTATAGGAAAATGGAAACATTAGTTACATTAGTCCAATACCTAGAAGTCTTCACTGAGCTGGAACAAGCATGCAGCTAAAAAAGTCTAAAACCATAGCTCCCAACTGTCCCTAATTTCGAGGGACTGTACCTGATGCCTGTCCCTCTGTCCCTCATTCCTCCTCATTTGTCCCTCATTTTGGTCTGATCTATATAGATGAATATAAAATGCACTTTTTATCTTTGAACAATTTTCCTTTAAGGGGGCGTGGCAAGGGGTGTGTCCTATGCCTGCATAATTTTGCCGATAGGTGTCCCTCATTCCCATCTCAAAAAGTTGGGAGGTATGCTAAAACTGTGCCCTGCATGCTTGCTCGGGGTCAGTCTTGGAGTCGGTCTTCCCCTGTTTGCCCTTATGAATGATGGGAAATGTCCACTTTACATGCTTCCCCTATAAAAACATCTCAGATATCCCTTGTTACCCAACGGACTTGCCCCAACCAAGCAATCAACGTTGGAGGAAAAATAATTAAAAGAAAGTAATTGGTTGCAGTGAGTAGGCCAGGTTTTTCTTTTGTCCGTTTAATATCAGGGTGGAAACAAGTGGACCTCGCTTGGCATATCTGTCTGTATTTTGTTTTCAGTTGAAGATCCAAAAAAGGAGAAGGACAAGGAGAACACTCTCAGTTGCCCTTACTGCACCGAACTTGGAGCAAATAAGTGTAACGATGGAGACACAGCCAAGTGCTACGGAAAAGAGGACAAATGTGTGAGCTTTACATCTAAAGAAGGTAGGTACAATACAGGCACCTTGTCCAGATGTTTATGGTCATACTACTGCTCTTATTTTGTAAAACCAATAAAACTTACGAGCCCTGAGAAAAGTCTGAACTGTGGATCCCTACTGTTGCATGCAAAACATTTTTTCACTTTTTAGGCCCCTTTCACACTTGTGCGACCTGAAAGTCGCGCAACTTTGACACAATTTTTACCGAGACTTTGTCGCAATTTTAAGCAATGTCTGTGTAATCTTGAGGTCTATGGACCTCAAGTCGCATCAAAGTTGGACCAAAGTAGTGCAGGGACTACTTGAAGTTGCACAGAAATTAATGGTACTCATTGGAAATCATGGGGTATGACTTGTCATGCGACTTTTGCAGTCCCAAGTCACAGGACAAGTCGCACAAGTGTGAATGGGGCCTTAGACTTTGAAGCACCAAATTTTAAGAATTTTAATAAAACTGCAAAAGGTTTCATGTTTTCTAATATAATATACTGAGTAGAGTTGAGTTGAGTTGAGAGGTATCTTGATATAGCGCAGTCTTACCCCGAAGGGTAGAGTAGAAGCTCAAACTACAGATAGAAAAGGGATATAAAGGTAAACTAAAAAGCTAAATACTATATTAGTCTATCTTTATGGTAAAGTGGTTGTAAACCCTAACATACAGTGTTTTGTTTTAAGGTTTGTTAGCGAACCTTAGTGAACAAACAGCATCATGAAGGCCAAAGAACACACCAGACAGGTCAGGGATAAAGTTGTGGAGAAGTTTAAAGCGGGGTTAGGTTATAAAAAAAATATCCCAAGCTTTCAACATCTCCCGGAGCACTGTTCAATCCATCATCCAAAAATGGAAAGAGTATGGCACAACTGCAAACCTACCAAGACATGGCCGTCCACCTAAACTGACAGGCCGGGCAAGGAGAGCATTAATCAGAGAAGCAGCCAAGAGGTGTATGGCACATTATTTTTTTTATTTTACTTTTTATTCCTATTACAAGGAATGTAAACATCCCATAGAAATAAGGGTGACAGGTCCCGTTTATGGAGAGATCTGGAGTCAAAAAGACCCCAAATCTCTCATTTACCTTTAAAAGCAAAGGATCAAAGCAAAATTTTAATCTTTTGCTTAAAAAAAAAGTACTTCCACCCTGTCCTGGAAGTGACGTCATGACGTTGCTCTGGTCCTGCAAGGCCATAGAGGCGATCAAAAATGATCTACTCCTTCGATCACATGTGGAAGCAGCCGGGCGCACCGTCAGATCGTTTCCCGGGCGAACCAGCATAAACTGTAAGCCCAGGAGACACCCACGAGCAGTGGGAGGGGGGATGTCCCTTCCCGCTGCTTCTGAAAGCACTCCAGCGGCTTTCGAGCCCCTCGAAACGCTTTCATGAGAAAGCCAGCCAAAAATGATATCAAAGTTATGACTGATATGTTCAGCCATAACCCCCGGTAAACCACTTCAAAGCCGAAAAGTATTTATACGTATTGCGTCCTTTTTAAAGTAATTGCCAACTAAAGGGGTGGAGCCAGAACCTGCGAGCAGAAAACTTGGTTGGTAGTTACTTTACAAAGTGCCCCTGGTTTTTGGTGATAATTTTTTGCCACCCAATGCCTTTGAAGGAAAGCTTTACTTTTGTAAAGTTTTCCATTAAACTAAACAATTATACTGTATATGTACAGTACAGTAATGGCGGTATCAGTGCCGGGACAAGGTCCCCCAGCGTCCAGGGCAAAGATGCCAAACTTAAGTTAGGGTTAGCAGTGATGTCATTGTTACTACTCCTGTTAGCCTTGTAACAGAAGCAACTGATACAGGGCGCCCCCAATAACCCACTGCGCCCAGGGCAGCCGTCCCTCATGCCCACCCCTTGTTCTGACCAGTATGATTGGATGGGCAGTAGGGGATTCTGTTTTAATCATGAGCTCTTTTTCTTCAAGCTATTCTTTCTGTTTTCAGCAAACTCAAGCAAAGTCTATAAATGGAAGGGATGCACGACAACTAATTTGTGTTCAATGAGTACTGTGGCCACTCTGCCAATAAGCCACAGTAGCACGACAAAGTTTGTGTGCAGCCACGCTCCGTCTCTGCTGCCCGGACTGTTACTCCCTGTGGCATTCGGCCCAGCCATGCTGAAGCTCCTCTTGTAGTCGCCATCTGAGGGGATGTTGTCTGGAGACCGGATCCTTCCCCGGGGGCTGGACCAGCCAAGATGCATTGCAGAGATGTTCCGACCGTCTACACGCAGGGCAATGCATGTTTCTACACTGTATATTTCCAGAGCCATGTCTATCTATATAACAGCTCCGGTTAATTTTATGTATGTATGTTCATCATGTGCAGAATTAATATGTACCTATATCCACAGGCAGAAAACAAACAAAACCCAAACCTTGTATATCTCATAGACAACAAAAAAAAAAAGGGAAAAATACAATATGGTATGTGTGTATCAGCAATGCATGGCTACCTTAGTAACAAAAAAGAATAAATAAATAGGTAATTGACATGATCCATTACACAGAAACACATACAATAGAAGGCCAGAGGTCATCTTGGATGGTGAGGGAAACATTCGGGATAGGGGTTCATTTTAATGGGCCAGCTCTTTATCGTTATGAAGGTCCATTTTTTTTTTTTATTATTTACATTTCTCAATGCCGGTACAAAAGTAGCCATAAAAAAACTGCCATATACAAGTAAAAATAAGCATAACGCAAATAGCTAAGGTGGGTAGTAATCCATAACCACCAAAGGAAGACAACCCAAGAAGGAATTATGGTTACCAAGGGTAAGTGCTACTTGCATACCGTTCTTTGCCTTATTAAATAAAAGTGCAGTATGTATATTTTCCTGAAAGAGATTGGATTGTTGTAGAATTTTAGGTACATTGTATATAATAGGGTGAGGCCCGAGGAATATTAAATAAACTGCGGCTTTAGACCTCGTTTGCAAGGGCTTACTACAGCGTACACCCATGCGAGTGCTGTGTTTGCCCAAATGGGGATAAACAGGTGTTCTGTGTATCCCTGTGCAGGCAGTCCCATCCATGTCAATTGGGGCGCAACAGCTGCACGAACACAGCTGTTGCTCCCAATTTGACAGCCATGCGGATGCGGGTACATGCACAGCCCTGAACGGCAACAGTGTGCACCTGCGTTGCGTCCCAATTGACATCGATGGGGCTGCCTGCACATGGAACACCTCTGCGTCCCTCTACAGGCAAACATGGCCCTGGCACGGATGTACATTGAAATACTCTTATTTGAATGAGGTCTTACAGATGCAATGGTAGGGTTGCCACCTTTTCTTCAAGCCACACCCAAACACTTTAGCGGCACAGGGCACATTCTCTTTCGTAGTATACACTATAGGAGTATAAAAGACTTGGGACATCTTTGGGTGCCCCAAGGAGAGTGGTAATGCAGCGCGCTGTGGCAAACAGTGGGTGTGGCCAAACCTCTTTTGCTCACATCATCGCGCCCGCCCCACCCCCAGTGCCCCATTGATGCCGAACCTTCCCCCAGACCGTGGCCTGCAGCTTCTGTTGGCAACAGATTTTTGTGTGACTATCTCAGTTACTTCGGGAGCCACAACCCAGTCAAAATAATGTGTCCGGGTTTCAGGCAGACTGAAACCCGGACACATAATTCCAAACCCGGACTGTTCTGGTGAATCCCGGACTGGTGGCAACCCAATGCAATGGCATCACTCCCAGTCATGCTGGTAAGGCCTGGTGGAGTCATCTCTGCTCTTCCTAATGGCTGAGCATGCTGGGACTTCAGGCTTTTCCACAACACCAAGACAACCCAACGTCTCCTATCTTTGCATTAGATTATAATCAGTCTCACCCTTTACACACTGTTATATAAAGGGCAGTATAACAACGTATTCCTGAAATGTGACTGCAATTGCATTTTGCTTTGTTTCTTTTCCTTCTGGAAACAATAAATTATTAATTAAATAAATTTTTAAAGAACGTCTACATATATCTTTTGCTGTAAACTAGCTACTGCCAGAATCACATTTTCAAGAGATGTCAACCTGACAGACAAGTTTATTGGGCGACAAGAAGGTGATGTGGTGCAGCAAAAACAGGGTGTGGATAAATTGTTTACAACAGAACAGAAAAAAAATTGCCCCTTAAAGGTTAAAATGTAAGGTTAAAAGGTTAAAATGAAGGAAAAAAAGCAGCCTATAATAAAGCTTACCTGTGGATAAAATTTATATCTCCTAAATGTGCTCCAGTGAGCAGTAGCCCGGTGACATATCCGGCGCATGCGCTCTGAAGGGACGGCATACTCGTGCCGTAGCTGTGACATCATCGCGACTCGGCCATTCAAGCGACCAGAGCCCACAAACCCAGATAGAGGACCGGGTGAAGATGGAAGCCCTGTCAGAGAGAGAGGGAGGGGGGAGATGGAGAGGTGGTTGAGAGAGAGGGAGTGAAAGGGGGTGAGAGAGGGAGGGGGGGGGAAGAGAGAAGGAGGTTGAGAAAGAGGGGATGAGAGACGGAGGGGGGAGAGAGAAGAGGCTTGAGAGAGAGAGGGGGGAAAGAGGTGTGGGGGAGTGAGAGAGAGAGAGAGAAAGGGGTGAGAGAGGGAGGGAGAAGGTGGTTGATACAGAGGGGGATGAGGGAGAGGGGAGCGGGTTGATAGAGAGGGGGCTTTCCTATTCCCCCATACTACACCAGGAGACTCTATCATCGAACCCCCCCCCCCCAAAAAAAAAACTACAGAGGACTCTCACCTTTTTTTTTTTTTCACTTTACATTTTTTATTCAGAAATTATGGCAATACAGAGTGAACACATTTTCGTATAACCGTAACTTTTGAGTAGTGGTACAGGTATCAAACAGGTACAATAACATACAAGGAGTGCATGAAAGGAAAGAAAAGAAAAAAAAAAAAACATTGTATGCAGATCATTAGATTGTAAAGTGTGGGCAATATATAGGTTGGTTTTGAGTGTTTGAGAAAGGGATACTGCCTAATTGATAAAGGGATACTACCTATCGCGAGGCTGCCGAAGCACGATCACAGCCCGGGACTTCGACCTGTTCTGCCAGTTGTTCAGCCAGTTGTTCTGCCAACTGAGCCACTTCCGGGATGAGAGGCTGCAGCCACCGCCACCTCCTGATTCTGCCTCGCTCCCTTGTCACCGAACAGTCAGTCAGCGGCCACCTCTGGTGTCACCCCTCTGGCGGTTACACCCCCCGTAGCAACGCCACTGCTTCTCTGCAATCCTCGTAGGGTCCCCTCTGCTGGGAGGGGCACCCCCCTGAACAATGCCGCCCAAGGCAAACGCCTTGTTTGCCTCACTGTAGATACACACCTGCTAGGGGCTGGAGTTTTTGATAGAAGAGTCTGTGTTCTATTCTGCCAAAAAAAATCCTTTTCATTTCTCAAAGTCATTTTTATTTTGTGTACACTGCCTGCGACACAAACGCAAATTGCCAGGAGTGGACCCATGTGTCAGGGTAATGCAACTCCATTGCACATTCATGGGTGTTACAATCTCAGACATTTGAGGTCTGGTGCATTGGCAGACGTGCCTCCATTCCATAGGTTACAGAAAAAACAAAAATAAATGTCTGTGGGACTTTTAAAGAGGCACATCTGCGCAACATGTATAAAATCTTTTTGTTTTATTATATCCACTTAGTTAAAAATATACTCTATACACAAAATATACAAAATAAAAGTAACGCCATAGAGCTAATTTACTATTTTCACTCTATAGATAGAACTCCAATACATATGGCCATATAATATATTTTGGTATATGGTCATACAGTATGTATTGGAGTATTACCGTTATTTATTTATGCAATTTGTAGGCTTCAGTGACATTTTTGTGGGTCATAGTGGACTACTGTCTGTTTTCCCCTTATTGGGCTGGACTGGTTGGGCCCCAACTTTCCCACAGCTCCTAGGACAGACATCCTCTGGCGGTTACCATGCACAAGGTTTTCTGGTTTTAATAAATTTTTTGCATTTGGTTTGTAAGTGCATAATCCTTGGAAAAAAAAAAAATGAGACTAATGTGGTCCTTTTTATGTGGACTTGTGTATGATGATTTCTCTTCAATTGTTTATAATAATCCTTCTTATAGATGCCAAGTCAGTAGCATCCACTCCTGAAGAAGTGAATAAATGTTCATGAAACGCGTTGAGATTCATGATATAACTTATTCATCCATTTATTTTGCAAGTTCATGGAATTCAATCTTGAGAATACCGGAAGATTGCAGAAATATGTAATCTGTATAGTTAATGTCTATACTGAAATAGACTGACACTTGTAAATCAGCTGTTTAGTGTTACTTTTATTTTGTATATTTTTTGCATTTGTTTTGTATGGAGCATATCCATATATTATAACTAAGGAGTAGTTAATAAAACAAAAATATTTTTTTTAGAAAACTGACAGTTTTATTGGTTTTCAACATTTTCCATCAAAAGGCACGCATTGTTGTAGAAAGCATATACCTGGCAAGATGTCTATATACATTATTGCCGGTGGTAAAACTTGGTTGAGACATGTAAATCATATAGACAAAGACAGTATATGGCAACATCAGATCGATTGAGTATGATTCAGAACTTCTGTGTCACAACAGAGTCTAAACTGCAAAAGTGCGTGTTTTGGCGAATAGAGGAGAAGGGAAATATAGTGAGAAGGTTAGGGGGAATTAAGAAAGCAAAAGAGAGCGGAAATAGTCAGATAAATGTAGCGCCCTGCTCCCAATGAGTGGGCGCTATATGTTGAAATTATAGTTGTCTGGGGATTAGTTTGACCCAGAGAGATTGTATTCAAATTGTGGCGCTGTTTCAGTTCAGCTGGTTGCATGATTTTCCCCCCAGCGGTGGGTGTCGCTGTCACCGTTGGTCAGGGTTGGAAAGGCAACAGACTGGACGTATTGGGTACCTCTTTCTCAGAAGCAGCCCAGGGGGCGTGTTGAACCCGCTGTGCATGCTGGGAGAAAGTACTTAAGGGACGGACGCCATTGTTTGGGGTTGGTTCTTCGATCCTCACCTTAGGGCCCTCCTGGCCTCAGGGATGTGTTGGCAGTTTCCGCCTCGGGGCCACGTTGGCCCGAGGCCTCGCAACTGAGATGTAGGCCCAGGAGTTACTGGGGCCTGCTGATCCAGAGACGATCCTGTGTCACCTTGTCTGATGGAAGGGACCGAACAATTGAGGACTCAACTAGAGTATGTACCCGGATCCCAAAAATCGACCTCACAGTGCTGCCGGAATGGCTGAAAGATCCTGGCGCTGAGAGCTGTGTTCTTTCTGAGGGAGCTAACCCAACGAGGGGTTATACGAGTCTGTGGCAGAGACTATTGAACAAATTCCAATACCAAGTCTGTGGCAGAGACTATCTTTGATCGAGCTTGAGTCCAGCGTGGAGACAGTTGCTCCTCTGGACCTAGGAAGTTTCCGTGATCGACAAGTAAGATACCTGAGTCCTCCCCATTCCTCTACCCCTCTGTTGGAAAGTTTATTCAATAAAACTCTTGAAAGAGACTTTGTGTTGGTACAGACATTTCTTCCAGATAAAATCTTCAAGGAGAACCCCTGAGCATATGGAACAGTAAGGTAACGTGCAGACCCAAAACTAAACAAGCAGCTCCTACGGGGGTACCGCTACATAGAGAATAGTGGGAGAGAAAAGATAGGAGAGGACAACCACCCGCCCCAGGACCTCTTCACTGCCCGGGGATACCAACCACATGCCACCTCCCCGAGATCGAGGTTCATCAGGTTATAGGGGGGCCTCCAACATATCCCACAGCTTTCACACCCGGTTGTGTGTATCGAAGGTATTGTTTAGGGAAGCTGTCAAATATTCCATCCATTTCAGGGCTACCAAAGATCGCGCAGCCGTTAGCACCTGGGTCAGGAGCTTTTTAGACAGTTTAGAAAAAGAGGGAGGTGGGAGGCCCAAGAGGAAAGTTTTAGGGTTGAATGGCACCCAAAAACCAAAGATGTAGTGGAGTAAGGAGTACACTGTCTGCCAGGAGGGAACGATCAGAGGGCAGGTCCAATAGGTATTATATAGCGTCCCCACATCTTTACAACAGCACCAACAGCGTAAAAAATTCTGAAAACCATTTTTCTTTATCGTACACCACGGGACACAGAGCTAGTCATTACATAATGGGTTAAGGGTCACCAGCGGTGATTGGACACTGGCACAACCAATGGAAGACAGTTCCCCTCCATATAACCCCTCCCATCAGGGAAGTACCTCAGTTTTTTCGCCAGTGTCGAAAGGTGTTGGACGCGTTAGGAGGTGCTAAAGGAAAGCTCTACCAAAGAGACCCTCTGGGGGTAAAAGAGCTATGCTTTCGGATCCATCCAAGACGCCTACAAATGAGCTGAATTTGGATGGGATCCGGGCCTCATCCATGAGGCGTCGCCTGTAATGTCTCTCTTCGGAGGACTGGGCTCTAAGATCCAGCACTTTCGCTATTTCGCTATAAAGTCCTGGTAAGAGTCTTGTACAAGGCCCAGGGGAGAGGTATCCTTTAAATAGGAACCCATATCCCTGAAGGTTGGCACACATAGCCCACCGTGAAGGGTGAAGTTTGGTATCTGTCTGAAATCTTTCAGCAGAAAAACCTGCGGCGTGGATAAGGTGAGATTAGAAGGTCCATAACTAGGTTGGGACCTTTTTTCAAAAAGTGGATGTCTTCTTTTTTTCCACCACTGGGGGGAGTAAAGAGCTGAATATACTCACCTCACTCTGTTCAGTGTCGGCTTCGGCGAAGTACACTGCTCGTCACCTCCGCTGCTGAGCTTGCTGGGGCACCCCGATCCTCCTTTCGGTGGCTGACCAGACACCTGCAGATGCAGGTAAGTGGGAACAAAGGCTGATGAGAGTCCTCTTTCACTATGGCCACCGCCATAGCGCTAAGGGCCGCACGCGCGCGGGAGCGCGCTTTATCGGAGGGGGGGGGCAGGCACAGAAACGGCGCCAAATTTAAAAGACTGTCAGTGTGAGAAGCACTGCAGCAGCAAGCAAGCTCGTTAGTTCTCTTATTCCTGGCAGAGAAACACAGCAGCTATACAGGGACGTAAGACTCCATGTGGTTGGATTGGGTACTTCCTAGAAGACATCCATGTTATGCATAGTTATGTGTTAAAAGTTGCATACTTAATGTATTTGCTAAACTAAACACGGTAGTATATGCATTTAGGTACCTTGTATTTTGTCTAAACAGTAAGCCTTCCAGGGGAAGTAATACGGACAAAAAGAGATAAGAAAGCACCACCGCCTGAGAGGAGGCTCTAGCTGTGCTGACTCGGTACCTTTCTCTCCTGTGTTGCTAAATGCACCTGTTCAGGATGAGCCATTACCTCTGTCAGGTATGGCGGCTTCCCCAGTGAAGCCTGGGCCTGTATATGTCACTGAGGACACTTTATCAGCTGCCCTAAATAATCTGGAGGAAAAAATTGCTACCTTAATCGCTAAGTCCTCTAAAAAGGGACAATAAGCGAAGCAGGTCTCTTCCAGTATTGGACCTCCCTTCAGAAGTACCTGAGGGAGGAGGATGAGGAGGAGGAGGCTACATCAGCAGAGGATGAGGAGCCAGATTTTAAGGTCACAGGTACAATGCTATAGCAGTGCATTTAAGTTAACCTCTGCGGAGGTAACGGAATTACCTGTCTCCTCCCTAGGGTCATTAAGATCCCTGCAAGGTGCATGCTCCTTCCCGGTTCATCCGTTACTAGAGGATCTAATATACGCAAACTGGCAACATCCAGATAAGCGTTTCTCACCTCCAAAAAGGTTTAACATTCTTTATCCTATGGGGGAATTTTTTTTTTTTTAAAGAAATGGAGCCTGCCTGCGGTAGTTGCGGCTATTTCTTGTGTAAATAAAAACCTGACATGTCCGGTGGATAATGTACAAGGGTTTAAAAGATCCTTCTGAGAGGAAGTTGAAATCCTCCTTCCTTTTGGCCGGCTCAATCACCCAACCTGCAGTAGCAGCAGTCGGTATGGGTCAGGTCATCAGCCAACAGGTAAAGCAGGGGCTGAAGGAACTGCCTTCAGAGCAGGCTAGAAATTGGGAAAATTTGCCTAAAGCCTTATGCTTCACAGTGGATGCCATGAGAGATTCTATCATACAGGCATCACGCCTTACACTCCAGCTGGTACAGATGCGCAGAGTACTTTGGCTTAAGCATTGGTCAGCGGAGACCCCATGCAAAAAGCTGTTGGCAAGTTCCCGTTCCATGGCGAACGCCTATTTGGGGAAGATTTAGAAAAATATATACAGAAGATCAAGTGGTAAAACGACTTTTACCTGAGAGAAAGAAAAACAAGAGATCTTGTTTTAAACGCTCTCTCCCCAGCTCCCGGGAAATCTGACTCCAACCAGTGGCGGCGGCCTGTTTTAGCCTCCCACAGGCAAAAAAGCTCAGAAGAACAAGAAGCCGTGGGGTGCAAGAGCTAATAAGCAAGCCCCCAAAGCCTCTCAGTGAAGGGGCGCCCCCGCTCGGCCGAGTGGGAGGAAGGCTTTGTCAGTTCTGAGCAACTTGGTGGTCAGAAATCCAGGACAATTGGGTAGTATCCACAATATCCTCAGGGTACAAACTGGAATTTCGAGAGATCCCATCTTCTCAATTCCGAGGTTCAAGACTCTCCAAGGATCCACAAAAAAGAGAATCCTTCTTCAAAGGTTTGAATCACTTAATGGCTCAAGGGGTAGTTACAGACGTACCCCAAAAAGAGCGAGGTTCAGGTTTTTACTCAAACCTCTTTGTGATTCCAAAGCCAAATGGAGATGTCAGACCCATCCTGGATCTAAAATCCCTAAATCGGTTCCTGAACGATCGCCATTTTCGAATGGAAACGATCCGATCCGTGGCCGCCACTTTAAAGGGCGGAAAATTCATGGCGCCCATAGATATCAAGGACGCACATTTACACATACCCATCCTCCCCGCTCACCAAAGATTCCTAAGGTTTGCGGTAGAAGATCGCCACTTTCAATTTGTGGCTCTGCCGTTTGGTGTAGCCACCGCGCCCATAGTATTCACAAAGGTGCTAGCTCCTCTGTTAGCAAACCTAAGAACACGGGGCATTGCGGTAACAGCCTATCTGGACGATCTACTAGTAATAGATCAGTCAAAGGACGGATTGGGTCACGCTGTACACACTACAGTAGGATACCTGGAGCATTTAGGATGGATTATAAATTTACAAAAATCCTCTCTCCAGGCCCAAAGAAGGATAGGGTACCTGGGCATGATCATAGATACAGCCCAAAACGGGGTATACCTGCCAGAACCGAAGATACAGTCTCTGAAAGACCTGATCCACAAGGTCAAAGCAAACAAGAGGCCGTCTATTCGCCTTTGCATGAGACTATTGGGAAAGATGGTAGCCTCCTTCGAGGCGGTCCCTTACGCCCAGTTTCATTCGAGACTACTTCAAGGCAATATTTTAGCTTCCTGGAACAGGAAGAGCCAAGCTCTGGATATACCCATGCGCCTGTCCTCACAAGTACGCCACAGCTTCGATTGGTGGCTAGAAGCCAGGAATTTACGGAAGGGAAAGTCCTTCCTCCCAGTGGCCTGGAAGGTGGTATCTAGGGATGCCAGCCTATCGGACTGGGGTGCAGTATTCGAGGAGGCTTCTACCCAGGGAACCTGGGCCAAGACTCAGGGGATCCTGCCCATCAATGTGCTAGAGATCCGGGCGGTATATCTAGCCCTCAAAACCTGGACATACAGGTTACAGGGCTACCCAGTTCGGGTTCAATCCGACAATGCTACTGCAGTAGCTTACATCAATCACCAAGGAGGCACCCACAGTCGGGCAGCCCAAAGAGAGGTGAACCGGATCCTGGCATGGGCAGAAGAGCATGTACCTTGCCTTTCTGCAATCTTCATTCCAGGGATGGAAAATTGGCAAGCAGACTACCTGAGTCGTCAGCAGCTGCTACCAGGGAGTGGTCTCTTCACCCCGAGATCTTTCAGGCCATATGTCTGAGATGGGGAAACCCAGATGTAGACCTGCTAGCTGCCAGGTTCAACAAGAAATTGGACAACTTTGTGTCCAGAACGAGAGATCCTCTAGCCTACGGGACAGACGCTCTAATAATACAGACGCTCTAATAACTCCATGGAATCAGTTCTCACTGATCTAGGCATTCCCTCCGATCCCTCTTCTACAAAGACTGCTTCGCAGGATCAAGGAGGAGGGAATACCAGTAATCCTAGTGGCCCCAAACTGGCCCAGGAGGCCTTGGTACGCCGAGATTGTAAAAACGGCGATAGGAAGGCCCTGGAAGTTTCCACTCCGACACGACCTGCTGTCACAGGGTCCAGTATTCCACCCTTCCTTACAAAGGCTAAAGTTGACGGCCTGGCTGCTGAGACCCACATTTTTAAAAAGAGAGGGGTCTCTGGTCCGGCTCTTTCTACGCTCATTAATGCTAGAAAGCCAGCCTCCAGACTCATCTATCAGAGAGTCTGGAGAGCATACGTTTCCTGGTGTGAATCCAGATGTTGGAATCCTCAGAAGTATGAAATAAATAGGATTCTTGCTTTTTGCCAGTTAGGAGTGGATATGAATTTAGCCCTTAGCACCATCAAAGGGCAAATATCGGCTCTATCAGTCTTCTTTCAGAGACCATTGGCATCTCACTCCCTAGTTCGGACATTCATTAAGGGGGTACTGAGGATAAATCCTCCAGTTAGGACTCCCTTGTGTCCATGGGATTTGAATTTGGTATTGTCAGTGTTGCAAAAGCAACCTTTTGAACCTATTCGCCATATTCCTTTAATTATATTAAGTAGGAAGTTGGCCTTTCTGATTGCTATAGCTTCTGCTAGGAGAGTATCAGAGCTAGCAGCTCTTTCTTGTAAAGAGCCTTATCTAATTTGTCACAAGGACAAAATCGTACTACGACCCCATCCGGCTTTTCTACCTAAGGTGGTGTCGGCTTTTCACTTGAATCAAGACATTGTTCTGCCTTCCTTTTTTCCAAACCCGCGGACGGCGGGGGAAAAATTATTACACTCTCTAGATCCAGTGAGAGCGGTAAAGGTGTATCTGCAAGCAACCGCTCAGATACGTAAAACAGATGTTTTGTTTATTTTACCAGATGGGCCCAAGAAGGGCCAAGCGGTATCAAAATCCACCATTTCCAGGTGGATTAGACAAGTAATTATTCAAGCTTATGGTTTAAAGAACAGGACTCCTCCTTTTCCTGTTAAAGCGCACTCTACCAGGGCGATAGGTGCTTCATGGGCAGTGCACCACCAGGCTTCGATGGCTCAGATCTGTAAAGCTGCAACTTGGTCTTCAGTCCATAAATTTTCCAAATTCTATCAAATAGATGTGAAAGGACATGAGGATTCCGCCTTTGGGCGAAGTGTGCTGCAGGCAGCAGTATAGGGCTTGTGGTCCGCAAGCGGCCTGTTTTGATCTGTGTCTCCCCCCCTTCATATGAGCATTGCTCTGGGACGTCCCATTATGTAATGACTAGCTCTGTGTCCCGTGGTGTACGATAAAGAAAATAGGATTTTTATAACAGCTTACCTGTAAAATCCTTTTCTTGGAGTACACCACGGGACACAGAGGTCCCCCCCTTCTTATGGGAACCTTACTGCTTTGCTACAAAACTGAGGTACTTCCCTGATGGGAGGGGTTATATGGAGGGGAACTGTCTTCCATTGGTTGTGCCAGTGTCCAATCACCGCTGGTGACCCTTAACCCATTATGTAATGACTAGCTCTGTGTCCCGTGGTGTACTCCAAGAAAAGGATTTTACAGGTAAGCTGTTATAAAAATCCTATTATCATTTTCTTCCACTTCACAATTATGTGCCATTTTGTGTTGGTCTATCACATAATATTCCAATAAAATACATTTACGTTTTTTGGCAAAATGTGGAAAATTTCAAGGAATATGAATACTTTTTCAAGGCATTGTATATTTGCCATAGTCTGCAGGGATGCTGTGCATATTTGCACGTTATGAAAAGTGCTCCCTCACCTCCTATTCCCCCCAGAGCATGAATTTACACAGAATCTAAAAAAAAAGAAATTACCTGAGCTGGTCTTTAAAGTTTACGCAAACTCTAACAAAGAACATATTTACTTCCTTTTGGCCTGTCATATATACCATTGACAGAATATTTTTTATCTGTTTGATAAGTTTACTCAGTGGACGCCCAGCAAAAGCACAATGGCGGCTGAAGGTGCCCAAATTTTGCCCAACATGTCCCCACCCCACATGTCTGTTTGCGATGTGCATTGGCCTTCCATGTGCACCTTACTGCAAGGGCTAGATATAAGTTTGGGGGTTGCCATCTTTTTGTACAGTTTGTTTACTGGATTTGGCATAGGGGCACATTGGACACCTTCAGCCCCCATTGTGCAATTGCTTGGTGTGCATTGTTTCCCTGCAAGGAGGAGTGAGCCCCCTCCAGACAAGCCTGCCCTTAATCTATCTGTCCTCAGGGTAGGGGTTGTAGCGCACCCCCTTAGGGCCGCAAGTCCCACCCATACTAGGCACACACTTAAGGACACGCTGCTTGGTCAACTTCCATTAATTTAGGTAACCACTTGTGTCTGCACACTACATGAAGTTTGATACTGTTGTCTTCATACCCCAAAGGACCTCAATGACCCGAACTGTAGAAAGGTGCCAGTTACTTGCATTACACCCCTTGAATAACTTCAGACTAGGCAGGAACAAGGTTTTAAAGCACTACTTAGAAAAGTGTAAAAACATCTCAAAGTCAAACCTGCAAGATTAGGTGTCCGAAAAGTTGCTGATCGCCGCCATTACTAGGAAGTAAAAAAAAAATCCATAAAAAATTCCATAAAAATATCCCATTGTTTGTAGACGCTATAACTTTTGCGCAAACCAATCACTATACACTTTTTGGGATTTTTTTTTTACCAAAAATATGTAGCAGAATACATATTGGCCTAAACTGATGAAGAAATTCGATTTAAAGAAAAAACTAATTTTTATTGGATATGTATCTAGCGCACCCACCTATCCCCCAGCCTGCATTTAACTCGGCTCCTCGCAGGGGGAGAAAGGCACACCACACTATCAGCCCGTACCCTCTTGTGCAAAAGGTTGAGCAGTGTTATTGTTGGGTCTTGTCTGCAGCCAGAGCCGGAATCCTCCAGCGAATGATTCTTGCCTCTACCGTGAGTAGAGGCAAGTCCTTAACTTCCCCAGTAACATGAATGTCCACGCCAGCTGAAACTCCAACTTAAGATTTATTCTCGCTTTACAATACACAGTCTATCGGATAGGAAAAAGGTTGGAGCAAAGGAAACAGAACAGCTCAAGGTGTGGAGGAGGTCCAGGCACAAACGTAGCTCTTCACTGTACTACTCAGATTCTCAAGCAGTATACAAGGCGCACAGTCTCTGCCACAGACCGTGAGTTTGATCTCTGCCACAGACCCAGTGAATAAGGCCACTGCCACTGACATGAACTTCCTTCTTAGAACATGGCCCCTATCAAGGAGAAGATGTCCCCCTAGAGAGTCAACAGACCCTTCCTTCACCGTGACTCCCGCATCGGTCCTTCGGAATGATCCTCCCTTCTCTGAGAGTGCAGGTCCCCTCGCAAGGCGGCACTCTGGACTCCTCAATCCTTGGCGGACCCCAGCCGAAGGTGCTGTGCCCCGGGCCTTCTCCGCAACCCCTGGGTCTTCATACCCAGGCAAACAGGACAGCAGGATAGTACCTCATCCCAGGCCAAAGGTGCCTGAGATGGAACAGGAACACAGCCTCCGGGCCTAGGGTACCCGGAGATCAACCGCACTCACTCTCAGGCTGAAGGTGCCTGGGGGTGGACCCTGTTTAGGAGATGTCTGCCCCTTTTATATCCTCCCCCGGCATGCAGAGCAGATTCCCGCCCCACCGTACGGCTGCCAAGAGGGGACACGAAAGGCACAGCACTACGCTCGTGGTTCGACCCCGGCCCAGAATGGTAGCGCCACCTGCAGGCCACAGGGAACTCATCATCAGCATTATCCCCTGAAGACAAAAATGGTCCATAGCCACTAACAAATCAAGGTGTCTGAGCCTAATTACCACTCAGAGACTCCCCCTAAATTGACCACCCGCTACATGTATTATAGCAGAAATTAAAAAATATATATTTTTCCAAATTGTCGCTCTTCTTTTGTTTATAGCGCAAAAAATAAAAAACTGCAGAGGTGATCAAATACCACTAGAAGAAAGCTCTATTTGTGGGAAAACAATTTTTTGTCAGTTAAAATAACCCAGTGCTGTATTGCAAAAAATGGCCTGGTCATGAAGGGGGTAAAACCTTTCCGGGGCTTAAGTGGTTAACCAATTTACACCCGCGCTATAGCCGAAAGACAGCTACAGTGCAGGCTTACTTTGCCGAGAGGGTGTCAATGGACATCCTCCTATGATCGCGCTGCCTACGCGCCCACCGCGGTGCGCAGGCAGTCCTTCAGACTCAGCTAATCAGAGATCAGGTTAAATGGCCAATCACAGTGGCCATTTACCATGTGATCAGCTGTGTTCAATGACAGCTGATCACAGACGTAAACACAAGCCAGTTATCGGCTTTCTTTCCTCACACTGACAATGTGAGGAGAGGAGAGGAGAGGAGAGGAGAGACAATAATCGCCTTGTGTTAAAGGGACATTGGCACTGATAATCAGGGCACTGATCAGTGTCCTGATTATCAGTCTAGTCCCCACAGTGCCCACCAGTGCTGCCAATCAGTGCTCATCAGTGCCGCCCACAAGTGCCCATCAGTGCTGCCAGTCAGTGCCGCCTACCAGTGGCCATCAGTGATGCCTAACAGAGTCTATCAGTGACCATCAGTGCCACCTATCAGTGCCAACTCATCAGTGAAGCCTATCAATGCCACCTCATCAGTGCCCACCAGTGCAGCCTATCAGTGCCCATCAGTGCCGCCTACCAGTGCCCATCAGTGCCGCTTCTTCAGTGCCCACCAGTGCAGCCTATCAGTGCCGCCTCTTCAGTGCCCACCCGTGCAGCCTATCAGTGCCCATCATTGCAGCCTCATCAGCACATATCAGTGAAGTCGAAAAATTACCTGTTTGCTAAATTTTATAACAAACTATGAAAAATGTTTTGTTTTTTCAAAATTTTCTGTCTTTTTTAGTTTGTTTTGCAAAAAAACACACAAAAACAAAAAAAAACCCAGTGGTGATTAAATATCGCCAAAAGAAATCTATTTGTATGAGAAAAATAAAAACAAATTTCCTATGGGTACAGTGTAGCATGACAGCGCAATTGTCATTCAAAGAGTGACAGCGCTGAAAGCTGAAACTTGGCCTGGGCAGGAAGGGGGTGAACGTGTTCAGTGTTGAAGTGATATAACGTAATTATAATACAATAATATTATACTAATAATAATATATTCATGTCAATATAATGACCAAAAAAGAATTTAAAAACACAATAAAAAAAATGCATCAAACTCTATGTAGTCTACTTTTACTTTTTGTGCCTTACACTGTGAAATGCACGCCACACACACACACATTCTTTCGCTCATTTTTTTTTTTTTTTGGGAGTACAAACATGGCGCCCACTGCGGCTGCTAACATAGGGTGGACAAAAATGGCTGCCGAAAAAAAAAAAAAGACACCCTTCCTTAGCAACTTCCGGGTGTCTTAACATGGCGGTGCCGCGGCTTCCTGTGCGCACTAGGGATCACTTCCGGGGCGGGAGGTTTGTTCGCGGCATCTTCCCGGGAAACGTGTACGGATGGTATGTTCCGGTGTGTGTGGTGTGAGGAGAGGGTGTAATAAAGAGGACCTGTCTAGGGGGAGGGGGGGTTAGAGGAAGCGGAGTATGACTGAAGTGTGACCTTCCCTCACACTGTGTGTAGAGGAAGGCTGCCCGGACCTGTCCTCCGGCTCCTGTGTGTGTGCTGCTTCTATACATCCTTATGGGGGGGAATCCCATAGGGGAGAGGTAAGGGAATACTGACACCCCCTGACATGATCAGAACGTCTTCATTTCGCTGAATGGGACTTTATAGCGATGTTCACGCCGTGTCACAAACGCGTGTTCATGCGCAACACGCACAGGGCTGTCCGTTCACTTTAATGAGCCGTCCAATGTGCGGGAAACGCGCCAAAGTAGCTCACGTACCTCTTTGGGTGTTGAGCTCTGTGCGTTCTGCAACCACGTGTACGTTGTGATACATCTGCTTTTTGCGTTTGTCCTGCCTTACCAACGAACGGCGGCGCAAGGCACGTTTATCACGCGTTTCGTGAACACAGGCAAAAAAAAAAAAAAAAAAAAGGGGTGCTTTATCACAGATTCACAAAATCCTCATCCTCAGGCAAAATCCTCATCCTCCTGGCGTGTGATGCTTGGAAACGCGTTGAGGCGTGTTAATCGCTTGGGCGCTAATTCATTTCATTGGCCAGAATAGTCATTTATTATGGCAGCTGAACGGAATTAATTCTCAAGTGCTGGATGTGCCCGGTGTTAACGCACGTTTAGATGCATCAAGAATTTGGTTGATGGGACTTGAGTGCCATAGACTGCAAAGTAAACTCCCAAAAAGTTGCATCTTATTCTGTTCCCTCCCACACTATAGCTGAATGACGGCTACAGCAGTTTTACTTTGCTGGGAGGGCATCTATTGACGTGCTTCCCGGGCAGGGCACTCTGTGATCACCGAGTCCGAAGGTCAGCTGATCACAGGTCGGGGTCAAGGGCCAATCACAGTGCCCCTCTACCACATGATCAGCTGTGTCCAATGACAGCTGATCACGGATGTCAACACAAGCTGATTATCGGCTTTTTTGTCAGCGTGAGGAGAGAAGAAAGTCGATAACCGGCTTATGTTAAAGGGACACCGACACTGATTATCAGTGCCAATAAACAGTGCCTCCCCATCAGCGCCACCTATCAGGGCCTCCCCACCAGTGCTGCCAACCAGTGCCGCCTATCAGTGCATCCCCATTAGTGCCTCCCCCACCAGTGCTGCCAATCAATACCTGCCTATCAATGCCTCCCCACCAGTGTTGCCAATCAGTCCCGCCTATCAGTCAGTGCCTCTTCCTTCATCAGTGCTGCCAATCAATGCCCATCAGCGCCACCTATAAGTGCCTACCAACCACTGCCAGTGCCGCCTATCAGTGCATCCCCATCAGCGCCACCTATTGGTGCCTCCCCACCAGTGCTGCCAATCAGTGCCTCTTTGTCAGAGCCCATCAGCGACACCTATCAGTGCAGCCAATCAGTGTACATCAATGAAAGAGAAAAATTACCTGTTTGCAAACCATGACATTTTTTTTTTTTCAAATTTTTTTGTCTTTTTTTTGCAAAGAATAAAAAACCCAGAGGTGATTAACCACTTCAATACCATGCACTTATGCACCTTCCCGCCCAGACCAATTTTCAGCTTTCAGTACTCTCACACTTTGAATGACAATTACTTAGTCATGCTACACTGTATCCAAACAAAATTTTTATAATTTTCTTCTCACAAATAGAGCTTTCTTTTGGTGGTATTTAATCGCCACTGGGTTTTTTATTTTTTGCGATATAAGCAAAAAAACAGCAATTTTTTTTAAAAAAACCCACTTTTTTTTTAGTTTCTATTGTAAAATTTTGCAAATAAGTAATTTTTCTTCATAAATTTGTGCCAAAATGTATACTGCTACATATCTTTGGTAAAATGAACTCAAATTAGTGTATATTATTTGGTCTTTGTGAAAGTTATAGAGTCTACAAACTATGGTGGCAATCACTGAAAATTTATCACATCTGATCACGCCTGATGTACTGAAGGGATATCTCATTTCTTGAGACACTAACAAGCGAGGAAAGTACAAATACCCCAAAATTACCCCTTTTTGGAAAGTAGACAGTCCAAGGTATTTACTAAGAGGCGTGGTGAGTTTTTTGAAGTTGTATTTTTTTCCCACAATTCTTGGGAAAATTTAATTTTTTTTTTACACAAACTGGTCATATTAACAGTTTTTTTCTCTCACACAGCATATGCATAATTGCAACTACACCCCAAAATACATTCTGCTACTCCTCCTGAGTGTAGCGATACCACATGTGTGAGACTTTTACACAGCCTGGCCACATACAGAGGCCCAACATTGAAGTAGCACTTTCAGGCGTTCTACAAGCATAAATCGCACATATCCTTTCTCAACCACCTATTACAATTTTGAAGGCCCTGGAGCACCAGGACAATGGAATTTTCCACAAAATGACCCCATTTTGGAAAGCACACACCCCAACGTATAATCTATGAGGCATTATGAGTCTTTTGAACGGTTCATTTTTTTCCAGAAGGTTTTGGAAAATGTGGAGAAAAAATGAAAATGCATTTTTTTTACACAAAGTTGTCCATTTATAAGATATTTCTAACGCATAGCATATACATAGCAAAAATAACACCCCAAAATGCATTCTTCTACTCCTCCTGAGTATAGCGATACCACATGTGTGAGACTTTTACACAGCCTGGCCATATACAGAGGCCCAACATTGAAGTAGCACTTTCAGGCGTTCTACAAGCATAAATCGCACATATCCTTTCTCAACCACCTATTACAATTTTGAAGGCCCTGGAGCACCAGGACAATAGAATTTTCCACAAAATGACCCCATTTTTGAAAGCACACACCCCAACGTATAATCTATGAGGCATTATGAGTCTTTTGAACGGTTCATTTTTTTCCAGAAGGTTTTGGAAAATGTGGAGAAAAAATTAAAATGCATTTTTTTTACACAAAGTTGTCAATTTATAAGATATTTCTAACACATAATATGTACATAGCAAAAATTACACCCCAAAATGCATTCTGCCACTCCTCCTGAGTATGGCGATACCACATGTTTGAGACTTTTACACAGCCTGGCCACTTACAGAGGCCCAACATCCAAGTAGCACCTCCAGGCATTCTAGCAGCATTAATTGCACATATCATTTTCTGACTACCGATCACATTTTTGAAGGCCCTTCATATATCTAACACATAGCAGGTACATACCAAATAACAAAAGATTACCTGTGGTTTTAGAAGTGCAGTGGTCCACAGAGGAGAGCATCGGTCCAGGCAGCAGGCAGGGATGAGGTCAGCGACAGCAAAAGCAATCATCCAGGCAGCAGGCTGGAATACTGTCCATAGTTCGCACAGGCAGAGATACTGTCAGCACAGCCAGAGCACAGCCAAAGCACAGGTCCAGGTAGCAGGCAGAGGTGTCCTATCCTATCCTATCGATGATATCTTCGATATATTGGAGGTAGTGGAGTCGGTGATTTTGAGTTGCTTTTTGGTAGCAGACAAACGAATTAAAAAGGGCCATGTGAAACAGGTGAAACGCAACTTTTTTGTGCCAATATTGGGACTTTCTGGTTGATAAGTAGGGCTGTAGCATCTGGTCGTTTAAACCCACCCCCCCATGTACAAATTGTAGTCGTGGACACATTCAGGCTTTACAATGGAGCCGCGTCTTCTTGGGATCTCCACCATGGTGTCATTGTGGATCGTAGAGAGGATGTGGACATCTTTCTTGTCCCTCCACTTCATGGCCAACACCTCCTCGTTCCTCATGGATGCCGATTCTCCAGGTCGCAATTTTTTTGTCAATAAATTTTGTGGGAATCCCTTCCGGTTTTTTTGAAGGTACCGCAGGCCGGGGTTTGTTTACTGTAAAGGTGGCGAAAAAGGGGCAGGCTGGTATAATAATTATCAACATATAAATGGTAACCTTTTCCGAACAGGGGGTATGCCAACTCCCAGACAATTTTCCCACTGGTTCCAATATATGTGGGGCAATTACGGGGCTGGAGCTGGGAGTCTTTGCCTTCGTAGATCCTGAATTTGCAGACGTATCCAGTGGCTCGATCACATAATTTATTTAATTTTAACCCATACCTGGCTCTCTTGCTTGGTATGTACTGCTTGAACTGCAGTCGGCCGGTGAAATGTACGAGGGACTCGTCCACACAAATTTTTTGGTCTGGGATGAAAACTTCTTCAAATCGCTGGGAAAAGGCATTGATTAGGGGGCGTATCTTGTACAATTTGTCGTAGTTGGGATGATCTCGGGGAGGGCACTGTGAATTGTCATTGAAGTGGAGAAAGCGCATAATCATGTCGTATCTTTTCCTGGACATGACAGCGGAATATATGGGCATGTGTTGGATGGGGCGTTTGGACCAATATGAATGGACTTCGTTCTTTTTTGTAAGCCCCATATTGAACATAAGGCCCAAAAATAATTTAAATTCCTCCAATGTTAGACGCCGCCACTGGAACATGCGGGCGTAGGAAGAATCGGGGTTGGCAGCAATAAATTGGGATGCATACAGATTCGTTTGATCCACTATATTCTGCAGCAAATCTTGTGGGAAAAATAAACAAAAATAATCAAATTTAGAAAAATTTGTAGTGTCGGGCTGCACACCTGGCTGTGCGGTGAAAGGGGGGATGATAGCGGATCCTGAGTTGGCAGGCAACCATAAGGGGTTTGCCAGGGCATCGGGAAGGTAGGATTGGGGCTGGATTCTTCGGGTTGGGCGTGCATTTCCATTGCTTGTACTGGGCTCCTCTTCCTGGGGTATGGCGCTGCTGGTGGTGGGCAGTTCTCCTGATCTTGGTGCCGATCACATTCTTTTGGGAGGGACGGTTTCCTCCGGGGACTCGGACTCTGAGCCACTATCCTCCACTGGCTCGTATTCTGAACCAGAATCGGATAATGGGAGCTCCCCGCTGCTCTCATCATCCGACATGGCAAGAATGGCATATGCCTCCTCAGGTGTGTAAACCCTTTGGGACATTATGGCAGTGCTTATTGGTGGGCCTGTGTAATGGTACTGCTGGTGGTAGTGGTGGCGGTCTGTGTGGTAGTACCGATGGAGGTATTAGTGGTGGGCATGTGTGGTGGTACCGATGGCGGTATGGGTGGTGGTGGTACCAATGGCGGTACAGGTGGTGGTGGTGGCGGCGGTACCGATGGCGGTACGGGTGGTGGTGGTACCGATGGCGATACAGGTGGTGGTGGTACCGATGGCGGTACAGGTGGTGGTGGTACGGGTGGTGATGGTACCGATGGCAGTACAGGTGGTGGTACAGGTGGTGGTGGCACTACCGACGGTGGTACGGGTGGTGGTACTGGTGGTGGTACCGATGGCGGCACTAGTGGTGATACTGGTAGCGGGCCTGTGTGGCAGTATAGATGCTGGGCCTGGTGGCGGTACTGGTGGTGGTACTGGTACCGATGGCGGTACTGGTAGCCTGTGTGGCGGTGCCAATGGCGGTACCGATGGAGGTGGGCCTGTGACAGATGATTGACAGATGGGCTGATTGATTGACAGATGGGCTGATTGATTGATTGACAGATGGGCTGATTGATTGACAGATGGGCTGATTGATTGACAGATGGGCTGATTGGCTGGGCTGATTGATGTGCTGGGCTGTGTGACAGGTCCTCTTTATGGGGGGGGGGGGCGTGTTGTGCACTGTAAACTTATGTAGACAAACTACACTGAGCTAACTTACTGATCTCTTCTCTCTCCTCACAGATCGGTGTGTGAGGAGAGAGCAGGGATCAGGTAGTAACTCCTGTGGAGTTTGTTTACATTTGTGACCGGCTGTGATTGGACACAGCCGGTCACGTGGTAAACAGCCAATTCATTGGCTGTTTACTCTGATCGGGGACGCGCTGTGTCCAAGGGACACTCGCCTTCCCCGATCCCCGCTCTGCAAGCCTGTGGCGGCGCGCACGGAGCGCGCCGCCGAGTTTGTTTTGACAGGTGATCGGCTGTGACTTTGACACAGCCGATCACATGGTAAACAGCCAATGAAATTGGCTGTTTACCGTGATCGGGGAAGCGCTGTGTCCGAGGGACACATGCCGTCCCCGATCACCGCGCCCCCGCGGGCGCGCGCAAGGCATTATCCTGCAGGACGTCATATGACGTCCAGTATCGATATTGCAACCACTTCCCGGACGTCAATTCGCTATTGACTGGGCGGGAAGTGGTTAAATACCACCAAAAGAAAGCTCTATTTGTGAGGAAAAATATTATTTAAATTTCATTTGGGTACAGTGTAGCATGAGTGCACAATTGTCATTCAAAGTGCGACAGCGCTGAAAGCTGAAAATTGGCCTGGGCAGGAAGGGGACCCTGCATGACCAGGCCACTTTTTGCGATACGGCACTACGCTACTTTAACTGACAATTGCGCGGTCGTGCGACGCTGTACCCAAATAAACATCGTACATTTTTTCTGCACAAATAGAGATTTATTTTGGTGGTATTTGATCACCTCTTGCATTTTTTCTTTTTTTGCGCTATATACCAAAAAAATACCGACAATTTTTTATTTAAAAAAAATATAATTTTTACTTTCTGCTATAAAACCCATCCAATACATTTTTGGAAAAAAATCTAATTTCTTCATTAAAGCTGGCCATACACCATTAGATTATCTGCAGATTTTCTATGGTTAGATGGAAAAAGTGCAACAGATTTCTCCATGTATATTAACTGTGTGGATGGAGGAATCTCCCACTTTTTCCATCTAACCATAGAAAATCTGCAGATAATCTAATGGTGTATAGCCAGCTTTACCTTCATATTTTTGGTAATTGCGGCGGACAATCTGTCACTAACTGACACTTTGTGGGGACCAGTGACACTAAGGCCCCTTTCACACTTGTACGACTTGGGACTGCAAAGTCGCATGAGAAGTCGTACCCCAGGATTTCCAATGAGTACCATTCAGATCTGGTCTGACTTTCATGTGAGTTGAGTGCCATAGACCTCAAGATTACACAGGTATTCCCTGAAATTGCGGTAAAATGGCACTACTTTTGAGTAAAAAGTGGCCTAATACAGTGATCAATGCTAAAAATATGCACTGTCCTTTGTCGCTCCACAATGATCAGCGGGTGCCGGTGGACATTCATTGGCCGGCACCCACTGATCGGCTTCTGCTGTGCCTAATCACAGCAGAAGCAGTGCGCCCTCTACCGGGAAGTGCATAATCACGTGTGTGTGTGTATATATATATATATATATATATTGTGATTCTGCACAGAACAGCCGCCCTGTAGCAGTAATTCTGCTATGGGGCAGTTGTCAAGTGGTTATCAATGCAACAGTTCTTCAACAGTCAAATCCAAAGTTGCATCAAAGTTGCAATGTAAGTTGCACAACTTTTGAGTCGCAGAAGTGTGAATGGAGCCTTACTATAACTGGAGAGCGCAAAATCTGGTGCAGCTGTGCATGGTAGCCCATCAGCTTCTAACTTCGGCTTGTTCAATTAAGTTTTGACAAAGAAATCTGGAAGCTGATTGGTGTCTATGCAGAGCTGCACCAGATTTTGCACTCACCAGTTTTAGTAAATCAACCCCATAGTAAGATGCTCCCAAAGGGAAACCACATGTAAAGGGATGCAGACCCCGACACTTTCCTCATTAGGGCCCTGCAAGTGCAACAGCTGATAGGAAATCATTCCCATACAGGTTCACTGAGAAAAAAAACGCTATTTCTTCAGAATAACAAAAGAAAGGAATCTGCAACATAAAATCCCTGCAATGTACATAGATCCCCCTGAGGGGAATGTCCCCCCCCCCCCCCAAACAAAAGTGGAGTTACTCTTTAACTATTGCCACCAACATTATTTTCTAATAAAATGTATTGTAGCCATTATACATGAGTATTGGTAGTACAGCCTCTATACCAGGGGTGGCAACTGTGGCCCTCCAGCTGTTGCAGAACTACAAGCAAAACTACAGTACCGTATATACTTGAGTATAAGCCGACCCGAGTATAAGCCGAGGTACCTAATGTTACCACAAAAACCTGGGAAAACGTACTGACTCGAGTATAAGCCGAGGGTCAACAATGCCCACCCATTGCAACTTCACTAAGCCCATTGCCACCTTACTGTTCCCATCCTCACAAGTTCCCATGCCCATCCTCACTGTGCCCATCCTCACTGTTCCCCTAGAATTATAATTGAACATTGTAAAATTGTACCTGAAGGCTGCGGCGTCCATCGTTTAAAACTCGCGCTCTCTTCCTGGTCTCTTCCGTGATAGGCGGAACTGCCTGCTGAGAATCGCCTATCACGAACGTTCTCTCATCTTCACCCATCCCAGCAGACACTGTGTTCAGTTTCCGCCAATCACGGACGTCTGCTGGGAAACTGAGGATGAGAGAACGTTCGTGATAGGCGATTCTCAGCAGACACAGTTCCGCCTATCACGGAAGGGACCAGGAAGAGCCCGCAAGTTTTAAACGATGGACGCCGCAGTCTTCAGGTACAATTTACAATATTAAATTTCGCTGACTCGAGTATAAGCCGGGGGGGGGGGGGGGGACGACTTTCAGCCCCAAAAAAAAGGGCTGAAAATCTCGGCTTATACTCGAGTATATACGGTACTTAAAAATCTACACTTTTTTTTTTTTACAGGTTACCTGTTTAGAAGTTCAGAAACAGTCCAGAGCTAGAATTATTGCTCTCTCTATAACATTTGTGGCGATACCTCGCGTGTGGTGTGAACACCTTTTACATATGTGTGCGCGACCTACGTATGCGTTCGCTTCTGCGCACAGAGGGATGGGGGTGCTTTAATAAATTTTTAAAAAAAAAACATATTTATTCTATTTTTCCACCGTCCCTTTAGTTTGTTTTTCTAATCACTTTAACCACTTCTCCACCGGGCCTATTCTGGCACTTCTCTCCATGTAAAAATCATAATTTTTTTGCTAGAAAATTAATCGGAACCCCCAAACATATTATATATATATATATATATATATATATTTTTAGCAGACACCCTAGGGAATAAAATGACAGTCATTGCAACTTTTTATCTTGCACAGTATTTGCGCAATAATTTTTCAAACGCCTTTTTTTGGGAAAAAAAAAACGGTTTCACGAATTAAAAAATAACAAAACCGTAAAGTTAGCCCATTTTTTTTGTATAATGTGAAAGATGCTGTTACACCGAGTAAATAGATACCTAACATGTCACGCTTTGAAATTGCACACACTTATGGAATGGCGCCAAACTTCGGTACTTAAAAATCTCCATAGGCAACGCTTAAATTTTTTTTACAGGTTACTATTTTCGAGTTACAGAGGAGGTCTAGTGCTAGAATTGTTGCTCGCACTCTACCGCACGCGCCGATACCTCACATGTGGGGTTTGAATGGCGTTTACATATGTGGGCGGGACTTACATACGTGTTCGCTTCTGATCGCGAGCTACTGGGGACAGGGGCGTTTTTACATTTTTATTTTTTCATTTTTTATTTTATTTTACTATTTTCTTTTTATTTTGACACTTTTTTTTACATATTTTTTGTTTGATCACTTTTATTCCTATTACAAGGAATGTAAACATCCCTTGTAATAGGAATGTGTGTGACAGGTCCTCTTTATGGAGAGATGCAGGGTCAATATGACCCCACATCTCTCCTCCAGGCTGAAAAGCATGAGATCGGTGAAAAATAATTCACCAATCTCATGCTGACAGACGCAATTGCGGCTTTGTTTACTTCCGGGTACCGGGCGTGACGTCACAACGTCGCACACGGGACTCCGGCGGTCATAGAGATGACTGGTGACCATCTGGTCACCGGAAATCTCTCTATGCTCGTCATCCGGCGCTTGCCGATTCGTTCTCCGGGCCCCCGATGGCACGGAAGAGCCCGGAGAAGCACCGGATGGCGGCGGGAGGGGGGATGTCCCCCCCCCGCCGCCTATAAGAACGATCAAGTGGCGGAACCGCCGCTATGATCATTCTTATGGTGCGCAGAATTGCCGGCCCGACAGAATATCATCTGAATGCTGCCTGTAGCTGCAGGCATCATTCAGATATCCCACCTCAAAGTCAAGGACGAAGAAGAAGTGACGTCGCTCCAGTCCTCCAAGGCCATATAGGCGATCAAAGACGATCTGGTCTTTGATCGCATCTGTGACCAGGCGGCTGTACCGTCGAATGGTAAGCCCGAGAAACACCGGCGGGGGGGGGGGGGGGTTGTTGGGTGACGACATCCTCTCCCACCGCTTCTGAAAGTGATTCAGTGGCCAATGAGCCGCTTGGACCGCTTTCGGGAGAGAGCTTATCGCTGGCTGAAAAAATAAAATAAAATGCAGAGGTTAAGGATGATATCCTCAGCCATAACCCCAGTAAACCACTTGCAAAACGCAATAAATATATATATATATATAATGCATTGCGGTCGGCAAGTGGTTATACTGCTGACACCATACATAGTAGGTCAGTGACTTGGGGAGGTTTTACACACTCCTGGTGGCTGCACCTGCTGGAAGAGTGTGGTGTAAATCTGACAAACCAACTATTGGCTGTCAGATGGAAGCAATCCAGTAGCTGTGCAGCCGTCGGATCACCCCCAACCCCCAAATGTGTCAGTCTTGATGCCACCGCCATGTTTTCTAGGCTCCATGCTCCCATCGGTAGACCTGAGACCAGTGTGGCGGATGCCATTGTTCATTGATCTCCCCTTCCTGCTAATGACTCCTGGTGTCACTTTCCCCAGCAATGGCCAGGGAAGAAGCTAATGCAGTGCGATCTGCTGTCCATTCATTTCTTTGGAGGACAAGCGAGACCCCCTGATGGCTCAATAAAGAGATATCGCTTTAATGCTGTGTAAAAGATCTCCTCAAGAAGCCGTAAAAGGCGAAACATGTAGAGACAAATTAGATGTGCACTTACTGTTGGTATATTGTTACTGATCTATCTGTGAATATTTTATGCCTTCACTTATGAATTTTTATCAAATAAATTTTCTATTTTTCTAAATTTTTCTTCATATCTATGTGCTGTGAAGTATTGATTCCTAAAAAGCAGCAACTCTGCTGTGAGATATACACAGACAGAAAAATGTGCTAATGTATAGAGCTGCACGCCTAAATGAATATAGTGAAAATATATGACAGATATAAAGCAATATTCTAATAACGTGTAAACCAGTGGATGAGCAGCCCGTACGTAGTTATAATAATAATCCAATACATAATCACATCACATCATATACACCAGTGATACAAAAAATCCATATATATTGATATTAGTCCACAGGAACTGGTATAGGCTGGAAAAAAATTATGATCTAGATCGGGTAGCGTATAAAATCAATACGCCACCGCCACCTGTGCAGACAAAGGTGCATGGAAATCCTCCTTGTGATAATGAATCAGACTGACACACAATGTGTTTCTCCACCACCACATAGATATCGTGTTTGTAGCTAAAACCTAGAGCTGCATAATTAATCGTTTAAAAAATCGCAATCTCGATTCAACCCCCCTCACAATCTCCTTGCAGCATTTCCTCGATTCATTCAGGTTAGGCCTGATGCACACGAGACGCTGTTAAACGCGTGTTCAGAGGCGGTTGGACACGTTTTTCAACTGCCCCTGAACACATTCAATGTTATCCTATGTGTCCATGCACACAGTCTCGTTTATTGCCGTTTTTAAGCAGTTGCGTTTAACCTAGTTTTCCCAGAAGCAAAAGTTTTCCACGTTTCAGACGCTAAATGCGGTACCGGCGTTTTGACGCGTTTTCGTTTATAAGCGTTTTTAACCCCTTCCTTACTGGGCACATATACCCCCTTCCTGCCCAGGCAAAATTTCAGCTTTCAGCACTGTCACGCTTTGAATGACAATTGCGCGGTCGTGCGACGTGGCTCCCAAACAAAATTGACGTCCTTTTTTTCGCACAAATAGAGCTTTCTTTTGGTGGTATTTGATCACCTCGGCGGTTTTTATTTTTTGCGCTATAAACAAAAATAGAGCGACAATTTTGAAAAAAAAAGCAATATTTTTTGATTTTTGCTATAATAAATATCCCCAATTTTTTTTTTTTTTTTCCTCAGTTTAGGCCGATACGTATTCTTCTACATATTTTTGGTAAAAAAAAAAATCGCAATCAGCGTTTATTGATTGTTTTGCGCAAAAGTTATAGCGTTTACAAAATAGGGGGATAGTTTTATGGCATTTTTATATATATATATTTTTTTTATTAGTAATGGCGGCGATCAGTGATTTTTTTTGTGACTGCGACATTATGGCAGACACATCGGACACTTTTGACACTAATTTGGGACCATTCACATTTATACAGCGAACAGTGCTATAAATATGCACTGATTACTGTATAAATGTGACTGGCAGGGAAGGGGTTAACACTAGGGGGCGAGGAAGGGGTTAAATGTGTTCCCTGGAGTGATTGTTACTGTGGGGGGAGGGGAGTGACTGGGGGAGGAGACCGATCTGTGTCCCTATGTACAAGGGACACAGCATCGGTCTCCTCTCCCTGACAGGACATGGATCTCTGTGTTTACACACACAGATCCATGTCCTTGTCTCTGTAACCGCCGATCGCGGGTGCCTGGCGGACATTGCGGCCGCCAGGCACGCGCATCGGCATTGCAGTGAAGCGCCGGGCACGTGCCGCCGGCGGCGCTCGCGCGCCCCCCAGTGGCCAAATAGCGGAGGCCGTATAATAACGGCCTCCCGGCATTTGACAACCACCTTGCGGCCGTATATTCTCGTACGGCGGGCGCGAGGTGGTTAAAGGTGAACTATTTTTTTTACATTAAATCTCAAAAATGATGGCAAATGATGAAAAACCATAAAAAAATAAAAATAAAAAAAAATAATTGCTTGCATTGCATTATGTACAATCCACAACTTGTGGCAGGTAACGTGGCCAGTGGACAATCCACAGCTTGTGGCAGGTGATGTGACAAGTGATACGCTAAATACAAGTACACTGCTGCTCTCTCAGCTGCTGCTACTCACTCTGGTCTCACAAATTGGCTGAAATGGTTAAATACAGTTTTTTGAGCTTAGGGAGGGTCTTATGATGTTTCTTAACTAAACGCTAATAGACGCAAACGCGGTTAAACGTGGCATAACGGGCATTTCTAAACGCCGGTTTCAGCCTTTAAAAACGTGTGTTCAGCAGAGTTTGCATCAGCGTCTCGTGTGCATGGGGCCTAACAAGTGCAGCGTTCTCTGCTCACTCAACTGTCAAAAAAAAAAAAAACCCGGGCAGTCTGCCAAGTTTTTCACAACTTTGTCAGTGCTGGGAGATGAGTATAAACATTGTAACATTTCGTTCTTTTTAGAAGATCAAAGGAATGAACTTCAGTCTGTAAATGAGGGAAGTTTAACCACTTAAAGACTAAACCTTTTTTCTGGCACTTGCTGCTTACAACTTAAAATCGTTATTTTTTGATAGAAAATTACTTAGAACCCCCAAACATTATATATATTCTTTTAGCAGAGACCCTAGGAAATAAAATGGCGGTTGTTGCAATATTTTATGTCACACTGTATTTGCGCAGTGGTCTTTCAAACGCATTTTTTTTTTTTTAAATATACACTTCAATGAATTAAAAAAAAAACAGTACAGGTGTCCCATTCTTTTTTTTGTATAATGTGAAGGATGTTACGCCACGAGAATCGTGATTTTTATTCTAAGCAAAACAATTGTGATTCACATTTTAGCCAGAGTCGTGCAGCTCTAGCTAATACCCAGTAGAGCTGCACGATTAATCGTTATAAGATCGCGATTTCGATTCACCCCCCCCCCCGCGATCTCCAGGCTGGATTAGCTCGATTTTTGTATTTCCGCGCTGGAACCAGCATGGAACGCAAATGGCGCTGATCGGAACTGACGTCAGCAATAGGAACTGACGTCAGTCAGCAGAGAGCGTGATGCGCCGCAGCGCCGCATCATCGTGGGCGGTACCACCGCGTTTTTTCGGCCGCTCCAGCCCTCTGCTCATTAGGGGGAACAGAATCCGGCGGGGAACCATTCTTGGCACAACACCTGTTAATGAAACACCACAGTGAGTGCGCATTGCACACTGTGAGTCTGTGTGTGCACCAGTATTGATCCGATGATTCCAACACACACGTGAGTACCGGCAACCACCAAACTCTGGGGTAGCTGACTGTGGAAATATTCATAATATGGGTAGCTGACTCAGACTGTGGTAATATTCATAATATTTTATGAGGGACAGTGGTTTCTGGTATTTTAAGTCCACTCCTCACATGCCCCCCTTTAATAGCCTGTCTGACTGTCATCTGCAAGGTCTGGGGCCCAGACCTTGCAGGTGACAGTCAGACAGGCTATTCAAGGGGGGCATGTGAGAAGTGGACTTAAAATACCAGAAACCACTGTCCCTTATAAAATATTATGAATATTACCACAGCACAATCTGAGTCAGCTACCCAGTCCTTGCAGACAGGCTATTAAAGGAGGACTTAAAATACCAACCACTGTCCTTTACGAGACTGCGCACAGATATTTTATATCTCTCATGTTCAGAGGTTGTAAATCTGTAAAATATTTATTTTTTTGAGAATCGTGAGAGAATCGTGATCTTCATTCTATGCAAAAGAATCGTGATTCTCATTTTTCCCAGAATCGTGCAGCTCTATAATACCCAGCCAGGGCATTTTCCTCCAAGGATGGCGAGCAGGTGGCAAATCAGACCTGATGAGATTTTATAACACACCGGTAAAGCGGATATTCATATCCTACGTTCAAACATCTTCCCTGCATGCATGCAGAGCTGGAGATGTGGTGAACATGAATGCACGCATAAGGGGCACCTATAAACAAAAACGTTGCTTGCGCTACACGTTACATATCACCCTTCTGTCTCATTAAGTACCTTTTGTTAGACCCAGTGATGTCATCACAGGGTCTCTGCTTCTCTGTGAAAAGCGGGCAGATCATGACTGGTGCAAGGGCCCTGGCAGGGTATTCTATCTAGCTTCCTGAAAACGTCACAGCTCAAGAGCCCTCAGCCCTGATGTAAGCAGCAGGCTGGCTCTTGGGAGGAGTTGTGCAAATGTCAAAATACCTTGATGGATGGGTGAATACCTTGATGGATGGCTGGGATACCTTGATGGATGGCTGGGATACCTTGATGGATGGCTGGGATACCTTGATGGATGGCTGGGATACCTTGATGGATGGCTGGGATACCTTGATGGATGGCTGGGATACCTTGATGGATGGCTGGGATACCTTGATGGATGGCTGGGATACCTTGATGGATGGCTGGGATACCTTGATGGATGGGTGGGTGGATACCTTGATGGATGGGTGGGTGGATACCTTGATGGATGGGTGGGTGGATACCTTGATGGATGGGTGGGTGGATACCTTGATGGATGAATGGGGGAATACCTTGATGGATGGGTGGGGGGAATACCTTGATGGATGGGTGGGGGGAATACCTGGATGGATGGGTGGGTGGGATACCTTGATGAATGGGTGGGTGGGATACCTTGATGAATGGATGGGTGGGATACCTTGATGAATGGATGGGTGGGATACCTTGATGAATGGATGGGTGAGATTCCTTGATGGATGGGTGGGATTCCTTGATACCTTGATGTAATGTTGAACCTCCATGGTTGAAAGAATGAAAATCCAATGAATGAGGGGGCGGGCCAGGGACAGTCAGGCTGGGGGGAGGACATCTTCCAGCCAGGAAAAGAGGTGGACTCTATCTGACTTGCTGCAACTTCTAATGCACATTGTGAGAAGCTCACAGTGTGCAGTGTAATCAGAGTAAGCCGTTTCAGTTCAGGAGAGGAGTCCGTACAAGGGACATCAGGAGTTCAGCTTTTAAATGCTTTTCTTGAAAGCCCTTTAGTTCTTTGGACTGGAATAAAAAAAAAAAAAAAGTAGCAAATGCTCTAAGGAAGTGTAATATAAATATACAATTGAAGGTTGATCCTGAATGTCTTTGTGTGTTGCAGTTGGTATGCATTGTCGCCTGTTGACACAGCCAGGCGGATTGGAAGGTGGAGCACATTCTGTGTGCAGCTGAAGCAGTATTCAGTGTTCTGCGGGAGAGCCGATATCACCGGACAATGCCTGAGATCAAACTGAAGCACGTGGTCTCCTGCAGCAGTGCAGACACTGTGAGTATCCTTCTGAAATGTCATTTGGAGATGTAAAGTGGACCCCTCCCCCCGCCCCATCCTCATACCTAACATGCCCAGGTTCATGCAGTTTGGCATGCTGAGCTTTAGACCCCTTTCACACTGAGGCGCTTTTACGCCAAAAAAAAGCGCCTGGAAAAATTCACGAAAACCTATTTCCATTAAAATCAATGAATGCTTTCACACTGGGGCAGTGTGCTGGCAGGTCGGTGAAAAAACACCCCTCTCCATTGAAATGAATGGAAAGCTCTTCAAAAGAGCTCAGTGTTTTACTGGCATTTTAAAAGCGTTTCCGTGTGAAAGGGGCCTTAAAGTGGTTGTAAACTCTTAGACCCCTTTCACACTGAGGCGCTATAGCGCTAAAAATAGCGCCCGCAAAGTGCCCTGAAAGAGCCGCTCCTGTCTCTCCAATGTGAAAGCCCCGAGGGCTTTCACACTGGAGCGGTGCGCTGGCAGGACACTAAAAAAAGTCCTGCTAGCCGCATCTTAGGAGCGGTGTGTATACCGCTCCTGCCCATTGAAATGAATGGGCAGCGCGGCCAAACCGCCGGCAAAGCGCTGCTGCAGTGGTGCTTTGCGGGTGGTTTTAACCCTTTTTTGGCCGCTAGTGGTTAAAAGCGCCCGAATACCTCCGCAAATACGACGGTAAAGCGCCGCTAAAAATAGCGGTGCTTTACCGCCGACGCCCCAGTGAAATGACTACACTCGGGTGATACACAGAGATTAAACAAATTCTCCTACATACGTTGTACCTGTTTATCTGCTGTCTTCTCTGCTCTACATCCGTTCAAAGTGCTGAATTTATATAGCTTGTCTGAGCTTTCAGAAAACAGTGAGCTGAAATTACACTCTGCAGAGGTCAGTGACGAGAGCTCTGAGAGCTGATTGGAGGAAAGAGATACATCCCACTTCACACAGAAACAGAGCTGAGGCTATCAATCACAGGCTGCATGCTGGAGCTCCCTCCTCTGTCACCTTTTCTCTTAGGCTGGGTTCACACTGATGCCGGAATATGGCTCGTAGCAGGGGTTCCGGTACGTCCCTGTTCTCTGTATCGGGGACAAATTTTCGCCTGAATTAGGCCCTGAAACGGAGCCAAAGACTCTCAGCGTTCCTTTGCAAGCCGCTCTGCAGACACCCTGGAGATGTGTAAACTGGCTTCATAGAGAGTCGGTCACAATCTCCTGTCATGCGAATTGGATGCGTATAGTGCCGAAACAACTAATCGATTATGAAATTATTGGTTACCATTTTCATTAATCGGCCAGTAACATAATGGGGTTAAAAAAATAACTAAAATTCGCCCTTTATAGTACAAAAAGAGCAAATCGCTACTGTAAATATTACTTTCACTGTCCCACAGTAAAAAATGAACCCCTTACAGTAGCGATTTGCGCTTTTTGTACTAATTTTAGTTTTTTTTAACCCCATTATGTTACTAAACATCTCAGGCCCGGGTCACACCTGACCTGTGGTTTTTTTTTGTGCTTTTTGCAGAAACACACTACAGTTCATTTACATGGTTTCCTATGGGACATGTTCTCATCCATGATTTTTTCGGCTGCTGCGTATTTGGAAAGGGCAAGGACTTTTTTAACGCAAATCGGTGCTATTTTGTTTTTTTGGCTGAATAGACTTCAATGGAGAAGCTGCAGAAAAGCATTAATGTGTTTTTGCGACAATTTGTGTTTTTTAATCTGCCCAACAACAAATTGGCCAAAAAATAAATAAAAAATCCCAGCAAAAGAAGGTTATTAGTCGATTTAATCGGCCAACTAATCGATTATGAAAATAATCGTTAGTTGCAGCCCTAGATGCGGAGAAACCCTCATCCAATTCACACTAGTGTGAACCCAGCCTTGGTGGCAGGAAAACTTGTCAAAAGTGATTCATGGTGATAGCAGAGGAACAAAGCAGACAGATATAACACATTGGGGGTTAATTTATTAAAACGGAAGCGTGCAAAATCTGGTGCAGCTCTGCATAGAAACCAATTAGCTTTCAGGTTATATTGTCAAAGCTTAATTGGAGAAGCTGAAGTTAGAAGCTGATTGGCTACCATGCACAGCTGCTCCAGATTTTGCACTTGCCAGTTATAGAAAAATAAAACCCATAGTGCTCTTAGCTGAGACAAGTACACACTATAGAGGGAGATGCATTGTTCACAAGTCTGAGGTTTACAACCATTTTAAACCGACAAAAGGCATATGAAAAATAACAGATTTAAAGTGTGCTTACATTGAATTTAATGCATCACAACTGCCCTCTGGGAAGGTTACGTTACCAATAAGGATGGGCTCAGGCGTGTTCGCAAGTCCACGTGCCCGCGGCCGCCAGGAAGCTGACACTCCGCAGCGCTAATCACAGGTAGTGAGACCTTTCGCGATCTGTTCAGCCGCGGATCGGGAAATGTCTCACTGCCTGTGGTTAGCGCTGCGGAGTGTCAGCTTCCTGGCGGGCGCGGGCACGTGGACTTGCGAACACGCCTGAGCCCATCCTTAGTTACCAGTGCCTTCAAGGGAGATCACATATGAAAGCTGAAAAAAAAAGCCCCTTTTTCACAACATCTCATGGAAAAGGTATTTTTTTCCAGAGATCTGGTGCTGATGTTATTGTTGGACCGCAACAGAATAAGAAAGGAGAATCCGGCCACCAAAAACGTAAAAAAAAAAAAATGGGAACAGGGGTTTCAGTCACGCGGGGGGAAAAGGACCACTGGGACCGTTTAAAACCTAAGGGCCATTCACACTGCCCTGGACAGCTGCCACACACTGCAGCAGTTTAGTGTGCAGCAGCTGTCCGTTCTGACTGCAGTGAGCCATCGGTTGGGGTTGATGTGATGCACGTTTCAGCGTATTACACAGCTTCCTTTTTTCGACTCCTTTATTTAAAGTTTATAAAGTGACACTTTATTCATGTCACTTTACAGCGGTGCGCTGTGCTACTGTACAGTGACATGCAAGCCCATCCTGTACGCTGCGTTAAAATGCATTTTATTGCAGCTCACTGCAGCTAAGCTCAGGGCTGCGTTACAGTGTGAATAAGACACAATGTGTGCAGAATCTGGTGCAGCTGTGCACAGTAACCAATCAGCTTGTTTAATTAAGCTTTGACAATAAGCTCCCGTTCACATTGGCACGATTTGACATGCGCTTTGACAGGTCAAATCGCATGTCAAATCGGAGCCTATTGCCGGCAGTAGAAGTGTCCCAATCGCTGCGACGCCGACTTTGTGGCGCGGCACCGATTTTCAAAAGTAGTTGCTGCACTACTTTTGACGACTTCGGGGGCGATTTCAATAGACAGCTGTGCATGAACCCGCACAAATGTCTTTTAAGTCAGCCCCCCCCCCCCCCCGAAGTCAGACTGAAATGCGGCTTTGAAATCGTGCGAGTTCATATGAACTCAAAACCGTGTTCAGTGTGAACGAGGACTTAAACCTGGAAGACGATTGGTTACTATGTACAGCTGCACCAGATTCTGTGTGCCTCCCATAGAAAACAATAGTTGTCTCTGTGTTCTAGTTGTGACTCATGTTCTTTAGTTTGTGAAAATGCTGGTCACCGCACTATATGTGAAATGGCCATAAAAGAAAAGCCTTGTTCACATGGGACATATCGATGCATATGCCTGTGTGAGGCCATATTTATCCTGAGGGGGCAGTCCCATTGAAGTCCGTTGGAATGCATCAGCTGCACAGACACAGCTGTTGCTCCCAATTTGACATCCATGTGAATGCAAGTGCATGTCCCCGAACTCACATAGTGTTCATTTTGGGGCAGCGCACTCACACGGATGTCAAATTGGAAGCAACAGCTGTGTCTGTGCAGCTGATGCATTCCAACTGACATCAATGGGACTGCCTACACAGGGATACATAGAACACCTGTGCACCCCCATGCAAGTAAATATGGCTTCGCACAGGTGTACCCATTAACACACACATAAATCGCAGTCTCAGCAACAACCATCATTTTGTAAAAAGATCCAGGTGATCACTGACACATGTAACCCATGGAAATTCAAGACGCTCTAAGCCAAACACACTTATAAAAGTGGTTGTAAAGCCTGTTACACCACTTTTACCTACAGGTAAGCCTATAACAAGGCTTACCTGTAGGTACCTTGAATATCTCCTAAACTTGCACAGTTTAAGAGATATTCAGTATATGCGCACTGAAGAAACAGGCTGCTGGTGCCGTGCGCATGAGTGACATCATCGCGGCTCCGGCCAATCACAGCGCCGGAGCCGCAAACCTGGAAGCAACTCCGGTGGAAGATGTCTGCGCTGTACTCGGAGGGCCGACACTGATCCAGGGCATCGCTCCAAGGTAAGTATTTCATAATGAGCTAGTATGCGATGCATACTAGCTCATTATGCCTTTTGTCTTGCATGGTTTTTTTGGGGGTTTTTTTTCTCAAGGTTTACAACCTCTTTATTTAACGTGGATGTAAACCCTCTATACACCTAGTGAAGTGAACAGCCTCAGATGATACACAGAGATGAACCAAATCTCCCTACATAGGATTTACATCCATATCTGCTGTCTTCCTATTTATATAGTGTTTAGAAAGTTCAGATTGTTAGGAAATTTTCTCTTCCTGTTTAACACAGAGTGTGATGTCTGGGCATACAGCCAAGATCGCTTAAATTGCTGATTGGAGAAAAGGCACACACCCCCTCTCATCATAGGCAGAGACTCTCAGAGGTGTTTTGTAACAGGGCCAGCTCCCTGCTAATCTATTTATAGCAACCTCCCCTGACAGAAATTTCAGGCTGGAACGGGTCAGGAGAGAGCTACCGGACTTAGCTCTTTGAAGAGAGATAACAAAATACTGCAGATATATGTGCGCAGCTCAAATTTCATGAATTGGGTTTATATCCACTTTAATGCTAAAATAATCCTTCTTTTTCTTTTTTTTTTTTTTTCAAGAGTAGCAAAGTTAAATTTTTATTCTCTGTCTGCATTTTAGACTCACACAGCAGACAACTTGCTAAAACCGGACACATATCGCAAGTGGAAAGCCAAACAAGTTGGGGAGAAGCAGATCTCTGTCATTCTGCAGGTGAGAAACAAACTGAAAGGTTTTGAAGTATTTAAACAAAAGGTTCCACCACACAATTCTTCTGCCCTTATTTGTTTTTAGAAAATGGACCCATTCAAGTAGTGATGGGTCATGTGATGTCCCGGGGTCCTCGCCTCTTTTTTTTTTTTTTTTTTTAGGTAAGGGTACAAAATATCAAGAGTACAATACGCTTTGGCTTTATGAATAAAATAAATGACAAAACATATATCAACACCTATAAGGTGGTAGGGTGGGGACCAATGCCTTTGCAATATCAGGGTCTATAACCCCATAACCTGCATATAGTAGAGATATAAGAAGGGGAGCACCATACAGCTGTGCATGTGGAACCTGAATAATATTTTAAAAGATATTGGGTTTGATTTACTAAAGCTGGAGAGTGCAAAATATGGTGCAGCTGTGCATGGTAGCCAATCGGCTTCTAACTTCCGCTTGTTTAATTAAGCTTAGACCAAAAAACGTGGAAGCTGATTGGTTTCTATGCAGAGATGCACCAGAGTTTGCACTTTTCAGTTTTAGTAAATCAACCCCTTTGAGTCTATAGGAGAAAGTCCTGTTCCTTTTTATCAGATATCATTAATGGGTGATCTTCAACACTGCTCTGCAATCTGTAAAAGCTTAGGGTGCCGCTCCAAGCTAGAAGTGCAATGTGCTTTCCCACTGGGATTCAGAAATAGGGGAGCTCGGTAGCAAGTTTCATTCATCCAGAGGCGCCAATAGTGGAAGTATGAGACTCTGCTCGGCCGACCTGATTGAAGTAGGTGTAAGAAATGGCTTCAGCCAGCGCTGCTCCACTGACTACCCCCCTTGACGTGTTTCGCCCCGTCCACCAGGGCTTAGTCATAGAGTATGACTAAGCCCTGGTGGGTAGGATGAATTGTGTCACCAAAATGTGTCACAGGGGACGTGGTCAGTGGAGCAGCGCTGGCTTAGGTTGTTACATACACCTACTTTGATCAGGCTGGGTGAGCGGCGTCTCATACTTCCACTCATAGGTGTGGAAAGCCTATTGCATTAGGGTGTGCACCCCAAAGCTGAAACACATATGAGTGTCGCAGTATGACAGTGTAAGTAGGGCAGTGGACGGTGTAAGTAGTTTTTATTTTTTACAATTTTATTTTTTTACAATTCTTTTAGGAGCCCCATTAGGGGGCTTTGATGAAATAGCAGGGGTCCATACAGGGGGTATCTGCGCAACACAGGGTAATTAGGGTGTGCCCAGGCACACTTGGCATACCCTGTGCGCACACCTATGCTTCCACTGCTCTGCAATATTGCTTTGTAAGCCCATGCCGATATGGTGAAGCACCCTCAGGTGGTGGCAGGGCTTGTCCATGACAGTCTGGGCTCACAGAAAACTCAACCAGCGTCATTAAACTCAGAACTTCATGTAAATGAAATTTTTGAATAAAATCTTTTTTTCATTACCCTATTTCAGACCTAGTGAAATCATTACCAGGTGTCTGTGCTTCTCTGGGCAATGCAAGCAGATCATGGCTAGTAGGAGGGATTGGCAGGGTGCTGTACATATCTTCCTGAGAACATCATATCACCCTGCCTCAGTACTCCTCTCAAGAGCCCTCATCCCTGATGCAATCAGTGGGTTGGCTTTTGAGAGGAGCAAAGCTCAAAATTCCTTGATGGGTAGATGTTAGTCTGGAGGAGTGGGCGTTCCTAGGCAGGTGGCATTTGCATGTAGACCACCCTAGGTAATACCCACATGTGATTCTGAAATCCAACAAATGGAAGAGGTGGCCCAGGGACAGCCAAACTGACGTGTTTTCTCCATTTTGATTCTAAAACATACATGTGATTTCATATATTTGATAATTAAGTTGTACCATGCTTTCTCGTCTGTGTGTAGTTTGAAAAGGAAGAGCAAATCCACAGTATTGACATAGGAAATGAAGGCTCTGCCTTTGTGGAAGTTTTGGTTGGCCACTCGACTTCTGTGAGTGAACAGGAGTATGAGGTGAGTTATATTATGGTGGAAATTTGGACTTTTGTAGTTTTGTATAGGGTGGGGAAAGGTGTCTGTTTTTTTTGTTTTGTTTTGTTTGTTTGTTTTCTGCTGCTGCTTTCAGTATTTTGTCAGATGTAGATTCCCCCCAAAATTCTGGGGTACGTAACTAAAGGGATCACCAGCAGGAGGAAGGAGGTCCTGCTTCCTCTATATAGATCTTTATGTCACTAGAGGGGTCACCAGCAGGTGGAAGGAGGTCCTGATTCCCCTATATAGATCTTTATATCACTAGAGGGGTCACCAGCAGGAAGGAGGAAGTCCTGATTCCTCTATATAGATCTTTAGTTCTTGAGGAGGGGGTCCTGATTTCTATATATTTATCTTTAGTCATTACTGGAGGGATCCCAATCAGGAGGAAGGGCAGGGTTTTCAACATAAAGCCAAGATCAAGGACATTACCTCAATCTAGCTGGGGAAAAGTCCAAAGCTAATCTTATGCCCTGTACACACGATCGGATTTCCTATGGATTCTAATCCGATGGATTTTTCCATCGGAAATCCGATGAAGCTGACTTCCATCAGTCTTGCCTACACACCATCAGACAAAATTCAGACCGTCCAAAACGCGGTGACGTAAAACACTTCAACAAGCCGATAAAAATTAAGTTCAATGCTTCTGAGCATGCGTCGACTTGATTCTGAGAAAGCGTGGGTTTTTCTCCGATGGAGTTCCACACAGACGATCGTAATTTGCTTTCGTTTAAAAAAAAAAAATTTAAAACCTGTTCTATTTTTTTATACCGATGGAAAAAAGACCGATGGGGCCCACACACGATCGGTTTGTCCGTTGAAAAAAGTCCATCGGTCTTTTTTCATCAGAAAAACCGATCGTGTGTACGCGGCATAAGAAAGTATTATTTTGCCAAAAGAGTAGTGGATGTTTGGAACAGACTTCCAGCAGAGGTGGTGAACCAGTCAACAGAAGGTAAATTTAAACATTATATTTGAGACAAACCCAGATCTATATTCAGACAAAAAGATTTTAAAAAAAGTAGATAAACTCGATGGTCGTTTTCTACCGCCACTCTTTTATGTTTCTATGAGGATGTTGGATGCTGTGACAACTGTCTAAATAAGGATTTCTTCTCACTTTCTGTTGTGTCTCTGAGAAGGGAGTCAAAATAAAAAAGCTGGCTATAGATACATTTTTATCTCAGCGCACTGGCTCTTTTTTATGGGTTTTAGCTACATAATGCCATGAGTTTGGGCCACAGGCACCTGGCAAAAGCTGCGGGGGTGTTGTATGAAAACTTGAAGTACAGCAGATTATGGGGTGCCCTTGGGATGGGTCAGTCAGATGCTCAAATTAAGTAAAAACCTATTTTATAAAAAGTTGATATGTAACAAGTTTGCAAGTTATTTGAATTCCCCTTCCTCACGGCTAATGTAGGCAAAACAAAATGCAACCGTATACATCATACAGAATATCGGAATGTGCAGTAATGCTTTAACTTTCTGAGCAGGTGATCCTGGGAATGTCTTCATTCATGTCACCAACCGAGAGCAAAAGTGGAACCAACCTGAATCGCACAAGGATGTTCGGGCCAGACAAACTGGCAAAGGCGACAGCTGAGAAGAAATGGGACAGAGTGAAGATAGCCTGCACTCAGCCGTACACAAAGGTGAGCTTTACCAAAGTGCTCTGTTTTTTTTAAAATATTTTAACCACTTGCCGACCAGGCCATAGCCAAAAGACGGCTGCGGGTGTGGTCAGCTAGTTCTGGGAGGGCGTCCGTGGACGTCCTCCCAAACTCGCGTTCCCCCTGGGGCGCGCACAAGGAAGTGTCCATGATGGCTGGGTCGTCCGGACACGGTGCAACACGGATCAGTGTAAAGGTGCCGATGACAGCGGCCCTTTACCACGTGATCGCTCCGTCCAATGACAGAGCCATCACTTGTAAACAAGCTGGTGCATGTCCGGTTCAGCTCCTCCCCTCTCCTCACATTGGTCGGTACGGTGTGTGAGGAGAGGAGGGAGCTGGGGTGCAGCAGCGCTTGTGGGCTGCATGTGAAGTGCCCACAGCGCTGATCTGTGCCCCTTCTGTCTCACCCATGCCCAGCCATGCCCAACCCCACTCATCCATGAGCTTCCGTGCCCATCCATACTCATCCATTATGTCTCATAGATTATGCGTTGAGGTGTTTGCTTTCCGAAATAGGGTAATTTTGTGGGCGTTTTGAAGGCCCTGGAGCACCAGGACAATGGAAAGTGTAAGAGGTAGTCAAGAAATTAAATGTGTAATTTATATCCCTAGAACGCCTGACGGTGCTCCCTGCATGTTGGGCCTCTGTATGTGGTCAGGCTGTGTCCCACATGTGGTATCGCCATGCTCAGGAGGAATAGTATAATGTATTTTGTGGTGTCATTGCAAGTATGCACAATGCTGTGAGAGAGAAATAACCTGTTAATATGACGATTTTGTGAAAAAAAAAAAAATCTTAATTTTGAAAAAGAATTGTGGGGAAAAACTACAACTTCAAAAAACTCACCATGCCTCTTACTAATACCTTGGAATGTCTGCTTTCCAAAAAGGGGTCATTTGGGGGGTATTTGTACTTTCCTGGCTTGTTAGTGTCTCAAGAAATGAAATTCGCCGTCAGTACATCAGGTGTGATCAATTTTCAATGACTGGCACCATAGCTTGTAGACTCTATAACTTTCACAAACACCAAATAATATCCACTGATTTGGGTTATTTTTTACCAAAGATATGTAGCACATTCCTCTTTTTGCTCATTAACTACTACTGGGATGAGGTGCATACCCTTTTTAGAATCACTCGGATCCTCTCTATTCTTGAAAGAAATGTAGCAGTATAAATTGTGGCCAAAATTTATAAAGAAAAATTACAAATTTGCAAGATTTTATAACATAAACTAAGAAAAAAGGCAATTTTTTACAAAGTTTTCGGTCTTTTTTCATTTATAGCGCAAAAAAAGAAAAAAAAACATCAGTGATTGATACCACCAAAAGAAAGCTCTATTTGTGTGAAAAAAATGTCATATGGGTACAGCTTTGCATGACTTAGTAATTGTCATTCAAAATGTGAGAGTGCTGAAAGCTGAAAATTGGTCTGGTTAGGAAGGGGGTTTAAAGGGGTTGTAAAGGTTTGTTTTTTATTTTCTAAATAGGTTCCTTTTAAGCTAGTGTATTGTTGGTTCACTTACCTTTTCTTTAGATTTTCCTTCTAAATCGTTTTTTTTCTTTGTCTGAATTTCTCACTTCCTGTTCCTCCTCAGTAAGCTTGCCCCCATCATCCGAGCCGTTTTGGCTGGGTGTTAGTCAGCGTGCCCTCCCCCCCCCCCCCCCTTTGGGACTACATCCCTGCAGGGAGACGCTCAGCGTGCTCGCCCCCTCCCTTGGGAATACATCCCTGCGGGGAGACGCTGTGAAAAGCGTCTCCCCGCAGGGATGTATTCCCAAGGGAGGGGGCGAGCACGCTGACTAACACCCAGCCAGAGCGGCTCGGATAATGGGGGCAAGCATACTGAGGAGGAACAGGAAGTGAGAAATTCAGACAAAGAAAAAAAACATTTAGAAGGGAAATCGAAGGAAAAGGTAAGTGAACCAACAATGCACTAGCTTAAAGGAACCTATTTAGAAAATAAAAAAACAAACCTTTACAACCCCTTTAAGTGCCCAGTGGGCAAGTGGCTAAATGAAACTAGGCTGAGGGAAATATGTAGTCTGCCATTGCTGACCTTCATCTGGCTGTATCTGGCTTCGATACTTTAGGACAGAGGTATCCAAACTTTCTAAACAAAGGGCCAGTTTACTGTTTTTTAGGCTTTGGACAGCTAGTCTGTCAGTGTGGGTAGAAAATGTCCTGGCGTCAATGGGGGTAAACAATGCCCCATCACTTGTGCCAGTGGGATGAATAGTGTCCCATCACTGGCGTCCGTGGGAGGAATAGTGCCCCATCACCGGCGTCCGTGGGAGGAATAGTGCCCCATCACCGGCGTCCGTGGGAGGAATAGTGCCCCGGCGTCCGTGGGAGGAATAGTGCCCCGTCGCCGGCGTCCGTGGGAGGAATAGTGCCCCGTCGCCGGCGTCCGTGGGAGGAATAGTGCCCCGTCGCCGGCGTCCGTGGGAGGAATAGTGCCCCGGCGTCCGTGGGAGGAATAGTGCCCCGGCGTCCGTGGGAGGAATAGTGCCCCGGCGTCCGTGGGAGGAATAGTGCCCCGGCGTCCGTGGGAGGAATAGTGCCCCGTCGCCGGCGGGAGGAATAGTGCCCCGGCGCCGGCGGGAGGAATAGTGCCCCGGCGTCCGTGGGAGGAATAGTGCCCCGTCGCCGGCGTCCGTGGGAGGAATTGTACCGCCTTGTTGGTTTTGCTGGGAGTAATAGTGCCCCAAGGGCCGGATACAGGCAAGCAAAAGCCTGCATCTGGCACCCGGGCCGCAGTTTGGAGATCACTGTATTAGGAGATACTGAGCTGGAACAAGCATGCAGCAAAGTTTTGTTGGAGTGAAGTCCCAACTTCTGATCTGCAGACTCGTTCTAGGCATCGCAGCCTCTGGAACAGTGTGACTGCCAGACAGCATTTTCAAAGAGAAAACCTCTCCAAAGTGAGGGGAAATCCCAGCATTTTGGACAAAGACGGCTATAATCGGCCTCCCATCTATTCAAAAAGAAAAAAAAAAGTATAGTTTTGTTTTGGTTTCCCATTTCCCTTCTTCAAAGCATACCCTGTACATACAGACCCAGATTTGCTAATTATCCTCAAAGCATTTAATTACAAGGCAGTAACAGTTTTTTTTTTAAATAGTTTAAGCTTTAAAGTGTTATTAAAACCATAATAAAAAGAAATACTATGTGGTAACATCTCTCTACATGCTTTCAGAAATGCTGACTGCTCAGGGTCATTTATTCAGGAGAGTCTTTTGCAAACTAAACTACACTACAAGCTATAGGGTGGTTACTTTGCCTTGGTCTTTCCCTTTGGAGCCACAGTGTAGCCACCCTTATGGGCATGCTTCCTGCTGGGACAGCAGCCACATATGAACATGCTCTGTGCCTCAGACCACCTTCTCTGTAGCTAAATGGCTTCTCTAACCACCAGCCCTTAGATAGACAGCAGCAATGAAAAAAAGCTGGCTCATAACGTTAATTGAAAGGGAAACAAACGATTATTTTTTTCTCACTTTTTTGATGTTCCTCTACTGCTGGAATATGAGGGAGGCGGGACCAGCAGAAGGTTTTTGTGAACAGAGAAAGCATGCACTTGAAGAGAAACGCATCAGGGATCATGGGACATGTGATCCCGATGTCAGGGGGTGGTGATTTAGTGTGTGCTCCACAGCCAGAAGTTCAGGAAATTGCTGAGAGGGAGACAACAGCGGGGCAATTTCAGAAAGATAAAAAATATTTTAAGACAATATTTAAAAATTTTGTATTTATAAGTGCAGCCAGAAAAGTTGAGCAAAAAGGAAATAACTCAATGAGGGTTTAATATTACTTTACAAACGTGATCATGTTAACTCCTTTTATTTCTCTATTTTCCATTAGAATCTGGCTTATGGACTGTCATTTATTCGCTTTAACTCTCCACCGGACAAAGATGAACCAACTCCCTCTTCTCCGGTATGAAGATCAATTGGTATTATGTGTGTGGTCTTAAAGTGATTGTAACACCCATCCCCCCAAAAAAATTATGCTCCTGTCTCTTCAGGCCCGGTTCACACAGGGGCGGCACAACTTCGGGGGCGACTCGGCGGCGCGATCTCAAGATGACTTGAGACACCCGCCTGAGGCGATTTGCATAATGACTTCTGTATAGAAGTCAATGCAAGTCGCCATGAGTCGCCCCCAAAAGTAGTACAGGAACCTTTTTCTAAGTCGGAGCGACTCAGGTCGCTCCTATTAGAACGGTTCCATAGCACAGACTGGGACGCGACTCCTCAGGCGACGCCCCTATGTGAACCGGGCCTTAATCACTTGCCCACCGTCATTGTACGTCAGCACTTTGAAGAGGAATATCTTTGTTATGGCAGCAAATAGCTGCCATAACCAGTGGTGTATTTAGGTTTTGTGCTGCCCTATGCCTGACTAAACTCATGCACCCCTAATTTAAATACGACCCACCCCTTCCTGTTAAAGTCACACCCCTTCCGGTTTAAAACACGCCCTATCATCTGTAAACTACACCCCTTCCTCTTTAGGCTCCACCCTTTCCTCTTAGAGCTCCGCCTCTTTCTCTCTGTACATTAGCACACACAATCATGCACCATTCACTCCATACTTACATCAATCAATCCAGTTGTAGTTGGCTCCTGTCTAAATTGTTGCCCTTACCATGTGTATGTATGAATGTGAGTTAGTGACTTTAGATTGTAAGCTCCTTGAGGGCAGGGACTGATGTGAATTTACAATGCAGGGCTCAAAATTTCAAGTCCTGAGCCACTAGCCAGGCCTTTAGAGTTACTCCCCACCACTTGGCCCACCCAACCCCTGCCCCGCCCCACCCCTAAACACACTTCACACTTAAACATATCTCATGAAATGACACTGTTAAATGTTTTATGCAGAATTAAGGTCCAAGAATAAATATTAACAACTTTAACAATATCAACATAAAGCATACCCATCAGTGCAGCATATCAGTGCTGCCTTATCAGTGCAGCTTAAGAATGCCACCTCATCTGTGCCCAACAGTGCAGCCTCATCAGTGCAGCCTTTTCCCTTTTCAGTGGCCATCAGTGCAGCATATCAGTGCAGCTTAAGATTGCCGCCTCATCTGTGCCTAACAGTGCAGCCTTATCAGTGCCCATCAGTGCAGTCTCATCAGGGGGTCACCAGTGCACCCTATCAGTGGCCATCAGTGTGGCCTTGGCAGGGGCCACCAGTGCAGCCTATCAGTGCTGCCTTACCAGTGCAGCGTAAGAGTGCCGCCTCATCTGTGCCCAACAGTGCAGCCTTATCAGAGCCTATCCATACAGTCCCATCAGTGCAGCCTACCAGTACCCATCAGTGCATTCTATCAGTGCTCATCACTGCAGCCTACCAGTGCTCATCAGTGCAGGTCTACCAGTGCCGCCTACCAGTGCTCATCAATGCAGCATACCAGTGCCGCCTACCAGTGCTCATCAGTGCCGCCTACCAGTGCTCATCAGTGCCGCCTACCAGTACTCATCAGTGTCGCCCATCAGTGCAGCTTACCAGTGCAGCCTATCAGTGCTCATCAGTGCAGCTTAGGAGTACCGCCTCATCAGTGGTAATCAGTGCAGCCTCGTCAGTTTCAAAATATCACAGCTTACTAGTGTATAATAATTGTGTTTTGTTTATAGCATGGAGCACTTTGCAGTGCATGAATTTTCACTGAATGTGGATTGTTTAATCAGTTTGCATTGATTTCAGCATGGAGCACTTTGCATACGCTGGAATCTATGCAAATTTATTAGACAGTCCACATTCAGTGAAAGTTCATGTACCGCAAAGTGCTCCATGCATGCTGGAATCATGCAAACTTATTAAACAGTCCACATTCAGTGAAAGTGAATTTGCAGTACATGAACTTCCACTGATTGTGTAATGTTTAATGAGTTTGAGCATGCATGAAGCACTTTATTGCAATATGCTCTGAAAATTAGCATTTAATTCATGCTGAGCACTGTCACTTTATATGGATGATGCCTTACAAAAAGAAATGCAACTTGCCTGCTGTCCTGGCCACCACTTGCAGGGGTTCCCATCATCCTCCTCTGTCTTTTCCTTCTACGACCCACAGTCACAGAGAGACCCCGCCCCCCCAGGCCGGGGAGGCGATGCATAGGGATGTCACTCGGAGGAGGGTTGGCAGAGCATTAGGCTCCGCCACCTGAATGACACCCGGTCTGGCCAGTCATCGGCCGTTTAATGGCGCCGTCAGTCGCTCCCTCCCCCTGGCCAAGTACGCCCCATACTGCCAGTGCAAGTGCCACGCTACAGGCCACCGCGCCAGGGGCTATATTTATGCGGAAGCCGAAAGGCGGCCACGGGAGGCGGCCGTGGGAGCCGGTTACTTGGGAGGATGGATCGGGGTATTTTTTCCAGTGCGGGGGGTGGGGGGGCGCCGCCCCCCGCAAAGTGCCACCCTAGGTCTAGGCCAAGATACAGCACTGGCCATAACCCCAGTATCCTCTTCCTCAGCGGGCAATCCTCTTTCAGACAAAAGTGGTCTCTGCGGTGGATTCGCCGCAAGATCACTTTTATCGGGGGCTGGAGAGGGCCCCCCTTCCCGCCACGCTCTGGGAGCCGTCGGTAGCGGCGGAGACAATCGCGTCCTCTCCCCTCACAGGCTGGCTGCCGAGTGAGGGGAAGATGGCCCCCACTCGGCTCCATAGCATTGACTGGGAGAAGCAACGTCAAACGTCATTTCCGCCCTTAATGCTCTTAACCACTTAAGCCCCGGACCATTTGGTAGCTAAAGGACCAGAGGTGAATTCAGAATTTTGCACTGCGCTGCTTTAACTGTAAATTGTGCGGACATGCAATGTTGTATCCAAACGAAATTTGCGTCCTTTTCTTCCCACAAATAGAGCTTTCTTTTAATGGTATTTGATTGCCTTTGCGATTTTTATTTTTTGCGATATAAACGGAAAAAGACCGAAAATTTTGAAAACAAATGATATTTTCTACTTTTTGTTATAAGAAAAATCGAATAAACTCAATTTTAGTCATACATTTAGGCCAAAATGTATTCAGCCACATGTCTTTAGTAAAAAAAATGTCAATAAGCGTATATTTATCGGTTTGCGCAAAAGTTATAGCGTTTACAAACTAGGGTACATTTTCTGGAATTTACACAGCTTTAAATTTATGACTGCCTATCTCATTTCTTGAGGTGCTAAAATGACAGGGCAGTACAAACCCCCCCCCCCCCCCCCCAAATGACCCCATTTTGGAAAGTAGACACCCCAAGGAAATTGCTGAGAGGCATGTTGAGCCCATTAAATTTTTTTTTTTTTGTCTTAAGTGATTGAATAATGACAAAAAAAAAAAAAATTACAAAAAGTTGTCACTAAATGATATATTGCTCACACATGCCATGGTTATATGTGGAATTGCACCCCAAAATACATTTTGCTGCTTCTCCTGAGTACGGGGATACCACATGTGTGGGACTTTTTAGGAGCCTAGCCGCGTACGGGACCCCGAAAACCAATCACCGCCTTCAGGATTTCTAAGGGCGCAAATTTTTGATTTCACTCCTCACTCCCTATCACAGTTTCGAAGGCCATAAAATGCCAAAATAGCACAAAACCCCCCCAAATGACCCCATTTTAGAAAGTAGACACCCCAAGGATATTGCTGAGAGGCCTGTTGAGCCCATTGAATATATTTTTTTTTTTTGTCCCAAGTGGTTGAATAATGACAAACAAAAAAAAAAAAAAACTAAAAGTTGTCACTAAATGATATATTGCTCACACATGCCATGGTTATATGTGGAATTGCACCCCAAAATACATTTTGCTGCTTCTCCTGAGTACGGGGATACCACATGTGTGGGACTTTTTAGGAGCCTAGCCGCGTACGGGACCCCGAAAACCAAGCACCGCCTTCAGGATTTCTAGGCACAAATTTTTGATTTCACTCCTCACTACCTATCACAGTTTCGAAGGCCATAAAATGCCAAAATAGCACAAAACCCCCCCAAATGACCCCATTTTGGAAAGTAGACACCCCAAGCTGTTTGCTGAGAGGCATGGCGAGTATTTTACAGCTCTCATTTGTTTTTGAAAATGAAGAAAGAAAAAAAAAATATATATATATATATATATATATATATATATATTTTTTTTTTTTTTTTTTTCAATTTTCAAAACTTTGTGCCAAAAAGCGAGATCTGCAAAATACTCACAATACCTCTCAGCAAATAGCTTGGGGTGTCTACTTTCCAAAATGGGGTCATTTGGGGGGGTTTTGTGCCATCTGGGCATTCCATGGCCTCCGAAACTGTGATAGGCAGTGAGAAGTGAAATCAAAAATTTACACCCTTAGAAAGCCTGAAGCCGGTGATTGGTTTTTGGGGTCCCGTACGCGGCTAGGCTCCCAAAAAGTCTCACACATGTGGTGTCCCCGTACTCAGGAGAAGCAACAGAATGTATTTTGGGGTGTAATTCCACATATGCCCATGGCATGTTTGAGCAATATATCATTTAGTGACAACTTTGTGCAAAAAAAAAAAAATTTTCTTTTTTCCGCAACTTGTGTCAACATATAAAATATTCCATGGATTCGACATGCCTCTCAGTATATAGCTTGGGGTGTCTACTTTCCAAAATGGGGTCATTTGGGGGGGTTTTGAACTGTTCTGGCATTTTATACACAACATTAGGAAGCTTACATCCACTCTTCTAACCACTTGAAGACAAAGCCCTTTTTGACACTTTTTGTTTACATGAAAACATATTTTTTTTTGCAAGAAAATTATGTTGAACCCCCAAACATTATATATATATATTTTAAAGCAAAGGCCCTACAGATTAAAATGGTGGGTGTTAAATTTTTTTTTTTTCTACACAGTATTTGCGCAGCGATTTTTCAAACGCATTTTTTGGGTTAAAAAATACTTTTTTTCATTTTAATGCACTAAAACACACTATATTGCCCAAATGTTTGATGAAATAAAAAAGATGACCTTAGGCCGAGTACATAGATACCAAACACGACATGCTTTAAAATTTCGCACAAACGCGCATTGGCGACAAACTACATACATTTTTAAAAGCCTTTAAAAGCCTTTACAGGTTACCCCAGTAGATTTACAGAGGAGGTCTACTGCTAAAATGACTGCCCTCGATCTGACCTTCGCGGTGATACCTCACATGCATGGTGCAATTGCTGTTTACATATGACGCCAGACCGATGCTTGCATTCGCCATTGGGCAAGAGCAGGGCAGGACAGGGGTGCTTTTTTTTATTATTATTAATTTTGCTTTTTTATTTTATTTTTAAATTGTTCCTTCCAAGTATTTTTTTTTTATCATTTTTATTTTTATCTCAGGGAATGTAAATATCCCCTATGATAGCAATAGGTAGTGACAGGTACTCTTTTTTTTGAAAAAACTGGGGTCTTCTAGACCCTAGATTTTTCCTCTTCCCTCAAAGCATCTGACCACACCAAGATCGGTGTGATAAAATGCTTTCCCAATGGCGCTTTTTATATCCGGGGGGGGGGGCATTCCCTCCCACCGCTTGTAAAAGCAGTCCAGAGGCTAATTAGCCGCTAGGATTGCTTTTACATGAAAGCCGGCCGCAGGCTGAAAAGAATGATACCAAGATGATACCTAAACCCGCAGGCATCATTCTGGTATAAACATTCAAAGTCCAGCAACATACCAGTACGTTGCTGGTCCTTGTTGGACATGTATTGTAATCTTTTTTTTCATGCAGCCAGTTGGCTGAACGAAAAAAGAGATTGATCGGTGGGTATGCCCACCATTAGAATACCGCCCTTCATCCACCCACTTCTAATGATGGGCATACATGCACCATTTATATATGCCGAAGCATGGGGGCATCCTCCCGCAAAAAAGTTATGCCGCACACACATGGTCGGACTTTTCCACGGGCAAGCCTCCGTCGGAATTTCGACTGTATGTACGCGGCATTAGGAGCAAAATCACTCCTCCGCCCCTGCTGCCCCAATGCTTTGGCATATATGCTTTTTTTATTTAACTGTGGTGGTGAAATCACCTCCTACAGCACTGGAGTCGCAGGGATCAGGCCTGTCTCTGCGAACGCTGCAGTTATGTGTGTTTTTGTTTTGTAAGTGACAGTGATCGATCGATACTGCACTTGGGTGGCCTGGGCTGGACGGAGGAGCAAAACGCAGGTGCCAGCAGGTATCTGGGCTGATCCCGCTAACACTGCATTTTTGGGAACCCTAAACTGCTGGGGACGCTAGTATAGATCTGATCAGATCAGATATTGATCTGTTCAGATACTATACCACTAAGGGGGGTGTATGCTTCACGCGTGGGTGTTAGCGCTACTGGCACTAACCTGACGCTGCCTGGGGTGTGACTCAGACCCTCTCTGACGCTAAAACCTAATTGATATCACCCGCCGGGCGATCAGGGGGTTAAACCTTTATTGGGTTATATACGGCGGGTGCCCTGACACTATAAAAAGCAAACTAACTAACCAGCGTCACCCGTAACACTTATATGGTGATCACTGGTGAAAGGGTTAACTAGGGGCAATCAGGGGGTTAAAACCTTTATTAGATAATATATGGGGGTACCTGACGCTATAAAAACCTGCGGCGAACCTAAAAAAAATTACTGGCTACCGATCTGCATCACCGACACTAAGACAGCGTTTAGAAAAACGATCGCTTAGCGACAGTGGTGATAGGGGGTGAAAGGGTTACCCCTGGGGGGGCGATCAAGGGGGTTAAAACCTTTATTAGATAATATATGGGGGTACCTGACGCTATAAAAACCTGCGGCGAACCTAAAAAAAATTACTGGCTACCGATCTGCATCACCGACACTAAGACAGCGTTTAGAAAAACGATCGCTTAGCGACAGTGGTGATAGGGGGTGAAAGGGTTACCTGGGGGCGATCAAGGGGGTTAAACCTTTATTAGATAATATATTGGGGTACCTGACGCTATAAAAACCTGCGGCGAACCTAAAAAAAATTACCAGTTACCGATCTGCATCACCGACACTAAGACAGCGTTTAGAAAAACGATCGCTTAGCGACAGTGGTGATAGGGGGTGAAAGGGTTACCTGGGGGGCGATCAAGGGGTTTAAACCTTTATTAGATAATATATTGGGGTACCTGACGCTATAAAAACATGCGGCGAACCTAAAAAAAATTACTGGCTACCAATCTGCATCACCGACACTAAGACAGCGTTTAGAAAAACGATCGCTTAGCGACAGTGGTGATAGGGGGTGAAAGGGTTATCTGGGGGGTGATCAGGGGGTTAAACCTTTATTAGGGGGTTTAGGGGGCTACACTGGACCTAAAACTGAATGTACTGACACTTTTACAGTCACAAATGTCACTGATTGCAGTGATCAGTAAATAAATGGTCACTGCAATCAGTGACACTGTGACTGGGGGCTAGGGGGGTGATCTGGGGGGGCGATTTATGTCCCTATGTGTCCTGGTGTCAGTGTAGTGTTGTGTGCACTGACCTGATGTCTTCTCTTGTACGGCGCTCAGTATATGTGAGCGCCGCACCAGAGATGACATCACTTCCTCCTGCTTCCTCTGCCTGACACAGACAGAGGGGGCATTTCCATTCGCCGGGAGCGATCGCGAGGGGGTGGCCGGAAACGAATGGCTGCCCCCTCATCCCGGAATGCTCCCGGACACTTAGCCACCACTCACTGTATAGGAGGGGGGTCCGATTGGACCCCCCAACTATACAAAGGCAATCACGTACACTGTACGTGATTGTGCCTGTCGGTGCCATTCTGCCGACGTATATATACAGTGAGCGGTCGTTAAGTGGTTAAAGGAGAATTTTTTTTTTTTCAAAATTACTTTTTTTATTATTTTTATTGCATTTTAGTGTAAGTATGAGATCTGAGGTCTTTTTGACCCCAGATCTCATATTTAAAAGGTCCTGTCATGCTTTTTTTCTAGTACAAGGGATGTTTCCATTCCTTGTAATAGGAATAAAAGTGACCAAAATTATTTTTATTTAAAAGGACAGTGTCAAAATTAAAAGTAAAATAAAGAAGATAAAATAAAAATTATTTAAAGCGCCCCGTCCCGACGAGCTCGCGTGCAGAAGCGAACGCATACGTGAGCAGTGCCTAAGGAGATTTTTAGGGGAAAAGTTTGTTGCCATTCCACGAGCGGGGGCAATTTTGAAGCGTGACATGTTGGGTATCAATTTACTTGGTGTAACATTATCTTTCACAATATAAAAAAAAATTGGGCTAACTTTACTGTCTTATTTTTAATTCAAAAAAGCATATTTTTTTAAAAAAAAAGTGCGCTTGTAAGACCGCTGCGCAAATACAGCGTGACAAAGTATTGCAACGACCGCCATTTTTTTTAGAATGTTAGAAAAAAAAAATATATATATATGTATATGTTTGGCGGTTCTAAGTAATTTTCTAGCAAAAAAAAATGATTTCAACTTGTAAACACAGAGTCTGAAAAATGTACAGCTGAACTCCTAGCAAACTTGTGATTTGGCAGGTGATCATACCTTTCTTTTCTACTGCTTGGTCACCAGCCTGTGATTTGACCGATAAGGACACTGATGAGGTCATCACTCTGCCTTACCGACCCTGATGAAGGTAAACTGACATGTCATGACAAATGCAGCAGAGCCCTGATTGGCTCAGTGAGCTGCCCATCCCTCTCCTAAGGTGAGGCTCGCAGGGGGCTAGTAGCAAGACTCGTATACCAGTTTTATATAAAATAAATAAATAAAATTATTAGTACATTGCTTGGGTTCAATCATATTTTTTTTATATCTGATCTGAGTTCAGCTTAAATGTATAAAGATTGAAATGCATTTTTGGGTTTCTGCTTTACTTTTGTAACCTGCCCTAGGAAAAAGGACAGCTGACATCCTGTTGCTGTTGGCAAAATTGTGTTCTAATGTTTACTTTATTTTCAGAAAGTCACCAAATTGGGCCAGTTTAAGGTGAAAGAGGAGGAGAGCTCATCACCATCTATGCGCCCTGGGAGTCTCTTTTTCAGTCGCCCCAGCAAGCCAGAAGATACCCTTCCAAAAGGTAACCCCCTCATTAGGTTTAGAAACAGTAAAGGAATTTATTGAATCTGACATTTTAAAATTTACTCTAGGATCAATCACTTTTTTCTTTATCGTACATCACGTGACACAGAGCCTAGTAATTACTAAGTGGGTTATATTCCACCTTCAGGTGCTGGACACTGGTATAATCAATTAGGAAGTTTCCTCCCTATATAACCCCTCCCATACTGGGAGCACCTTAGTTTTTTGCCAGTGTCTAAGGTGTTGGTCACGAGTGAAGATGTGCTCTGAGAAGCTCCACTGGAGGGATCCATGCTGGATTTAAATAGCCTCCATAAAGACCAGATCCATCCAAAGTGCCATTGAGGCCAAGGTGGATGGTACCTGGGGCCTCGTATCCGAGGATCCTGGTCCCTAAAGGTCTATTGACTTAACCCGCCGTGATGGGTGAATATTGGGTCTGTCTGTGCTCAGCAGTATCCTGCGGCGGGGATTAGGTAAGTGAAGACAATCCTAGGTAAATACCTTAAGGATTATCTTCCATGAGTAGCTGCATGTCTTATCTGTTTTCCGCCACTAGAGACAGTAAAGAGACATACCTGGTGTTTCACTTACCATGCTCTCCAGGAACGAAAGCTCAGTGTCAGCCGGTCTGTTGAAGCAGCTCACTTCCTCCGCTTCAGGCTCTGCCACAGTTGGGGGGGGTCCCTCGTAGTCCGAGGTCCACGGCGCTCCTTTGGTGGATCTCTCCCCCTTCATTTCCCTACGCGCGAGAGGGGGCGCGCTTTTGAAGCCGGTAGGTGGGGGGAGGGGATGTGGTTGCCGCTGGCACGCTCGTGCACACTGGCTCATAGTGCAGGCGCAGGGCGGGCCCTTCAAAGAAGCCCCAGACGCCAGAGCTCTGTAAAGCCAGAGGGACACAGCAGCTTGGGGCTTGTAAGCACCTCCTGTGTGTTGGATATAGACATACCTAAAACGCCTACTCAGCATCAAGCTGTGCAGATTAGCAGGTATTGTTTTTTTGCTAGACTAAGTTCAGCTGTTGATGCACCTGTGTTAAGTTCCTCTGCTTTTAGCTTATGACTATGTCTCCCTGTAGAAAAGGTTCAGGGGCAGGAATATAAAAGGGCACCAAGGTATTGCCACCTGAATCTGGTGGCCCTAATCGTGCTTGCATGATACCATCCTCCCCTGTAGAGACTTAAGGCAGCCACACAGGTTGAGCCATCGGCCCTGTCAGGCATTGCAGCCTCCCCCAACATTGCAGCCACTCTGCTTATGTCAGTTTGGACATTTTTTTTGCATTGCATTTGTTGGTTCTAAGAGGTTAACTGCTATAATCGCAGCATCCTCACAAGAAGCAGAAACCGGGGTGTGCCCCTTCCCCTGCTCTAAATCCTCAAACAAGAGGATTAAAGACCTGAGGATGAAAGTTCACTGTCAGAGGACAGGGAACAGGTGCAGGCTAACGAGGCGGAGGCATCGGAAGCCTCTCAAGTTCTGGAGTTGCAGCTGCAGTCTTTTTCAGAGATTTATACTGCGTACAATTTACCCTCAGCCTAGACGGCCAAAGCCTCTGTCTCCTCCTTGGGGTTTTTAAAAAATTAAAATAAAAAATTCCCATAGGTTGCTTGTACCTTCCCACTCCATACATTACAGCAACAGTTTATTTCTGCTGATTGAAGCTGTTTTTTTCTCCTCCTAAATACTCTAGCCGAGGAGTAGAGGTTGCTAGAAAAACCTCCACAGGATCCTCATCCTGGTGCTGGCTTCAGGCTAGCCAAATGCACAACTGCTGGGATGCACAGTTGCTGGTGCACATTGTTGCTAACGCACATCAGCTATATCGCATGATTGCGGAAACGCACATCTGCAGAGGATAACTTCCTCTTTCCCAGTCCACATGTTTGCATAAAATACATGAGTTTGGAATGTACAAAATGCATGTGGGGTAAAAAGTCCTTGATTACCCAAGGATATTTGGTCACACAGAGAGGCTTGTTTTCACAGAAATGCCTAAAATCGCATAAAAATGCTTGATTGCATAAAGATGCTGGATCACACAGGGGTGCTTGATCACCCAAGAATCTTTGGTCACACAAGGGTACTTGTCCACACAGTAGTGCTTAAAATGCATAAGATGTTTGATCGCATAAAAAAAAATTGCTGAATCGCATAAAGATGCATGATCGCCTAGATTTTGCACGATTGCATAATGAGGCATGATAATTTAAGTTTCCTTAATCATACAGGATTCCTTGTGTTGACATGTCTGCATGGATACATGTTGCATAACACGTTCATAAACGCATGCTTGCCTGCAAGATGCTCGTTCCACATAGCACACGTGCTATATGTATGCGTGGTATACAGCGCACACTTTTTTATGTTTTGCCTAAAACATATTTGTATGAATTCATGCTTCCATGAACTCACGCTTCCATAGAGGCATATATGGCTTTAACGCTTGCCACATACACATATGGGGACCTATTTGCATATGCGTTTTATTTACATGGGACTGTAGAGGTTGTCTGCGTTTCGCAGGGGAACAGCACCTCTTCCAGTTGGTGGTCTTGCCCTTTGGGTTAGCCACCATGCGCGGGTTTACAGGGTGCTAGGGCCCGCCTCTAGCAGGTCTAAAGGCCCAGGGTATAGCAGTAATGGCATACCGAGGCAATCTGCTGCTGATAGATCAGTCAGTAGCATGGCTGGACCGAAGTGTGTCCAGCATGGTCAAGTATCTGGAACTGGGTTAGGATCCCAGTCTACAGGTACATTCTTACGTTCGGTAAGAAGCTTGGAATGTGTGGGACACAGCCCAAAAAGGAGAGTTTTTTTGCCTCCGACAAAGTCGGCGTTATAAGAAAGCTGGTCTATGTGGTCAAGGCAAGGAAGCGTTCCTTACATTTGCCTTTTGCTTAAGGTGCTAGGGAAGATGGTGGCTTCATTGAAAGCAGTTCCCTATGCTCAGTTTCATTCAAGTTTCCTACAAACACTTTTCTGTTGGCCTGGAACAAGTAGATCCTAACCTGGCATTATCCAAAGAGTCTGGTCCCAGGGATACGCTAGAGTCTCAGTTGGTGGTTCTTAACCAAAAGATTGGCAGAAAGAAAGATCCTCATGCCGGTTACCTGGGAGGGTGGCGGCTACGAAGGCTGGTCTCTAGGGATGGAGGCCAGGCCTGGAAGAGACCACTGCCCAGGGGAAGTGGTCAAGCTCCAAGTGAGCCTTATCCGTCAAAATTCTAGAGCTACGGCTAGCACGTCTGGCTTAAGGGCCTGGGCGTTTAGGTTGCAGGATTGTTCTGTCACTTTTTTGTTTTTGGGTATAATACTCTTAAACCACTTCAGCCCCGGAAGAATTTACCCCCTTCCTGACCAGAGCATTTTTTGCGATTCGGCACTGCATCGCTTTAGCTGACAATTGCGCGGTTGTGCATCATTCTACCCAAACAAAATTGACGTATTTTTTTCCCTACAAATAGAGATTTCTTTTGGTGGTATTTGATTAACTAGAGGTCGACCGATATATCGGCTGGCCGATATATCGGCCGATATTTAGGCATTTTTGATAAATCGGCTTTGGCCGATTAATATCAAAACTGGCCGATATTATTCACTGGCTGCACTTCCTCCCCCCTCCTCCTCCCTCCTCCTCCTCCACACTTCTCCACACTCAGCAGCATCAAGCGCCGTGCTGTGTGTGTGTGTGTGTGTGAAACTGAAAGTAAGAGGAGAGAGAGAGGATGTGTCAGCTTGATGTCGGGGGTGGGCGGGACCCAGCAGATATTACACCAGCCAATGGGATGGTATGTGGGCGGGCCACTACGTCTAAAGCAGCTCAATCATTGGCTGGTGTAATTTAGCTGCTGGCCCGCCCACCCCCACATCGAGCTCAATTCTAACAGCTCTCTCTCTCTCTCTCTCTCCTCTCTGTCAGTTTCACACATTACACTCGGCTTAGTGTGAAACCTGCCAGTGCCCCAAGCCAGTGCCATCTGTCAGTGCCCAAGCCAGTGCCATCTGTCAGTGCCCCCAGCCAGTGCCCCCAGCCAGTGCCATCTGTCAGTGCCCCCAGCCAGTGCCATCTGTCAGTGCCCAAGCCAGTGCCATCTGTCAGTGCCCAAGCCAGTGCCATCTGTCAGTGCCATCTGTCAGTGCCCCCAGCCAGTGCCATCTGTCAGTGCCCCCAGCCAGTGCCATCTGTCAGTGCCCCCAGCCAGTGCCATCTGTCAGTGCCCCCAGCCAGTGCCATCTGTCAGTGCCCCCAGCCAGTGCCATCTGTCAGTGCCACAAGCCAGTGCCAATCAGTGCCACCGCCAATCGGTGCCATCTGTTAGTGCCACCAGCCAGTGCCAATCAGTGTCACCCAAATCAGTGCCCCCAGCCAGTGCCATCTGTCAGTGCCCAAGCCAGTGCCCCCAGCCAGTGCCATCTGTCAGTGCCCCCAGCCAGTGCCATCTGTCAGTGCCACCAGCCAGTGTCAATCAGTGTCACCACCAATCGGTGCCATCTGTCAGTGCCACCAGCCAGTGTCAATCAGGGCCATCTGTCAGTGCCACCCAAATCAGTACCACCGCCAATCGGTGCCATCTATCAGTGCCACAGCCAGTGCCATCTGTCAGTGCCCCCAGCCAGTACCAATCAGTGCCACCAGCCAGTGCCATCTGTCAGTGCCACAAGCCAGTGCCAATCGGTGCCATCTGTCAGTGCCACCGCCAATCAGTGCCATCTGTCAGTGCCACCGCCAATCAGTGCCATCTGTCAGTGCCACCGCCAATCAGTGCCATCTGTCAGTGCCACCAGCCAGTGCCAACCAGTGTCACACGCCAGTGCCACCCAGTTCCAATTGCAAGTGCCACTGCCAATCAGTGCCATCCGTTCCAAACCAGTGCCCCCTGCTGCCAATCGGTGCCATCTGTCAGTTCCGAACCAGTACCACCTGCCAGTGCCATCTGTCAGTTCCAAACCAGTGCCATCTGTCAGTTCCAAACCAGTGCCACCTGCCAGTGCCAATAGAGCCATCTGTCAGTTCCAAACCAGTACCGCCAGCCAGTGCCACATGCCAGTGCCATCTGTCAGTTCCAAACCAGTGCCATCTGTCAGTTCCAATAGTGCCACCTGCCAGTGCCATCTGTCAGTTCCAAACCAGTGCCACCTGCCAGTTCCAAACCAGTGCCATCTGTACTGAGGACATCAAGTGTGTGCTAGAGTGACAGGAGTAAGCAGGAAGGAATAGAGTGGGTGAGGGTTTTTTTTTTTTAATCGGCCTAAAATATCGGCCACAAAAATCGGCATCATATATCGGCCATCGGCCGCCCCAATTTCAAAATATCGGCATCGGCCAGAGAAAAACCCATATCGGTCGACCTCTATGATTAACTCTGTGGTTTTTATTTTTTGCGCTATAAACAAAAGAAGAGCGACAATTTTGAAAAAAAAACACATTTTTTTTACTTTTTGCTATAATAAATATCCCCCAAAAATATATAAAAAACTATTTTTCTTTCTCGTACATCACGGGACACAGAGCGGCATAGTCATTACTATGTGGGTTATATAGTTTACCTTCAGGTGCTGGCACTGGCAACTTCCAAACCGGAAGTACCCTCCCCTATATAAGCCCCTCCCATCCGGGAGCACCTCAGTTTTTTGCCAGTGTCTAAGGTGTTGGCCAAGAAGTAACATGTGTTTTTCACTGAGCTTGCGTACAGGTTCTTTTGGGCCTCAGTAAGCTATTCTGGATCCGACCAAAAAAGCTTCATAGCTAAACGGTCGGTACCCGGGCCTTGCAGAGAAGAGCAAGGTTTTGCCTGTAATGCTTCTCTTAGGAGAGCTGGACCCTGGGATCCAGAGCTCTGGTCATACCCACGACCAAGATGTTTTCTGTGCAGGGTGCTATACAGGTCCAGGGGAGTGGAATCCTTGGGAACCCGGTCCCTGAAGGTTTAATTACAATGCCTGCCGTGATAGGTGAAGTTTGGGCTTCTGTGGACCAAACAGAGTCCTGCGGCGGGGAAAAGGTAAGTGGGGGCCCCTCAGGAACTTGGTTCTATTGAGGGGACCCCCAAGCCTAATATGTCTTTCTGCCTGTTACCTAACGGTATTCCCGCTAAATATCTATGCATGCCTGTAACTACAAAAAAATGTAATATTTTTAATAGTGGTCAAGAAAAAAAAAAAAATAATATAGACTGCGGTACCTGTGTTAATCCACTAGAGGCCGCTGTGGAACGTTTCTTGTCATGTGGACTGTTTTCTTTTCATCAGAGCAAGTCCAGGCAGATGGTGAGTTCTCTTATGGGAAACTGCTAACTCTGCCATGTTGCAATGCTCGTCCATCCCCCGGCCAGCGGCAAAAGGGCCCTGTCTCCTGTCCCTAGTTTCCCTTTTCAAAAAAGAGCGCCGAAGGCGCACGTGCGCGTGCACGCGCCTCTATATATAGAGGTGAGCTGGGAAAGGGGGCGGAGCTTGGGGCATGACGCTCTGTGCGCGCCGCAGCGCTTCTGCGCATGTGCGGGCGTCCCAGCATGTTAAAAGACACAATTATGTGTTGTGAGCCGGCTATGGAGTGCAGAGACAGAGCTGGCAACATTTAAAAAAGGCATACAGCAAGCGGTTGATGCAGGCATCCCCATAGAAAGGCACATTAGTAGACACCAACTGTTTTTATAGCAGCAATTGTGCTAGACTATTGTCAGTAAGTGGTGTATTTCGGCTGGAATACCTCAGCTTTGGGCTTAGGAATATGCCGTCAAAAAACTCCGGGACTAAAAATTCCAGGAAGCATAGGGGGTCTCCATCGGGCTCTGAGGATCTTGGGCATGCTTCGGCTGCACCAATCTCCCCTGAAGAATCAGAGGTTAGTGACCGTAGAGCACCCTCAGGAGTACCTGGTACTGTGGCTGTCCTCAGTTCACCTGCTCCTGTGTATGTAACAGAGGAGGTTTTTTCCTCAGCTCTGGGAGGACTGGAAGAAAGATTGACAACATTGATCGCTGCTTCCCTGTCACAGGGAAAGAGCGCTCGATCTCCGTCTCCTCCCTCAGAGTACCTGTTAGCAGAGCAACAGTCCCATACAGGGATCGACCTACCTGAAGGGGATCAGGATGAGGTTGATTCTGTTGTAGAGAAATCAACAGTGGAAGAGCCATTCTCAGCATCACATGCTGAAAGATTATGGGTTCAGTCCCTGACTAACATGGTCCGATCAGCATTTAAAATGCCCCTTGCGGAGCCATCATCCACTTCTGTCTCCTCGTTGGGGTCGCTAAAAGCTCCCCAGACTGGTTTGTTCCTTTCCAATCCATCCTTTACTGGAAGGGCTCATTTACCAGGATTGGGAACATCCTGATAAAATATTTACTCCTCCCAAGAGATTTCAGGTGGTCTATCCCATGGAGGATAAGTTCATCAAAAAATGGAGGGTCCCTACAGTGGACGCAGCCATCTCTTGTGTGAATAAATCACTGACATGTCCAGTAGATAATGTTCAAATGTTCAAGGACCCAATAGATAAAAAATTGGAGTCCTTATTGAAATCTGCTTTTGCTACAGCAGGCTTGGTGACACAACCAGCAGTGGCAGCTATTGGGGTCTGCCAAGCAGTGAAGGATCAGTTGAAACAGGTCTTAAGGGACTTGCCAGATCAGCAGGCCCTTGCCCTAGCTGATCTACCTAGAGCCTTATGCTTTGCGGTTGACGCTATAAAGGATTCAATCCATCAGGCCTCCCGCCTTACGCTGTCTGTAGTACATATGCGCAGGCTTCTATGGCTCAAAAACTGGTCTGCTGAAGCCCCCTGTAAAAAATTGCTGGTCAACTTTCCATTTCATGGTGAGCGCTTATTCGGGGAAGACCTGGACAAATATATCCAGAAAATTTTCAGCGGTAAAAGTACACTCTTGCCGGTTAAAAACAGAGTTAGAGGTCCCTCTTTTAAGAGGCCTGCTTCTCCAGTCCCTAGGACATCGGCTGTGAAACAGTTCCGACGGCCTCCTCGGTCAAATCCCGGGGGTAAAAATCAGGGACAATCGCAGGGTAACAAGAAGCCCTGGGTCAGGAGAGGTACAAAACCTCCCCCAAAGTCAAATGCATGAAGGGTTGCCCCCACTCAATCGGGTGGGGGGAAGACTTCAGTTGTTCGCAGAGACCTGGCGGGACACGATCAGAGACAGATGGGTGCTCTCCGCAGTAAGTCTGGGATACAAATTGGAGTTAAAAGACTCCCCTCCTTCCCATTTTATAAGGTCGAGCGTGCCAAGGGATCCCTGGAAGAGAGGATCCCTCCTGTTGGCACTAGAACAACTATTGCTCCAAGCAGTAATTATGGAGGTCCCCCTAGAAGAATGGGGGTTCGGGTTTTACTCAAACCTCTTTACAGTCCCGAAGCCAAACGGGGACGTGAGGCCCATATTAAATCTAAAAGGGCTAAACAAATTCCTACATATCAGGACTTTCCGGATGGAGTCGATCCGATCGGTGGCCGCTGCCCTACAAGGGGAGGAATGGTTAGCCTCGATCGACATCAAAGATGCTTATTTGCACATTCCCATCTTTCCAGTCCACCAAAAATTTCTACGCTTTGCAGTAGAAGGGCGCCATTTTCAGTTCAGAGCCTTACCCTTCGGTCTGGCCACAGCACCACGCGTGTTCACAAAAATTCTGGCCCCATTATTGGCCAATCTAAGAACACGAGGTGTAACGATAATGGCATATCTAGACGACTTGTTGCTGATAGACCACTCAGTGGAAAAACTAGAAGTGGTTGTTCACGAGACAATCGAGTATCTGGAATCTCACGGTTGGATTATCAACCGAGACAAGTCAGCCCTAAAACCAGTCAAAAGTCTGGAATACTTGGGGCTAAGGCTGGATTCAGACCAGAGAAAAATTTTCTTGCCTCAAGAAAAGGGGTCGTCTTTGAGAGATTTGATCCACTTAGTGGGCTCAAAAAGACAGCCATCCATACGCCTGTGCATGAGGCTGCTGGGAAAAATGGTGGCATCATTCGAAGCAGTACCCTACGGTCAATTCCATTCAAGGAAATTGCAAAGGGCCATACTGTCAGCCTGGAACAAAAAAGTTCAGGCTCTGGACTTACCAATGTCCTTGTCCCCTTCCGTTCGCAAAAGCCTCCGTTGGTGGTTGGTTCCCCAGAATCTGGAAAAAGGGAAATCCTTCAGTCCGATTTCTTGGAAGGTGGTCACTACAGATGCCAGCCTTATAGGCTGGGGAGCAGTACTGGAGCAATGGTCTCTCCAGGGCAGATGGTCGGATGCAGAAAAGGCCCTGCCCATCAATCTCTTAGCGATACGAGTAGCCCGGTATGCCCTAGTAGCATGGACATCCAAACTCCAAGGGTCCCCTGTCAGAATTCAATCGGACAATGCCACGGTAGTGGCATATATCAATCATCAGGGTGGCACCAGGAGTCGTGCAGCCCAGAGGGAAGTAAATTGCATCCTGAAATGGGCAGAAAGATATGTCCCAGCCATATCCGCGGTATTCATTCCAGAAGTGGAGAATTGGAAGGCGGACTTTCTAAGTCGCCAACAATTATGCCCAGGGGAATGGTCCCTTCACCCCGAGGTTTATCCGGACAATATGTCAGCGGTGGGGAACACCGGATGTAGATCTGCTAGCATCCAGATTCAACGCAAAAGTGGACAGGTTTGTCTCTTGGACAAGGGATCCCCTAGCTTGCGGCTCGGATGCCCTAGTGTTCCCTTGGGATCAGTTCAAGCTGATATACAGGTCCTTCTCAAAAAATTAGCATATTGTGATAAAGTTCATTATTTTCTGTAATGTACTGATTAACATTAGACTTTCATATATTTTAGATTCATTACACACAACTGAAGTAGTTAAAGCCTTTTCTTGTTTTAATATTGATGATTTTGGCATACAGCTCATGACAACCCAAAATTCCTATCTCAAAAAATTAGCATATCATGAAAAGGTTCTCTAAACGAGCTATTAACCTAATCATCTGAATCAACTAATTAACTCTAAACACCTGCAAAAGATTCCTGAGGCTTTTAAAAACTCCCAGCCTGGTTCATTACTCAAAACCGCAATCATGGGTAAGACTGCCGACCTGACTGCTGTCCAGAAGGCCATCATTGACACCCTCAAGCAAGAGGGTAAGACACAGAAAGAAATTTCTGAACGAATAGGCTGTTCCCAGAGTGCTGTATCAAGGCACCTCAGTGGGAAGTCTGTGGGAAGGAAAAAGTGTGGCAGAAAACGCTGCACAACGAGAAGAGGTGACCGGACCCTGAAGAAGATTGTGGAGAAGGACCGATTCCAGACCTTGGAGGACCTGCGGAAGCAGTGGACTGAGTCTGGAGTAGAAACATCCAGAGCCACCGTGAACAGGCGTGTGCAGGAAATGGGCTACAGGTGCCGCATTCCCCAGGTCAAGCCACTTTTGAACCAGAAACAGCAGCAGAAGCGCCTGACCTGGGCTACAGAGAAGCAGCACTGGACTGTTGCTCAGTGGTCCAAAGTACATTCGGAAATCAAGGTGCCAGAGTCTGGAGGAAGACTGGGGAGAGGGAAATGCCAAAATGCCTGAAGTCCAGTGTCAAGTACCCACAGTCAGTGATGGTCTGGGGTGCCATGTCAGCTGCTGGTGTTGGTCCACTGTGTTTTATCAAGGGCAGGGTCAATGCAGCTAGCTATCAGGAGATTTTGGAGCACTTCAGGCTTCCATCTGCTGAAAAGCTTTATGGAGATGAAGATTTCATTTTTCAGCACGACCTGGCACCTGCTCACAGTGTCAAAACCACTGGTAAATGGTTTACTGACCATGGTATTACTGTGCTCAATTGGCCTGCCAACTCTCCTGACCTGAACCCCATAGAGAATCTGTGGGATATTGGGAAGAGAAAGTTGAGAGACGCAAGACCCAACACTCTGGATGAGCTTAAGGCCGCTATCGAAGCATCCTGGGCCTCCATAACACCTCAGCAGTGCCACAGGCTGGTTGCCTCCATGCCACGCCGCATTAAAGCAGTCATTTCTGCAAAAGGATTCCCGACCAAGTATTGAGTGCATAACTGAACATAATTATTTGAAGGTTGACTTTTTTTGTATTAAAAACACTTTTCTTTTATTGGTCGGATGAAATATGCTAATTTTTTGAGATAGGATTTTTGGGTTTTCATGAGCTGTATGCCAAAATCATCAATATTAAAACAAGAAAAGGCTTGAACTACTTCAGTTGTGTGTAATGAATCTAAAATATATGAAAGTCTAATGTTTATCAGTACATTACAGAAAATAATGAACTTTATCACAATATGCAAATTTTTTGAGAAGGACCTGTATGCATTCCCACCGCCACAATTGTTACCTCGATTACTCCGCAGAATCAGGGTAGAAAAGAAACCAGTGATTCTGGTGGCTCCAGCGTGGCCCCGAAGAGCATGGTACGCGGAGATTGTAAAAATGTCAGTGGGGAGTCCTTGGACTCTCCCACATCGTCCGGACCTGCTTTCGCAAGGACCGATATACCACCCTTCCTTACCAGCCCTAGGTTTGACGGCCTGGCTATTGAAGCCCACATTCTAAAAAAGAGAGGGCTCTCTAAGCCTGTGGTATCTACCATGATCAATGCCAGGAAGCCGGTATCCAGGCAGATCTACTATAGAATCTGGAAGGCGTACATCGCGTGGTGTGAGGCCAAGAAATGGCATCCACGTAAGTACGTAATAGGTAGGATTCTGGACTTCCTACAGTGGGCTGTAGATAGGAAGCTTGCCTTGAGTACTATCAAGGGTCAGATTTCGGCCTTGTCAATATTTTTTCAAAGGCCCTTGGCTTCGCATTCACTAGTTAAAGCCTTTATACAAGGAGTGATGCGTATTAGCCCTCCGGTTAATATTCCCATATGTCCATGGGACTTAAACCTGGTTCTGTCGGTTCTACAGAAGCAACCATTTGAACCATTACAGCATATTTCCTTGGTTCTTCTCACCAGGAAATTGATTTTTCTAGTAGCCATTTGTTCGGCTAAAAGAGTGTCGGAATTAGCAGCTATGTCCTGTAAAGAGCCATATCTGGTTATCCATAAGGACAGAGTAGTGTTACGTCCTCATCCAGCCTTTCTTCCTAAGGTGGTATCGAGGTTTCATTTGAACCAAGATGTGGTTCTTCCTTCTTTTTTCCCCAAACCTAGTTCAGTAGAGGAAAAATTATTACATTCTTTGGATGTAGTAAGAGCAGTTAAAGCTTATCTAAAAGCCACTGCTCAGATTCGCAGAACGGATACTTTGTTTGTTCTGCCGGAAGGCCCCAGAAGGGGTTAGGCAGCGTCAAAATCTACTTTAGCCAGGTGGATTCGACAGGTCATAATACAAGCCTATGGCTTGAGAAAGAGACCGCCTCCGTTCAAAGTTAGGTCGCACTCCACGAGAGCAGTTGGAACTTCATGGGCAGTGCATCACCAGGCCTCCCTGGCTCAAATCTGTAAGGCCGCAACATGGTCTTCAGTACACACGTTTACTAGGTTCTACCAGGTGGACGTTAGAAGTCAGGAGGATGTCGCCTTTGGGCGCAGTGTGTTGCAGGCCGCAAAAGATCCTCATGTCTGATAGCGCTCAGCTTATGTATGGTGTATCCCCCCCCCCCCCCTCATTGGGCATTGCTTTAGGACATCCCACATAGTAATGACTATGCCGCTCTGTGTCCCGTGATGTACGAGAAAGAAAATAGGATTTTTATAACAGCTTACCTGTAAAATCCTTTTCTTGGAGTACATCACGGGACACAGAGCTCCCACCCCTCTTTTGGGGACACTTATTGCTTTGCTACAAAACTGAGGTACTCCCGGATGGGAGGGGCTTATATAGGGGAGGGTACTTCCGGTTTTGGAAGTTGCCAGTGCCAGCACCTGAAGGTATCTATATAACCCACATAGTAATGACTATGCCGCTCTGTGTCCCGTGATGTACTCCAAGAAAAGGATTTTACAGGTAAGCTGTTATAAAAATCCTATTTTTTGGTAAAAAAAAATTGCAATAAGCGTATATTGATTGGTTTGCGCAAAAGTTATAGCGTCTACAAAATAGGGGCTAGATTTATGGCATTTTTTTTTTCTACTATTAATGGGGGCGATCTGCGATTTTTTTTTTTTTTTTTTTTTTTATCGGGACTGCGACATTATGGCGGACACATCGGACACTTTTGACACTATTTTGGGACCATTGTCGTTTATACAGCGATCAGTGCTATAAAAATGCACTGATTACTGTGTAAATGACACTGGCAGGGAAGGGGTGATCAAGGGGTTAAGTGTGTTCTAGGGAGTGATTCTAACTGTGGGGGGGGTGGGCTACCACTGACATGACAGCGATCACTGCTCCCGATGACAGGGAGCAGTAGATCCCTGTCATGTCAGTAGGCAGAACAGGGAAATGCCTTGTTTACATAGGCATCCCCCGTTCTGCCTCTCCTCACCGCAATCGTGGGCCGCCAGCGAACATCGAGTTCGCAGGACCCGTGGGCACATTCCCTAGGCGCACGGTAGCGCACGCCCTTAGGCAGCAAATTTAAAGGGACGTACAGGTACGCCCATTTGCCTGCCCGTGCCATTCTGCCGACGTGCGGTGGTCGGGAAGCGGTTAAAGAGGAGCTCCAGTCTCCCCCCAAAAATTAGGTCAGCAGCTACAAATACTGCATAGAAGAAAATCGGCCGCTCACCACCAGGAGCTTGAATTCCCTTTATTCCCATATTTCTACAAAGGTAAACAACAGTAGTGAACAAGCACATTGGTTCCGTGTGAAACCTTTTATCCTATGTATTCTGTTTACCTTTGGCATAGTGTGCGGTTGTGGTCTGTGGTGGTGTGCGGTTGATTTTCCTGTATACCTGTATATTATGGTGGCGAGCCGGGGCCGGCACCCACATTGGATGGCTGATCATTTATCCACCTGAGTGGTATACACACTCTCTGACATTACAAATACTGGAGCTGCTGACTTTTAATATAAGAACACTTACCTGTCCAGGGATCCAGTGATGTCCTCACCTGAGCCGATTCTTTAATTGGCTTCGGGTGCAGGCGCCAGCATCTTACGTAAGGGAAAGGCAGTGAAGCCTTCTGCACATGCGTGAGCCGTGCTGCGCTTCGTGAATGGTCATGCAGTCTCTTCTGGGACCTGTGATGTTTCCCAGAAGACTGCAGGGGGAAAAAAGGGGGGCGGAACTTCCACACCGATCGCCACGACAATCTGACCAGAAGTGGAAGCAGGTACTTGTCAAACCCAGGTGCCTGCTCCCCCTCCCCCCCAGAAAGTGCCAAATGTGGCAATGGAGGGGAAAGGAGGCAAACAAGCGGAACTTCGCCTTTTCCTGGCCTGTAACTTTTGTGAATAATAGTGACACACTTTTTTTTTTTTTTTGTGGCACATTATTGAATTGTGATGGATATGATTTGGTTGATGTATTTTCTCCCTGTACTTGTCCCATAGCACCGCCACCCTCACAAAGCTACGCCTCTGTGGCATTACAGGGAACCAGCTCCACTGATGCCAGCAGTGATAAGCCAGTCACCAAAACTTCACCCAGCAATGCCACACCAAAGGTAATGTAGTATTATTTATCTATTTTTTTCTATAATTCTATGCATGAAATGTATCTTTATGTTGAAGTGGAGCAGCTATTACAAATCTACTATACACCTGTATCTCGGTTATTTTTTTGTCCTATACTTTTACATTTTATATTATTTTTTTTGTTTAATTTTTTTTCTTCTTTAAACTTTATTTCTTTATTAAAGCATTTTTTCCATACATTTATAAATTTTGACATTCATATCCCCATTCTCCTACCCTCCCCCTCCCTCCCACCCTCCCCCTCCCTCCCTCCCCCTCCCTCCCTCCCTCTCCCTCCCTCCCTCCCTCCCTCTCCCTCCCTCCCACACCTTCATAGAAAAAAATCAAAAGAGAAAAAAGTGGTCTATTTAAAAGCTAGATCCCTAAGACCCGGTTCACACAGGGGCAACTCCGGACGCGACTTCAGGTAGCCCCGAGTTGCCCCAAGTCGCGCTATTTTTAAAACTAATTGAAGTGAATGGAGATGTACACGACTGCAGTCGCTCCGACTTCAAAAAAGGTTCCTGAACTACTTCAATCAGACTTCTAGGCGACCTGTAGGCAAGTTGTACCCATTGATTTCAATGGAAGTCGCTTAGAAGTCTGATCACTGTTCATTTTGAAGGCAACTTTACAGGAAGCAGAAAGGAATTTACCCAGAAGCCACAAGGAATTTACTTCAAGTCGTCTTGTTAATGACCAAGTCGAGCTGAAGTCTCCTCCAAGTCTCGCTGTGATTCATGCTCAAGTCGTGTCTGAGTTGCTTCTGGAAGTCGCAATGGAAGTAGTGTTGCCCCAGTGTGAACCGGCTTCAAGTGTTTCCTGGGTGAATGTTTATCATAATATCCGTGCATCAATCTATTTCCTTCTTCCCCATCTGCTTCTTCCTATCGCATCTATCCACTTCATCCTCACATCCGTCCCCTGCACTCTCCTTTATTTTACTCTTAGTTTTTCATAGGCCACATCATATTTCTATTATATATCTTGGTTTAGATGTTAATACCTCTTGCTTCCCACCAAAGTTTCCAGATTTTGTCGTAATTTCTTTAATCCCCCTTGTCTAACATATAATATGTAATTTCTCCTTAAGAATCAGCTCATGCATATTATATACCCATTCCCTACTGGAGGGAGGCAGGACCGATTTCCACTTCTGGGCAATCCACTTCCTTGCCTGGAATAGGCATCTCATGATTGCAATCTGAGTATTTGGTGGGTTCTCCACCCCTTCCACCAGTCCTAGGATACACTGCTTCACCTTTAAGTCTATAGAAGATCCAAACACCCGGTTTATAACTCCTACTACCTCCCTCCAATAGTAAACCAGCTTCGGTCATCTCCCCCCATGTCCTATACTTAACCAATTGCCTACAGGGCACTTTTACCCCCTTCCTGCCCAGGCCAGCTTTCAGCGCTGTCACAATTTGAATGACAATTGCGCGGTCATGCAACACTGTACCCAAATTAATTTTTTATAAGTTTTCCTCACAAATAGAGCTTTCTTTTGGTGCTAATTAATCACTGCTGGGTTTTTTATTTTTTGCCAAAAAGACAGAACATTTCAGAAAAAAAGAAAGTTTTTTTCTTAGTTTCTGTAATTTATTTTTATTTTTTAATAAGTCATTTTTCTCCTTCACTGCTGAAACTGCACTGATGAGGCAGCACCAATATGCAGCACTGATAGGCGGCATTGATGTGCAGGCACTGACTTGCATTACTGATAGGCACAGAATGGCATCACTGATGGGTACAGACTGGCAATGCTGCTGGACACTGTTGGGGCTGCACTGATTATCTGTACAGATCTCCCCTGTGAGGAGATGCCGCTGATCGGCTCTAGTCTACCCAAACTCCGTCAGTGTAAGGCGAGGAGAGACGATTACCGAAACAAGGGGTAAAGAGCCGTGTCTTCGCTGCACACTCACAAGGTGAGACTGGGCAACGTCGTAGGACATTGGCTCAGGACAAGAGGGGATCCAGCCAGCAGTCATTTGTCTAAACAGCGGGTGGGAGGTGGGCAGTTAAAGCGATTGTCAATGGCTCCCGATGCTCTCAGCCAAGCCAGGAGAGGGGAGAAGAGCTGCTGCAGACGTGCACATCGCTGGACTGAGATCGGCTGTGGGGGGAAGCTGCACTTAAAAACTTAGAGGAGCTCCAGTTTGGGCAAAAAAAAAAAAATGAGTCAGCAATTACAAATACTGTAGCTGCTGAGTTTTAATATAAGGGCACTCACCTGTCCAGGGATCCAGCAATGTCGGCACCCCGGGCCAATTCATCAATCAGCTTCGGGTGCAGGCGCCGGCATCTTCACTAAGGGAATCTGGCTGTGAAGCCTTCAGGCTTCACGGTCGGTTTCCTACTGCACATGCGCAATTCGCGCTGAGCTTTCTGTGTGTCCTAGAAGGCAGTGGGGGGGGGGGGGGGGTGGTAAAGAGAAGGGGCCGGAAATACTCGCTGTCAAAAAACAGGTACCCGCTCCCCCCCGTGCACAAAAAGTGCGAAATGTGGCAGTGGAAGGGTGCAAACAAGCGGAGCTTCCCCTTTTGGGTGGAGCGCCCTAAAAAAAAGGATCCTGTTCCTTTAACCACTTAACGACCGCCCACTGTAAATATACGCCGGCAGAATGGCACCGACAGGCAGAATCACGTATATGTACGTGATTGCCTTTGTATAGTTGGGGGGTCCGATCGGACCCCCCTTCTTTACAGTGAGCGGTCGTTTTACCTTCGGGAGCGATCCGGCATGAGGGGAAGGCAGTTCGATTCCGGCCACCCCCTCTCGATCGCTCCCGGCGAATGAGAGCTTCCCCTGCCTGTGTGCTTGTTTACACAGGCTGGAGGAAGTGATGTCATCTCTCCTGCGGCGCTCACATATACCGAGCGCCGTACAGGAGAAGATGCAGGTTAGTGCACACAACACTACACTGACACCAGGACACAAAGGTACATAAATCGCCCCCCCAGACCCCCCCCCAGATCACCCCCCAGTCACAGTGTCACTGATTGCAGTGACCATTTATTTAGTGATCACTGCAATCAGTGACATTTGTGACTGTAAAAGTGTCAGTACATTTAGTTTTAGGTCCAGTGTAGCCCCCTAACCCCCCCTAATAAAGGTTTAACCCCCTGATCACCCCCCAGATAACCCTTTCACCCCCTAGTACCGCCGTCGCTAAGCGATCATTTTTCTGATCGATGTCTTAGCGTCGGTGATGCTGATCGGTAGCCAGTAATTTTTTTTAGATTCGCCGCAGGTTTTTATAGCGTCGGGTACCCCCATATATTACCTAATAAAGGTTTAACCCCCTTGATCGCCCCCCAGGTAACCCTTTCACCCTCTATCACCACGGTCACTAAGCGATAATTTTTCTGATCAATGTTTTAGCGTCGGCGATGCTGATCGGTAGCCAGTAATTTTTTTTAGGTTCGCCGCAGGTTTTTATAGCGTCGGGTACCCCCATATATTACCTAATAAAGGTTTAACCCCCTTGATCGCCCCCCAGGTAACCCTTTCACCCCCTATCACCACTGTCACTAAGCGATAATTTTTCTGATCGCTGTCTTAGCGTCGGTGATGCAGATCGGTAGCCAGTAATTTTTTTTAGGTTCGCCGCAGGTTTTTATAGCGTCAGGTACCCCCATATATTATCTAATAAAGGTTTAACCCCCTGATCGCCCCCCAGGTAACCCTTTCACCCCCTATCACCACTGTCGCTAAGCGATCGTTTTTATGATCGTTGTCTTAGTGTCGGTGATGCAGATCGGTAGCCAGTAATTTTTTTTTAGGTTCGCCGTCAGGTTTTTATATAGCGTCAGGTACCCCCATATATTACCTAATAAAGGTTTTAACCCCCTAATTGCCCCTAGTTAACCCTTTCACCAGTAATCACCATATAAGTGTTACGGGTGACGCTGGTTAGTTAGTTTGCTTTTTATAGTGTCAGGGCACCCGCCGTATATAACCCAATAAAGGTTTAACCCCCTGATCGCCCGGCGGGTGATATCAATTAGGTTTTAGCGTCAGAGAGGGTCTGCGTCACACCCCAGGCAGCGTCAGGTTAGTGCCAGTAACGCTAACACCCACGCGTGAAGCATACACCCCCCTTAGTGGTATAGTATCTGAACAGATCAATATCTGATCTGATCAGATCTATACTAGCGTCCCCAGCAGTTTAGGGTTCCCAAAAACGCAGTGTTAGCGGAATCAGCCCAGATACCTGCTAGCACCTGCGTTTTGCCCCTCCGTCCAGCCCAGACCACCCAAGTGCAGTATCGTTCGATCACTGTCACTTGCAAAACACAACACACATAGCTGCAGCGTTCGCAGAGACAGGCCTGATCCCTGCGACTCCAGTGCTGTCGGAGGTGATTTCGCCACCACAGTTAAAAAAAAAAAAGCATATATGCCGAAGCATTGGGGCAGCAGGAGCGGAGGAGCGATTTTGCTCCTAATGCCGCGTACATACAGTCGAAATTCCGACGGAGGCTTGCCCGTGAAAAAGTCTGACCATGTGTACGCGGCATAACTTTTGCGGGAAGATGCCCCCATGCTTCGGCATATATAAATGGTGCATGTATGCCCATCATTAGAAGTGGGTGGATGAAGGGCGGTATTCTAATGGTGGGCATACCCACCGATCAATCTTTTTTTTTCATTCAGCCAACAGGCTGCATGAAAAAAAAGATTACAATACATGTCCAACAAGGACCAGCAACGTACTGGTATGTTGCTGGACTTTGAATGTTTATACCAGAATGATGCCTGCGGGTTTAGGTATCATCTTGGTATCATTCTTTTCAGCCAGCGGCCGGCTTTCATGTAAAAGCAATCCTAGTGGCTAATTAGCCTCTGGACTGCTTTTACAAGCAGTGGGAGGGAATGACCCCCCCCCCCGGATATAAAAAGCGCCATTGGGAAATTGGGAAAGCATTTTATCACACCGATCTTGGTGTGGTCAGATGCTTTGAGGTCAGAGGAAAGATCTAGGGTCCAATAGACCCCAGTTTTTTCAAAAAAGAGTACCTGTCATTACCTATAGCTATCATAGGGGATATTTCTTTCTCGTACATCACGGGACACAGAGCGACATAGTCATTACTAATGGGTTATATAGATACCTTCAGGTGCTGGCACTGGCAACTTCCAAAACCGGAAGTACCCTCCCCTATATAAGCCCCTCCCATCCGGGAGCACCTCAGTTTTTTGCCAGTGTCTAAGGTGTTGGCCAAGAAGAAACATGTGTTTTTCACTGAGCTTGCGTACAGGTTCTTTTGGGCCTCAGTAAGCTATTCCGGATCCGACCAAAAAAGCTTCATAGCTAAACGGTCGGTACCCGGGCCTTGCAGAGAAGAGCAAGGTTTTGCCTGTAATGCTTCTCTTAGGAGAGCTGGACCCTGGGATCCAGAGCTCTGGTCATACCCATGACCAAGATGTTTTCTGTGCAGGGTGCTATACAGGTCCAGGGGAGTGGAATCCTTGGGAACCCGGTCCCTGAAGGTTTAATTACAATGCCTGCCGTGATAGGTGAAGTTTGGGCTTCTGTGGACCAAACAGAGTCCTGCGGCGGGGATCAGGTAAGTGGGGGCCCCCAGGAACTTGGTTCTATTGGGGGACCCCCAAGCCTAATTTGTCTTTCTGTCTGTTACCTAACGGTATTCCCACTAATATCTGTGCATGCCTGTAACTACTAAAAAATGTAATAATTTTAATAGTGGTCAAGAAAAAAAAATATATATATATATATATTTAATATATCAGACTGCGGTACCTGTGTTAATCCACTAGAGGCCGCTGTGGAACGTTTCTTGTCATGTGGACCAGTTTCTTTTTATCAGAGCAAGTCCAGGCAGATGGTGAGTTCTCTTAAGGGAAACTGCTTCCTCTGCCATGTTGCAATGCTCGTCCATCCCCCGGCCTGCGGCAAAAGGGGCCCTGGCTCTTGTCCCTGGTTTCCTTTTCAAAATTAGCGCCGAAGGCGCACGTGGCCGCGCGCGTGCGCTTGCACGCGCCTCTATATATAGAGGTGAGCCGGGAAAGGGGGCGGAGCTTGGGGGATGACGCTCTGTGCGCGCCGCAGCGCTTCTGCGCATGTGCGGGCGTCCCAGCATGTTAAAAACCACAATTATGTGTTGTGAGCTGGCTATGGAGTGCAGAGACAGAGCTGGCAACATTTAGAAAAAGGCATACAGCAAGCGGTTGATGCAGGCATCCCCATAGAAAGGCACATTAGTAGACACCAACTGGTTTTATAGCAGCATTTGTGCTAGACTATTGTCAGTAAGTGGTGTATTTCGGCTGGAATACCTCAGCTTTGGGCTTAGGAATATGCCGTCAAAAAACTCCGGGACTAAAAATTCCAGGAAGCATAGGGGGTCTCCATCGGGCTCTGAGGATCTTGGGCATGCTTCGGCTGCACCAGTCTCCCCTGAAGAATCAGAGGTTAGTGACCGTAGAGCACCCTCAGGAGTACCTGGTACTGTGGCTGTCCTCAGTTCACCTGCTCCTGTGTATGTAACAGAGGAGGTTTTTTCCTCAGCTCTGGGAGGACTGGAAGAGAGATTGTCAGCATTGATTGCTGCTTCCCTGTCACAGGAAAAAAGCGCTCGATCTCCGTCTCCTCCCTCAGAGTGCCTGTTAGCAGAGCAACAGTCCCATACAGGGATCGACCTGCCTGAAGGGGATCAGGATGAGGTCGATTCTGTTGTAGAGGAATCAACAGTGGAAGAGCCATTCTCAGCATCACATGCTGAAAGGTTATGGGTTCAGTCCCTGACTAATATGGTCCGATCAGCATTTAAAATGCCCCTTGCGGAGCCATCCTCCACTTCTGTCTCCCCGTTGGGGTCGCTAAAAGCTCCCCAGACTGTTTGTTCCTTTCCGATCCATCCTTTACTGGAAGGGCTCATTTACCAGGATTGGGAGCATCCTGATAAAATATTTACTCCTCCCAAGAGATTTCAAGTGGTCTATCCCATGGAGGATAAGTTCATCAAAAAATGGAGGGTCCCTACAGTGGACGCAGCCATCTCTTGTGTGAATAAAGCACTGACATGTCCAGTGGATAATGTCCAAATGTTCAAGGACCCAATAGATAAAAAATTAGAGTCCTTATTAAAATCTGCTTTTTCTACAGCAGGATTGGTGACACAACCAGCAGTGGCAGCTATTGGGGTCTGCCAAACAGTGAAGGATCAGTTGAAACAGGTCTTAAGGGACTTGCCGGATCAGCAGGCTCTTGCCCTAGCTGATCTACCTAGAGCCTTATGCTTTGCGGTTGACGCCATCAAGGATTCAATCCATCAGGCCTCCCGCCTTACGCTGTCTGTAGTACATATGCGCAGGCTTTTATGGCTCAAAAACTGGTCTGCTGAAGCTCCCTGTAAAAAATTGCTGGTCAGCTTCCCATTTCATGGTGAACGCTTATTCGGGGAAGACCTGGACAAATATATCCAGAGAATTTCCAGCGGTAAAAGTATACTTTTGCCGGTTAAAAACAGAGTTAGAGGTCCCTCTTTTAAGAGGCCTGCTTCTCCAGTCCCTAGGACATCGGCTGTGAAACAGTTCCGACGGCCTCCTCGGTCAAATCCCGGAGGTAAAAATCAGGGACAATTGCAGGGTAACAAGAAGCCCTGGAGCAGGAGAGGTACAAAACCTCCCCCAAAGTCAAATGCATGAAGGGTTGCCCCCACTCAATCGGGTGGGGGGAAGACTTCAGTTGTTCGCAGAGACCTGGCGGGACACGATCAGAGACAGATGGGTGCTCTCCGCAGTAAATCTGGGATACAAATTGGAGTTAAAAGACTCCCCTCCTTCCCACTTTATAAGGTCAAACGTGCCAAGGGATCCCCAGAAGAGAGGATCCCTCCTGTTGGCACTAGAACAATTATTGCTCCAAGCAGTAATTATAGAGGTTCCCCTGGAAGAATGGGGGTTCGGGTTTTACTCAAACCTCTTTACAGTCCCGAAGCCAAACGGGGACGTGAGGCCCATATTAAATCTAAAAGGGCTAAACAAATTCCTACATATCAGGACTTTCCGGATGGAGTCGATTCGGTCGGTGGCCACTGCCCTACAAGGGGAGGAATGGTTAGCCTCGATCGACATCAAAGATGCTTATTTGCACATTCCCATCTTTCCAGCCCACCAAAAATTTCTACGCTTTGCTGTAGAAGGGCGCCATTTTCAGTTCAGAGCCTTACCCTTCGGTCTGGCCACAGCACCACGAGTGTTCACAAAAATTCTGGCCCCATTATTGGCCAATCTAAGAACACGAGGTGTAACGATAATGGCATATCTAGACGACTTGTTGCTGATAGACCACTCAGTGGAAAAACTAGAAGTGGTTGTTCACGAGACAATCAAGTATCTGGAATATCACGGTTGGATTATCAACCGAGACAAGTCAGCCCTAAAACCAGTCAAAAGTCTGGAATACTTGGGGCTAAGGCTGGATTCAGACCAGAGAAAAATTTTCTTGCCTCAAGAAAAGGGGTCGTCTTTGAGAGATTTGATCCACTTAGTGGGTTCAAAAAGACAGCCATCCATACGCCTGTGCATGAGGCTGCTGGGAAAAATGGTGGCATCATTCGAAGCAGTACCCTACGGTCAATTCCATTCAAGGAATTTGCAAAGGGCCATACTGTCAGCCTGGAACAAAAAAATAGGATTTTTATAACAGCTTACCTGTAAAATCCTTTTCTTGGAGTACATCACGGGACACAGAGCGACATAGTCATTACTAATGGGTTATATAGTTACCGTCAGGTGCTGGCACTGGCAACTTCCAAAACCGGAAGTACCCTCCCCTATATAAGCCCCTCCCATCCGGGAGCACCTCAGTTTTGTAGCAAAGCAATAAGTGTCCCCAAAGAGGGGCGGGAGCTCTGTGTCCCGTGATGTACTCCAAGAAAAGGATTTTACAGGTAAGCTGTTATAAAAATCCTATTTTCTTTCTCGTACATCACGGGACACAGAGCGACATAGTCATTACTAATGGGATGTCCTAAAGCAATGCCAAATGAGGGGGGGGGATACACCATATATAAGCTGAGCGCTATCAGACATGAGGATCTTTTGCGGCCTGCAACACACTGCGCCCAAAGGCGACATCCTCCTGACTTCTAACGTCCACCTGGTAGAACCTAGTAAACGTGTGTACCGAAGACCATGTTGCGGCCTTACAGATTTGAGCCAGGGAGGCCTGGTGATGCACTGCCCATGAAGTTCCAACTGCTCTCGTGGAGTGCGCCCTAACTTTGAACGGAGGCGGTCTACTTCTCAAGCTATAGGCTTGTATTATGACCTGTCGAATCCACTTGGCTAAAGTAGATTTTGACGCTGCCTGACCCTTTCTGGGGCCTTCCGGCAGAATAAACAAAGTATCCGTTCTGCGAATCTGAGCAGTGGCTTTTAGATAAGCTTTAACTGCTCTTACTACATCCAAAGAATGCAATAACTTTTCCTCTACCGAAGTAGGCTTGGGGAAAAAAGAAGGAAGAACCACATCCTGGTTCAAATGAAAACTCGATACCACCTTAGGAAGAAAGGCTGGATGAGGACGTAACACTACTCTGTCCTTATGGATAACCAGATATGGCTCCTTACAGGACATAGCTGCTAATTCCGATACTCTTTTAGCCGAACAAATGGCTACTAGAAAAATCAATTTCCTGGTGAGAAGCACCAAGGAAATATGCTGTAATGGTTCAAATGGTTGTTTCTGTAGAACCGACAGAACCAAGTTTAGATCCCATGGACATATGGGAATATTAACCGGAGGACTAATACGCATCACTCCTTGTATAAAGGCTTTGACTAGTGAATGCGAAGCCAAGGGCCTTTGAAAAAATATTGACAAGGCCGAAATCTGACCTTTGATAGTACTCAAGGCAAGCTTCCTATCTACAGCCCATTGTAGGAAGTCCAGAATCCTACCTATTACGTATTTACGTGGATGCCATTTCTTGGCCTCACACCAGGCGATGTACGCCTTCCAGATTCTATAGTAGATCTGCCTGGATACCGGCTTCCTGGCATTGATCATGGTAGATACCACAGCATTAGAGAGCCCTCTCTTTTTTAGAATGTGGGCTTCAATAGCCAGGCCGTCAAACCTAGGGCTGGTAAGGAAGGGTGGTATATCGGTCCCTGCGAAAGCAGGTCCGGACGATGTGGGAGGGTCCAAGGACTCCCCACAGACATTTTTACAATCTCCGCGTACCATGCTCTTCGGGGCCACGCTGGAGCCACCAGAATCACTGGTTTCTTTTCTACCCTGATTCTGCGGAGTAATCGAGGTAACAATTGTGGCGGTGGGAATGCATATATCAGCTTGAACTGATCCCAAGGGAACACTAGGGCATCCGAGCCGCACGCTAGGGGATCCCTTGCCCAAGAGACAAACCTGTCCACTTTTGTGTTGAATCTGGATGCTAGCAGATCTACATCCGGTGTTCCCCACCGCTGACATATTGTCCGGAAAACCTCGGGATGAAGGGACCATTCCCCTGGGCATAATTGTTGGCGACTTAGAAAGTCCGCCTTCCAATTCTCCACCCCTGGAATGAATACCGCAGATATGGCTGGGACATATCTTTCTGCCCATCTCAGGATGTAATTTACTTCCCTTTGGGCTGCACGACTCCTGGTGCCCCCCTGACGATTGATATATGCCACTGCTGTGGCATTGTCTGACTGAACTCTGACAGGGGACCCTTGGAGTTTGGATGTCCATGCTACTAGGGCATACCGGGCTGCTCGTATCTCTAAGAGATTGATGGGCAGGGCCTTTTCCGCATCCGACCATCTGCCCTGGAGAGACCATTGCTCCAGTACTGCTCCCCAGCCTATAAGGCTGGCATCTGTAGTGACCACCTTCCAGGAAATCGGACTGAAGGATTTCCCTCTTTCCAGATTCTGGGGAACCAACCACCAGCGGAGGCTCCTGCGAACGGAAGGGGACAAGGACATTGGTAAGTCCAGAGCCTGAACTTTTTTGTTCCAGGCTGACAGTATGGCCCTTTGCAACTTCCTTGAATGGAATTGACCGTAGGGTACTGCTTCGAATGATGACACCATTTTTCCCAGCAGCCTCATGCACAGGCGTATGGATGGCTGTCTTTTTGAACCCACTAAGTGGATCAAATCTCTCAAAGACGACCCCTTTTCTTGAGGCAAGAAAATCTTTTTCTGGTCTGAATCCAGCCTTAGCCCCAAGTATTCCAGACTTTTGACTGGTTTTAGGGCTGACTTGTCTCGGTTGATAATCCAACCGTGATATTCCAGATACTTGATTGTCTCGTGAACAACCACTTCTAGTTTTTCCACTGAGTGGTCTATCAGCAACAAGTCGTCTAGATATGCCATTATCGTTACACCTCGTGTTCTTAGATTGGCCAATAATGGGGCCAGAATTTTTGTGAACACTCTTGGTGCTGTGGCCAGACCGAAGGGTAAGGCTCTGAACTGAAAATGGCGCCCTTCTACCGCAAAGCGTAGAAATTTTTGGTGGGCTGGAAAGATGGGGATGTGCAAATAAGCATCTTTGATGTCGATCGAGGCTAACCATTCCTCCCCTTGTAGGGCAGTGGCTACCGATCGGATCGACTCCATCCGGAAAGTCCTGATATGTAGGAATTTGTTTAGCCCTTTTAGATTTAATATGGGCCTCACGTCCCCGTTTGGCTTCGGAACTGTAAAGAGGTTTGAGTAAAACCCGAACCCCCATTCTTCCAGGGGAACCTCTATAATTACTGCTTGAAGCAATAATTGTTCCAGTGCCAACAGGAGGGATCCTCTCTTCTGGGGATCCCTTGGCACGTTTGACCTTATAAAGCGGGAAGGAGGGGAGTTTTTTAACTCCAATTTGTATCCCAGATTTACTGCGGAGAGCACCCATCTGTCTCGGATCGTGTCCCGCCAGGTTTCTGTGAACAACTGAAGTCTTCCCCCCACCCGATTGGGTGGGGGCAACCCTTCATGCATTTGACTTTGGGGGAGGTTTTGTACCTCTCCTGCTCCAGGGCTTCTTGTTACCCTGTAACTGTCCCTGATTTTTACCTCCGGGATTTGACCGGGGAGGCCGTCGGAACTGTTTCACAGCCGATGTCCTAGGGACTGGAGAAGCCGGCCTCTTAAAGGAGGGACCTCTAACTCTATTTTTAACCGGCAAAAGTGTACTTTTACCGCTGGAAATTCTCTGGATATACTTGTCCAGGTCTTCCCCGAATAAGCGCTCCCCATGAAATGGGAAGCTGACCAGCAATTTTTTACAGGGAGCTTCAGCGGACCAGTTTTTGAGCCATAGAAGCCTGCGCATATGTACTACAGACAGCGTAAGGCGGGAGGCCTGATGGATTGAATCCTTTATAGCGTCCACCGCAAAGCATAAGGCTCTAGGTAGATCAGCTAGGGCAAGAGCCTGCTGATCCGGCAAGTCTCTTAAGACCTGTTTCAACTGATCCTTCACTGCTTGGCATACCCCTATAGCTGCCACTGCTGGTTGTGTCACCAATCCTGCTGTAGAAAAAGCAGATTTCAATAATGACTCCAATTTTTTATCTATTGGGTCCTTGAACATTTTCCACCGGACATGTCAGTGATTTATTCACACAAGAGATGGCTGCGTCCACTGTAGGGACCTTCCATTTTCTGATGAACTTATCCTCCATGGGATAGACCACCGGAAATCTCTTGGGGGGGAGTAAATATTTTGTCAGGATGCTCCCAATCCTGGTAAATGAGCCCCTCCAGTAAAGGATGGATCGGAAAGGAACAAACAGTCTGGGGAGCTTTTAGCGACCCCAATGAGGAGACAGAAGTGGAGGATGGCTCCGCAAGTGGCATTTTAAATGCTGATCGGACCATATTAGTCAGGGACTGAACCCATAACCTCTCAGCATGTGATGCTGAGAACGGCTCTTCCACTGTTGATTCCTCTACAACCGAATCAACCTCATCCTGATCCCCCTCAGGTAGGTCGACCTCTGTATGGGACTGTTGCTCTGTTAACAGGCACTCTGAGGGAGGAGACGGAGATCGAGCGCTTCTCTCCTGTGACAGGGAAGCAGCGATTAATGCTGACAATCTCTCTTCCAGTCCTCCCAGAGCTGAGGAAAAAACCTCCTCTGTTACATACACAGGAGCAGGTGAACTGAGGACAGCCACAGTACCAGGTACTCCTGGGGGTGCCCTACGGTCACTAACCTCTGATTCTTCAGGGGAGACTGGTGCAGCCAAAGCATGCCCAAGATCCTCAGAGCCCGATGGAGACCCCCTATTCCTCCTGGAATTTCTAGTCCCGGAGTTTTTAGACGGCATATTCCTAAGCCACAAAGCTGAGGTATTCCAGCTGAAATACACCAGTTACTGATAATAGTCTAGCATAAATGCTGCTATAATAAACAGTTGGTGTCTACTAATGTGCCTTTCTAGGGGATGCCTGTATCAACCGCTTGCTGTATGCCTTTAAATGTTGCCAGCTGTCTCTGTACTTCATAGCCAGCTTACTACAATATTGTGGCTTTTAAAAACCTGCTGGGACGCCCGCACATGCGCAGAAGCGCTGCGGCGCGCACAGAGCGTCATCCCCCAGGCTCCGCCCCCTTTTCCGGCTCACCTCTATATATAGAGGCGCGTGCACGCGCACGCGCGCGGCCACGTGCGCCCTCGGCGCTAATTTCAAACATGGAAACCAGGGACAGGAGCCAGGGCCCCTCTTTGCCGCAGGCCGGGGGATGGACGAGCACTGCAACATGGCAGAGGAAGCAGTTTCCTATAGGAGAACTCACCATCTGCCTGGACTTTGCTCTGCTGAGAAGAAACTAGTCCACATGACAAGAAAACATTCCACAGCGGCCTCTAGTGGACAAACACAGGTACCGCAGTCTAATATACTAAATATATATAAAAAAACATTTTTATTTTTATTTTTTTTCTTGACCACCATTAAAAATTATTACATTTTTTTTTTAGTAGTTACAGGCATGCACAGAATCTTGCGGGAATACCATTAGGTAACAGACAGAAAGACAAATTAGGCTTGGGGGTCCCCCAATAGAACCAAGTTCCTGGGGGCCCCCACTTACCTGTTCCTCGCCGCAGGACTTTGTTTGGTCCACAAAAGCCCAAACTTCACCTATCACGGCAGGCATTGTAATCAAACCTTCAGGGACCGGGTTCCCAAGGATTCCACTCCCCTGGACCTGTATAGCACCCTGCACAGAAAACATCTTGGTCGTGGGTATGACCAGAGCTCTGGATCCCAGGGTCCAGCTCTCCTAAGAGAAGCATTACAGGCAAAACCTTGCTCTTCTCTGCAAGGCCCGGGTACCGACCGCTTAGCTATGAAGCTTTTTTGGTCGGATCCGGAATAGCTTACTGAGGCCCAAAAGAACCTGTACGCAAGCTCAGTGAAAAACACATGTTTCTTCTTGGCCAACACCTTAGACACTGGCAAAAAACTGAGGTGCTCCCGGATGGGAGGGGCTTATATAGGGGAGGGTACTTCCGGTTTTGGAAGTTGCCAGTGCCAGCACCTGACGGTAACTATATAACCCATTAGTAATGACTATGTCGCTCTGTGTCCCGTGATGTACGAGAAAGAAAGTTCAGGCTCTGGACTTTAAATGTCCTTGTCCCCTTCCGTTCGCAAGAGCCTCCGCTGGTGGTTGGTTCCCCAGAATCTGGAAAGAGGGAAATCCTTCAGTCCGATTTCTTGGAAGGTGGTCACTACAGATGCCAGCCTTATAGGCTGGGGAGCAGTACTGGAGCAATGGTCTGTCCAGGGCAGATGGTCGGATGCGGAAAAGGCCCTGCCCATCAATCTCTTAGAGATACGAGCAGCCCGGTATGCCCTAGTAGCATGGACATCCAAACTCCAAGGGTCCCCTGTCAGAATTCAATCAGACAATGCCACAGCAGTGGCATATATCAATCATCAGGGGGGCACCAGGAGTCGTGCAGCCCAGAGGGAAGTAAATTACATCCTGAGATGGGCAGAAAGATATGTCCCAGCCATATCTGCGGTATTCATTCCAGGAGTGGAGAATTGGAAGGCGGACTTTCTAAGTCGCCAACAATTATGCCCAGGGGAATGGTCCCTTCACCCCGAGGTTTTTCGGACAATATGTCAGCGGTGGGGAACACCGGATGTAGATCTGCTAGCATCCAGATTCAACGCAAAAGTGGACAGGTTTGTCTCTTGGACAAGGGATCCCCTAGCTTGCGGCTCGGATGCCCTAGTGTTCCCTTGGGATCAGTTCAAGCTGATATATGCATTCCCACCGCCACAATTGTTACCTCGATTACTTCGCAGAATCAGGGTAGAAAAGAAACCAGTGATTCTGGTGGCTCCAGCGTGGCCCCGAAGAGCATGGTACGCGGAGATTGTAAAGATGTCTGTGGGGAGTCCTTGGACCCTCCCACATCGTCCGGACCTGCTTTCGCAAGGACCGATATACCACCCTTCCTTACCAGCCCTAGGTTTGACGGCCTGGCTATTGAAGCCCACATTCTAAAAAAGAGAGGGCTCTCTAATGCTGTGGTATCTACCATGATCAATGCCAGGAAGCCGGTATCCAGGCAGATCTACTATAGAATCTGGAAGGCGTACATCGCCTGGTGTGAGGCCAAGAAATGGCATCCACATAAGTACGTAATAGGTAGGAGTCTGGACTTCCTACAATGGGCTGTAGATAGGAAGCTTGCCTTGAGTACTATCAAGGGTCAGATTTCGGCCTTGTCAATATTTTTTCAAAGGCCCTTGGCTTCGCATTCACTAGTCAAAGCCTTTATACAAGGAGTGATGCGTATTAGTCCTCCGGTTAATATTCCCATATGTCCATGGGATCTAAACTTGGTTCTGTCGGTTCTACAGAAACAACCATTTGAACCATTACAGTATATTTCCCTGGTTCTTCTCACCAGGAAATAGGATTTTTATAACAGCTTACCTGTAAAATCCTTTTCTTGGAGTACATCACGGGACACAGAGCTCCCACACCTCTTTTTGGGACACTTCTTGCTTGGCTACAAAACTGAGGTACTCCCGGATGGGAGGGGCTTATATAGGGGAGGGTACTTCCGGTTTTGGAAGTTGCCAGTGCCAGCACCTGAAGGTATCTATATAACCCATTAGTAATGACTATGTCGCTCTGTGTCCCGTGATGTACTCCAAGAAAAGGATTTTACAGGTAAGCTGTTATAAAAATCCTATTTTACATTCCCTGAGATAACAATAAAAATGATAAAAAGAAAAAAAATATGGAAGCAACAGTTTAAAAATAAAATAAAAAAGCAAAATTAATAATAAAAAAAAAAAAAAAAAGCACCCCTGTCCTGCCCTGCTCTTGCCCAATGGCGAACGCAAGCGTCGGTCTGGCGTCATATGTAAACAGCAATTGCACCATGCATGTGAGGTATCACCGCGAAGGTCAGATCGAGGGCAGTAATTTTAGCAGTAGACCTCCTCTGTAAATCTAACGGGGTAACCTGTAAAGGCTTTTAAAGGCTTTTAAAAATGTATGTAGTTTGTCGCCAATGCGCGTTTGTGCGAAATTTTAAAGCATGTCGTGTTTGGTATCTATGTACTCAGCCTAAGATCATCTTTTTTATTTCATCAAACATTTGGGCAATATAGTGTGTTTTAGTGCATTAAAATTAAAAAAAGTGTATTTTTTCCCCAAAAAATGCGTTTGAAAAATCGCTGCGCAAATACTGTGTAGAAAAAAAAATGCAACACCCATCATTTTATTCTGTAGGGCCTTTGCTTTAAAAATATATATAATGTTTGGGGGTTCAACATAATTTTCTTGCAAAAAAAAAAATGTTTTCATGTAAACAAAAAGTGTCAAAAAGGGCTTTGTCTTCAAGTGGTTAGAAGAGTGGATGTAAGCTTCCTAATGTTGTGTATAAAATGCCAGAACAGTTCAAAACCCCCCCCAAATGACCCCATTTTGGAAAGTAGACACCCCAAGCTATATACTGAGAGGCATGTCGAGTCCATGGAATATTTTATATGTTGACACAAGTTGCGGAAAAAAGACAATTTTTTTTTTTTTTGCACAAAGTTGTCACTAAATGATATATTGCTCAAACATGCCATGGGCATATGTGGAATTACACCCCAAAATACATTCTGTTGCTTCTCCTGAGTACGGGGATACCACGTGTGAGACTTTTTGGGAGCCTAGCCGCGTACGGGACCCCAAAAACCAATCACCGCCTTCAGGCTTTCTAAAGGGTGTAAATTTTTGATTTCACTTCTCACTGCCTATCACAGTTTCGGAGGCCATGGAATGCCCAGATGGCACAAACCCCCCCCAAATGACCCCATTTTGGAATTATCATTTAGTAACAACTTTTTGTAATTTTTTTTTTTTTTGTACTGCCCTGCCATTTTAGCACCTCAAGAAATGAGATAGGCAGTCATAAATTTAAAGCTGTGTAAATTCCAGAAAATGTACCCTAGTTTGTAAACGCTATAACTTTTGCGCAAACCGATAAATATACGCTTATTGACATTTTTTTTACTAAAGACATGTGGCTGAATACATTTTGGCCTAAATGTATGACTAAAATTGAGTTTATTCGATTTTTCTTATAACAAAAAGTAGAAAATATCATTTGTTTTCAAAATTTTCGGTCTTTTTCCGTTTATATCGCAAAAAATAAAAATCGCAGAGGCAATCAAATACCATTAAAAGAAAGCTCTATTTGTGGGAAGAAAAGGACGCGAATTTCATTTGGGTACAACATTGCATGTCCGCACAATTTACAGTTAAAGCAGCGCAGTGCAAAATTCTGAATTCACCTCTGGTCCTTTAGCTACCAAATGGTCCGGGGCTTAAGTGGTTAAAGCATGTCATACAGCACAGTGCTTGTGCTGTGTCATTTTCCCCTCTCTATCACCTGAAATACCTGGCTGATCTTGCCTGGTTTTGCCCTCCCCTCTGTAAACTGACCATGGGTTATCATGGCTGCTGAGCCCTGACACAATGGTCAGTTTATGTGCCTCCATCATCCGCAGCTCTCCTCTCTGCTTTCCTTTGTCCTCCTCCCCTCCCTGCCTGTCAGCTCTGTGTCAGCCCCCCCTCCTGCTGCTGAAATTCCTGTTAATGCTTAATATAATTCGGTTTGTTTTCTAATCCTGTGTGCCCCCTCTCGGTTTCATTAAAAAAAATGCCGTCTATACCTGACTTCAGAGCGGCGCTCATGTGTCTGGCCGGCTTTCTCCTTTCCCCTCCTCCCCTCCCAACTGACGTCAGCTGGGGGTTTTCAGCCCCCCCCCCCCCTTCAGCTGTCAGATCGGGAGAGCCGGCCGGTCATGTGAGCGCTGAGCAGCGTTTTGAAATCCGATATAGATGGCATTTGTTCAATAAAACACAGACACAGGGGCACAGAGGATTAGGAAAGGAACAGGATTCTACAAAGCTATGACAGTGGCTTAACATCCACAGTTAGGTTAAAAAACTTTTACCTTTACAGCCACTTTAGCATACTGTACATCAGAAGACAGTCTTTTTTCCTCTTTAGTAATGCTTAAAATTTCTGTTACAGGAACCCTCATCTGGAAAACGCAAATTTGAGTTCAGCAAGGAGTCCCCTAGCCGTCCTCTTGCCAAGGTGTCCCCATCTAGTTCCAAAGAGAACAGCTCACAGCCAGCACCCAAGAAAATTAAAGGTACCGTCTGGTTAATGTATAGAAGTTTTATAGAGATGTCTGTCAGTGTTACCTGACCTTGTGTACTGAACTACAGTCCATGAACTTTACCCATTAACCTCTTCTGTTGGTGCTGTTTCAGCTGAGCCCCAAGCTCCTCCTCCTCCTGTAAAGAAGACTCCACCCCCTGAAAAACCCGCCAAAAAGAAGAACTCCTCCAGTTCTCAGCCAGTGGAGCTGAATCGGATCTTACAGGGAACAGTGTTTGTGCTGAGTGGATTCCAGAACCCTTTCCGGTCGGACCTCAGGGATAAAGCTCTGGAGATGGGTGCCAAGTACCGTCCGGACTGGACCTCGGACAGCACTCACCTCATGTATGTACTGTGACAGAGACTGGTAGCATTGATAGTTAAAATGTTTGATTGCTGCCTGGAGCCTAAATGTGTGCTAAAGGTTACATTTTTCTGCTTCTGGCTTGGCACACTTATAATACAGTGGAACCTTGGATTACGAGCATAATCCGCTCCAGAGAATGCTTGTAATCCAAAGCACTCGCATATCAAAGCGAGTTTCCCCATAGAAGTCACTGGAAACTAAGATAATGTGTTCTGCATTGACTTCTATGGCATGCAATACCGCATGTGGCCAGAGGTGGGGGGGGGGCACCAGAGAGCCTCGGAAATACTTGGGAACAGCTCGACTGATCTCGGAAACACCTGGGAACTGAGTGATTCCGAGTATTTCCAAACCGTTCCGAGTGTCACCGGCGCCCCCGCACCTCTGGCCAAATGCGGTACTGCACACCCCATTAGCTTGAATTTTGATCGTTTTGCGAGACAACACTCGCAAACCGAGTCAGAATTTTTAAAAAAAGTTGCTCGTCTTTCCAAACGCTCGTTAACCGCATTACTCGTAAACCGAGGTTCCACTCTACGTCATACTCTTAAAGATAATCTGTTACTTTGCTTATTCAGGGCAAAGTGACACGTTCTCTTAATAAGAAACTCCTGACCACCATTCTCTCTGCAGGAACGCGAAGATATACGTGGTATTTCCTGGCATTAGGCATGCAAACTCCCCTTCCTTCCAAAATACAATGTCCAAGTCTGAGGGCCAGTTACCAGGCTCCAAGCACTGTTATGTAGGGGCAGGGAAAAGGTCATTGATCTTGTGTATGTTCCGACACAGAGCTTACACAGGGTTAAGACTCTGTTCTCCCAAAGGTTAAAGAAGTGGCAGGAGAGTGTACAAATGTGAGCATAAGAGACCCTGAATGGACAAAGTGACAGATATTCTTTCAGGAGACTCGGTAGACCATTAATTTTAACAATTCCTCTCACATTATGTGTCCATTTTAATGCATTTAATGGATTTTTTTAGCTGTAAAAGCCTCCCTTTTGTAGACATCCAAAGGCCCTGAGACTTCGAAGTGCTGCCATCTTTAGATGTGATGTCAGCAGACTCAGAGCTGTCTCCCAGGTGGCACTCTATAGTACATTTCTTTACTCCTGCCCCAGCAATTACATAAAAGGTTATGTAGGGAGGGGAAGAGGAGCTGGTCCAGCACAGACAGTAATTAGACACTTCTAGAAGAGGAGAAGGCTGTGATGTACAGGGAGGGAGGAGACTGTGCTAAGGAATTGATTCTTTCTGGAGTAGTCAAATGTTCTAGCAAGTTCAAAGGCACGATAAAAGTGAATAAAAAATAAATAAAAAATGTATGGACAGGAAACGCATTGCAAGTAAGCATTTAAAATACAAAAATTTTCTGTGCTTTAAGCTTTCTTTTGATTAGTTGACATGGTCTGTTTAAAGAGGAGCTTCAATATCCCCTCAAAAAAGTAAAAGTCCGCTGCTACAAATACTGTAGCTACTGACTTTTAATATACAGTCAGGACACTTGCCTGTCCAGGGATCCAGTGATGTCCTCACCTGAGCTGATTCTTCAGTCGGCTTCGGGTGCCTTGCTGCTTCAGACAGTTTCCTACTGCGTATTCACTTTGTGAATGGTCCTGTAGACTTCTGGGACCTGTGATGTGTCCCAGAAGGCTGGAGGGGGCTAAACTTCTGCTCAGATGGCCATGGTGATTTGAGTTCCCCCAAACGGTCCAGATGTGGCAGAGTGGGGGGGGGGGGGTAGGAGGATGCAAACAAGGAGAACTTCTCCTTTTGGGTGAAGTTACGCATTAAGTAACATGGCAGCATAATGATCTGGTCTTCTGTAAATTCTACTTACCTCAGTACTAATGATGACACAGCCACCAGTTAAAATAGATCATCGCAGATAAAGCATTGGGTGTATATATATATATATATATATACTGTATTTTCTGTATATATATATATACTGTGTGTATATATATATATATATATATATATATATATATATATATATATATATATTGTATATATATATACTGTGTATATATATATATATATATATATATATATATATATATATATATATACTGTATTTTCTCATAATGTGTGCATAGCATTGTGTAGGTGTGACACATACAAGTATTGCCTTTTCTTTCGCGTACATCACGGGACACAGAGCGACATAGTCATTACTAATGGGTTATATAGATACCTTCAGGTGCTGGCACTGGCAACTTCCAAAACCGGAAGTACCCTCCCCTATATAAGCCCCTCCCATCCGGGAGCACCTCAGTTTTTTGCCAGTGTCTAAGGTGTTGGCCAAGAAGTAACATGTGTTTTTCACTGAGCTTGCGTACAGGTTCTTTTGGGCCTCAGTAAGCTATTTCGGATCCGACCAAAAAAGCTTCATAGCTAAACGGTCGGTACCCGGGCCTTGCAAAGAGAAGAGCAAGGTTTTGCCTGTAATGCTTCTCTTAGGAGGGCTGGACCCTGGGATCCAGAGCTCTGGTCATACCCACGACCGAGATGTTTTCTGTGCAGGGTGCTATACAGGTCCAGGGGAGTGGAATCCTTGGGAACCCGGTCCCTGAAGGTTTGATTACAATGCCTGCCGTGATAGGTGAAGTTTGGGCTTCTGTGGACCAAACAGAGTCCTGCGGCGAGGAAAAGGTAAGTGGGGGCCCTCGGGAACTTGGTTCTATTGAGGGACCCCCAAGCCTATTTTGTCTTTCTGCCTGTTGCCTAAGGTATTCCCGCTAATATTCTGTGTATGCCTGTTACTACTGAGAAAATGTAAAAACAATTAATAGTAGGCAAGGAAAAAAAAAAAAAAAAAAAATGTAAGACCGCGGTACCTGTGTTAGACACTAGAGGCCGCTATGGTTCTTTTTCTTGTAATGTGGATTTTTTTCTTCCAGAATCAAATCCAGGCAGTTGGTATGTTCTCTGCTGGGAAGCTGTCTCCTCTGCCCTGTTGCTGCGCTCATCCATCCCCGGGCCCTGCGGCAAAGGGACCCTGGCTCCCATCTAGCTCCTTATTGTTTTCAAAAAAGGCGCCGAAGGCGCACGCACGCGCCTCTATATATAGAGGCGATCTGGAAAAAGGGGCGGAGCGGGTGGATGACGCTCAGGTGTGCGCCGCGGCGCTACTGCGCATGTGCGGGCGTCCAGCGTGTTTTAAAGCACATTATAGCTGGCTATTGAAGTGCACAGACAGAGCTAGCAACAGTATAAAGGCACACAGAGGCGGTTGATGCAGGCATCCCCTAGAAAGGCACTTTAGTAGACACCAACTGTGATATAGCAGCAATTGTGCTAGACTATTCTCAGTAAAAGTGGTGTATTACGGCTGGAATACCTCAGCTTTAGGCTTAGGAATATGCCGTCCAGAAGCTCCAGAACTGAATCTTCCAGGAAGCGAAGGGGGTCTCATCGGGCTCTGAGGATCTTGGGCATGCTTCTGCTGCACCAGTCTCCCCTGAAGTTCAGAGGTTAGTGACCGTAGAGACCCCGCAGGGGTACTTGGTACTGTGGCTGTCCTCAGTTCACCTGCTCCTGTGTATGTAACAGAGGAGGTTTTTTCCTCAGCTCTGGGAGGATTAGAGAGAGATTGTCAAGATTGATCGCTGCCTCCCTGTCAGGGAAAGCACGCCCGATCTCCGTCTCCTCCTTCAGAGTGCCTGTTAGCAGAGCAACAGTCCCATACAGGGATCGACCTGCCTGAAGGGGATCAGGATGAGGTTGATTCTGTTATAGAGGAATCAACAGTGGGGGAACCTTTTCTCAGCATCTCAAGCTGAAAGATTATGGGTTCAGTCTCTGACTAACATGGTCCGATCAGCATTTAAAAATGCACCTTGCGGAACCATCAACCACTACTGTATCCTCGTTGGGGTCGCTAGAAGCCCCCAGACTGTCTGTTCTTTTCCACTTCACCCTTTACTGAAAGGGCTCATTTACCAGGATTGGGAACGTCCTGAGAAAATATTTATTCCCCCAAGAGATTTCCGGTGGTCTATCCCATGGAGGATAAGTTCATCAAAAAATGGAAGGTCCCTACAGTGGACACAGCCATCTCTTGTATGTATAAATCACTGACATGTCCAATGGATAATGTCCAAATGTTCAAGAACCCAATAGATAAAAGATTGGAGTCCTTATGAAAGTCTGCTTCTTTCTACAGCAAGCTTGGTGACACAACCAGCAGTGAGGTCTGCTAAGCAGTGAAGGATCAGTTGAAACAGGTCTTGAGGGACTTGACAGATCAGCAGGCCTTGCCCTAGCTGATCTACCTAGAGCCTTAGGCTTTGCGGTTGACGCCATAAAGGATTCAGTCCATCAGGCCTCCCGCCTTACGCTGTCTATAGTACATATGCGTAGGCTTCTATGGCTCAAAAACTGGTCTGCTGAAGCTCCCTGTAAAGAATGGCTGGTTAGCGTCCCATTTCATGGTGAACGCTTATTCAGGGAAAACCTGGACAAATATATCCAGAAAATTTCCAGCGGTAAAAATACGCTCTTGCCGGTTAAAAACAGAGTTAGAGGTCCCTCTTTAAGAGGCCTGCTTCTCCAGTCCCTGGGGCATCGGCTGTGTAACAGTTCCGACGGCCTCCTCGGTCAATTCCCGGGGGTAAAAAACAGGGACAATAGCAGGGTAATGAGAAACCCTGGGTCAGGGGAGGTACAAAACCTCCCCCAAAGTTAAATTCATTGAAGGGTTGCCCCCACTCAGTCGGGTGGGGGGAGGACTCCAGTTGTTCGCAAGAGACCTGGCGGGACACGATCAAGACAGATAGGTGCTCTCCGCAGTATGTTTGGGATACAGTTTGGAGTTAAAAGGCTCTCCTCCTTCCCATTTTTGAGGTCAAACGTGCCAAGGGATCCCCGGAAGAGAGAGTCCCTCCTGTTGGCACTAGAACAACTATTGCTCCAAGGAGTAATTATGGAGGTTCCCCTGGAAGAATGAGGGTTCGGGTTTTACTCAAACCTCTTTACAGTCCCGAAGCAAACGCGGACGGGAGGCCCATATTAATTCTAAAAGGGCTATACAAATGCCTGTATATCAGGACTTTCCGATGGAGTCGATCCGATCGGTGGCCACTGCCCTACAAGGGGAGGATTGGTTAGCCTCGATCGACATCAAAGATGCTTATTTGCACATTCCCATCTTTCCAGCCCACCAAAAATTTCTACGCTTTGCGGTAGAAGGGCGCCATTTTCAGTTCAGAGCCTTACCCTTCGGTCTGGCCACAGCACCACGAGTGTTCACAAAAATTCTGGCCCCATTATTGGCCAATCTAAGAACACGAGGTGTAACGATAATGGCATATCTAGACGACTTGTTGCTGATAGACCACTCGGTGGAAAAACTAGAAGTGGTTGTTCACGAGACAATCAAGTATCTGGAATCTCACGGTTGGATTATCAACCGAGACAAGTCAGCCCTAAAACCAGTCAAAAGTCTGGAATACTTGGGGCTAAGGCTGGATTCAGGCCAGAGAAAAATATTCTTGCCTCGAGGAAAGGTGTTGTCTTTGAAAGATTTGATCCACTTAGTGGGTACAAAAAAGACAGCCGTCCATACGCCTGTGCATGAGGCTGCTGGGAAAAATGGTGGCATCATTCGAAGCAGTACCCTACGGTCAATTCCATTCAAGGAATTTGCAAAGGGCCATACTGTCAGCCTGGAACAAAAAAGTTCAGGCCCTAGACTTACAATGTCCTTGTCCCCTTCCGTTCGCAAGAGCCTCCGTTGGTGGTTGGTTCCCCAGAATCTGGAAAAAGGGAAATCCTTCAGTCCGATTTCTTGGAAGGTGGTCACTACAGATGCCAGCCTTATAGGCTGGGGAGCAGTACTGGAGCAATGGTCTCTCCAGGGCAGATGGTCGGATGCAGAAAAGGCCCTGCCCATTAATCTCTTAGAGATACGAGCAGCCCGGTATGCCCTAGTAGCATGGACATCCAAACTCCAAGGGTCCCCTGTCAGAATTCAATCAGACAATGCCACAGCAGTGGCATATATCAATCATCAGGGGGGCACCAGGAGTCGTGCAGCCCAGAGGGAAGTAAATTACATCCTGAAATGGGCAGAAAGATATGTCCCAGCCATATCTGCGGTATTCATTCCAGGAGTGGAGAATTGGAAGGCGGACTTTCTAAGTCGCCAGCAATTATGCCCAGAGGAAGGGTCCCTTCACCCCGAGGTTTTCTGGACAATATGTCAGCGGTGGGGAACACCGGATGTAGATCTTCTAGCATCCAGATTCAACGCAAAGGTGGACAGGTTTGTCTCTCGGACAAGGGATCCCCTAGCTTGCGGCTCGGATGCCCTAGTGTTCCCTTGGGATCAGTTCAAGCTGATATATGCATTCACACCGCCACAATGGTTACCTCGATTACTCCGCAGAATCAGGGTAGAAAAGAAACCAGTGATTCTGGTGGCTCCAGCGTGGCCCCGAAGAGCGTGGTACGCGGAGATTGTAAAATGTCAGTGGGGAGTCCTTGGACTCTCCCACGTCGTCCGGACCTGCTTTCGCAAGGACCGATATACCACCCTTCCTTACCAGCCCTAGGTTTGACGGCCTGGCTATTGAAGCCCACATTCTAAAAAAGAGAGGGCTCTCTAATCCTGTGGTATCTACCATGATCAATGCCAAGAAGCCGGTATCCAGGCAGATCTACTATAGAATCTGGAAGGCATACATCGCGTGGTGTGAGGCCAAGAAATGGCATCCACATAAGTACGTCATAGGTAGGAGTCTGGACTTCCTACAGTGAGCTGTAGATAGGAAGCTTGCCTTGAGTACTATCAAAGGTCAGTTTTCGGCCTTGTCAATATTTTTTCAAAGGCCCTTGGCTTCGCATTCACTAGTCAAAGCCTTTAGATAAGGAGTGATGCGTATTAGTCCTCCGGTTAATATTCCCATATGTCCATGGGATCTAAACCTGGTTCTGTCGGTTCTACAGAAACAACCATTTGAACCATTACAGCATATTTCTTTGGTTCTTCTCACCAGGAAATTGATTTTTCTAGTAGCCATTTGTTCGGCTAAAAGAGTGTCGGAATTAGCAGCTATGTCCTGTAAGGAGCCATATCTGGTTATCCATAAGGACAGAGTAGTGTTACGTCCTCATCCAGCCTTTCTTCCTAAGGTGGTATCGAGGTTTCATTTGAACCAAGATGTGGTTCTTCCTTCTTTTTTCCCCAAACCTACTTCGGTAGAGGAAAAGTTATTGCATTCTTTGGATGTAGTAAGAGCAGTTAAAGCTTATCTAAAAGCCACTGCTCAGATTCGCAGAAAGGATACTTTGTTTATTCTGCCGGAAGGCCCCAGAAAGGGTCAGGCAGCATCAAAATCTACTTTAGCCAAGTGGATTCGACAGGTCATAATGCAAGCCTATGGCTTGAGAAGGAGACCGCCTCCGTTCAAAGTTAGGGCGCACTCCACGAGAGCAGTTGGAACTTCATGGGCAGTGCATCACCAGGCCTCCCTGGCTCAAATCTTTAAGGCCGCAACATGGTCTTCAGTACACACGTTTTACTAGGTTCTACCAGGTGGACGTTAGAAGTCAGGAGGATGTCGCCTTTGGGCGCAGTGTTGCAGGCCGCAAAAGATCCTCATGTCTGATAGCGCTCAGCTTATGTATGGTGTATCCCCCCCTCTCGTTGGGCATTGCTTTAGGACATCCCATTAGTAATGACTATGCCGCTCTGTGTCCCGTGATGTACGAGAAAGAAAATAGGATTTTTATAACAGCTTACCTGTAAAATCCTTTTCTTGGAGTACATCACGGGACACAGAGCTCCCACCCCTCTTTAGGGACACTTATTGCTTTGCTACAAAACTGAGGTGCTCCCGGATGGGAGGGGCTTATATAGGGGAGGGTACTTCCGGTTTTGGAAGTTGCCAGTGCCAGCACCTGAAGGTATCTATATAACCCATTAGTAATGACTATGTCGCTCTGTGTCCTGTGATGTACTCCAAGAAAAGGATTTTACAGGTAAGCTGTTATAAAAATCCTATTTTTATCCCAGTTACAATATTTTCATGTCCCTTTCTCCCCGAAGACAATTGCCATCTTTGTTCAGGCATCATCCAGGGTCACCATCTGATGTGGGCTCATAGATGACCCAGTTATACAAATGCTTGGGCTTGCACAGTAGGCTCTATGTTATTGGAAGAAATGGTTCGCCTTCCTTGCAGTAGACTGGTGACATCATTCTGACTGAAGCTGAAGGATTGCTTTTTAATGGTAAAATATGCCATTGCTCTTCTTGCCACATGTAAGGAATTTATTTGGGCAAACATGTAATTTGCTGTTCAGTCTGCATTCGTTTACACATCGAGCAGACACAAGATGATTGCTAATAATTTGTGATACCTGTCAGTACTTGTACACCTAATATTTTTTTTTTATTATTCATTTCTAGATGTGCCTTTGCCAATACACCAAAATACAGCCAGGTAAAATCAGCAGGAGGAATCATTGTGAGGAAAGAATGGGTCATGGACTGTTACCGGGCAAAGCAACATTTACCTTGTAAAAAGTAAGTCTGGCTCCTTTTGTTAGATTCACTTTGGAACCAAACTATATGCATATTTTACCTTCCCTTGTTCTCCACTCCCCCCTGATCATCATGAAATTAAAACGTTTAAAGTGGTTGAAAAGGCAGAAGGTATTTTACTTTAAAGTGGATGTAAACCCTCACATATACCTAGTGAAGTGAACAGCCTCAGATGATACACAGAGATAAAACAAATCTCCCTACATAAGTTTTACATGTATATCAGCTGTCTTCATCTTTATAGACTGTTAAGAAATTTCTAATTGTGTTAGAATTTTCACTTCCTCATCCTGCACTGTTAGAGAAGTCTTGAATTACACTGGGAGACAGCTGATTGGAGGAAAGGCACCCCCCCCCCCCTCCAGATAGGCAGAGACTTTCAGAGCTGTCCTGTGAGTAAAGCAGTTTCCTGCTAATCTACTCATAACACCCACCCGGACACAAAATTCAGCCTGGTTTTATCTCGTGTGTCAGAGAACTTGTCAGACGTTTTAATGCTGATAACAGAAGAATGGATCAGGAGAAAGCCAAGGGTCTTGGTGCTTTGAAGAGAGATAAGAAAACACTGCAGATATATGTGCCCAGCTCAAATTTCATGAATCGGGTTCACATCCACTTTTAACCACTTTAAGACCAGTATTTTTTGCTAGAAAATGACTTGTAACCCCCAAAACATTATACTTTTTTTTTAAGCAGAGACCCTAGGGAATAAAATGGTGATACTTGCAATTTTTTTATGTCGCACAGTATTTGTGGAGTGGTTTTGCAACCTCCAATTTTTTTTGTAAAATGTGAAAGATGATGTTACACCAAGTAAATAGAAACCTAACATGTCACGCTTTAAAATTGTGCATGCTTGTGGAATGGCGACAAACTTCAGTACTTTACATTTTTTTTTTCCTTATTTATTTAACTTTTTATTTTTACATTGTCCCTTTTTATCACTTTAGAGCCTGGTACACACGGCCGAAAATCTCGTCAAGAAAAAACACGTTTTTCTTGACAAGATTCTTGGACAAGAAACTTGTCCCGGCCGAGTGTACACATGCTCGATTCAAAGAACCCGCGGTTCTTTGAATGGAGCGAACGCGGTGACGTCATCGACTACGACGAGCGTGCGCTTGTCACATTCGATGCCGTCGCCGCCATCTTGCTACACCCTATCTATGCCTAGGAAGCTACCGCTCATGCGTCAGTCATTTCGAGCATGCGCGGGCTTCCCGGAGGACAGGTAAGTGTACACACACACAATTTTCTCGTCGAGAAACATGCTGACGAGAATTTCTACGAGAAAATAGAGAGCAGGTTCTATATTTCTTTCTCGTACATCACGGGACACAGAGCGACATAGTCATTACTAATGGGTTATATAGATACCGTCAGGTGCTGGCACTGGCAACTTCCAAAACCGGAAGTACCCTCCCCTATATAAGCCCCTCCCATCCGGGAGCACCTCAGTTTTTTGCCAGTGTCTAAGGTGTTGGCCAAGAAGAAACATGTGTTTTTCACTGAGCTTGCGTACAGGTTCTTTTGGGCCTCAGTAAGCTATTCCGGATCCGACCAAAAAAGCTTCATAGCTAAACGGTCGGTACCCGGGCCTTGCAGAGAAGAGCAAGGTTTTGCCTGTAATGCTTCTCTTAGGAGAGCTGGACCCTGGGATCCAGAGCTCTGGTCATACCCACGACCAAGATGTTTTCTGTGCAGGGTGCTATACAGGTCCAGGGGAGTGGAATCCTTGGGAACCCGGTCCCTGAAGGTTTGATTACAATGCCTGCCGTGATAGGTGAAGTTTGGGCTTTTGTGGACCAAACAAAGTCCTGCGGCGGGGAACAGGTAAGTGGGGGCCCCCAGGAACTTGGTTCTATTGGGGGACCCCCAAGCCTAATTTGTCTTTCTGTCTGTTACCTAATGGTATTCCCGCAAAATTCTGTGCATGCCTGTAACTACTAAAAAAATGTAATAATTTTTAATGGTGGTCAAGAAAAAAAAAAAAAATATTTTTTTATATATATTTAAGATATTAGACTGCGGTACCTGTGTTTGTCCACTAGAGGCCGCTGTGGAATGTTTTCTTGTCATGTGGACTAGTTTCTTCTCAGCAGAGCAAGTCCAGGCAGATGGTGAGTTCTCTTATGGGAAACTGCTTCCTCTGCCATGTTGCAATGCTCGTCCATCCCCCGGCCTGCGGCAAAGAGGGGCCCTGGCTCTTGTCCCTAGTCTCCATTTTTCAAAATTAGCGCCGAAGGCGCACGTGGCCGCGCGCGTGCGCGCGCCTCTATATATAGAGGTGAGCCAGGAAAGGGGGCGGAGCCTGGGGGATGACGCTCTGTGTGCGCCGCAGCGCTTCTGCGCATGTGCGGGCGTCCCAGCATGTAAAAACCACAGTTTTGTGTGGTGAGCTGGCTATGAAGTACAGAGACAGAGCTGGCAACATTTAAAAAAAGGGCATACAGCAAGCGGTTGATACAGGCATCCCCTAGAAAGGCACATTAGTAGACACCAACTGTGATATAGCAGCAATTGTGCTAGACTATTCTCAGTAAAAGTGGTGTATTACGGCTGGAATACCTCAGCTTTAGGCTTAGGAATATGCCGTCCAGAAGCTCCGGAACTGAATCTTCCAGGAAGCGAAGGGGGTCTCATCGGGCTCGGAGGATCTTGGGCATACTTCTGCTGCACCAGTCTCCCCTGAAGTTCAGAGGTAAGTGACCGTAGAGACCCCGCAGGGGTACTTGGTACTGTGGCTGTCCTCAGTTCACCTGCTCCTGTGTATGTAACAGAGGAGGTTTTTTCCTCAGCTCTGGGAGTATTAGAGAGAGATTGTCAACATTTATCGCTGCCTCCCTGTCAGGGAAAGCACGCCCGATCTCCGTCTCCTCCTTCAGAGTGCCTGTTAGCAGAGCAACAGTCCCATACAGGGATCGACCTGCCTGAAGGGGATCAGGATGAGGTTGATTCTGTTATAGAGGAATCAACAGTGGGGGAACCTTTTCTCAGCATCTCAAGCTGAAAGATTATGGGTTCAGTCTCTGACTAACATGGTCCGATCAGCATTTAAAAATGCACCTTGCGGAACCATCAACCACTACTGTATCCTCGTTGGGGTCGCTAGAAGCCCCCAGACTGTTTGTTCTTTTCCACTTCACCCTTCACTGAAAGGGCTCATTTACCAGGATTGGGAACGTCCTGAGAAAATATTTATTCCCCCAAGAGATTTCCGGTGGTCTATCCCATGGAGGATAAGTTCATCAAAAAAAAAAAAAAAATGGAAGGTCCCTACAGTGGACGCAGCCATCTCTTGTATGTATAAATCACTGACATGTCCAGTGGATAATGTCCAAATGTTCAAGAACCCAATAGATAAAAGATTGGAGTCCTTATGAAAATCTGCTTGGTGATACAACCAGCAGTAGCAGCTATTTGGGTCTGCTAAGCAGTGAAGGATCAGTTGAAACAGGTCTTGAGGGACTTGACAGATCAGCAGGCTTTGCCCTAGCTGATCTACCTAGAGCCTTAGGCTTTGCGGTTGACGCCATAAAGGACTCAGTCCATCAGGCCTCCCGCCTTACACTGTCTATAGTACATATGCGTAGGCTCCTATGGCTCAAAAACTGGTCTGCTGAAGCTCCCTGTAAAGAATGGCTGGTTAGCGTCCCATTTCATGGTGAACGCTTATTCAGGGAAAACCTGGACAAATATATCCAGAAAATTTCCAGCGGTAAAAATACGCTCTTGCCGGTTAAAAACAGAGTTAGAGGTCCCTCTTTAAGAGGCCTGCTTCTCCAGTCCCTGGGGCATCGGCTGTGTAACAGTTCCGACGGCCCCCTCGGTCAATTCCCGGGGGTAAAAAACAGGGACAGTAGCAGGGTAATGAGAAACCCTGGGTCAGGGGAGGTACAAAACCTCCCCCAAAGTTAAATTCATTGAAGCCCCCACTCAGTCGGGTGGGGGGAGGACTCCAGTTGTTCGCAAGAGACCTGGCGGGACACGATCAAGACAGATAGGTGCTCTCCGCAGTAGGTTTGGGATACAGTTTGGAGTTAAGACTCTCCTCCTTCCCATTTTTGAGGTCAAACGTGCCAAGGGATCCCCGGAAGAGAGAGTCCCTCCTGTTGGCGCTAGAACAACTATTGCTCCAAGGAGTAATTATGGAGGTTCCCCTGGAAGAATGAGGGTTCGGGTTTTACTCAAACCTCTTTACAGTCCCGAAGCAAACGCGGACGGGAGGCCCATATTAATTCTAAAAGGGCTATACAAATTCCTGTATATCAGGACTTTCCGATGGAGTCGATCCGATCGGTGGCCACTGCCCTACAAGGGGAGGATTGGTTAGCCGCGATCGACATCAAAGATGCTTATTTGCACATTCCCATCTTTCCAGTCCACCAAAAATTTCTACGCTTTGCAGTAGAAGGGCGCCATTTTCAGTTCAGAGCCTTACCCTTCGGTTTGGCCACAGCACCACGAGTGTTTACAAAAATTCTGGCCCTTTATTGGCCAATCTAAGAACACAAGGTGTAATGATAATGGCATATCTGGATGACTTGTTGCTGATAGACCACTCAGTGAAAAAACTAGACGTGGTCGTTCACAAGACAATCAAGTATCTGGAATCTCACGGTTGGATTATCAACCGAGACAAGTCAGCCCTAAAAACCAGTCAAAAGTCTGGAATACTTGGGGCTAAGGTTGGATTCAGGCCAGAGAAAAATATTCTTGCCTCGAGGAAAGGTGTTGTCTTTGAAAGATTTGATCCACTTAGTGGGTACAGAAAAGACAGCCGTCCATACGCCTGTATATGAGGCTGCTGGGAAAAATGGTGGCATCATTCGAAGCAGTACCCTACGGTCAATTCCATTCAAGGAATTTGCAAGGGGCCATACTGTCAGCCTGGAACAAAAAAGTTCAGGCCCTAGACTTACAATGTCCTTGTCCCCTTCCGTTCGCAAGAGCCTCCGTTGGTGGTTGGTTCCCCAGAATCTGGAAAAAAGGAAATCCTTCAGTCCGATTTCTTGGAAGGTGGTCACTACAGATGCCAGCCTTATAGGCTGGGGAGCAGTACTGGAGCAATAGTCTCTCCAGGGCAGATGGTCGGATGCAGAAAAGGCCCTGCCCATCAATCTCTTAGAGATACGAGCAGCCCGGTATGCCCTAGTAGCATGGACATCCAAACTCCAAGGGTCCCCTGTCAGAATTCAATCAGACAATGCCACAGCAGTGGCATATATCAATCATCAGGGGGGCACCAGGAGTCGTGCAGCCCAGAGGGAAGTAAATTACATCCTGAAATGGGCAGAAAAATATGTCCCAGCCATATCTGCGGTATTCATTCCAGGAGTGGAGAATTGGAAGGCGGACTTTCTAAGTCGCCAGCAATTAGGCCCAGAGGAAGGGTCCCTTCACCCCGAGGTTTTCTGGACAATATGTCAGCGGTGGGGAACATCGGATGTAGATCTTCTAGCATCCAGATTCAACGCAAAGGGGGACAGGTTTGTCTCTTGGACAAGGGATCCCCTAGCTTGCGGCTCGGATGCCCTAGTGTTCCCTTGGGATCAGTTCAAGCTGATATATGCATTCACACCGCCACAATGGTTACCTCGATTACTCCGCAGAATCAGGGTAGAAAAGAAACCAGTGATTCCGGTGGCTCCAGCGTGGCCCCGAAGAGCGTGGTACGCGGAGATTGTAAAATTTCAGTGGGGAGTCCTTGGACTCTCCCACGTCGTCCGGACCTGCTTTCGCAAGGACCGATATACCACCCTTCCTTACCAGCCCTAGGTTTGACGGCCTGGCTATTGAAGCCCACATTCTAAAAAAGAGAGGGCTCTCTAATGCTGTGGTATCTACCATGATCAATGCCAGGAAGCCGGTATCCAGGCAGATCTACTATAGAATCTGGAAGGCGTACATCGCGTGGTGTGAGGCCAAGAAATGGCATCCACATAAGTACGTAATAGGTAGGATTCTGGACTTCCTACAGTGGGCTGTAGATAGGAAGCTTGCCTTGAGTACTATCAAGGGTCAGATTTCGGCCTTGTCAATATTTTTTCAAAGGCCCTTGGCTTCGCATTCACTAGT